>OY992897.1:73220359-73820359 GCA_963921405.1 Cepaea hortensis | reverse complement strand
GAAACAGCATGAGATCAAGACACCTGGGGCAGGAGGGTGCGTGGAGCAGGAGAAACAGCATGAGATCAAGACACCTGGGGCAGGAGGGTGCGTGGAGCAGGAGAAACAGC
Organism: Cepaea hortensis; assembly: GCA_963921405.1. Lineage (NCBI taxonomy): Eukaryota > Metazoa > Mollusca > Gastropoda > Stylommatophora > Helicidae > Cepaea > Cepaea hortensis. The sequence continues at coordinate 73,820,249 of OY992897.1, read as the reverse complement.
ATGAGATCAAGACACCTGGGGCAGGAGGGTGAGTGCAGCAGGAGAAACAGCATGAGATCAAGACACCTGGGGCAGGAGGGTGCGTGGAGCAGGAGAAACAGCATGAGATCAAGACACCTGGGGCAGGAGGGTGCGTGCAGCAGGAGAAACAGCATGAGATCAAGACACCTGGGGCAGGAGGGTGCGTGGAGCAGGAGAAACATCATGAGATCAAGACACCTGGGGCAGGAGGGTGCGTGCAGCAGGAGAAACAGCATGAGATCAAGACACCTGGGGCAGGAGGGTGCGTGCAGCAGGAGAAACAGCATGAGATCAAGACACCTGGGGCAGGAGGGTGCGTGCAGCAGGAGAAACAGCATGAGATCAAGACACCTGGGGCAGGAGGGTGCGTGGAGCAGGAGAAACAGCATGAGATCAAGACACCTGGGGCAGGAGGGTGCGTGCAGCAGGAGAAACAGCATGAGATCAAGACACCTGGGGCAGGAGGGTGCGTGGAGCAGGAGAAACAGCATGAGATCAAGACACCTGGGGCAGGAGGGTGCGTGCAGCAGGAGAAACAGCATGAGATCAAGACACCTGGGACAGGAGGGTACGTGGAGCAGGAGAAACAGCATGAGATCAAGACACCTGGGGCAGGAGGGTGCGTGGAGCAGGAGAAACAGCATGAGATCAAGACACCTGGGACAGGAGGGTGCGTGGAGCAGGAGAAACAGCATGAGATCAAGACACCTGGGGCAGGAGGGGTGTGAGCAGCAGGAGAAACAGCATGAGATCAAGACACCTGGGGCAGGAGGGTGCGTGCAGCAGGAGAAACAGCATGAGATCAAGACACCTGGGGCACGAGGGTGCGTGGAGCAGGAGAAACAGCATGAGATCAAGACACCTGGGACAGGAGGGTGCGTGGAGCAGGAGAAACAGCATGAGATCAAGACACCTGGGGCAGGAGGGTGCGTGGAGCAGGAGAAACAGCATGAGATCAAGACACCTGGGGCAGGAGAAACAGCATGAGATCAAGACACCTGAGCAGGAGGTGTGTGCAGCAGGAGAAACAGCATGAGATCAAGACACCTGGGGCAGGAGGTTGCATGCAGCAGGAGATCAAGACACCTGGGGCAGGAGGGTGCGTGGAGCAGGAGAAACAGCATGAGATCAAGACACCTGGGGCAGGAGGGTGCGTGGAGCAGGAGAAACAGCATGAGATCAAGACACCTGGGGCAGGAGGGTGCGTGCAGCAGGAGAAACAGCATGAGATCAAGACAACTGGGGCAGGAGGGGTGTGTGCAGCAGGAGAAACAGCATGAGATCAAGACACCTGGGGCAGGAGGGGTGTGATGACAAAAACGTTATGTAAAGGACATGCTATATGATATGATGAGCATCCCCTCCATAACTGGAAACACAGGGGGAGGGGGGGGGGGCTGGCTGTAAGATACTACCAGTATGTTGAAACCTCAATCATTCTTGTTTCATAGTCCATGTCGTGTGCTGTTCGTGAACATGTCTGTTCCAATCTCCTGTGTTGCTAATCATTTTTGATGTCAATGTTCCTCCATGCTATGACATCAAACTATCCTGCAACTTCTCTCTGTCTCCCCTCTCCAGCTTTCCCCTTGTGACTACTTTCTCCAGCATTCCCCTTGTGACTACTTTCTCCAGCATTCCCCTTGTGACTACTTTCTCCAGCTTTCCCGTTGTGACTACTTTCTCCAGCTTTCCTTTTCTCGTGACATGCCTAGGCAATGTGGGCTGTCCTCTGCTGATGCAAGTACTTTGTGAGGTGAACTTCTTTCAGGATACCTTCATTACTCTTGTATCTACCCATGTGTTCTCATCCTTCTATACAACCACATCTCTGCAGTTTCCTTATAACTCCTCACAAATCTGCTAATTATCCATAATTCACTTCCGTACATAAGGATTAACTCGACATAGCTCTTACGAATTATATTTCTCAAGTTGATTAACACAGATACATTGCAGAGAAAATTCTTCATCTTGTGAAATGCTGCTTTTGCCATGAGTTGTTCAAGGTTGAACTTCTTTATGACATCTCCCACCTGCTGTTATAGACAGGTACCGTAGCTTGGGCTGTTTAAGATTGAACTTCTTTATGACATCTCTGTCAGAAGTCGGGGTGCCCCACCGGCCAGATGAATGTATTATTCACTGGCGAGAAACCCCAAATAGTCAGAAACTGACTAGGGACAAAATCTATATGGCTGAACTATAGATTAGGCCCATGAATATCCAACGTACAGCTCTAAGTGGCTCGTTACAAAATGAAATGAACTGTGCTGAATATTCGCCAAGGAATGGGAAAGAGAAGGTTAGCTAAGATAGATTTTTAAGTCTTAAATATAAGAGTATTGACAACTATCTCAGTACAGGTTTTTCTCCCTGACTGCTCCCTTCCTTGGTGTCTAAGTGAACCCCCACCAATGTACACAACAACACGTATGCACAATTGGAAAAAATATAATGACAGAACTATGAGTTACAATACTACAACATTTATTTACTAATCATAAAAATAGACATATGATGGTTTGTACGATGATGATGATGAAATCATATAACATGTTGTTATTGATGACAAACATTACATAACTTGTTACTTGAACTATCTGGATCTGTGGTCCAGATCCCCACTCTCCAGTAGACACAGAAACAGCTTGCCGGTATTCTGACTATTCCTGTCAGTCCTGACACTACCTAGTCGTCACTCGTTCTTGAGATCTATAACATAGGTGCTCCTTGTGAGAGCTTGAAAGAAAGTCAAGAATGTGTTATATCTAGTTCTACATCAGTACAATCCTAAGTAATACTAACACATACATATACAATGACCAGTCTGGCCAAGTTTCTCTTCCAGCTCTACTACGTTCACCATCCTCCTTCTCCCTACACATCTCTATCCTACTTTCTTAGTCTGGGACGGGCTTTTCAATTGTCTCACACGCCTGTAATTATTACATTTCTGCCGCCCCATGTCCATGTCGCTAATACAGAAATTCTGTGTCATACAGCCACTCCATCCCAAGTTGGTTTAGCAGCTCACAGGGTCAGTAATGGTATTATTCTAATGCCTGATCATGCGGGCTTACAAGCCGTGACCAGTATCTGTGCCAGACTTCCGTGAATTACCGTCCACCATACGATGAAAAAGGTTTAGCACCATATACCCCATAACAATTGTGGGTAATGTCTGTACCATTACACCTCCGTTTCCAACACAATCGATGGCCAGTGTGTCCATGCGAACACAATAGCATAACACCAATTTATTCTTAGTGAGTTACCATATAACAAATCACATCAAATAAACCTAAGGTATGCGAATACAAAATGGCATATACGATTATACTTACATACGAAATATGAATGCAAAAGGGAAGTAATATCCTTGTCTACAACAAACTGGGAAACATAGTTTCCATATACGTTACAGAACAAATACACAAATTATGCATATGGCAATTCAACTAAATCAACCTCCGATATACATACATTATATTACTTCAAGATAGACATATAATGATACTCAACATAATAGCATAAGGCATTATTAGTGAGTAATAATATTGTATACCTACAAAATGAGATATACAACAAGTCTAATTTAAGTGACCACACAGACCAGCCATATTGCTGATCTGTCCGGTTTAGTCACCAATTAGTTACTGCTGTGGTAAGAATTAAAGAAATAGTCAGTTGACTATATTCTGTACAACAAATGCACACACCAAAAGGCAACTAGGATAGTGTACAAAGAAATGACAAGCATCTACCAAGACCCCTAAAAGTATACTTAGACAATGATATTTATTGAAATAACCTATGTCAGATATAGACTAAAAATCAGTACATACATCTACAAGACTTAGATAGTTACTAAGAAATAATTCTCCTAGTGAAATCTAGTAACATAAGAAACATACATATGACTACAAACATTGAGCTGGCTGCCTACCTGTTCAGAGATTTTTTCATTTCTAACATGACCAGAGCTAACAGCCTATTTAACTAGTATCCCAAAGCAATTAACATTCCTTCAGTACTGACATAAGCCTGGGTCATTGACATTGAGTTGAGTGACCGGGCATGAGAAAGAATGGAGATGAGGGTGGGAGACAGTAAGGTGACTGACCTGGCTGTGAGAGAACAGCCAGTCCTGAGAAATAATGGGAAGGGTGAGTGTGGACCCCAGGGGGATGGGGGAAGGACAGTTTGGTTTTGTGTGAAGTCAAGGGACTTCAGGACAGTTGATGTGTAGATGCCGAACTGGTCGGTATTCTAAGGAGAAGCGGAAGAGATCTCCGTGTTGTGTTGTTCTCCTAGTTGTGAAGACAGGCCTGAACCAGAGTGTGTTCTATAGGGAGTGAGGGCCAAAACCCAGAGTGGGTTGCATAGTTGAGCAGTGGCTCCGACCCAATGTGTGGGTTGTATTGTAGGAGATCCAGCCGTGGATAGTAGCTGGATTACCTGTCTTGTGGATGTGATATGAAGCAGGCTTGAGAAGGCATTGATGTGTGCTGGTTAAATTGTGAGGAGGATATTATATTCTATGGATTACATTATTTCTGGATGTATAAACATGTTCCGTCTGTCCGTCTTATTTCTGTAATAAAGGATTATGTGCGCCAACGGAATCTTGTTTAATGACTGGTGAACATGCACTGTGGGGGTGAGTTATATTGCAAGACAGTTAGATATCTCCATTGACACACCATGAGTATCGTTACCTAGACAACGACCACCACACGACAATATCATGAACATATCATCGTAAGAACTTCGTGATATTATCATCAAGAACAACGTGTGACAATCTGAGAGCTCGTCCGATCAAGAAACCCATTACATTATAGACATTGGTGTCATTCTGAGATATTTGTGGGCTCTTCGCTGAGAGAGGAGTTAGTATCGGTGACTTCGTTATATCAATTTAGACAGTACTGCGTCAAGAGATTAACAGCAACTCTTTTGTGTGTGTAAGATGCCACATCAAAGAAAAACTGTCAGCGCGCGGGGAAAATGCGCGGCGGAGGTCACAGGCGAGCAGTCAGTTCACGTCAGGTTCACTACAGGTAAATTAACAACGGTCAGCACACGTAAACAGATGAGGCAGGGCGCCAGGAGAATTAACGCAGCACAAATCGACCGGGAGAGTCGATTGCAGTAGCAGGGGTGTTTGGTCATGGACAGCACAGAGGAAATGTCGCGGGGACAAAACGGTGTTTGCAACAAGTGCGGTCAGTCCTAGTGTGTGTGTGTTTGACAGGATTGAACCAAAGATTGAAGACAGCGAGCAATTTCGTCACAACATCCTCTGCGTGGTGAGAATTTTGTGTGTGTGTGCGAGGGAACGCACTGTGTTGTCGCAAGTTGACTGGTCAAGATTTTTCGACGCAGTTAATAGGACGGGTTTAGACACCAGCGTCCAGGTATGTGGGAGAGTTAACCCCTACCACAGCCGTGCTAGGGCAACAGTGGAAAGTGTGATTTTCCACGGAGTTAATAGAGCAGCCGGGCGGGGCTGAGAAGGTCGTGTGGAAATATTTAGGGAGGAATTTTTCACTGAGAGTGATAAAGAGAAATTGAGGTGACATTGTGAGTTGGGGGTGGAAGGAGGAAAGGTACTCAGGAAAATTTCCACGGCCTAGTGTGGTCAAGATGACTCATTGTGAATGAACAAAACAAGGTTGTTTTGAAAGAAAGCCAGATTTTATGTTTCGCCTTTGTTGAACTGTTCTACTATTGTCATCATTATTCTGTTAAGAGCAAACAGTTTTAACGTATCATCATCGCAACCATGGTTGTATTGATTTGCCAATAAGGATTTATATACCCAAATTTAAAGCGCTGAACATTGGCTGCCATTCTCCTTTTCTTTTTGGTGAATCTTGTCGGGTAACGGAAATCCATAACATTTATGATACAGCAAAGCACCATCTCCGCAACGAAAGTAACAACATATCGAAAGAACACTTTGGATTATTACTGTGGTGCCACCACGTACAGAGAAAGTACAATAACGTTACGGACTGTGTCGAGACAGAACAGTTTGGATATCACTATCATCTTCAACTTTTGTCGACAGTTGGAACTTGTGATCACCACGTGAATTCAGGAACCACTCAACAAAACAAGTCGCTTTGAAATCTAGCGTCGTAAACATTTCGGAGAATTTAACACAGACATTTCCAGCATATTGTGAAAAACTATTAACAGCAAAATAAGAACTTTTGGCGACGGATTAATAGGCCCATATTTGTCGGCCAACCAGTTGCACATTATTTTTTTATTTCTTTTGCTCCCATCGTCATATTTATTGTTGTCGGGTGTTACGCAATTATTTGTATGTGGTCCAGTGTTTGTCAAGAGTAGGGGATTTTGTTGTTGTTTCTCGAAGGCCGGGAGACAGGGCGAAAAGTTAGTTTCTGAGGTGCACCATATATAATGTCTGGGAAGAAAATCGAAAGGTCGGTTTATTTGGTTCTGCAGGGACGGTCCTGAATTATATAACGTGCCACTTTGTGTTTAACGTCAGATCTGTGTATAAATTGATGCTATAATTTTTTTTCTTCTCTTTCTTCTTTTCGTTATATTTACATATGATATTTGTTGTGGTCGGATATATGTTATTATTGTGATCTTTCGTCATTTCTACTGTCTAGTGGTCTTTGTCAGTTTATATTTATAAATATATTACGCGCACTGTGGGTGTCCCTACACAAGCTTGTGGTTGTTACTGTGGTTTATTTCTTTGTGATCACCGTCTCCGTGTACTTGGCTTGTGAGTCTAACGTTTTTAGAGAAAACACTTAGTGTTATCATTCATTCGTTTTGTATATGTATTTATATGTATGTTTAACAATATTTCCAGAAATATTATACAACTATTTGTTATAGATATATGCGAGGGATTAGGGAGGATATGTTCCCTCACTATCTAGTGCTTATAGAGTGACTGGGTGAGTACATAGTGATATTTTAGCACTACAAATTTACGTACTCAAGGAGTAGTGGTGTACTTAGGGAGGGCACACACAGACTAGTAGCAGAGTCTTTATATTTATAGTGGCTGATAGACAGCAACGTGTTCACAAGTACAAGATGCCTACTTTAATGGACTATATTGAAGCAGGTGAACGAATAGGCCTGAAAGGTAAAGAGTTACAGGGGTATGCCGAAGCAAAAGAACAAAAACAGACGGAAAGAGAGGAGAGGCATAATGAACGCGAGGCAAAACGTCTACAGGAAGTAAAGTTAGCTGAAATGGAAAACAAGCGTCTACAGGAAGAGAAAGAGACACAAGTAAAACTAGCTGAAATAGAAAACAAGTGTCTACAGGAAGAGAAAGAGACACAAGTAAAACTAGCTGAAATAGAAAACAAGCGTCTACAGTAAGAGAGAGAGACACAAATGGAACTTGAAAAGTTAAAACACACAAATGCGGTGGAAATCGAGAAAGAGAAGATTAAGATGGAAGCTGAAATTGCTCTCAGAAAATTTGAATTATCTTCGAAAGGTCAAAGTGAGGAAAGCAGAAGACCGTCGCAGTCGTCACAGAGATTAAAACTGCCATATTTTACGGACCGGGATTGCCTTGAATCCTATCTTGGGAGATTCGAATCGTCTGTAAAAACATTAGGCATTCCAGAAGCAGAGTATGCGATGCGACTTGGCGAGTTTCTTACGGGTAAGGCTCTAGATACAATGTTTAATTTACCTGTAGAAGAAAGGAACAACTACACTATCTTACGTCAACGTTTGCTGACAAAGTTCCAACTCACTGAGCATGAATATAGGACAAAGTTTAGACAGTTAGTGCCAGAGACAAATCAAGATTTCACAGACTTTGTTAACACAGTAAAGAACACATTTAACAAATGGATGGAGCTTGCAGAAGTGGGGAAAGATTTTAATAAATTAGTAGATCTAATGTTAAGAGACAAGGTAGTATCTGCATGCAATTCTAACTTAGTAGCTTTCTTTGAGGAGCGTAAGCCAAAGGACATAGACACAATGTCTCAGTTAGGACAAAACTACATGACTGCACATCCTAACGTATCTATTGGGAAATTAATTAGTGAGGAAATACTCTGTGCAGCGTACACTAAACAGGACCAGAATCCAGTCATCAGAACAAGGGCGAAAAGTGTGGATTCAGCACATAAAGGTGAGCAGCAAGAACTTCAAGATAATGGTTTCCGAGGAAACAATGTTAGTAGAGTAGGACGGTACCCATATAGAAGAGGGAACTTCCAGAGACGTCCAAATTATGCCGGATGTTGGAATTGTGGGAGCTGGAGACACAAGGCAGCAGAGTGTGATGCACAACCATCAGATGGACCAACGAACAACAGTAAAAGGGAGATCACTTGTTTCAAATGTGGAAAGAAGGGGCATTTCAGCCATCAATGTAGGATGAGAGAAACAGAGCACTCAAATGCAGCGCAAGTAGTTGAGACGCTGAACAATGAAGATTGTAGTGGGTGCAAACCTCTTTTTGAAAAAAGACAGTCAGCCAGTCCTAATATGTGGTCATACAGTGAAAGCAGGATCAGCAGTGCATGAAGGAGGCAGTTTGAAGCTGCATCAGGGATTCGTCAATGACAGACCAGCGTTAACAATTAGGGATTCCGGATGTACGTCTATCGGAGTGAGGAGAAGTTTAATAGATCCCTCGGATTATACAGGGAAAAAGATTAGATGCATAACATTCAACGGCACAGTAGAGTTCTACCCATTAGCCATAATAACAGTAAAAGCACCATATATCACTGGAAGAGTGATAGCGTGTGTCTTGGATTCACCAGTGGCTGATTTGATCATAGGAAATGTTATAGGAGTTAAAGATTGTACAGAAGAGGAAGTAGTTTATTGGGACCAAAAATATGGTGTAAGCAGTAATGAGGTAGTTACCACAAGAGAACCTAAATTAGAGAGTATAGCTGAGATAGAAGAGGCACTTGAAGTAGACACAGGAATTCAGGACAAGGATAGGACAGCTGAGCAGATGAGAATGGATCACAAATATAGTGCTAGTGGCTCCCAGGGACAAGATATTACTCTGAACAAATGTTCCCAAGGGTGTAGGAGAGTAGAACATAGGCAGTCAAAGAAAGGTAGATGGTGCTTCGAGAGGAAGAACAGTGTTCTCACTCGCCGCTTTTCAGATAGTGGAACTGCACGTGGGCAAGGAGCAGTACCTTTAGCACATAGAGACCGATATACTAGAACAGCTCAGAATAGTGCATGTGCAGGGCACATAGGCATAAGGCGTATGCAGCAGAAAGCAAGGTGCCAGGTATATGGGCCAAGATTGAATAAAGAGTTCAGACTAAACAGAGACTCAAGTGTAACGGTGCAATATGCAGATAGGAAAGTTGAGTCAGGGCAAAAGAGTGTTCACGACATTACTGACCCAGGGCTAGGGATAGCAAACAGATGTTGTAATTGTAGAGGTACCATGAGTCATGGGTACATGAAAGGTAGACACAGCATCGACAGGAATCAGAGGAGGGTTAATGCAAGAACAGAACCACCTGATATAAGGGTCGGTACACAAATAGTATTGTGGGGTCGTGAACTAGTAAGAGACCCGTGGGTACATAAGTATAATGCTTTTCTATGATGTATTATTATTATATGATGTATTAGTTCATGTATTGGTACACAAGATAGAAAGATGGTTGTATATATGTGTGGGGAATATGGGAGTGTACTATGAGCATTTGATGTATTATTTAGGGTTGTAGCTGAAGTAAGGTGCAGCCATACTTAGGGCTACCCAGGCTATATGTCTGGGTCACATGTTTAGTAAGTTTTAGTCTCCCAATATTTGAAAACTAAGTTTTCTTTAAAGAGGGGGGTGATGACATAAGCCTGGGTCATTGACATTGAGTTGAGTGACCGGGCATGAGAAAGAATAGAGATGAGGGTGGGAGACAGTAAGGTGACTGACCTGGCTATGAGAGAACAGCCAGTCCTGAGAAATAATGGGAAGGGTGAGCGTGGACCCCAGGGGGATGGGGGAAGGACAGTTTGGTTTTGTGTGAAGTCAAGGGACTTCAGGACAGTTGATGTGTAGATGCCGAACTGGTCAGTATTCTAAGGAGAGGCGGAGTTCGAGATCTCCGTGTTGTGTTGTTCTCCTAGTTGTGAAGACAGGCCTGAACCAGAGTGGGTTCTATAGGGAGTGAGGGCCAAAACCCAGAGTGGGTTGCATAGTTGAGCAGTGGCTTCGACCCAATGTGTGGGTTGTATTGTAGGAGATCCAGCCGTGGATAGTAGCTGGAATACCTGTCTTGTGGATTTGATATGAAGCAGGCTTGAGAAGGCATTGATGTGTGCTGGTTAAATTGTCAGGAGGATATTATATTCTATGGATTACATTATTTCTGGATGTATAAACATGTTCCGTCTGTCCGTCTTATTTCTGTAATAAAGGATTATGTGCGCCAACGGAATCTTGTTTAATGACTGGTGAACATGCACTGCGGGGTGAGTTATATTGCAAGACAGTTAGATATCCCATGCGAACACAATAGCATAACACCAATTTATTCTTAGTGAGTTACCATATAACAAATCACATCAAATAAACCTAAGGTATGCGAATACAAAATGGCATATAAGATTATACTTACATACGAAATATGAATGCAAAAGGGAAGTAATATCCTTGTCTACAACAAACTGGGAAACATAGTTTCCATATACGTTACAGAACAAATACACAAATTATGCATATGGCAATTCAACTAAATCAACCTCCGATATACATACATTATATTACTTCAAGATAGACATATAATGATACTCAACATAATAGCATAAGGCATTATTAGTGAGTAATAATATTGTATACCTACAAAATGAGATATACAACAAGTCTAATTTAAGTGACCACACAGACCAGCCATATTGCTGATCTGTCCGGTTTAGTCACCAATTAGTTACTGCTGTGGTAAGAATTAAAGAAATAGTCAGTTGACTATATTCTGTACAACAAATGCACACACCAAAAGGCAACTAGGATAGTGTACAAAGAAATGACAAGCATCTACCAAGACCCCTAAAAGTATACTTAGACAATGATATTTATTGAAATAACCTATGTCAGATATAGACTAAAAATCAGTACATACATCTACAAGACTTAGATAGTTACTAAGAAATAATTCTCCTAGTGAAATCTAGCAACATAAGAATCATACATATGACTACAAACATTGAGCTGGCTGCCTACCTGTTCAGAGATTTTTTCATTTCTAACATGACCAGAGCTAACAGCCTATTTAACTAGTATCCCAAAGCAATTAACATTCCTTCAGTACTGACATAAGCCTGGGTCATTGACATTGAGTTGAGTGACTGGGCATGAGAAAGAATGGAGATGAGGGTGGGAGACAGTAAGGTGACTGACCTGGCTGTGAGAGAACAGCCAGTCCAGAGAAATAATGGGAAGGGTGAGTGTGGACCCCAGGGGGATGGGGGAAGGACAGTTTGGTTTTGTGTGAAGTCAAGGGACTTCAGGACAGTTGATGTGTAGATGCCGAACTGGTCGGTATTCTAAGGAGAAGCGGAAGAGATCTCCGTGTTGTGTTGTTCTCCTAGTTGTGAAGACAGGCCTGAACCAGAGTGGGTTCTATAGGGAGTGAGGGCCAAAACCCAGAGTGGGTTGCATAGTTGAGCAGTGGCTCCGACCCAATGTGTGGGTTGTATTGTAGGAGATCCAGCCGTGGATAGTAGCTGGATTACCTGTCTTGTGGATGTGATATGAAGCAGGCTTGAGAAGGCATTGATGTGTGCTGGTTAAATTGTGAGGAGGATATTATATTCTATGGATTACATTATTTCTGGATGTATAAACATGTTCCGTCTGTCCGTCTTATTTCTGTAATAAAGGATTATGTGCGCCAACGGAATCTTGTTTAATGACTGGTGAACATGCACTGCGGGGGTGAGTTATATTGCAAAACAGTTAGATATCTCCATTGACACACCATGAGTATCGTTACCTAGACAACGACCACCACACGACAATATCATGAACATATCATCGTAAGAACTTCGTAATATTATCATCAAGAACAACGTGTGACAATCTGAGAGCTCGTCCGATCAAGAAACCCATTACATTATAGACATTGGTGTCATTCTGAGATATTTGTGGGCTCTTCGCTGAGAGAGGAGTTAGTATCGGTGACTTCGTTCCATCAATTTAGACAGTACTGCGTCAAGAGATTAACAGCAACTCTTTTGTGTGTGTAAGACGCCACATCGAAGAAAAACTGTCAGCGCGCGGGGAAAATGCGCGGCGGAGGTCACAGGCGAGCAGTCAGTTCACGTCAGGTTCACTACAGGTAAATTAACAACGGTCAGCACACGTAAACAGATGAGGCAGGGCGCCAGGAGAATTAACGCAGCACAAATCGACCGGGAGAGTCGATTGCAGTAGCAGGGGTGTTTGGTCACGGACAGCACAGAGGAAATGTCGCGGGGACAAAACGGTGTTTGCAACAAGTGCGGTCAGTCCTAGTGTGTGTGTGTGTTTGACAGGATTGAACCAAAGATTGAAGACAGTGAGCAATTTCGTCACAACATCCTGTGCGTGGTGAGAATTTTGTGTGTGTGTGCGAGGGAACGCACTGTGTTATCGCAAGTTGACTGGTCAAGATTTTCGACGCGGTTAATAGCACGGGTGGAGACACCAGCGGCCAGGTATGGGGGAGAGTTACGTTAACCCCTACCACAGCCGTGCTAGGGCAGCAGTGGAAAGTGTGATTTTCCACGGAGTTAATAGAGCAGCCGGGCGGGGCTGAGAAGGTTGTGTGGAAATATTTAGGGAGGAATTTTTCACTGAGAGTGATAAAGAGAAATTGAGGTGACATTGTGAGTTGGGGGTGGAAGGAGGAAAGGTACTCAGGAAAATTTCCACGGCCTAGTGTGGTCAAGATGACTCATTGTGAATGAACAAAACAAGGTTGTTTTGAAAGAAAGCCAGATTTTATGTTTCGCCTTTGTTGAACTGTTCTACTATTGTCATCATTATTCTGTTAAGAGCAAACAGTTTTAACGTATCATCATCGCAACCATGGTTGTATTGATTTGCCAATAAGGATTTATATACCCAAATTTAAAGCGCTGAACATTGGCTGCCATTCTCCTTTTCTTTTTGGTGAATCTTGTCGGGTAACGGAAATCCATAACATTTATGATACAGCAAAGCACCATCTCCGCAACGAAAGTAACAACATATCGAAAGAACACTTTGGATTATTACTGTGGTGCCACCACGTACAGAGAAAGTACAATAACGTTACGGACTGTGTCGAGACAGAACAGTTTGGATATCACTATCATCTTCAACTTTTGTCGACAGTTGGAACTTGTGATCACCACGTGAATTCAGGAACCACTCAACAAAACAAGTCGCTTTGAAATCTAGCGTCGTAAACATTTCGGAGAATTTAACACAGACATTTCCAGCATATTGTGAAAAACTATTAACAGCAAAATAAGAACTTTTGGCGACGGATTAATAGGCCCATATTTGTCGGCCAACCAGTTGCACATTATTTTTTTATTTTTTTTTGCTCCCATCGTCATATTTATTGTTGTCGGGTGTTACGCAATTATTTGTATGTGGTCCAGTGTTTGTCAAGAGTAGGGGATTTTTGTGTTGTTTCTCGAAGGCCGGAGACAGGGCGAAAAGTTAGTTTCTGAGGTGCACCATATATAATGTCTGGGAAGAAAATCGAAAGGTCGGTTTATTTGGTTCTGCAGGGACGGTCCTGAATTATATAACGTGCCACTTTGTGTTTAACGTCAGATCTGTGTATAAATTGATGCTATAATTTTTTTTCTTATCTTTCTTCTTTTCGTTATATTTACATATGATATTTGTTGTGGTCGGATATATGTTATTATTGTGATCTTTCGTCATTTCTACTGTCTAGTGGTCTTTGTCAGTTTATATTTATAAATATATTACGCGCACTGTGGGTGTCCCTACACAAGCTTGTGGTTGTTACTGTGGTTTATTTCTTTGTGATCACCGTCTCCGTGTACTTGGCTTGTGAGTCTAACAATTTTAGAGAAAACACTTAGTGTTATCATTCATTCGTTTTGTATATGTATTTATATGTATGTTTAACAATATTTCCAGAAATATTATACAACTATTTGTTATAGATATATGCGAGGGATTAGGGAGGATATTTTCCCTCACTATCTAGTGCTTATAGAGTGACTGGGTGAGTACAGAGTGATATTTTAGCACTACGAATTTACGTACTCAAGGAGTAGTGGTGTACTTAGGAAGGGCACACACAGACTAGTAGCAGAGTCTTTACATTTATAGTGGCTGATAGACAGCAATGTGTTCACAAGTACAAGATGCCTACTTTAATGGACTATATTGAAGCAGGTGAACGAATAGGCCTGAAAGGTAAAGAGTTACAGGAGTATGCCGAAGCAAAAGAACAAAAACAGACGGAAAGAGAGGAGAGGCATAATGAACGCGAGGCAAAACGTCTACAGGAAGTAAAGTTAGCTGAAATGGAAAACAAGCGTCTACAGGAAGAGAAAGAGACACAAGTAAAACTAGCTGAAATAGAAAACAAGCGTCTACAGGAAGAGAAAGAGACACAAGTAAAACTAGCTGAAATAGAAAACAAGCGTCTACAGGAAGAGAGAGAGACACAAATGGAACTTGAAAAGTTAAAACACACAAATGCGGTGGAAATCGAGAAAGAGAAGATTAAGATGGAAGCTGAAATTGCTCTCAGAAAATTTGAATTATCTTCGAAAGGTCAAAGTGAGGAAAGCAGAAGACCGTCGCAGTCGTCACAGAGATTAAAACTGCCATATTTTACGGACCGGGATTGCCTTGAATCCTATCTTGGGAGATTCGAATCGTCTGTAAAAACATTAGGCATTCCAGAAGCAGAGTATGCGATGCGACTTGGCGAGTTTCTTACGGGTAAGGCTCTAGATACAATGTTTAATTTACCTGTAGAAGAAAGGAACAACTACACTATCTTACGTCAACGTTTGCTGACAAATTTCCAACTCACTGAGCATGGATATAGGACAAAGTTTAGACAGTTAGTGCCAGAGACAAATCAAGATTTCACAGACTTTGTTAACACAGTAAAGAACACATTTAACAAATGGATGGAGCTTGCAGAAGTAGGGAAAGATTTTAATAAATTAGTAGATCTAATGTTAAGAGACAAGGTAGTATCTGCATGCAATTCTAACTTAGTAGCTTTCTTTGAGGAGCGTAAGCCAAAGGACATAGACACAATGTCTCAGTTAGGGCAAAACTACATGACTGCACATCCTAACGTATCTATTGGGAAATTAATGAGTGAGGAAATACTCTGTGCAGCGTACACTAAACAGGACCAGAATCCAGTCATCAGACCAAGGGCGAAAGTGTGGATTCAGCACATAAAGGTGAGCAGCAGGAACTTCAAGATAATGGTTTCCGAGGAAACAATGTTAGTAGAGTAGGACGGTACCCATATAGAAGAGGGAACTTCCAGAGACGTCCAAATTATGCCGGATGTTGGAATTGTGGGAGCTGGAGACACAAGGCAGCAGAGTGTGATGCACAACCATCAGATGGACCAACGAACAACAGTAAAAGGGAGATCACTTGTTTCAAATGTGGAAAGAAGGGGCATTTCAGCCATCAATGTAGGATGAGAGAAACAGAGCACTCAAATGCAGCGCAAGTAGTTGAGACGCTGAACAATGAAGATTGTAGTGGGTGCAAACCTCTTTTTGAAAAAGACAGTCAGCCAGTCCTAATATGTGGTCATACAGTGAAAGCAGGATCAGCAGTGCATGAAGGAGGCAGTTTGAAGCTGCATCAGGGATTCGTCAATGACAGACCAGCGTTAACAATTAGGGATTCCGGATGTACGTCTATCGGAGTGAGGAGAAGTTTAATAGATCCCTTGGATTATACAGGGAAAAAGATTAGATGCATAACATTCAACGGCACAGTAGAGTTCTACCCATTAGCCATAATAACAGTAAAAACACCATATATCACTGGAAGAGTGACAGCGTGTGTCTTGGATTCACCAGTGGCTGATTTGATCATAGGAAATGTTATAGGAGTTAAAGATTGTACAGAAGAGGAAGTAGTTTATTGGGACCAAAAATATGGTGTAAGCAGTAATGAGGTAGTTACCACAAGAGAACCTAAATTAGAGAGTATAGCTGAGGTAGAAGAGTCACTTGAAGTAGACACAGGAATTCAGGACAAGGATAGGACAGCTGAGCAGATGAGAATGGATCCCAAATATAGTGCTAGTGGCTCCCAGGGACAAGATATTACTCTGAACAAATGTTCCCAAGGGTGTAGGAGAGTAGAACATAGGCAGTCAAAGAAAGGTAGATGGTGCTTCGAGAGGAAGAACAGTGTTCTCGCCGCTTTTCAGATAGTGGAACTGCACGTGGGCAAGGAGCAGTACCTTTAGCACATAGAGACCGATATACTAGAACAGCTCAGAATAGTGCATGTGTAGGGCACATAGGCATAAGGCGTATGCAGCAGAAAGCAAGGTGCCAGGTATATGGGAAAAGATTGAATAAAGAGTTCAGACTAAACAGAGACTCAAGTGTAACGGTGCAATATGCAGATAGGAAAGTTGAGTCAGGGCAAAAGAGTGTTCGCGACATTACTGACCCAGGGCTAGGGATAGCAAACAGATGTTGTAATTGTAGAGGTACCATGAGTCATGGGTACATGAAAGGTAGACACAGCATCGACAGGAATCAGAGGAGGGTTAATGCAAGAACAGAACCACCTGATATAGGGTCGGTACACAAATAGTATTGTGGGGTCGTGAACTAGTAAGAGACCCGTGGGTACATAAGTATAATGCTTTTCTATGATGTATTATTATTATATGATGTATTAGTTCATGCATTGGTACACAAGATAGAAAGATGGTTGTATATATGTGTGGGGAATATGGGAGTGTACTATGAGCATTTGATGTATTATTTAGGGTTGTAGCTGAAGTAAGGTGCAACCATACTTAGGGCTACCCAGGCTATATGTCTGGGTCACATGTTTAGTAAGTTTTAGTCTCCCAATATTTGAAAACTAAGTTTTCTTTAAAGAGGGGGGTGATGACATAAGCCTGGGTCATTGACATTGAGTTGAGTGACCGGGCATGAGAAAGAATGGAGATGAGGGTGGGAGACAGTAAGGTGACTGACCTGGCTATGAGAGAACAGCCAGTCCTGAGAAATAATGGGAAGGGTGAGCGTGGACCCCAGGGGGATGGGGGAAGGACAGTTTGGTTTTGTGTGAAGTCAAGGGACTAAAGGACAGTTGATGTGTAGATGCCGAACTGGTCGGTATTCTAAGGAGAAGCGGAGTTAGAGATCTCCGTGTTGTGTTGTTCTCCTAGTTGTGAAGACAGGCCTGAACCAGAGTGGGTTCTATAGGGAGTGAGGGCCAAAACCCAGAGTGGGTTGCATAGTTGAGCAGTGGCTTCGACCCAATGTGTGGGTTGTATTGTAGGATATCCAGCCGTGGATAGTAGTTGGATTACCTGTCTTGTGGATTTGATATGAAGCAGGCTTGAGAAGGCATTGATGTGTGCTGGTTAAATTGTCAGGAGGATATTATATTCTATGGATTACATTATTTCTGGATGTATAAACATGTTCCGTCTGTCCGTCTTATTTCTGTAATAAAGGATTATGTGCGCCAACGGAATCTTGTTTAATGACTGGTGAACATGCACTGCGGGGTGAGTTATATTGCAAGACAGTTAGATATCCCATGCGAACACAATAGCATAACACCAATTTATTCTTAGTGAGTTACCATATAACAAATCACATCAAATAAACCTAAGGTATGCGAATACAAAATGGCATATAAGATTATACTTACATTCGAAACATGAATGCAAATGGGAAGTAATATCCTTGTCTACAACAAACTGGGAAACATAGTTTCCATATACGTTACAGAACAAATACACAAATTATGCATATGGCAATTCAACTAAATCAACCTCCGATATACATACATTATATTACTTCAAGATAGACATATAATGATACTCAACATAATAGCATAAGGCATTATTAGTGAGTAATAATATTGTATACCTACAAAATGAGATATACAAGTCTAATTTTAGTGACCACACAGACCAGCCATATTGCTGATCTGTCCGGTTTAGTCACCAATTAGTTACTGCTGTGGTAAGAATTAAAGAAATAGTCAGTTGACTATATTCTGTACAACAAATGCACACACCAAAAGGCAACTAGGATAGTGTACAAAGAAATGACAAGCATCTACCAAGACCCCTAAAAGTATATTTAGACAATGATATTTATTGAAATAACCTATGTCAGATGTAGACTAAAAATCAGTACATACATCTACAAGACTTAGATAGTTACTAAGAAATAATTCTCCTAGTGAAATCTAGCAACATAAGAATCATACATATGACTACAAACATTGAGCTGGCTGCCTACCTGTTCAGAGATTTTTTTCATTTCTAACATGACCAGAGCTAACAGCCTATTTAACTAGTATCCCAAAGCAATTAACATTCCTTCAGTACTGACATAAGCCTGGGTCATTGACATTGAGTTGAGTGACCGGGCATGAGAAAGAATGGAGATGAGGGTGGGAGACAGTAAGGTGACTGAGCTGGCTGTGAGAGAACAGCCAGTCCTGAGAAATAATGGGAAGGGTGAGTGTGGACCCCAGGGGGATGGGGGAAGGACAGTTTGGTTTTGTGTGAAGTCAAGGGACTTCAGGACAGTTGATGTGTAGATGCCGAACTGGTCGGTATTCTAAGGAGAAGCGGAAGAGATCTCCGTGTTGTGTTGTTCTCCTAGTTGTGAAGACAGGCCTGAACCAGAGTGGGTTCTATAGGGAGTGAGGGCCAAAACCCAGAGTGGGTTGCATAGTTGAGCAGTGGCTCCGACCCAATGTGTGGGTTGTATTGTAGGAGATCCAGCCGTGGATAGTAGCTGGATTACCTGTCTTGTGGATGTGATATGAAGCAGGCTTGAGAAGGCATTGATGTGTGCTGGTTAAATTGTGAGGAGGATATTATATTCTATGGATTACATTATTTCTGGATGTATAAACATGTTCCGTCTGTCCGTCTTATTTCTGTAATAAAGGATTATGTGCGCCAACAGAATCTTGTTTAATGACTGGTGAACATGCACTGCGGGGGTGAGTTATATTGCAAGACAGTTAGATATCTCCATTGACACACCATGAGTATCGTTACCTAGACAACGACCATCACACGACAATATCATGAACATATCATCGTAAGAACTTCGTGATATTATCATCAAGAACAACGTGTGACAAGTACTGTTCTAATTGCTTTATCAGATCTGTTTCACACAATTCTACAGGGCAGCCACATTATCTCCCAACATGTCAGTCATAAATCTTTCTGCATGCACACTAGCCCTCACACCTGTGAGTCTGACAATTTTTAGCCCCCTGAGTCTTATCAGTGATTTCACACCTTGCACCTCTAGTCTGTTTCAGATTGAGGTCAGCCATCGCGGTTATGTGATTTCCTAGCTATGCTTATCAGGTGTCATGTCAAGGGAACAATTAGGTTCTCATGGTCAGCTGCCAGTTTATAACTCTGTTGGTAAACCAGGTTTGCTTGCGTCATGCCTGGTTGGTTTTAATTACCATTCAGTCCCCTGAGTCTGCCCTCCAGTCTGGCTGGATTGATAACCTCTGGGGGTGACCGGTACTGGTGTCAAATTAACTTCCCAAATAGAAAGCCATCTGTGGTGGTTTGTTTACTTGCAGGCTTTGCAAGCTTACGTCAAGACTATATAGCCTTGAATATAGAGAAAAAAGTTTTGTTCGTCTGTTGATTCTCTACATGGCCCATCAAAAGTGAATCGAAAATTGTTCTGGGAAGTAAAGGCTGCAAATTCGTGACAATCTCCCACCTGCTGTTATAGACAGGAACCGTAGCTTGGGCTGTTCAAGATTGAACTACTTTATGACATCTCCCACCTGCTGTTATAGACAGGAACCGTAGCTTGGGCTGTTCAAGATTGAACTACTTTATGACATCTCCCACCTGCTGTTATAGACAGGAACTGTAGCTTGGGCTGTTCAAGATTGAACTAATTTATGACATCTCCCACCTGCTGTTATAGACAGGAACCGTAGCTTGGGCTGTTCAAGATTGAACTACTTTATGACATCTCCCACCTGCTGTTATAGACAGGAACCGTAGCTTGGGCTGTTCAAGATTGAACTAATTTATGACATCTCCCACCTGCTGTTATAGAAAGGTCATGTAGCAGGAACTGGTGTGGCTATGTAACATGCCAGGACACTCACCAAGTTTAGGCCAAAGTCCATGGAAGAACAGATGGCCGGTCTTTCACTCAGACAGCGACTGCTACATGTAGGCATGTAACAACACCTGACCATGTACATGCCACCAATGTGCATCTGCTGTTATCACAGTAACTAAATACATTAACTTGTTTCAATACATGTACAGACACAATTCTCAAACAAAGGAAACAACAAACCATTACACCAATGTCCACGTGCTGTTACCACAGTACCCAAATATTCGAGTACATTGTTTCAATGTACAGACACAATTCTCAAACACAGGAAACAAACCACAAAAATGTCCCATACTCTCAAACTCTCATCTAAATCTGCCATAAGGACACAACCAATATATTCTATGAGTCTCCGGACCAGCTACAGAAAACCAGCACTTTCCAGATAACAGCATTCATCTGCCATGAGCTGCACTCCACAACTCTGTGACAGCAACAAGAGAGATTATCTTTTTACACATGCAACAAACATACACATACAAACAACAAACTTTCAAAAGCCACAGTACATTTATATAATAAATGTTTTCATGAAATCAGCAATGTAAGGTCAGTTCACCAAGGTAGTCATAATGAGTAATTTTGAAATTAGTTGACCAAGGTTAATAATTTCAGGCTATTTATAAAAGTCACATTTTTAGCAATTTATTAATTTGATATCAGATAATTAAATCCATTTTAACAGTAGTAATTCAAAACTCTTCATACTGCTCATAGAAAAAACTAAGAAGTAACAACACAATCTTCCTACAATGATAGAAAAAGAGAAAAGAAAAATCACAACAGAAATGAGATTCCTGAGAAGAATACTCAATGTACCAAGAAGAGATAAGATCAGAAATGAAGAAATCAGGACTAAAGTTGGGGTTATAGCTGCATTAGATTTTATTAGAAGGCAGCAAGTCAAATGGTTTGGCCATGCAAGTAGGTTACCAACTAACAGTATACCACAAAAAGCAATGATGTACAGACCATAGGGAAGCAGAGGAAGAGACCGACCACGTAAACGATGGATGCAGGGAATAACAGATTCCATGGGAATATGAACTGGAAACAAACAGATATATTAAACTCCTGTGAGAAGAAACGTACTAAGCATCAACAACGTTGCACATACCTTACAAGGAGATCCTTGATTTAGGATTTTCACCTGTATTTCGCGATACGATGGATCTCCTTGTAAGGAGTTTAATATACCTATTTGTTTCCAATTAATATTGTTATATCCTGCTGTAGCCGCTGCTTTTTCTTTCTATTCCATGGGAATAGATACACGAAGCCAAAAAGCGGGCACTCGCCCGCTGTTTATACTTCACCTCGACACCGCAAGGTACAAGAGGAACATGATGGGATGAGATGAGGTGAGAATTCAAAACCAGTTCATCAATGTTACTCTAACAATCAATCATGTGTTCCCCAAAGGTGACAGTAAGCAGTAGTAAATTGAGATTAGTTAATAAATCTCAACAACCAGTCATCTGACGTTAGTTCCCCAAGGTGACTAACAAGCAATAATTTGAGGTCAGTTCATCAAGCTGACTCTAACCAGTAATTTGAGGTCATGTAATCAAAGGCGGCATTGACAATTAGTAATGTGAGGTCAGTTTACTAAAATGAATCCATCAACTAGTAATTTGAGATCAGTTTATTAAGATGAATCCAACAACTAGTGATTAGGCACCAACACTCAAGGTGATTGTATACAAATAAGTACACGACCCTTCTCCGTTCCATGAAGTGTTAGCCCCATATTTGTACAGAAGAAATCAGACTCAATGAGTGATGTGGTCAATATATGCCGGCCACCTTTACAGAAGAAATCACACTCAATGAGTGATGTGGTCAATATACGCCGGCCACCTTTACAGAAGAAATCAGACTCAATGAGTGATGTGGTCAATATATGCCGGCCACCTTTACTTCTGACCATTTCCTGGTATCCATTTTAGGCAGGGCCAACCTGGAAACCCCGGTTACAAAAGAAATCCCAACCTTGATCTGGATTTGAACTTATGATCACTGAGCCAGAAGGTAAAGCAAATTAGCCACTGAGCCAGCATGACTCCAGCAAGGTGAGACTTTAACAACCAGTCATTTGAGCAACTGTAAGTTATAAATTTGTTTGTATAAAATATATTTGTACATCGTTATATTTAATACTGACTATTAGTGTATGACTCCATAGCTTGTGCATAATTTCAAACAATTATAGATTAAGAACTCGAAGTTTTCTGAAACAGGCTAATATACTACAATTACAAACATCATTTTTTGGCCATAGTGTAAGAACAGAAAAACTGTAACAGCTGGTAACTTAACAGAAGGTGGCCAGGGAAGACCTGATACATTTTGTTGGATACAGGGAAATGTGGGAAAGGATGAGAAGGTCACTTGACAGTTTAAAATGTCAGTGTCCAAGGACAGTTAAGAAGGTCAATGTCCATCGACAGCTGAAAAGGTAAATGTCTTACAGACACAGATTTCTGTAGGGGGAAAAGTCAGAAAGATATGTGTTTATTGACATTAAGACAAGGCAGTGATTGACTTTAGATCATTCTGTCAGAAGAAAGGGTTTGGAGAATGCAGTGACAACCAGGAAATTTGAGATTATTAGAGACAGAGGAAGACAATGCAGGATGGTTAGCTTGGTGATAAGAATTATGATCATTGATTACATAAAGAACACAACAAGGCACTTCAGCTAGTAATTAACTCCTGGAATAACATGTTGAAGACAATCACATAGCAAGTCAATGAGACAAGGTAGAACTTTTAAAATACAATTATCATTACGGGACTGACTACCACTGCTGGTGTTTGAGGACAGAGTTGTAGACAGGACTGACTACCATTGCTGGTGTATGAGGACAGAGTTGTAGACAGGAATGACTATCATTCACCGATGAATATCTATAGGTCTCATGCCATCACTGATCAAAAAATGGATAGTGCCATATACCTGGATCAGGATATGGATTGTAAGACACACTTTGCACGGCATTAGTTTCAAAAGAATGATAAGTGTGCAAGACGTTTTGGTACAAGCACGAAAACGTCACGAAAAAGGCAGTTAGACTTGAGCTGGCGTCCAGGTCAGACGTGGCTTCTTGCCACTACAGCACGGCTAACACTATGCCGCTTTATTTAGAATAATGTGTTGTGAAGTATAGTTGTAACATTTCTGTGGAGCGACTGCGTTGTCAGAATCGTCGTATTAAAGTGGATTTGTGAGAAGAAACTATCCAGCGTCTTCTTATAAAAGGTTTGAGTTTCAGTGGCCGATTTTGGCTTTTCACTGTTCACCTAAAGAACAAGGAGGACTGGAAGGTATTTATAAATAAATATATATTATTAACCCCATCGCTCCCTTCCGCTCCTTGGCATGGGGACTTATGTTCCGGTTATAGTGAATCCGTTGGACTAAGTTTTAAGGCACCGCAAAGGAAATATGCGATTTGCCTTAATTTTACATTATCGATTGCACGCCGATGCAGCTGCGCATCTCATTCTCATATGCACACCATGCACTACCACTGCTAAACAGGAAACCATAAGCCACAAGCTGCAGTTGAGTCCAAACATTACAGTTTAAACAGCATATAATTCTGTGCTAAGTATATTAAGTAACAATTTATCATTCAAGAGATCGAGCCAAATACAAGTGAAGGTCAAGGTCACATGCAGATTTTTATCATGACGCCATCATATGTAATTTACTATAGGTGGAATAATCTCTAACACATGGACAAAAGCGTTTAAAAAATTAACATGACGTCATTATTTTGGTTGTGTATTACACACATCCGGGAAACGATAGTCAGTCATTCAACAGTCTGTAGTCTACAGTTCGAAGAAAATGAATCAACTGTTTAGTGAGAATTCAGAATGGCAACAGATGGATCTATGGAATGGAGGGAAGGTGAATTGAGAGACATAGATCGTGAATCTAGAACAGTCACTTAAAGGTTTGTCAAGCTAACATTTAATAGATGATATCAAAAATATACTTACCGGCCGTCCTGGAAGTTCACCAGACACGGTAGAATTTGATGACTGTTAAATGATATGCTACAACTAATAAGTTGTTTATCAAATTAAACAGAGATTAATTCTGACACAATCAAGTCAACGATTCGATTTCATCTTTTCTTATGGTTTTAATCCAAAACGCTGTTCATTGATTGAAGGCGAGCTACGTTGAGTACATTCTTTACAGCATTAATGCCTGAGAAGATACATTTACTATTCAATCGCAGACGAAAATGACTTGAGAACGTTCATACAGCCAATAAGAAGTATCGGAATTAAAGATTCATTTGTCCACCATTATTTATTACATACATTTACTCGAACAAACAACAGATTGGCAGCACTAATAGAGGGATTTACACAACTTCCGAACACCCAATTGTCTTGATTCGGACGAAGGCGTTCATTGACACTATACTGTTACAAAATACTCACTTCAAATAGACGTATGTGGTATAAACTTGGGTACGAACGACATGGAAAGGCAACATAACTGAAAGACAGACAAGTTGAGAGGGGGGATGTGATCAACTGTATGTGTTAATCATGACTGGGGTCAACAGTATTACATGTCATTCATTTAAATTTGCATAGTTTGTGCTCAGATAGTTCGGATGCTGACCTGGTATAACAGGCACTCCAAAAGAGGCAACTACGGATTATCTGATATTTACGTTGTAAAAAGATGTTAATAAAACGACATTGAACTGTAAAGGCCACACGTCAGGATTCAATATGTAAGTTCGCATTTTTTCTCTTCAGTTCTTGCTCAATGTTAATGTCATTGGAAAGGTTGAGCCTATGTTCTTCAATGCCAACATAATTGTTATTACACAGAATGATACGTCATAAAAGAGAAACAACAGTTGTCAAAGGAAGTTTTATACGCTACTCACCGAGAACATTTGAAAGAAATTTTTTTGAAATACGTCAACACAAAACTTAAAGCAATATCAGGTACTTTTAAGTTACGAAGCCACATCAATTACATCGAAATTCGAGTTTCATAACAGTGATGAACAATTTTTACATCAAACTTTGAGAAACAGAACTTATGGAAACGTACACTAAACGTCATGAAGAAAAAAATCATAATCACATCTTTTATATACTTCGCTTAAGATTGTGAATTGCGTACATGAAACATCCTGAAGTCATAATACAACCAACACTGACTAATCTACATTCAATGGATATTATGCTAAAATTGTGAGCAGATTTTACTGGTTGGGCAAAGCCAAAATACTCAATCATGCATTATTAAAGCACGAACTTCTTTAACGACATTGCCAAATACGAGGAATGTCCATGCATAGTTCAGCATTTATGAATTAAAAAGAATCACACAATTTTTGTTTCACTAAACAGAATTTAAATTTTATTTGACCGAATTTGATCCAAACAACAAGCGCACGTCATACATATTAATATTTGGATAGCTCTCAACACCAGAAAGAATTCAACAATACAATTTCCAGTGACCTTCAAGTAAAAATGCAAGGCCTATTCAGACATAACATACCGGCAAGGAAATTTAATGAAGAAAAACAAATCCCCATAAGGACATCC
Organism: Cepaea hortensis; assembly: GCA_963921405.1. Taxonomy (NCBI): domain Eukaryota; kingdom Metazoa; phylum Mollusca; class Gastropoda; order Stylommatophora; family Helicidae; genus Cepaea; species Cepaea hortensis. Next base: position 73,794,227 of record OY992897.1, on the reverse strand, counting down.
TGTTCAATTAAACCATTTTAAACTATTCTTCTTCTAAATATTGAGCGCAACCCACTACTAGCAATGCTGATCGTATTCTGGTATGAACCTAAGGCCTATCCACGTCAATGCAGAAGCACTATACTGAGTTTCGCTCTCATTTGAGCTCGTCAGTGGCATGTGAAGCGGGTGTGTAAACACTAGACCAAGCGGCACACGCTGGACACGGCCAAATTATCACAACAGAATATTATGTCACCCATTGTAGGTTGTAGCCCAAGATTTGCCCGATCCCCGCAACTGACGTCCGTCAATCGATGTGGACCCGAACTATCAGGTCTTCTCACTGGCAAGGCACATCAGGCCGCCTAAAGTCCAGCATGCAATAATCACATTGATTTATTTGGTTGTTTCAGGATTTTAGATTTAAATATTGAGCACAACCCACTACTGGCAACGCTGATCGTATTCTGGTATGAACCTAAGGCCTATCCAAGTCAATGCGGAAGCACTAGACTCGAGTTTCGCACTCATTTGAGCTCGTCAGTAGTGCATATCCTTGACTGGACCCGGAAACAAACCCCGGATCACTGACATGTGAAGTGTGTGTGTAAACACTAGACCACGCAGCACACACTGGACACGGCCAAATTATCATATATAGATTATATAAATATATATATATATACATATAGATTATATAATATTAAATTATCTACTTCAGTCTGCTGAAGCTACAAACTCGATTTGTACCAAGTGTAATCTAAGTCATGTTCACATTACCAATTCATGATAAGTGGGGACTAACTCCTTTCCTTGCAGCTTTTCAATAACTTACAGCAACATCCTCTTCCACAACCCAGAAGGTCACTGATGCACCAACCCCCAGTTATCTCCATCTTTGGTTTCTTCTGGTGTGTTATGGGAAATTCCAATGCCTGGCAGAGCCCATAGCCAGAAGACAAACAAACTGTGTATACTCTATTGTGTGTCTCTCATCTCATCGCATCCCTCCTGTGCCTTGTGGTGTCGAGGTGAAGCATAAGAGTGATTTATTTTTAACAATCCCATTGTGGTCATGGGAATTTCTAATGTGTGCCCTTATCTCAGAAGACAAGGAACGAGGTACACCACCCACAGATCAAAAGGAAGTGTGCTAGTTGGTTTCATTCAAGAAATGCCTGCCATAAATCTAGCTTCATCACTGTCCATGCCATGAGACGGATAGCAGCAACCTAGTATATGCACGAAACTAGGAAACGAGATAAGAACAGCTCACACAAACGATAAGAAAAACGAGATTATACCAGCAACACGACGCACAGCCAGTGGGCGGAGTTAGGGCGGTCACATGACTGCGCACCAGCTGACAAGATGGCCGACATGTTTTCAACATTCCAGGTCAAGACGTGGGCGCAGAAACATCAACTGAGCAAAGTAAATGCATATGACACCAGCAGATAATGAATTGTATAAGTCAACGAATGTTCCATTCATGGAATCAACTTAGTCCACAGCAGAACTATGAGGCCCTGGCTTGGTTATGAAGCCAAGAGCATCAATAAACAGTAGTTCGCCGCTCTACGCTGTTTGACAACCCCGCTGACCAGAATGGCGGTCCGATGCACTCAGTGACAAGAGACTGTTGGTTACAGGCTATGTTTGTGAGTAGACGCAATAGTTAAGCTGTTAGAGATATTAGGATAACGTACACAATGCAGATACTTTCCTGAAGATTAGGAAAACAGATAAGGATGATGCAATACAGGGTGTGGGTGGCTCACCCGCAGAATGCTATAACGACGAAAATGTTGGCACAGGGGAGATCCACGCTGAATGCTGTTGAGCAATAAAACATTTCATGTGTCAACTAAGGACGCAAACGTTTTCTGTCCATTGTGTAAATATGTCTGTCCTTCAATTGTCAAGTATTGTACGAGCCACTTGAGCAATAACTTGAGAGTCCACATATTATTTCTGCGGAAATGTATGTGGTGTCTCCTGCTTCCTTCCACATCCACAAAAGGGATTTCTGTTTCTTCTGGTGTCTGGTCTCTGGAACACATTGTTGACCCTGACTCTGCACTCCATTCTCTGATATTTTCATGGAGTCAATGTTGATTATATGCTTAGAAGACAGAAGTAGAGATTAGACAGCACACTAGACAACATCAACATTAAAAGCTATAGTAATCACACCAAGATCTAAACCTGTCATCTCCAATCATCACATTTGTAACGTTTCTCTCCTGTATGGTTCGTCAGATTGCTAGCATAAGCAAAAGCAGCACCACAATAATCACACTAGTAAGGTTTCACTCCTTTTTGAGTTTTCTTGTGGTACTTCAAACTGTCAGCGTTAGTGAATGAAATACCACATCATCACACTTGTAATGTTTCTCTCTTGTATGTGTTCACTAATGGTATTTCAAACTGCTAGCTCGAGTAGAAAAAGCAGCACAATCATCACACCTGTAAGGTTTCTCTCCTGTATGTGTTATCTTATGGTCCTTCAGATGGCTAGATAAAAAATTATAGAAGCAATACAATCATCACACTTGTACAGTTTATCTCATATATGTGTCCTCCTATGGCACGTCAAAGTGCCAGCTTGAGTAAAAGAAACACCACAATCATCACACTTATAAGGTTTCTCTCCTGTATGTGTTCTCAAATGGTAATTCAAACTGCCAGCTTGAGTAAAAGAAGCACCACAATCATCACACTTGTAAGGTTTCTCTCTTGTGTGTGTTCTCTTATGGTTCTTCAGATTGCCAACTTTAGTAAAAGAAGCACCACAATCATCACACTTGTAAGGTTTCTCTCCTGTATGTGTTCTCCTATGGTACTTCAAATTGCCAGCTTTAGTAAAAGAAGCACCACAATCATCACACTTGTAAGGTTTCTCTCCTGTATGTGTTCTCCTATGGTACTTCAAACTGCCAGCATGAGTAAAAGAAGCACCACAATCTTCACACTTGTAAGGTTTCTCTCCTGTATGCGTTCTCTTATGTCTCTTAAGATTGCCATCTTGACAAAAAGAAGCACCACAGTCATCACACTTGTAAGGTTTCTCTCCTGTATGTGTTCTTTTATGGATCTTCAGACAGTTAGATTTAATAAAAGAAGCACCACAATCATCACACTTGTACGGTTTCTCTCTTGTATGTGTTCTCTTATGGATCTTCAGATTGCCAGATTGAGTAAAAGAAGCACCACAATCATCACACTTGTAAGGTGTCTCTCCTGTATGTGTTCTATTATGTTCCTTTAGATTTTTGGCTTGCTTAAAAGAAGCACCACAATCATCACACTTGTAAGGTTTCACTCCTGTATGTGTACTCCTATGGGACTTCAAATTGCCAGCTTGCTTAAAAGAAGCACCACAATCATCACATTTGTAAGGTTTCTCTCCTGTATGTGTTCTCTTATGGTTCTTCAGATGGCTGGATTGAATAAAAGAAGCACCACAATCATAACACTTGTAAGGTTTCTCTCCTGTATGTGTTCTCTTGTGGGTCTTCAGACTGCCACGTTGAGTGAACAAAGCACCACATTCATCACACTTGTAAGGTTTCTTTCGTGAATGTGTTCTCTTATGGCTCTTCAGACTTCTAGAATAAGCAAAAGCAGCGCCACAATAATCACATTTGTAAGGTTTCTCTCCTGTATGTTTTCTCTTATGGTCCTTCAGACTGCTAGCATGCTGGAAAGAAGCACAACAATCATCACAAATGTAAGGTTTTTCTCCTGTATGTCTTAGCATATGACGCTTCAAACTGCTAATTTGAATAAAAGAAGCACCACAATCATCACACATGTAAGGTTTCTCTCCTGTATGTGTTCGCTTATGTTTCTTCAGAATGCCAATCCCAGCAAAAGAAGACACATTTTCTGACATTTGAGAACAATTTTCATGTTTAACTGATGCCTTACAACTGTTCTCAACCATTCTTGATTCTGAGTTGCTGTCCCCTGCCATTTCTGGAATGTTGCTACCCCCAGCTACGTCTACCATTTTACTGAAGTTGAGCCTCCTGTCCTCACACAGAACATCTGATAATTCTTGTTTCACGTCAATGCTGTCATTTGTCCACTTTTGTGAATGCTCTTGTATGGAGAGGTAAGGACTTCTTGGAGACCATGAGTGAGGTTCTGAAACACCAAAATAAATAATTAACAGCCTCGTGAATATAAAAGGTGTCGAACAAATGTGTATGTGTAATCAAACAGGCAAACAATGCAGCTATAAACAATCAATGTCAAGTGAACGACAGATGGAGAAGAAGAGTGATTAAGTGTCCATGTGCAAATTAAGCTGATGTATGATCTAGTTAGTTAGTTGACAGATCATCCTCATTGCACATTGAACCATTCAGTCCATAAGTGCTCAGATCCCCTCCTCAGTAAATCTCGCAGCATGTAGCGGCTAATGACACCAGTTTTATGTTGTTTTATTAATCTTCTTTGGTTTCCTGTGTAATGTTCTTGTTTCGCGACATCTTTTGATTTGCTGATCTTGCATCCTGACCATGGTTGTACATTCACAGTCGTCACATGGTTCTTGCGAACAACTTACTTCCCGCAAAGCATTCAGAATGTCAGCCTAGTCTATGGTAAGTCCACCTTCCACAGTAGCCTTACCCACGAGCCTGTCAGCCCGCTCATTTCCTTGTACACCAGCATGCCTTGATGGAGGTAAATAAAGAGAAACACATAGCTATCTTCACAGATGCAAAGTCAGCTGTCTCAATACTGAAGAGCGAAAACAGCACAGAACTAGCAGACCTAAACACAACTTCTAATACAGTGGATCCTGTAACATTGCAGTATACCTGGAAATGAAGAGGCCGACATATTGGCAAAAGAGGGCAGAAGACTACCCCAGCCTGACATATACATAACCTATAATGAGGCAAAGAGGTTTATAAAAAGCACTTATAGAACCAAATGGGAATCAGAGCATCCAGGCCACCAGAAAGATGATGCATATTACAAACTCGACCTAAGAGAAAAAAGTAGCAATCTTCAGACTCCGCATAGGACATAACAGGCTGAAATACCACTTGTTCAATAAACTAAAGATAGGAGATAATGCATATTACTAGCGAGTCCCATCGTGCCATTACCAGAAATGAAAAAAAAAGTGATATATGGAGTCACCACCCGATTTTTCACAGCGTCTCCAGAAATCTTTTGTACAGACCATTCATTCAAATCTCCCATGACAATAACACACGTCATCCTGGGTTTTCCAGGAATGGTTTGCCTAATATACCGTGCACAGCGATTGGTTGAAATTATTGTAACCTTTTATATAAATAAGAATATATTTCATACTTACCGTAATTAATTTTTTTTGGCGTTGTCGATAGAACTACTTCAATTATATATGTATATTTGAATTCTGCATACAATTTTAAATATATCTGGAAAGTTTCATCACTGTAATTGCTTCCGATGTGGATGAAAAACATTTTCTGCGAAGCGTGCCTTTGTGAATGGGGAAACGCAAGACCATGTGCCATGGCGACTGCGCATGCACATATCGATCAAATTGGCGTATACACTTTCACTTTTCACCTACTAAAGTTAAAGAGAACACAAGTTTAAAGATTATTAATAATTTATTTGTATACTTGTACTATTTTTTTAATCAATTAACATGACGGAACACATTTTTGAAGTCAGTTTTCATAATCCACCTATGACCCGTTTGGTTGAGGCGACCTCGCATGCAGAGAAAAATGGAAATGACACGCTGAACCGTAATTAATTTTTGTTTCTCGCATTTTTAATAGAAAACCATCAATTGTAGAAGGATCTTCGAATTCTGCATCAAATTTTTCAGAAATTTGGAGTTTCATCGCTAAACTTGCTTTAATTGTGGTTGAAAAACAAGCAAAGATGTTACGATCATGAAACCCAAAACAGCGACTTGACTATATAAATAATCTTTGTAGAATAATCAGTGTCCTCGCTAGCGTAGTCATAAGCATTCCGCCTGTCACGCGGGAGACTGGGGTTCTATTCCCGGTTGGTTTTTTGTTTTTTTCACAAAATTATTAGGTGATATAATAGAAACTATTAAATATTACGAACTAAAATATTATATAGAACTAAGAAACTGGAAGTTTGTGAATAAAGTGTGCTCTATGGATCTGTGCGAGCTGCTGACTGCCAGGGAGGGCATCCCACAGAGGCAGCGGAATGATTGCATATCGGAATCGATGGATCCAATAGATGTCTTTGTTTAATATAAATTTTAATTGCCATAAAAATATCCCCCCTGAATCAGTATAGTTTCATCACTAAACTTGCTCGAATTGTGGTTGAAACACAGATTTTCTGCGAAGATGTGACTTTGTGAATTGGAAACCCACGGTCATGACGGCCGCCGCATATCATTGCGCTACACTTTGTAACACTCAAAATGTGCAACTTGAACTACTAAAGTTAAAGTAGTTAACACAATTTTAAAGATTAATAATAATTTATTTGTATACTTGTACTATTTTTTAATCACTTAACATCACGGAGCATATTTTTGAAGTCAGTTTTCAACACTCAAAACGTGCAACTTGGCCTACTAAAGTTAAACAGAACACAAGTTTAAAGATTATTAATAATTTATTTGTATACTTGGACTATTTTTTAATCATTTAACATGACGGAACATATTTTTGAAGTCAGTTTTCATATGACCGTTTGAGACAATCTCGCACGCACAGACACGCACACCCGCTGGTGAAAGTAATCGGACACACTGGAGAGCGACACTATCGGGTGAATAGCATGAGAAATCGCAACTCATCTCACCTTCACAAAAATGTGAATATCTTCACTTAGAAATGACATACAGGCAACATTGAGGTACCATTAGATTTTGAATTCCAAGGCCTATCTACTGTGGTGGTCTCATTAGTAAATACTCAAATTTAAAATCGTGATAGGACTACCTACAAGTAGCAATCTTCAGACCCCGCACAGGACATAACAGGCTAAAATACCACGTGTTCAATAAACTAAAGATAGGAAATACTGATCAATTTCAACTGTGAAAGTTTCATAAGTTAAAAACTAAATTTTCAAATATTGACTAAAATTGCTACTAAGTACTTAACTTACCATCCGAGTGATTAACTTCATTAACCATGCCAAATTAATTACAAAAAAAAATAAATGAATGATGTAGTAAAATATTCTCAATTCAACATTACGAAACTGAGAGAGTGTTTTAGTCCAACATTCAACATAAATATGCCGCTAGTCATGCAATGAAATACCTGGGGATACGATTTGATCGAAGTCTTGCTTAAACTGAGCACACAGACCAGGTGATGACAACAGCCAAATGGGGTTTAGCTTTAAAAAAAAAAAGTGGGGTTTGGCTGCAACAGTGCGGTGTCATGGCGGAGAAAAACTGTGAGCAGCGCCATCTATGTCTTCTATACAGGGTTCTGGGCCTTTCTGTTTTTTTTTTTTTTTGGTGTGTGTATACGATGGTGATCCTGACTCTCAGCCATATGCAGATGGAAAGGATGGAAAATATTCCGACGAGGATCAATTCGTGTGACGACTCCCTTTCGTGCCATGACGCAAGACTGTCAAGAATTTTCTCACGCTGTGTTCCTCTATCTCCCTGTCCCCAAATCTTTCCGGTTGTCACATGTTCCAGTTTTTGTCTTCTCATAATGTGGCCAAATAATGTTGACTGCCTCTTTCTGCTGTTTGTGGGGGTACGGGGTGTCAGGCATTGGCAGTACTTTTGGTAAGGATGACTGTCACGCTCTTTTCATGGCACATCCCCCACTGGTCTAAGCCTGACATCCAGCTCACGCTTGTTGCTCCTAGTAGCTGTCAGCATGTGACAGTGGCTCCCCCCCCCCCTCCCCTCCGGCAACAGCTGTGAGAGGCTGGCTAAACCAGTTGTGGGTAGCCGATTTGGTGTCAAACTTATCGGTGAACTAGAGTATGCCTACCCAGCACGTGAAGACAGGATTCAGCAGATTGAGCGGATGAAATCACTGATTCAACGGAGAAGACGGCGTTTACCTGCAAAGCGTTGTGGAACGTAAAGAGCACGGCAAGGCACGTAGAGCGCCCTGGTCATCCACTGCACCTGTATTTGTCTTAAGTCGTCTTGACTTGTCTTGCCACTATACTTAGATGGACTCAATCGAGAGAGTGAGGTCGACGAATTGCGAATTTCTTCCTCACTTTAATCCAATTTATCGCGCAAGTCATTCTTTATCCAACTTCATATATGATGACTTTCAAGCCCTGTGGCGATGGGCAAGCGGCGAAGCGGCAGGCATGGGTACACTAGTAGTCATAGTCACAGACCTGCACACTGGCGGCTCAGGCCATATGGTCGTCTTCTACTGACCGGAGCAGCAGCGGGGTTCGGCAGCCCCTGAGCGACTGAGCAGCCCTCTATAGGAAAACACTACTCACCTCCATAGCATGAGGAAAGGGCTAGAAAAGGTGACCTAAACATTGTCTGCCCCATCATTACCTAACCAGCTAACCGCGGTTGGTGGGTATCCTATACTGCGGTTGACATACAAACAAAGTAAAAACATGCAAAGCTAAAAAAGCAAACCATATTTCCTTGACAATCGGAACTTGGAATGTACACACACACACACACTACTCGATAGAGAAGGCGCATCAGGCCCAAAGAGAGGAACAGTACTGATTGGGAGAGAGCTGGGCAGGTACAACATCGACATTGCAGCCTTAAGCGAGACACGACTTGCTGACGAAGGCCAAATCTGTGAAATGTGTGCCGGCTACACATTCTTCTGGAGTGGAATGAAAAGCGAGGAAAGACGCCAGTCCAGTGTAGGATTTGCCATTAAGTCGGCCCTGGTTGACAAACTAGCTGGATTTCCGAAGGCTGTAAACGACAGGCTTATGACCATTAAGTTTCCCCTGCTGAACGGAAAGAAGCATGCAACCATCGTGAGTGTCTTCGCACCAGCAATGACCAATTAAGGTGACGTCAAGAACAAGTTCTATGAGGACCTGCACAATGTATTAACATCTGTTCCCAAAGGAGACAAACTTACACTCCTTGGGGACTTCAATGCCAGAGTAGACACGGACACCACCTTTTGGAGTGGCATTGTTGGAGCGCACGGTGTCGGAAATTGTAACAGCAATGAACTCCTCCCCCTTCAGAAATGTGCCGAACACGATCTCTTGATTACCAACACAATTTTGCGTCTTCCCATGAGAAATAGGACATCGTGGGTGCACCCTCGCTCGAAACACTGGCACCTCATTGACTATGTCATCGTCAGGAGGAGTGACAGACAAGACGTTCGGGTGACAAAATCCATGTGTGGTGCTGGATGTTGGACAGACCATCGTCTCATTGTCTCAAACATAAACATACACATCAAACCACCACGGCGTCCTCAGGGGGTAAAAGTGCAGAAAAAGCTAATTGTCACCCGCCTAAACAGCAAAAACATGCAGCTGTTGTTTGAAAATATGCTGGAAGACCACCTCAAGCCCAATGCTGCAGCTAAACAGGATGCGGAAACAGAGTGGAGTGCCCTAAGGACATAATTTATATCACTGCTATGGAAATCCTTGGTCCAGCCCTCCGAAAGCATAAAGACTGGTTTGATGAAAATTCCGAAGACATCAACCAATTACTGGCGGAGAAACATCTTCTCCACAAGCCATATTTGAATGACCCAAAGTCAACATCCAAAAAAGATGCCTTCAATAACATCCGGAGAGTAGTAAAGCAGAAACTTCGGCACATGCGGGACTCCTGGCTGAGCAACAAAGCTGATGAGATTCAAGGCTTTGCTGACAGACATTATATGAAAAACATCCACGACTCACTGAAAGCGGTCTATGGATCTACATCACCAAGCATAGTTCCCCTCCTTAGTGCAGATGGAGGAACATTGATCACCGATAAGAAAGAAATCCGTCAACGCTGGGCAGAGCATTTCAGCAACATCTTAAATGCAACTTTCTTCTTCGATGATGAAACCATCAACTGCCTTCCTCAAGTTCCCACCAATGAGACACTTGATGACCTGCCAACCATAGTAGAAGTAAACAAAGCCATCCAGTAACTCTCCAGCGGCAAGGCGCCTGGTCCCGACTCCATCCCAGCAGAGATATACAAGGCAGTTGGGCCGGTTCTAACAGAGTAGCTTCACCAAGTCTTTATAAACATATGGGTGAACGAGACCATGTCACAAGATTTCAAGAATGCGTCAATAGTCCACCTTTACAAATGTAAAGGAAACCGCAAATCCTGTGACAACGCCTTACTCTCTATTGCATTATAGATACTCGCCAGAATTATTCTCAATCACCTCCCATCCCATCTCGACCAAGGTCTCCTTCCTGAGAGACAGTGTGGATTCAGAAAAGAACGAGGAGCTGTTGGCATGATTTTCGCTGCTAGGCAACTGCAAGAGAAATGCCAGGAACAGAACTACGAAACCCTCTGCCGTGTGTCCACCTTGACGAGGTAGAGGGGCTTGGACGCTCCAATGACCCCAAGAGCTATGCCGATGGTAGCACAGCTACTGGTAGGGTTACCTATGTCGAACAGGTCAAGGGGGAGAGACCAGACGAAGAGACACACAAACCTGCTGCCTTGTAGGTAGACTGGGAACAGTCAAAGGCTAGGGAAAGCATCCCGAAAAATGCTTGACGAAATCAGATGTGCTGAGCCACAGGCTTGACAGAGCAGTGCAACGTAACTTTATCATTTCATATGCCACAGATGAAAATTAATCGTTATGGTGATAATCCCGCGAAGTCCCATCAGGCGATCATAGTGCCGGGCCCCCTGCCTTGAGGGGATCCACCAATGACTACTGGTGGTCACCTTCCCCTGTGCTGTGGAGTCAAGGCACAGAGGATAGGTTACGAGCTATTGACCAAACACGACTGCATGGCTCGACACTGTGGGCTGTGAGTTTTGTGTGAAATGCTTTTGAATCTGCCCGAAGTTTTTTGGAACGTGACTGCATGTTCGAAGCGATGGCAGCTGGCTATGTCCCAGAGTTGACCGGTTTTTTTGCCTTATGCAGAAATGCGTGGCTGCTGGGCTTCTGGTTGACTGCCACTGCCATCGACGATGAACTGTATTTTTGTGGACTGTGTGGGTGAACATCTAGGAAACATCCAGATGAGAAAATGACTGCCGATTCCATCAGAGATAAACTGGATGTTTTGTGAGGGACTATTGTGTTGACATTCTGGCGGCGGCATTATGCACAGTGTATCTGTGCGGGCTGTTGTGTGTCGAGACTCCTGTCTTTTCCACTTTTCACATTGGGCAGTGGGGAGCGTTTTATATGATATTCACTGGCACAGGAACGGAGCATAATGGGGACAACCCGTTGCTGTGTGAAGTTGAAACCGTGACTAACTAACTAACTAACTAACTCAACATACTACAGTGGAATGCCGAAGGAGTTTATAACAAGAAAGTCTCCCTAACAAAGCGTCTTCATACAGATAGAATAGATGTGGCATGCATTCAAGAGACACACCTCAACGCCAATCGCAAATTCTCAGTCAGGCTACACGTTTCGACCGCCAAGGACACAAAGGAGGAGTTCTAATACTTACAGGAAATACAATACCTTGCAGCAAAGTATCTGTGATCTCTGACAACCAAACGGAAATTATAGGTGTTGATATAATGATAAAGGACGTGAAAATAAGAATTTACAATCTGTACAGCCCAGCAGATAAGGACCTTACACTCTCAAACATGAATATAACTGACACAAACTGCATTATTGTCGGAGACTTTAATAGCCGTTCAGAAAGATGGGGATACCCAGACACTGACAAAAGAGGAGATGAAATGGAGGACTGGGAAATAGACTCAAATCTCCATCTACTCAACAAAGCGGATGACACACCGAGCTTCTACTCCTGAAGATTGTTTACCACTTCTACTCCAGACTTAGCATTCTGCACAGGAGACATCCTCCACAAAATCGATCGCCATGTGCTTGACCAATTAGAAGGTGCTGACCACAGACCAATCAAGCTTGTAATGAATATGGAGTATGTTCCACAGGAGCAAAAGCCTTTGCCTCGCTGGAATTACAAACGAGCAGACTGGGACAGATTTGCTATACTAACAGATAAATATTGTGAAAACATAAATACACGATATGGTAACATGAAGCAAATGGTGGAAAGTCTAAACAGAGCAATAATTCAGGAGGCTATTCCAAGAGGAGCGAGGAAAAATTACAAACCATACTGGACTGAAGAACTACAAATTTTGGAGGACAAAGTTGAAGATGCCAGGAAGACAGCAGAGAGATAACAAACAACTGAAGCGAACATCTCTCTCAAAGCCATCTCAGCAAAATATAAGATAACAGTAAATCAAACAACAAGAGATTGTTGGAGAGAAAAAACAGAAAACCTGAATTTTGACAAGGATGGAAACAAACTATGGAAACTAGTGAAAGCCATGAACAATGAAGGACCTAGAAACAAACAAATAACAATTAATTATTTGGTTGTTTCGGGATTTGAAATCTAAATATTGGGCACAACCCACTACTGGCAACGCTGATCGTATTCTGGTATGAACCCAAGGCCTATCCACGTGGATAGGCCTTAGGTTCATACCAGAATACGATCAGCGTTGCCAGAAGTGGGTTGTGCTCAATATTTAAATAACAATTAAACAAGGAACTACCTTGCTTACAGGGAAAAAAGGCTTCAATGCACTAATGGAACACTATGCCAGTGCAAACCACATTGATATTACAACCAAACAGAAGAAAGCAATCAAAGACAAACAGATACATCATAGTAATACAGAGACAGCACCAGAATATATGATGGAAAATCTAACAATGGAAAAAATGGAACAGGCAATGTATACCCTAAAAAAGAAGAAATCGCCAGGAAAGGATGGAATCACAAATGAATAGGACTAGGCACTAAGGCAAAAAAGAAACTACTAGCAGTCCTAAATTACAGCTGGAAGAGGGGAATAATCCCACAGCCATGGAAGGAAGCTATACTAATACCAGTCCCAAAGAAAGGAAAGACATGGAAGAACCAAATGGCTATCGACCTATCAGTCTACTTAGCTGTGTAGGAAAATTAATGGAACGCATTATCAATGGCAGGCTAACATGGCATCTGGAAGGAAACAAACTCTTAACACCACACCAAGCAGGATTCAGAAAGTACAGATCCACTGAAGATCAAATAACCTATATAGCTCAGGAAATAGAGGATGCCTTCCAAGAGAAAAAGCACACACTAGCGGTCTGGATAGATTTTAAAAAAGCATTTGATAAAGTATGGAAGGAAGGACTGAAAGTAAAACTGCAAACAATGCATGTTTGTGGGAAAATGTATAAATGATCAGCCACTACAGAACTGCCAGGACAAAAGTACAAGGACAAACAAGCAAAATGATGCTTTTGGATCAAGGTGCCCCCCCCCCCCCCCACAGGAGTTCTTTCACCAACATTATTCCTAGCATATATAAATGACATCATGGAAAATTTTCCAGCCAGAGTACACACATCCTCCTTTGCAGATGACCTAGCCATATGGACATCTGAAGAATATATTAGTACAGTTAACAGTAGAATACAGCAAGCCTTGTTAGCGCTATAGGACTGGTCAAAATCATGGCTAGTGAAGATAAGTGAGAAGAAAACAACATGCACAGAGTTCTCCCTATCCAATAAAACTCAGTAACATAAGCTGGTATTGAATGGAAAAATATTGCGCCATGAATAAAATACAAACTATCTAGGAGTCACCTTTGATCGTCGTCTGACATGGAAGACACAGGTTGAGAAAAATCGAACAAGAGCAAGGCAAAGAATGGCAATAATGAAAAAGCTTGCTGGTGCAACGTGGGGAGCAGATGAGAAAGTTCTCAAGAAGTTATATACTGGACGGGTGAGGCCAGTACTGGAATATGGCATTGCAGCTTGGGCAACAGCAGCTAAGTCAAACTTTAACAAAATAAGTAAATATTGAGCACAACCCACTACTGGCAACGCCGATCGTATTCTGGTATGAACCTAAGGCCTATCCACGTCAATATGGAAGCACTATACTCGAGTTTCGCTCTCGTTTGAGCTCATCAGTAGTGTATATCCCTGACCGGATCCGGAAACAAGCCCCGGATCACTGGCGTGTAAAGTGGGTGTGTAACCACGCGGCACACGCTGGACATGCAAAATTATCATAACAGAATATTACATTGTTCTGCAGGAGTGCCCAATATATGCATAACAGAGAAAGATCTTTTGGCTCACACCTGCTTTATTTGAGGACAAGCTCTATGGAGATATCAACAAGCTCAAGTTGACTGCAGCTTACTTTAACTACATTCAGGCTGACATTTAAAGGTGCATAAAGAAGTATTTAGACTGCCGCACTTCATACCACAGGTATGTCGGTTACAAAAGCGTCCCATAGGCATGAAATGGAATATTGCTTGGATAGCAAATCCATTACGCGGAAAGTCCGAATCAAAAGCTCACTGTGTGAGCTTCATAAAAGGTGAAAAATGTATCCTAGTGGCACGAAATGGAATATTGCTTGGATAGCAAATCCATTACGTGGAAATTCTGAATCGAAAGCTCACTGTGTGGATGTCATCTGCAGACTGCATTCTTCTGGTTTCTGGAAGAACAGCCTATGGTGAACGGAAGGCCCAATATACGGAAGTGAGGCTAAGCAGCCATGTGCAGGACGTGACGATTCCTTGGTTGAGCACAGTACTAGAGCGCTGTGTGTCGGCTCTGCAAGTATGGAAGCCTCCTTGGATGAAGGGGAATGCCCATGGTCTGCCCCTGCCTTCCCTTGAGGGTTGACCAGGATGTCTTTGGCTGTTCTATATGGGCCAGCTAGGATGGGGGATAACACCAGAACAGTGAGATTCAAACGTCCTAAGAAACCCCCGGGAAGGTTAGCCCGGTCAACAAATGCACGCAGAAGTAGGATGTGTTGGCCTAATGGCGCAAGAACGCAGCTCTGCTGTAAACAGGCACAACGCAGTCATGTTCGGAAAAAAAAAAATCCGGATGAACGCAGAAGAAGAAGAAGAAGATTCCGTATAATATTTCAGCTGTGTAGCACTTTTCACTTTGTCTTGTTATTTCGAAGTGCGTCTTCAACTCCAACCATTGGTTCACAATTATTTCAACAGCTGGTTGAATTGATAACCATGCAGATTTCTGTTTTGCAATATGACATAATTTTCAGTGGTGAGGAACTATCATTTATTGCTTTATATAAATTATTGTATTGCTGTTGTCTGACAGATGATTTGGAGAAAACTTTAAAGGTTTCAGCAATAAGGAATTCCAAATTCTTTTTTAAATATTCTGATGAGGCATGTGATAATGCTAGCTGTAAGGAATGACACGCACATTTTAAGAGGATTAAAGATGGGATATCTTCCTTTAATTTGGCATAAACGCCATGGTTATTACCGAGGTATTATCGGTACCAATTGCAGTCAAATTCTTCCAGTTTAAATGTTTAATGACCAAAAGTTTCTTCCGTGCCTGAACTATACTTTCTGCATCACACACTTCCAAGTGAACTAGTCCAAGAAATGTAGAAACTACTTTGTCTTTGCTGTTGCTATAAATACTATAATATATAAGTTATAACACATGTACCAAGCACTTTCAGAACAGAAATGTCATTTGATCCGTCTAATAATAAACTATATTTATTTGTAGAAATATGACTTCAAATATCACTATGAAATCTTCTAAGTGAGAAAACTGTACTTCTTATAATATTTGTACACTTGCTCCAATGTACTTTTACGTTCTTTAGAACTGTTTTGTCAGAAATAGTGTTTTAAACAAATCAATCAAATGGTTACAGTTCGCAATTGCACAACGACAACTTTAAAATATTGCGACAGATCCTTAAACTTTTGATGATTCATTACTATGTGTAGTTCTGAAAACAGATGACAACGGTGTAATATCAAATGGCACTGCACTTTTATGTTTTTTAGTCTGCGTGATTCTTCAAGACTTGTATTTTCGCTTTCATTTCACACTTGCAGTACTCACAAAGAGCCTTAGTCACATCTCCATGAACTGGCATCACCCAGTCTTTAATTATGTCACCCTGCAGCCACTCTTTACAAAATGTTTGCTCATACTGCTTTACTTAAAGATGTGTTCAAAGTGGAAGACTGACATTACGGCCCCACAGCCCATCCTCATCTTTTTACTGGGCTATTCAACAGGTCAATAACGGTAACTACGAAAACGTTTGACACATTTCTCGATACGTTGACATCACTAAATATAGAAATTCAGGCACTCTTCCGATTGACGGGTCTAAATAGTTCCGCAGTGAATAAGTCAGGGGTTAAGGGTTAGGGTTAGTGTTAAACTAACACTGACCCTAACCCTTAACCCTAACTTATTCACTGCGGAACTATTTAGACCCGTCAATCGGATGAGTGCCGAAATTCACGTTCTAGAAACACATTTTCAAGGCGTCGGTTCAAGCCATCTCCATAATTAACATAGGTGTTACCTAGCAACCATTCATCGAAATCATGAATGAAAAGACAAAGCGGAAATCGGATTGGCTAAGAGAAACCAACTTTCAACTTTCGGGTTAAAGTTCAGGGCCAATTTCAAACCATTTTAACGCTACGTGCCGTTTCTTGAATAACATTGGGTGGAAATGCGGTAAAGCTGTGAAAATGTAAACAATATAAAATGACACAAAGTAGTTAGTTAGTTAGTTAGTCGCAGTTCCAACTTCACAGCAACGGGTCGTCCCCATTATGCTCCGTTCCTGGGCCAGTGAATATCACACATAGCGCTCCCCACTGCCCAATGTGAAAAGTGGAAAAGACAAGAGTCTCGACAAACAACAGCCCACACAGATACACAGTGCATAATGCCGCCGCCAGAATGTCAACACACCAGTTCCCCCACGAAACACCAAATTCATCTCTGATGGAATCGGCAGTCATTTTCCTATCTGGATGTTTCCTAGATGTTCACCCACACAGTCCACGAAAATACAGTTCATCACCGACGGCAGTGGCCGTCAACCAGAAGCCCAGCAGCCACGCATTTCTGCATAAGGCAAAAACCGGTCAACTCTGGGACATAGCCATCTGCCATCGCTCCGAACATGCAGTCACGTTCCAAAAAAAAACAAAACACACACTTGGGCAGATTCAAAAGCACTTCACACAAAACTCACAGCTCACAGTGTCGCGCCACGCACTCACTCAGTAGCAGGGCGACGGAACCATCAAGTAGTGCAGCTTTACATAACAGATTTACGACACATACAGGACGTTGCGGCGATTAGCCTTCATCAGCAAACAAACACATTCACAAACACAGCATGTAGTCAAGGAGATCTCCTGTGACTACATCAGAAGGTGACGACAGGACGAGAAAAACAAAAGGATGAAACAATGAAAGCAATTAAGAGAAAATGAGAATTGGAAAAAAAATGTTCATACTTACCTCACAATTCCGATCTGTGTGTAACTCAGAATATTGCGCCGATGTCTTCTTTTTATACCCAACCGAGGGAACGAACGAACAAACTTTATTTTTAAAGGGTAACAAATTGGGCACGCAGGCCCGTTTTACATTCGGCCCTTCCAATCATTCATCTTTCGTTCATCAGTGCATAGTGCATTCACATAGGAAAAACCATTGTCAAATGAATGTTGTAAACATAAACAATGCTTGTAACCATGTTATTAGAAAATCCACCCCCACCCACCCATCAGCTATCCATCCGCGTGTGTCCCCCCCCCCACACACACATCCACCACCCATCCACACACATACCTACAGGCACATACATTCCCCCATCCATCCGCAACACACACACATACATTATCTCCCCACCCAATCACACATCTCCCACCCACCACACATCCCCCACCCACCCACACATAAACCCAGACACATGCATGCATCCACCCATCCATCCATACCCACCTACACATCCCCCACCTTCACAAATCTCCCCACCCACACAGTCTCCACCCATCCCATAACCAATCAACACTCACCCACCCACACACCCCCAACCACTCAGCCAGACACACATCCGCCAACCACATATACAACACTCACACACACATTTCCGCCAACTCACATATACCGCACCTTCCCACACACATAACCCGCACCCACACACACACACCCTCCACCCTCTCCAACCTACACACACTCACCCTCCCACACATCCTATACCCACCCACTCGCCAACCCCCACCCCCGATCTCCAATCCCCAATCACACATCCCTTAATTACACAACTCACCACCCATACAATCACACACATCTCCCCATCCACCAACACATTCCTCATCCAAAAAACACACATCAACCACCCAAGACACCCCAGCACCCACATATACCCCACCCACACACATCCGCCTTCCCACACACACACACACATCCCCCACCCATAAACTCACCCCTCACACACATCCACCACTCACGCACTCATCCATCAACCACTCACACCCACACATCACCCACCCACCCATCAACAAATGCATATCTCATATACCCTCCCACCCACACACACCCCAACCACCCAGCCAAATACACACCCCCATCCTCATATACATCCTTCATCCACCCGCACATCCCACACCTTCCCCATCCCTCACACATCTCCCCTCCCACATAATACTCCACCCATAAACGCATCCCCCCACACACATATCCCCCCACATGCATTTCCCATACACATCACCGCCCACACATCTCTCTACCCACCCACACGTCCCCCACCTACAAACATCCTCACCACCCACACATACATCCTCCACCCACTCACATTTACCCCATCCACATTCACACACTCCCACGCACACAGACATATCTCATTCCAGACACACCCTCATCCCCACCCCTACACCCAATACACACCCATCCCCCAAGTTAGATGGAGGATGATGACGGGGTGATAGGTGTAACGGTTTAGTGAGCACATTGAAAGAAGGGGGAGCGAAGGCAGGAGGGCAGGACGGCAACCTGTGATAGTGGTTTGATAATGGTATCTGAGCAATCTCAGTGGATGTACAAACGAAGCATGAGTGGGTGCAAGCATGATGGTGGTACTAACCAAAACCACATTATGCACTCATATATGTTATTGTGAAGCGAGTCCTAAAGTCTGGGTGGACTGATATGTGTGAGCGCACACACATACATATACACCACTCAACATACATTCATACATTAGTGTACATGGGATGTGCAAGGTATATATAAGAGAGAGAGAGAGAGAGAGAGAGAGAGAGAGAGAGAGAGAGAGAGAGAGAGAGAGAGAGGGGTATAGCTACTGTGATATGCCACATAGGGCATGAGAACACATGATATGGGCAAGCACAGAGAAGCAATTTTTGAGAGGGGGAGGGAGAGAGAGAGAGAGAGAGAGAGAGAGCGAGAGAGAGAGGTTGGTATCGTTCCTGTGATGTTCCTTATGGGGTATGTGGAGTAGGTAGGCCTACAAATACGAGAATTCACTCATACTGTTCCCTATGAAATAGGATAAGGTTGATTGTTATAAAACGTAAGATCATATCACCCAATGCTTGTGTTATTGGAGTTGTATAAGATCAGACCATCGGTAATACACATAATGTGAGTAAGCACAGAGAAGCAAGATTATCATTATTATGAGAGAGAGAGAGAGAGAGAGAGAGAGAGAGAGAGAGAGAGAGAGAGAGAGAGAGAGAGAGAGGAAGCGAGAGGTTTGTATAGATCCTGCGGTGTGCCACATGATGTATGCGGAGTAGGTCGATCTACAAATACGAGGCTTCATTCATACTGTTACCTATGAAATAGAGGCAGTAAGGTTGATTGTTATACCACGTATTATAGGATCAAATCACCCAGTGCTTGTGTTATTGGGGCTGTATAGGATCCGACCACCAGCAATACACATGGCATAGGTAGGCATAGAGAAGCAAGAATGTTTGGAGAGAGAGAGAGAGAGAGAGAGAGAGAGAGAGAGAGAGAGAGAGAGAGAGAGAGAGAGAGGGTTGATGTAGGTCCTGCGGTGTGCCTCATGAGTTATGCGGAGTAGGTCGGTCTATAAATACGAGGCTTCACTCATACTGTTCCCTATGAAATAGAGTCAGTAAGGTTGATTGTTATACCACGTATTTTAGGATCAAATCACTCAGTGCTTGTATTATTGGGGCTGTATAAGATCTGACCACCAGCAATATACATGACATAGTGTGGTATGTTGGGAGGGAAGTGCAGTATCCACCAAAGCCTGCCCCGTTACAAAGTCAAGCTAGAGGAATGGCACTACTTTTAAACGGAGTGGATAGGTCTCTAGAAGACAAAGTGATCCATTGTAGCTCAGGTTATCAAGGGGAATCCCGAATAAATTAATGGTTCCACTCCTGATTTAAACTTCCTCAAATGAAAAAGGAGAACAGAAAATATTTAGCTCATTGAACCCCCACTTGTATCCATTTTCCCTGTAAGATGAAACGGTTAGAAGAAATTTATATAATGTATAGGTTCTCCCTTATGAACAACTATTGGTTCGGCCACTGGGAATCGGGCCGAGGGAGACAGGGTAGAAGATAATTTAAGTAGAAAAAAGGACTAGTTAGAGACAGGGAGAGGGTGACACCTGGGAGGGTGTGAAAGCAAGAGAGTGGGGAGGGGAGGGGAAATTACTACGATTAGATGAAACTATGTTGGGTGTTGATCCGTGTGGTGTTAGGCACCCTATAGAGAATATGAGCCGGTTTTCTATATTTTTGCGATGTTTAGAGCCGGAGGAGCAAGACTGCATGGCAGTGACCTGGACATCGGAAGCACCTTGATGGTTGGCGCCGTTGAAATGGGTGGAGACAGGCTTGGCGGCGTTAGTGTGGATGTCCAGCAGATGTTGGCAAAATTTGTCAGATAGCTTGAGAATAGTCTCCCCAATATACTTCATATCACACCGTTTGCATATAATGGCATACATTATGTGGCGACTGGTGCAGGAAAATTCTTCCTTGATGCCTAACTACTTTTAGGGAATAGCACCACTGGGGTGTGTACCACATATGGGCAGGTCCTGCAACGAGGTCTTAGGCAACCCTTAGTACCTAATTGTGATGGTGGAGGTATAGATCCCTGTACACTATTTTCGAAAGTACATCTTTGAGGTTGCGGTCACGTCTGTAGGCCAATAGTGGTTTCTCTGAAAATATCGCGCTAGTAGTAGGATGAAGTAGGTACAATGGCGACGAAGTGACACGCTGATTCTTCGGGGAGACGCTGTTTGGTGTTTTCCTGTGGATTATGTGGTGTTTTATTTGTCATTTTCGTTTATTTGAAGTGTTCAAAAGAAGCCACGGAAGGCAGGCGTTGGATGAAATTGTGAGGGCAGCCAACAGATATTTGTTGGTTATGGTCTCAAATTTCGCGACGGCAGTCAGAGGATCTCCTTCCTGAGACAATGACTGCGGTCCCCAACCAGTACGGTTACTGCCATAGAGGAAAGCACCGGCAAACTACTCTTTAAATGTGTCTAGTACATTATGATTCGCCTAAAGACTGATCATCGCAAGAAAAGGACAGAGACATTAAAATTAGCAACATGGAACGTTAGGACGTTAAACGACCATGACAAATTAGAGAACATAAAACAAGAAATACAAAGAGAACAAATTAATATTTTAGGGATGTGCGAAACGAGATGGACAGGAGCAAGCATAAAGATATATGAAGATTTTAAGATTATTTATTCTGGAGGGGAAGATTGACAAAGGGAAGTGGCAATTATTTTGGACCGAAAAAAAATCAAAATCTGTTCAAGGATATTGGGCTGTGACGGACAGAGTTCTTCTAGTTAAATTGAGTAGCAGACCTTTTAGCATAAATATTAATCAAGTATATGCCCCAACAGGAGAATCGTGTGAAGATATTGTAGAGGAATTTTATAATTACGTAGAGTTTGCCTTAAAGAAATGTAAAAATTCAGAAATAAACATCATAATAGGAGACTTCAATGCAAAAGTAGGAAATCAAGGTGATAGATACACAGTAGGAAACTGTGGTTTAGGAGAGAGAAATGAAAGAGGATACAGACTCGTAGAGTGGACAAAAGAACATGAAATGATTGTAGGAAACACCTGGTTTAAGCAACACCCTAGAAGATTATGGACATAGAGGAGTCATGATAGCAGGATTAGAAACCAGATTGACTACATTCTAATTAGCAGAAGATTTAGAAACGCACTAACAATAGCAAAAACAGCTCCCAGAGCTGATTGTTATAGTGACCACAGACTACTTACAGGAACATTGAGGATAAAGTTGAAGAAAGTATATAACAGGAAACACTAAATATGACTTGTGTACATTGAGTAATGACAAGGAAATACAAAACAAATTCAACATAGAAGTACAGAACAGATTTGATATATAGTCTGATCTAGAGATATTATTCCAGGATGTGGATAATCAATAGGAAATGTTAAAGAATTCAATCAGTTTGGCTGCAGAAACAACTATTCCAAAATTAAAGAAGGTGGGTCGTAAGAAATGGATGACTGGAGAAATTTTACACCTCATGGAAACAAGAAGACTCAACAAAAATAATTCTGCCAAATATGAAGACATTCACAGACAAGTCAGAATATCATGTAAGGAGGCAAAATAAGCATGGCTTGAGGAAAAGTGCTTAGAAATTGAAAAACAATACAACAGTCAAAACGCCAAATTAGTGCACAAAAGAATTCAGGAACTTACTAACAAAAGAACAAATACATCAACAGCCTGTCTAAAAACTAAAGATGGCAAAATCATAATAGAAAAAGATCAGATTCTACATGTATGGACAGATTATGTGAAAAACCTTTATAATGATAACAGAGAGGAACAGTATGATATTAAATTTAATAATGAAGGACCACTAATTTTGAAGATGGAGGTTCGAAATGTTCTTAAGCATATGAAAGCTGGCAGGGCCCCCGGTGCAGATAACATCACTATAGAAATGATTAAAGCTTTAGAAGAATTTGGACTAGAGCAAGTCACCAGACTGCTGAACACATTATATGATACTGGAGATGTACCTTCTGAATTATGTAACTCTGTATTTATTGCAATCCCAAAGAAATCAAGAACATTGGAATGTGGTCAACATAGAACAGGCTGCTGCTTGTTTCCAGTAAATATTTTTATCATTATTATTGCAAGATCTTTCTCAAAATCTATGTCTATAAAAGACGATGTATATCTGTTCTTTATGCGTCCATCGGATTGAGATGAAATTTTCTACACGTCTTCTTCTCATTCCCGTGCATCCAACTGTCATAGTTTGTTAGTGTACAATCAGCTATTTACTTACTAAAATTTAATATTTTAATATCTTATCATTTATATATATATATAGCGAGGGGACTTAACTTAAGAACAATTATTTCAAGGGGCATAACTTGTAATAACATTGCTATATATTTTATATATAGATTGTTGCATTGTTTTAAAAGATTTATCAACTCTTTGTCTACAGTTATTTACAGGCATATGAGTTATAATAAATAATGATATAATCTTTAAGGCATTTTCAAAGTTTTCATAAAAATAATGCATCTATTTAAATAGTGAAAATGTTCTAACTCATCTTTTTATGTTTAAAGCAGTTATTTACAGTCATGTAGGTGATTAAAACAGTTTTCATTAAAAATAATGGATGGTGTGTGGAAGGACATTCTTAAGTTAATTTTTTTTTGTTATATGAATTTAATGAGACGCTCCCCGCCAGGAGCTGGGCGAAGCCACGCCGGGTCAGATAGATAGATAGACAGACAGATAGTTGGGAACGGGAGCTTATATGACTACTTATACAATTAAATGAGATGTTCCCCAACAGGGCCTGTGCGAAGTCGGGCCGGGTCGGACAGACATATAGACAGACATATAGATAGTCGGGAACGGGAGCTTATATGACTACTTATATAAATTAAATGAGATGATCTCCACCAGGAGCTGGGTGGAGCCGGGCCGGGTCAGACAGACAGATAGATAGATAGATAGATAGATAGATAGATAGATAGATATATAGATCCCCGCCAGGGCCTGGGCGAAGCTGGGCCGGGTCAGCTAGTTAACAATATTATTACTACTTGTATTACTGATCCATGCTGTCGGAGATACTAATTTAATTTATGAAGTGTCATACTCACCTATGCCATGCAACAAATCTCTTGCTGATGATTATGCTGATGACTAGTATTCCTGCTACTACGACTACCACCATTGCATGAAGATAACGACGTTAATTGGGATTCCAATAGAGTGAGTCAACACATGAACTGATGCATACCGTCGGAGACCGCAGTTTATGAGGAAGTATTATCGCCTATGCCAGCCGGTAACGCGTTGATGATGACTATTATTACTACCCGCTGTTACCTCTACTTTTCCCCACTAACGTCGCTGGAATTTCAATTCCTATTAATATTATTACTACTTCCCCCCGTGTGTTGCCGGGGCCCATACGGGGGAGCAAAGAATAGTAACACTGTTGCCTACCATGCACGTCGTAAGAGGCGACTAAGGAGGCTATGGTTCCGTCGCCCTGCTACTGAGTGAGTGCGTGGCGCGACACTGTGAGCTGTGAATTTCGTGTGGAATGCTTTTGCATCGGTCCGCGGTTGTTTTTAGCGTGAACTGCGTGTTCGGAACGATGGCGGCCGGCTGTTGCTGGATTGACTAGTTTGCCTTTTCGGTTCACGAGTGCTTTTTTCGGGAGACTCCTGGGAGTCAGCGCTGTAGCTACGGAGTTCGTGCTTTGTGCTGCTCTTTCGATGGGTCGCCCTGCGGAAAGAGACCAAGCCATGTGGGATAAAACCCGGGTCAATGAAGTCTTTCTGGTGACTGCCGTTTCCATCAACGATGAACTGTATTTTTTGTGGAAGACTTTTGTGTTTGCATTCTGGCGGCGGCTTTATGCACAGTGTACCTGTGTGGGCTGTTGGCTTGCCGACACTTCTGTCTATTCCATTGTTCACATAGGGCAGTGAGGAGCATTTTGTGTGATATTCACTGGCACAGGAACGGAGCAATATGGGGACGACCCGTTGCCGTGAAGTTGGAACCGCGACTAACTAACTAACTAACTAATTATTACTACTTCTATAACTGATCCATGTCATCGGAGATCGCAATATGTGGAAAAGTTTGATCGCTTACGCCAGCCGAGAAGTCACGTGATGATGATGACTACACTTACTATCTGCTGTTACATCTAATTTTTCCCGCTAATGTCGCTAGATCTTCTGTTACTACTAGTATTATTACTACTCGTATTACTTAGATAGCCTAATGACAATTATGAAAACCTAAGACCCAGAATAATACTCATACAATAACTACAAAAACACGCACATGCCTATTTGAATTTGCAAGTACAAAATATTCAGTCCATCACAGGAATGCTGTTGCTTTGGTACGCAACCTATCATATTTGCGCCACGTGGTACTATCGATTTGTCTCCCTAAGAACAAGCTGTGCTTTCCCGCCCACTACACCACCTACCGCCCATGCTATTGTCAGCGCAAATTATTCTAACACTACACAAAGAGTTACAAGTTAGTTGTATATCGTTTACAGGACGCCGCAGTCAGCCCCAGTCTATTTTTCTGTCAACTTGTTACTTTATTTTTATATATCAATTTGCATGTTTTTATGTTGTTGTAATCCCGCACTTAAAAACAGCGGTCACTTCTTTTTCAAATACACCGCCAAACGAAAAAAATGCAGTATTAAGCTGTTGTTTCTACTTACAATAGGGCAGACATAACATGTTTTCAAATAAAACAGCTAGGTAGTTAGTTAGTTAGTCGCGGTTCCAACTTCAAGGCTATGGGTAGTCCCCATATTGCTCCGTTTCTGTGCCAGTGAATATCACACAAAAAGCTCCTCACTGCCCTATGTGAACAATAGAATAGACAGGAGTGTTGGCAACCCAACAACCCGCACAGGTACACTGCATAATGCCGCCGCCAGAATGCCAACACAAAAGTCCTCCACGAAAAATACAGTTCATCGTCGATAGAAACGGCAGTCACCAGAAAGACTTCATTGACCCGGGTTTTATCCCATATGGCTCGGTCTCTTTCCCCAGGGCGACCCACTGAAAGCGCCGCACAAAGCAGGAACTCCGTAGCTACAGCGCCGACTCCCAGGAGTCTCCTGAAAAAAGTACTTATGAACCGAAAAGGCAAACCAGTCAATCCAGCAACAGCCGGCCGCCATTGTTCTGACAGTTCACACTAAAAACAACCGGGGACCGATGCAAAAGCATTCCACTCGAAATTCACAGCTCCCATTGTCGCGCCACGCACTCACTCAGTAGCAGGGCGACGGAACCATAGCCTTCTTAGTCACCTCTTACGACGTGCATAGTAGGCGACAGTGTTACTATAATAATAAACACATAAAACATTGTTGGCAATTGGCAATAACGATACTAAGCGTGGACAAAGATACACACACAACATAATAAGACCCCAGTGATACGCCGATACAAACAAGCCAACACAATCAGACAGACAAATCATCGACACCCAGACAAACAAAACATTGACCCCCCCCCCCCCCGACCTAACAGGCATCTACCGTTCTTGTTGTTTGTAGTCCATACTGCTAGATGTCCCCAACTGGCATCGGTAAAACTGACTTGCTTCAACATAACTCTTAAGAACGAAAAGAAATGATGATGTTTCTATAATGTATGATGATAGTGATGACTAACGACAGCCAATAATAAACCGCAATGTGTTATTTTTTACGGTTTTTCTTTGAAGCTAGAACACACCCCACCCCTCATATATCATTGAGCTGTGCCCACCTACACCTGTGTATGATGATG
The DNA here is from genome assembly GCA_963921405.1 of Cepaea hortensis. Taxonomy (NCBI): domain Eukaryota; kingdom Metazoa; phylum Mollusca; class Gastropoda; order Stylommatophora; family Helicidae; genus Cepaea; species Cepaea hortensis. Next base: position 73,767,328 of record OY992897.1, on the reverse strand, counting down.
ATGTTTCTATAACACTTATGATACTAAACCACAGCCCGCCCCTTTTAAAAATTATCGGTCAGTTTTATTCCTACTCCCCCCCCCCCTGGAAAAAATATAGGTTTTAAGACCCATGGATCAACACCAGACACACTTACTGGCATGGCACATGATGATGATGATGATGACAGATACTGTATCTATATGTTACACTGTGTTCTGCAGGGAAACATACTTTATTAGGGTTTTCCTTTGAAGATAAAACACGGATCACTATACTACCCCACTTGAGTCATTGAGATCACGCTTTTTTTATATATACATATGATGTGCTACTTTCCATTTTACATCCGAGTGGTCAGTATAGTACCTAGTGTAACGTCACTACCACACCACTTCTCATTTAGCTATGTATTATCTTCTTATATATAAAAGGCGATCTCCGTCTGTCTGTCTGTATGTATGTATGTATGTCCTTTATTTGTTCGCGAACGGCCCATCCGATTGAGATGAAATTTTCTACACACTTTCCTTTCATCCCAGCGCTGCCAACTGTGATATTTTGTTAGTGTGAAATCGCCTGCTTACTCAGTATTATTTCATTTTTCATTATAATTTCATATATCTCAGGGGACCTAACTCTGTAAAAGTTATTTCAAGGGGCATAACTTTTCTGTATAACTTATAGTCATATTGTGGCATCGTTTTCAAAGATTTATAAACTCTGTGTCCATAGTTATGTACCGGCATATGAGTTATAATAAATAATGATACAATCTGTAAGGCATTTTCAAAGTTTTCATAAAAATAATGCACAATGCATAACATTGTAACTCATCTTTTTTTGCTTAAGAAGTTACTGTAGTCATGCAGGTGATTAGAAAGAGTTTTCATTAAAAATAATGGATGGTGTGTGGAAGGACATTCTTTTAAGTTACTTTTTTTGTTGTATGAATTTAATGAGAACTTATATGACTACTTATATGAATTAAATGAGACGCTCCCCAACCAGGAACTGGGCGAAGCCGGACAGGGTCAGGCAGACAGATAGACAGACAGACAGACAGACAGATAGACAGTCGGGAACAGGAACTTATATGACTACTTATATAAATTAAATGAGATGCTTCACACCAGGAGCTGGGCGATGCCGGGCCGGGTCAGACAGACAGACAGACAGACAGACACATAGTCGGTAACGGGAACGGGAACTTATATGACTACTTATATGAATTAAATGAGATGCTCCCCACCAGGGACTGGGCGAAGCCGGGCAGGGTCAGGCAGACAGATAGACAGACAGATAGACAGACAGATAGACAGTCGGGAACGGGAACTTATATGACTACTTATATGAATTAAATTAGATGCTCCACACCAGGAGCTGGGCAATGCCGGGCCGGGTCAGACAGACAGACAGACAGACAGACAGACAGTCGGTAACGGGAACGAGAACTTATATGACTACTTATATGAATTAAATTAGATGCTCCCCACCAGGGTCTGGGCGAAGCCGGGCAGGGTCAGCTAGTATCTTATATATAAAAGGCGATCTCCGTCTGTCTGTCTGTATGTATGTATGTCCTTTATTTGTTCGCGAACGGCCCATCCGATTGAGATGAAATTTTCTACACGCCTTCCTTTCATTCCAGCGCTGCCAACTGTGATATTTTGTTAGTGTGAAATCGCCTGCTTACCCAATATTATTTCATTTTTCATTATAATTTCATATATCTCAGGGGACCTAACGCTGTAAAAGTTATTTCAAGGGGCATAACTTTTCTGTATAACTTATAGTCATATTGTGGCATCGTTTTCAAAGATTTATAAACTCTTTGTCCATAGTTATGTACCGGCATATGAGTTATAATAAATGTCGTGAAATGCTGAATGTTAGTGATTCCCAGATCGACGACTGTATACAGTGCATCATAAGAAGGTGATCACAGACAAGGCCCAGGTGGGAGAAGGGTTAATGAAACAGAAGGATAACCACAAAGGATTGACCATCGCATGTGTATGTAGGTCAAGTCGGGAGAGTCGACTACAACACAGGTAACTGTCGAGTGGAAAATTTGGTTAGCGACAAAGAGAGACAGCATCATGGACCAGCCTATTGCGTTCTGGAGGTAGGTTTGCGACTAAGACTGGACAGCAGAATGCGGTTTGGTTGTATTAAACAACGGGAAAGTTCGAGATCAGAAATTTTCCACTGACAAGGGATAATGAAGTCTGAATTGGCTTTGTCCAGCAATGTCAAGGACGACGGGACAAAGATGATCTAAAGAGAGTGGCCACTTCTTTGTGTCAGTTGAGTGTGTGTTCCCCAACTGGACGGAAAGATAGAATTATGTGTCCTGTAATGAAAAGAAATATCCTCCCTTATAATGGGATAAAGTGCTTGGCTGCGGATTAATTTCGATTCGTGGATCTACATTAATTCTATAAAGGAACATAGATGCCTAAATAAGGTATAAAGATATTAGATATAGTTTAGGATATGAATATAGATGTGCGTGAATAGCATTTATCATTGCTTTCGATTAGTAGGAATAGTATAGACGATTAGGTGAATCTTCTATCCTATGTCAGAGTGGGTTTTTTCGGAAGCCTTTTCATTTCGGCTGGAGGAAAAGACACTCACATAGGAGAGAAGAGGAAGCAGACACAGATCTCATTATTAAATGTATATCACACAGGTTTCCATACCAGTGCGGGACTTATCAACTAAGAGATTACACAGATGGCTGTGGTCAAGATCACCCAGTGTTGATAACCCACGAGAAAGCACTTTAAAGTCATAACGCACGACACTTGTGCATAAGAAAGGAAGGAAAAGAAGTGTCATCTTAATAAGTCAGGAGGACAGAGAATGGAAAATAGAGATCATACAAACTAAAGGAAAAAGACCCAAATTACTCAGTATCAAAGAGTTGCAAGGTGCATACAAAGTGCCTATATCAATTAAGTGTAGAACTTTTACAGGACAAAAATAGAGAACAATAGAAACTCGATGTGTTTTCCAAGATGGAATTAAGAACGCTATAAGATAATAAAGAACATTCTGTGCGCTGACAGCATATGGTGATCGGGTTAAATACATTCATACAGTGGTGAACATTTTTCATTACAAAAAACGGATATATCTACCGACTCAAGCAGACGGAGCTGTCAGGGTGAGACCGTTCTGTATCTATGTCATGTCCTGTACTCTAGCTGAGAGAAGAGACGAGAGAAACCACGGAGACTATCTATCAACATCTTATCTGGCAGCCCCACTAGAAGAACATACAAACTACATAGACAATATCCATACATACACCAGACATAGTTTTTTATAATAAATCTTTTATCTTATCGTTGAAAGGAACTGTTGTCGGAGTATGTGTTGAGGGAATAATAGAGAGAGTAAAAGAAAGAGATATATGGAAGGGAAGACAGAAGAGAGGAGTGTAGACGAAAAGTCAGTCAATAATCCCAACAGATAATCAGTTTAAAGATGTGCATGTTGATCCCACTCTCTTCTCGGGGAAACAACATCACATAATTGGTGGAGCGAGCGGGATACGTACATACATTATACCCATATGACCTGCATATTGGCACAGGCATAGCGGAGTACCTACATGTTGGGACATACTGATTGGAATAAGAAGAAGTATATATTGATGACTTTTAATGGAAGGACGTCCATTGGATATATGGTGCCATTACATTTATGGTAGAAACAGTTCATTAATGCTGGTGACTTTACAGTGAGAAAGTTCCAGACAGAGTGAATGTGGATAGGTGGTAAGACACATTACATACCTAGTCACACGGTCACACGTCTACATAAGTCTTTATCCTATATCTCCTCTTGTGGATGAGAGAGTGGTTGTGATGTACTGTGTGGTGTTGTAGATTAATAATATTAGATAGGCATAGATTAAGGATATAGGTTCTAGGTAGATTATCTGTTTATAGTGAGTATTCTTTTCTGCCTTGGGGTGTCTTTACTCAACGTGCTGACTTATCTGCTGTAACTATGGCAACTCCTAAAGTAACTACAGCCGAACTGAGGGCAAACGGAGAGGAAATTGGGTTGGCTGGTTCAGACTTAACTGATTACATCCAAGAAAGAGAGCGAGAGATTCGTCAGGCGGAACGAGAAGAGCGAAAGACCGAGTTGGAAGTGAGAAGAATAGAGGTGGAGACCAAGAAACTGGAAATGGAACAAGAGGCCAAGAAAATGGACCAGGAGACCAAGAAACTGGAAATGGAACAAGAGGCCAAGAAAATGGACCAGGAGACCAAGAAACTGGAAATGGAACAGAATGCCAGGAGACAAGAAATGGAACATGAATACCGCTTGAAAGAGTTAGAACTCAAGACACAAACTAAGGGTGAAATAGATGCAGCAGAAGGAAGTTCATCTTCACCTGGGGCAACCTACATGAGTGGACAGGGTTACCATGCCATGAAGTTTCCTTTAGCAGTCTATGATGAAAGTAAAGAAAAGATATTCCAGTTTTTGGATCGGTTCGAGGCTATGGCAATCGCTATGGGACTGGAAAGATCCAGATGGGCTCTTAAAGTATCCCGGTCTTTACGTGGTTCGGGCTACGAGGTCTACACACGCCTACCACCAGGACAGGAAAATCAGTATGAGGAATTGAAAGCCGCTTTGATGAAACATTATGAAGTCACAGCACAAACGTATCGAAAGAAGTTTAGATCGTCTAGACGAGAGCCGGGAGAATTATTCGCCGCCTATAGTCTAAGGCTGAAATCCTATCTCCAGAAATGGATGGACTTGGCAGAATTCAAGAGGGATTATGAGAGTCTCGAAGAGATGATGGTGGTCGACCAGATGCGAAAGCAAATGTCGAAACCTCTCAGAACCTTCTTGGGAGAACAAGGGGCGGAACGGATTGATGTTGTGAATAAGCTGGCGGAGCGATTCGTAGAGGTACATGGGGAGGCGGCAGAACTAAGTACACAAAGCAAAGGGCAGGAAAAACAAGACCGAAGGAAATCGACGAACGGAAAAGAAACTAAAGGGGAACCTTATAAAAAGACGTCAACGGAGAGTTCCGAGAAGGTGAAGGAAGGAACCAAGAACACCTCGAATTCTCCAGCGAAACGACCGTGGTCCGAGAAGTGGTGCTCGATTTGCAAGGCGGCATCTCACAACACAAAAGACTGCAGATCGAAACCTAAAAGTTCTTACTTCGCAGCATGCAAAGTGATTCCTACATCGGTGATCACAGACAAGGCTGAGGTCGATGAAGGAGAAAGGAACAAAAAGGACACACGGAAACATAGGAAGGGAACAGGATGCACACAATGCCAGTCGATAACCCATAATACTGTGGACTGCAGATGCAAGGCAAAACACGCCAATTGCATAACCAACCTCGAGGAATCAAAAGAGGAAGGGAAGGAAAAGGTCAAGGAGATGAAAGACACTCAGGACCAAGAGAGACCACCTGTGGTGGAACTGATTGAGGTGAATGGACAACCAGTCCAATGTTTATACGATACAGGATTGGATGGGGAAGCGGTGGTGGACGCCAGCTTAGTAAGCCCAGACCAACTTACAGGGGAGACCATAGAAATACAGCCGGCAATGAGGAGTGCTGTTACCATGACGCTGCCAATCGCCAAGGTGGAGATTAAATCCAGGTACGTCACGGGCATTATTCCAGCTGCTGTATTATCTGACTCCTTATTTCCAATGATCATTGGCACGAAATATGTCTTTTTGGGGATGCCCAAACAGCAAACCCACAAGGGAACAGTAGTCAGTGGATCTCAAGGGAAGGAAAAAGAGGCAGAGACACTATGCGACAACTCAGAGATAGGAGAATTGCATACTGCCCAGAGGAAGGATACTACGTTGCATCCTTGCTACAGGAAGCTGCAAAGAAGTGCTGAGCCACCAGAACGGGGACAGTACTTTCTGAAGAATCAACTACTCTATCGGAGAGCTGGGAGGGGAGATAACTTGCACGAGCAGTGGGTGGTTCCAGAGACCCACCGTCCTCACATTCTTCAGAGTGGACACATCATAGGCGAGAATCGACATATGGGTGTCAGAGAGACCTTGCAGCAAATATCCGGCCATTATTGCTGGCCAGGAATGACCGGAGATGTACGCCGGTGGGTGAAGTCTTGTTCGGAGTGCCAGAAAGCACCACCCAACAAGCGAATTAAGAGGAAACTAGCTCTTAAAGTGGAAGACAAAGTGGAAGTGTGGAGTCCAGCAGAGACCAATATACTCCAAGTAGGATGGAAAGGACCTTATCCTGTGGAAAAGGTGGTGTCCAAGAACATCTACAAAATACGGATCGGGGAAGAGAAGAAAAATCTCCCTAGACATCTCATTAGGAAATATGAAGAGAGATCCGGGAGTAAAGCTTCGCACTTTATGGTGATGGCAGCTATTGGGACAAAGGTTACCAGTCCAGACGAAGACCAGAGATCGCCAGTACAACATAGGAGGGCCTATGGGACAGTACGTGATAGGTCAGATTTACCCAACGACAGGAGGAGGGAAATCACAAGTCAGGGAAAGGACAAGAGTGAAAGTTTCACCGGTAACCAAGTTCAGAAGGGGTGGGTAGCGTCGGGAAAGGCGAGAATTACCCAGGACTCTAACCGACGATGGGCTGACCAGATGCAATATCGCCCAAGATGGTCCTGGAAGCAAAAGTCCAGGAGATTTGGGAAAGACGACTCGGTCCGACGAGGACGAGGCGGAACATCCCCAGAGGCAAAGCTGGGGGAAACCAAGAGGACATGGAAGCAGTGTTACAATCAGGATGGGACAATCCGTCTGTATTGTGAGCCGTCGCTGACGCAAGTCGAAAGTAGGTCGACCAGACGTACAGGAGCGAGGAGCCAACACTAGTTTCAGTCGTTAGTAGTATAGTAGGGTGTCAACTAGAGCGCCTACTGGATAATGAAGTGAGCAATGTGAGGATCCAATCATATCATCAACACGTGATGTTAATAGCTACTTAGCAGAAGCTCAACGCACGGTGGATGTGATGGACGTTGTTGCTGCAACTGGACTTCCCAGTGGAATACATTTTGGTAAGGAAAATGTAGGAGCAGATTTATTATCCAGACATCTAGCTCTGGAGGAAGAAGATTAGGATTGTGGATCATGGGAATCAAACCTACAGTGAGAAAGATTCGACGCGGTCTAATCTCTTAAGAGGGGGCCTATGTCGTGAAATGCTGAATGTTAGTGATTCCCAGATCGACGACTGTATACAGTGCATCATAAGAAGGTGATCACAGAGAAGGCCCAGGTGGGAGAAGGGTTAATGAAACAGAAGGATAACCACAAAGGATTGACCATCGCATGTGTATGTAGGTCAAGTCGGGAGAGTCGACTACAACACAGGTAACTGTCGAGTGGAAAATTTGGTTAGCGACAAAGAGAGACAGCATCATGGACCAGCCTATTGCGTTCTGGAGGTAGGTTTGCGACTAAGACTGGACAGCAGAATGCGGTTTGGTTGTATTAAACAACGGGAAAGTTCGAGATCAGAAATTTTCCACTGACAAGGGATAATGAAGTCTGAATTGGCTTTGTCCAGCAATGTCAAGGACGACGGGACAAAGATGATCTAAAGAGAGTGGCCACTTCTTTGTGTCAGTTGAGTGTGTGTTCCCCAACTGGACGGAAAGATAGAATTATGTGTCCTGTAATGAAAAGAAATATCCTCCCTTATAATGGGATAAAGTGCTTGGCTGCGGATTAATTTCGATTCGTGGATCTACATTAATTCTATAAAGGAACATAGATGCCTAAATAAGGTATAAAGATATTAGATATAGTTTAGGATATGAATATAGATGTGCGTGAATAGCATTTATCATTGCTTTCGATTAGTAGGAATAGTATAGACGATTAGGTGAATCTTCTATCCTATGTCAGAGTGGGTTTTTTCGGAAGCCTTTTCATTTCGGCTGGAGGAAAAGACACTCACATAGGAGAGAAGAGGAAGCAGACACAGATCTCATTATTAAATGTATATCACACAGGTTTCCATACCAGTGCGGGACTTATCAACTAAGAGATTACACAGATGGCTGTGGTCAAGATCACCCAGTGTTGATAACCCACGAGAAAGCACTTTAAAGTCATAACGCACGACACTTGTGCATAAGAAAGGAAGGAAAAGAAGTGTCATCTTAATAAGTCAGGAGGACAGAGAATGGAAAATAGAGATCATACAAACTAAAGGAAAAAGACCCAAATTACTCAGTATCAAAGAGTTGCAAGGTGCATACAAAGTGCCTATATCAATTAAGTGTAGAACTTTTACAGGACAAAAATAGAGAACAATAGAAACTCGATGTGTTTTCCAAGATGGAATTAAGAACGCTATAAGATAATAAAGAACATTCTGTGCGCTGACAGCATATGGTGATCGGGTTAAATACATTCATACAGTGGTGAACATTTTTCATTACAAAAAACGGATATATCTACCGACTCAAGCAGACGGAGCTGTCAGGGTGAGACCGTTCTGTATCTATGTCATGTCCTGTACTCTAGCTGAGAGAAGAGACGAGAGAAACCACGGAGACTATCTATCAACATCTTATCTGGCAGCCCCACTAGAAGAACATACAAACTACATAGACAATATCCATACATACACCAGACATAGTTTTTTATAATAAATCTTTTATCTTATCGTTGAAAGGAACTGTTGTCGGAGTATGTGTTGAGGGAATAATAGAGAGAGTAAAAGAAAGAGATATATGGAAGGGAAGACAGAAGAGAGGAGTGTAGACGAAAAGTCAGTCAATAATCCCAACAGATAATCAGTTTAAAGATGTGCATGTTGATCCCACTCTCTTCTCGGGGAAACAACATCACAATAAATAATGATACAATCTGTAAGGCATTTTCAAAGTTTTCATAAAAATAATGCACAATGCATAACATTGTAACTCATCTTTTTTTGCTTAAGAAGTTACTGTAGTCATGCAGGTGATTAGAAAGAGTTTTCATTAAAAATAATGGATGGTGTGTGGAAGGACATTCTTTTAAGTTACTTTTTTTGTTGTATGAATTTAATGAGAACTTATATGACTACTTATATGAATTAAATGAGATGCTCCCCACCAGGGACTGGGCGAAGCCGGACAGGGTCAGGCAGACAGATAGACAGACAGACAGACAGACAGACAGTCGGGAACAGGAACTTATATGACTACTTATATAAATTAAATGAGATGCTTCACACCAGGAGCTGGGCGATGCCGGGCAGGGTCAGGCAGACAGACAGACAGACAGTCGGTAACGGGAACGAGAACTTATATGACTACTTATATGAATTAAATGAGATGCTCCCCACCAGGGACTGGGCGAAGCCGGGCAGGGTCAGGCAGACAGATAGACAGACAGATAGACAGTCGGGAACGGGAACTTATATGACTACTTATATGAATTAAATGAGATGCTCCACACCAGGAGCTGGGCAATGCCAGGCCGGGTCAGACAGACAGACAGACAGACAGACAGTCGGTAACGGGAACGAGAACTTATATGACTACTTATATGAATTAAATGAGATGCTCCCCACCAGGGTCTGGGCGAAGCCGGGCAGGGTCAGCTAGTCTTATATATAAAAGGCGATCTCCGTCTGTCTGTCTGTCTGTATGTCCATATGTCCTTTATGCGCTCGCGAACGGCCCATCCGATTGAGATGAAATTTTCTACACGTCTTCCTTGCATTTCAGCGCAGCCCACTGTCATATTTTTTTAGTGTGAAATTGGCTGCTTACCCAATATTATTTCATTTTTCATTATAATTTCATATATCTCAGGGGACTTAACTCTGTAAAAGTTATTTCAAGGGGCATAACTTTTCTGTATAACTTATAGTCATATTGTGGCATCGTTTTCAAAGATTTATGAACTCTTTGTCCATAGTTATGTACCGGCATATGAGTTATAATAAATAATGATACAATCTGTAAGGCATTTTCAAAGTTTTCATAAAAATAATGCATAATGCATAACATTGTAACTCATCTTTTTTTTTACTTAAAGAATAAATAAATAGTAGTTACCTTATCTCTATCCAGTTTGAAGATTTTATATTTCTTTACACTGTCGCCAACTCTAAGAAGACATGGAACAACTTCAGCCATTATTAAATCTACAGGCATATGCGTTATATTCCTCCTCCTCCTCCTCCTACCCTCTTCTCCTCCCCCTCCCTCTTCTCTCTTTCTACTCCCTCCTCCTCCCTCTTCCTCCTCCCAGCTCCTACTCCTCCTTTTTCTTCTTCTTCTTCTGCTGCTGCTCCATTTACCCAAGTTAATTGTTGGGGAAGATGTAAAGATCTTTCAAGTGCTCTTTCTAATGCTTTTTGTAAGTTGGTCTTCGTTTATCTAAGGTTGTTCTAACTGCAACCAATAAATGATTAGACAGACAGACAGACAGACAGACAGTCGGGAACGGGAACTTATATGACTACTCATATGAATTAAATGAGATGCTCCCCATCAGGGGCTGGGTGAAGCCGGGCCGGATCAGACAGATAGACAGACAGATAGACAGACAGATAGATAGTCGGGAACGGGAACGTGAGCTTATATGACTACTTATATGAATTAAATGAGATGCTCCACACCAGGAGCTGGGCGATGCCGGGCCGGGTCAGACAGACAGACAGACAGACAGATAGATAGTCGGTAACGGGAACGGGAACTTATATGACTACTTATATGAATTAAATGAGATGCTCCCCACTAAGGACTGGGCGAAGCCGGGCCGGGTCAAACAGACAGACAGACAGACAGACAGACAGACAGACAGACAGATAGTCGGTAACGGGAACGGGAACTTATATGACTACTTATATGAATTAAATGAGATGCTCCCCACCAAGGACTGGGCGAAGCCGGGCCGGGTCAGCTAGTATATATATATATTCCATGTATTAAAATTATTATATACATTCTTTTTGAATCGTTTCATGTTGTATACTAGACTTACCCAACCCTACATCTCGAGTGATTACTTGACCACACCCACCCACTCTGAAGAATCACTTGACCACGCCTACTTAAAAGAAATCAATATCAGGAGTTATCGCCCTGTGAGGTGCAAAATTGATCAATCAATCATGTGCCATGCCGGAAAGCGTGGGTGGTCATGGCAAAATTGATATATGAATTATTTATATAGTGCGCCTAAAAAAAAAAAACCAAACAAGAAAATGGGCATCTTCGGCCCGCAGTACACTACTTATATTACATTATGGTATTTCTTTCTTCCCAGTGATGACCACAATCTGTGTCTTCTTACAATTTAATTTTCTTGTTTCAATACCTGCACAGACACGGTTCTCAACACAGGAAACAATAAACCATTACAACAACGTGCACCTGCTGTTATTACAGTACCCAGAGCCTCCGGACCAGCTACAGAAAACCAGCACTTTCCTAAAAATAGCATTCATCTGCCATGAGCTGCCCTCTAAAACTCTGTGACAGCAACAAGGGACATGATCTTTGCCAGACCCGTACACATGCTCACCTTTATGTTTGTGACACATGCAACAAATATTCACATACAAAATAAACAAAACAAATACCTGAAAGCAACAGTACATTTATATGTTTTCATGCAATTGTAATTTAAGGTCAGTTCACCAAGGTGGTCATAATGAGTAATTTTGAAATTAGTTGACCAAGGTGAGTAATTTCAGGCTATTTATATAAGTCTCATTTTTAGCAAATGAATAATGTAATATTAGATCAAAAAAGCGATTTTCACAGCAGTCATTCAAAACCAGTACATCAATGTCATTCTAACAATCAATCATGTGTTTACCAAAGGTGACAGTAAGCAGCAGTAAATTCAGAGTAGTTAATAAATCTCAACAACCAGTAATTTGATATTAGTTCACCAAAAAGTATTCCAACAGTCAACAATCTGATAGTAGTTCCCCAAGGTGACTATTAAAAATAATTTTGAGGTCAGTTCACCAAGCTGACTGTAGCAATCAGTAATTTGAGGTCATGTAATCAAAGGTAACATTGACAACTAGTAATGTGATTACAATGAATCCAACAACTAGTAATATGAGGTCAGTTTATTATAATGAATTCAACAACTAGTAATTAGGCACCAACACTCAAAGTGATTGTATACAAACAAGTACAGGACACATCTCCATTCCTTGAAGTGCCAGCCCCATATTTGTACAGAAGAAATCAGACTCAATGAGTGATGTGGTCAATATATGCCGGCCACCTTTACAGAAGAAATCACACTCAATGAGTGATGTGGTCAATATACGCTGGCCACCTTTACAGAAGAAATCAGACTCAATGGGTGATGTGGTCAATATATGCTGGCCATCTTTACAGAAGAAATCAGACTCAATGAGTGATGTGGTCAATATACGCCGGGCACCTTTACAGAAGAAATCAGACTCAATGAGTGATGTGATCAATATACGCCGGCCACCTTTACAGAGGACATCAGACTCAATGAGTGATGTGGTCAATATACGCCGGCTACCTTTACAGAAGAAATCAGACTCAATGAGTGATGTGGTCAATATACGCCAGCCACCTCTACAGAAGAAATTAGACTCAATGAGTGATGTGGCCAATATACGCCGGCCACTTTTACAGAAGAAATCAGACTCAATGAGTGATGTGGTTTATTACAATATATTACAAGCTGACAACATGATCGCAGTTCACGCTCAAACAATCGTTCACCACCAACAGCCACGCGCTAGCTCACAATGGCGATCTTTACACTGTCGCCCGCATGATCATTCACAATCACCCTTCACATCATCCCGCACATATCACAGTTAGTACATTCCTCGAATATCAACACACAACGTTCATCTCCATCTATCCGTCACAAACACTATCCTTCTATCGTTCTATAGATCTCCACACGTCCGTCCCTATTCGCTGCCTCACACACACTGCCTCTCTCCTCGTTGACCTTCCCACATCACGTGGCTCTGTTCACGGGCTTCTTGCCTGACCATCCGCTAGCCAAGCCGTGGTGTCTCTTACTGCCCCTTGACCTCAGCTATGCTTACACTGGCTCTCGCTTACATACCGGCACTTACATTCTTCCGTACATATAAGACCATGACACTCCCCCCCCCCCCACAACGAATGTGGCACTTTCTCTTGGAAATGTGACACATTCTGGTGTTGTCACTCTTGGTCCATCTTTCTAACCTTGTCAGGGGATTATATGATAATAAGTACGCGCTTGCGTCCCTTTTTGCTCTGATCTTTTCCGAGATTAACTTCAAATATTGTTCTCTCTTTTACAGTATTGAGGTTTCTCTCAAGGTTTTGTCGTGGTCTGACAAATGTTCTGGTTGGGTCTGCTTGTCTTACCTCGTTATATTATTCAACCACCACTCCGTCACATTACATTCTGTTCATATTTCTCAATCGTTTGTCTGTGCATTATCATCTCATAGTTATTGTGGCTATGCTGGTTTAAGGATTCTCCATTGGTTTACGCCTCGAATAAGGCTACAACTTCCTCTTACAGCATTCTTAAATTTTCTCTCTATTCAGACGTGGTTCCCCTCGTCTTTATTTAATGCACACTACTCGATTCTTTATGATCACGCTATGTCAATGTTGTGGTCATGGTTCGAATATACTTCATGTATGTCATAGTCCCCCTTACCTCATCTTATGTCGGACCATGAGTTGTTTCCCCTTTAGGGTACACCTCGTTTACTGTGATGGAGAGTTTCTTATTAATCTCTTTGGTTGATATCGCCCTGTTGGTATGTTCCGTCTTGTTACCATATTCTGATGTTAATTCTATCTCACTATTGCTAAGCGTCATTCGTCGGGCCATCCAGCATACGCGAAGGCAAGTTTGGTGGATAGTAACCTGGTAACCTACATACTGGCACTAAAACTCATGTATTCTCCCATACACCACTTCTCTGATTTGGTAAAGAGATCACTCTGTCTCCTGTGTCCTTAATAATGCTTATCAGACCGAAGTTACGTGACGTTTAAGTAGTTGTATTTACAACCCGCCCTTCTCAATAGTACCCAACTGGTACCCAGACAATTAACCTCTGTATTAAAGAGAGTTAACAAGACCGAAGTCCTGGTTAATTAAGTACACCTTCAAATCTTGATCTGTGTGTGCATTTCAATACACTTTTACTCTCGTATGTTATATAATGCTCAATATGTAGTTCTCTTGTTATTTTATCCCCCTCATACTACAAGTGTCCCTGTTGGCTTGTTAGTGTGCTTGACTAATAAGTTGATGTTTCTAAAAAGTGACTGTATTTTAAATTGATAGTGTTGAGTTTTAAGGTTTGTGTAATGTGTGTGCTGAATGTGTGGCGTATTTCCAAGCGTCACGAGTTGGGATAACCTCAATCATGAATCACTGCACTGTGTGCAATACATGATCAGGCATTCCAAGTAGTGGTGCTTAGATGTATCCTAACTGCTAAACTAAGTATATTAACTCACTATTAAACTAAGTGCTACACATGTATTCACAGGATTTCGACTTTGAAATACGCCATATCAAGGGCACCGATAACATTATGGCTGACCTTTTATCACGGCAAGTAAATGCGCCAGTAGAATGACTCTTTATCACATCGACCATTAGCCATACTATAAACTGTGATACTTTTAGTCGGTTGCATATAACAGTGTAACTCTACACCTGCTAGAGTACTCTCAGTGATTAGGTTAATTACGACACCCAAGAACATGATACGTTACTTTCAGAACTATACCATCAACTGCCTAAACGCTAGAACGATTCCAGCAAGAAATAGTAACTGTGTTTGTTTCAACCAATAATATCGAATGCACTGACTCTGAGCACTGTAATATTTCATACGGGACATTGAGAACAATCCATATTTGCTGTTGCTACGAAACTTTGCAAACAGCCGAAACAGGACGACAACGACTACAACACTCAAGAGACAGCCATACTAACTTTAACATTCATGGCATAACACGCTAACAACAGGACGACAACGCGCACATCATCGTTGGAGTTATTTATTTAATTAATTAATTAGTTTAGGATTAAATATGTATTATATTTCCATTAATGATGTATATAAATTGTGTTAACCTGTAATTTGTACATATTCTACATTAATATTACAGGCGGTGCCATTCATAGGCTAAAGAACCGTCCTATACAATTGTCTCTATTTCAATTGTGACCTATTTTTCATGCATCGTACAAAAAGTACGTATTTTCGTAAAGGGCAAATATCGCCTAGCCCATTTTTTTCT
Source organism: Cepaea hortensis (assembly GCA_963921405.1). Lineage (NCBI taxonomy): Eukaryota > Metazoa > Mollusca > Gastropoda > Stylommatophora > Helicidae > Cepaea > Cepaea hortensis. Next base: position 73,752,040 of record OY992897.1, on the reverse strand, counting down.
AAGGGCAATAACACTTACCTCAGCTATGCTTACACTGGCTCTCGCTTACATACCGGCACTTACATTCTTCCGTACATATAAGACCATGACACTCCTGGATGGCATCTATAACTTGCCATTAAGACATATGTTATTTTAATGTTGCTTAAATCTAACACAATAGATGCTCTCCGAAGTTCCTAACTGCGATAACACAACACGTCAATCCTAGTCAATTTCCTTGGCCACACTAATCTACACAAGTCTTGTTTTTGTCAAGAGCTAGGAGTGTTCCAGTGAAGTTCTTTTGATGTCACGCAGGTGTCCCTCAAGGACACTAACTATCTCCAGAAATCTTATGTCCCTTGGTCCAATCAATGCAAAAGTGATTCCCCTTGTTGCAACTTCCAAAACAAGGTAGCAAGTTCCTGCATTCTCCCAACAACGGGTTTCAATAACAAGCCGCCAATTCGTTTGATGTCAGAGAATTCTCAATGACAGACGGGACTGTTTCATCTCCCGAGTTTGGCAATTCTACTTAGACCCCTTGTTTTTCTGTATTAGTAAAAACAAGTGTGGCCTTGAAAACACGCGGTGAAGCAAATTGTTTTTCTGTAAATTTTATCATCTGATGTTAACGACAGTGGATTTCATCACAGTCAATATACACCTGCCACCTTTACAGAAGAAATCAGACTCAATGAGTGATGTGGTCAATATACACCGGCCACCTTTACAGAAGAAATCAGACTCAATGAGTGATGTGGTCAATATACGCCAGCCACTTTTACAGAAGAAATCAGACTCAATGAGTGATGTGGTCAATATACACCGGCCACCTTTACAGAAGAAATCAGACTCAATGAGTTATGTGTTCAATATACGCCGGCCACCTTTACAGAAGAAATCAGACTCAATGAGTGATGTGGTCAATATACGCCAGCCACTTTTACAGAAGAAATCAGACTCAATGAATGATGTGGTCAATATACGCCAGCCACTTTTACAGAAGAAATCAGACTCAATGAGTGATGTGGTCAATATACACCGGCCACCTTTACAGAAGAAATCAGACTCAATGAGTTATGTGTTCAATATACGCCGGCCACCTTTACAGAAGAAATCAGACTCAATGAGTGATGTGGTCAATATACGCCAGCCACTTTTACAGAAGAAATCAGACTCAATGAATGATGTGGTCAATTTACACCGGCCACCTTTACAGAAGAAATCAGACTCAATGAGTGATGTGGTCAATATATGCCGACCACCTTTACAGAAGAAATCAGACTGAATGAGTGATGTGGTCAATATACATCGGCCATCTTTAGAGAAGAAATCAGACTCAATGAGTGATGTGGTCAATATACGCCAGCCACCTTTACAGAAGAAATCAGACTCAATGAGTGATGTGGTCAATATACGCTGACCACCGTTACAGAAGAAATCAGACTCAAATAGTGATGTGGTCAATATACACCGGCCACCTTTACAGAAGAAATCAGACTCAATGAGTGATGTGGTCAATATACGCCAGCCACCTTTACAGAAGAAATCAGACTCAATGAGTGATGTGGTCAATATACGCTGACCACCTTTACAGAAGAAATCAGACTCAATGAGTGATGTGATCAATATACGTCGGCGACCTTTACAGAAGAAATCAGACTCAATGAGTGATGTGGTCAATATACGCCAGCCACTTTTACAGAAGAAATCAGACTCAATGAGTGATGTGGTCAATATACACCGGCCACCTTTACAGAAGAAATCAGACTCAATGATTTATGTGGTCAATATATGCCGACCATCTTTACAGAAGAAATCAGACTCAATGAGTGATGTGGTCAATATACGCCGGCCACCTTTACAGAAGAAATCAGACTCAATGAGTGATGTGGTCAATATACGCCGGCCACTTTTACAGAAGAAATCAGACTCAATGAGTGATGTGGTCAATATACGCTGGCCACTTTTACAGAAGAAATCAGACTCAATGAGTGATGTGGTCAATGTCGTGTGTCCGTTTAAAGTGTCGTCCCTGGAGTGAGGGGAGTCAACACCCACATTATATTTACCCCCTTATCAATATCCTGGAGAATCCACTAGCTTCCGTCCACCACACTCCTTCGGTTCATGGACACCTCTTTCTCTCTCTCTCTCTATCACTCTACCTGATCATGCCCCCTCTCATTCTTCCCCCAACGCAACATACTCAACAACTCTTGCTTCTAAAAATTAATAACAATTAATTTATTAAAAGAAAAGTGTAACGTATGTGAGACTTGTATGCGAAGAAAATGTGTGACGTGTTCTATAATGTGTGTAGGATCGGACCCTCAGATAATAGCACAGTCAGTTCATCCTTGCAAGGACACACCACAGCACGTTAAGTCAGAACAAGTCCACCTCACCCAGTGCTGTATCTCTCCTGCCAGACATTGACTGTCATCTGTAGCTACCTGGTAATTCATCTTCCTGATCATGCGAAATAGATAGTTTGTAATTTACGGCTGATCATGGACCGGTTGCACACTACACATTATAAGTTCCTATCATTCCTAAAAAATGTACGAATCCTTTGTACTGTGAAATTAGGTATCACTGTTATTGTTAATATACTTGATCCTAACTAGTGTCTATATAGTCTCAAGTACAATGTCTTTTGTAATATTTCACTGGAATCTATCACACCATGTGAATGTTATATTTTAACGTTCTCGTTCAGTTAATAATGTTTGTATGATGTGTGATGTATCAACAATCATCACCCATCCTAGGTGAACCTTAACACACAGGAATCGTTATATTGGTTTGCTCTTCTGAGCCATGTTATGGTGGACCCTCCTGATCATGAGTCCAGCGTAAACATTATACCCCCTTTCTTCTCGGGCATTATTCGTTTTCCGTAAGAAAGCATTTGACTGTTCAACTGGTGTTCTTCCTAATTGGAGTTGAACTTCTTCAAAACCAGTGTTGAACTTCCTCGTAACTGGCAGGGAACCTTAAGCAAACCCGCATTACTCCTGGATGGCATCTATAACTTGCCATTAAGACGTATGTTATTTTAATGTTGCTTAAATCTAACACAATAGATGCTCTCCGAAGTTCCTAACTGCGATAACACAACACGTCAATCCTAGTCAATTTCCTTGGCCACACTAATCTACACAAGTCTTGTTTTTGTCAAGAGCTGGGAGTGTTCCAGTGAAGTTCTTTTGATGTCACGCAGGTGTCCCTCAAGGGCACTAACTATCTCCAGAAATCTTATGTCCCTTGGTCCAATCAATGCAAAAGTGATTCCCCTTGTTGCAACTTCCAAAACAAGGTAGCGAGTTCCTGCATTCTCCCAACAACGGGTTTAAATAACAAGCCGCCAATTCGTTTGATGTCAGAGAATTCTCAATGACAGACGGGACTGTTTCATCTCCCGAGTTTGGCAATTCTACTTAGACCCGACTTGTTTTTCTGTATTAGTAAAAACAAGTGTGGCCTTAAAAACACGCTGTGAAGCAAACTGTTTTTCTGTAATTTTTATCATCTGATGTTAACGACAGTGGATTTCATCACAGTCAATATACACCGGCCACCTTTACAGAAGAAATCAGACTCAATGAGTGATGTGGTCAATATACGCCGGCCACCTTTACAGAAGAAATCAGACTCAATGAGTGATGTGGTCAATATATGCCGGCCACCTTTACAGAAGAAATCAGACTCAATGAGTGATGTGGTCAATATACGCCGGCCAACTTTACAGAAGAAATCAGACTCAATGAGTGATGTGGTCAATATACGCCGGCCAACTTTACAGAAGAAATCAGACTCAATGAGTGATGTGGTCAATATACGCCGGCCACCTTTACAGAAGAAATCAGACTCAATGAGTGATGTGGTCACTATACGCCGGCCACCTTTACAGAAGAAATCAGACTCAATGAGTGATGTGGTCAATATATGCCTGCCACCTTTACAGAAGAAATCAGACTCAATGAGTGATGTGGTCAATATACGCCGTCCACCTTTATTTCCGACCATTTCCTGGTACCCATTTTAGGCTGGAACCCCGGTTACAACAGAAATCCCAATTTCGATTTGGATTTGAACATTTGATCACTGGACCAGAAGGCAAGTAGGCTAGCCACTCCAGCAAGGTGAGACTGTAACAACTAGTTATTTCAGCAACTATAAATTATAAATATGTTTGTATAAAATATATTTGTACATCATTATATTTAATACTGACTTTCAGTGTATGACCCCACAGCTTGTGCATAATTTCAAACAATTATAGATCAAGAACAGTTTTGAAAGAGGCTAAAACACTACAATTACAAACATCATTCTTTGGTCACAATGTAAGAAGAGAAAAACTGTAACAGCTGGTAAAATCTAACAGAAGGTGGACAGAGAAGATCTGATACCTCCTGATGGATAAAGGGAAATGTGGACAAGCATGAGAAGGTCAATGTCTTACAGACACAGATAGATTTCTGTAGGGAGAAAAGTTACAAAGACATGTGTTTATTGACATTAAGACAAGACAGTGATCGACTTTAGATCATCCTGTCAGAAAAAAGGGTTTGGAGAATGCTGTGACAACCAGGAAATTTGAGATTATTAGAGACAGAGGAAGACAATGCTGGATGATTTAGCTTGGTGATAAGAAAGATGATCATTGATTACATAAAGAACACAACAAGGCACTTCAGCTAGTAATTAACTCCTGGAATAACATGTTGAAGACAATCACACAGCAAGTCAATGAGACAAGGTAGAACTTTTAAAATACAATTATCATTACAGGACTGGCTACCACTGTTGGTGTTTGAGGACAGTGTTGTAGACAGGAATGACTACCATTGCTGGTGTATGAGGACAGAGTTGTAGACAGGACTGATTACCACTGCTGGTGTATGAGGACAGAGTTGTAGACAGGACTGACTACCATTGCTGGTGTATGAGGACAGAGTTGTAGACAGGAATGACTACCAATGCTGGTAAATGAAGACATAGTTGTAGACAAAACTGACTACCTATGCTGGTAAATGAGGACATAGTTGTAGACAGGACTGACTACCATTGCTGGTAAATGAGGACTACCATTCACCGATGAATTTCTATAGGTTTCATGCCATCACTGATCAAAAAATGGATGGTGCATGTCAAAAGTGGGGAGGTCATCTTTAAACTGTCCTTATGATGTCACTGTGTTGTCACATGCTAAACACTCATGACATTCTTAACAACAATATTGACAGGTTACAAGACAATGGCATGGTTAATGTCATTGCTATCACACTTAACAACAATATTGACAGGTTACAAGACAATGGCATGTTTATTGTAATTGCTATCACTTTTTTAAAAATGGTTTTCATTTGAAGCCCCATTGTATATAAAATCTGTGCTATTTAACAGGACATCCCTCAGCAGTTGTGTAGCGGCACCAATTAAACCATCTGTATCAGGCTCACAAAATCTTGTGTCATGGACAGAAATAAGGTCACCTGCAACAGGACCACAATCTCTCAACAAACTGGCGGTCGGTTCAATATGAGGTTTGAAAATCTGATGTTGGGAAAATCCGCAGCAGACAGACCGTTCTATTGCAGATTGACCTTTTGACAGTTTTGATCGTATAGTGGAGTAAACTTTGGGCCTTCCATACTTCAGCATTTATGAATTAAAAAGAATCACACAATTTTTGTTTCACCAAACAGAATTTCAATTTTATTTGACTGAATTTGATCCAAACAAGCGCATGTCTTACATATTAATATTTGGATAGCTCTCAACACCAGGAAGAATTCAACAATACAATTTCCAATGACCTTCAAGTAAAAACACAAGGCCTATTCAGACACGACATACATGGCAAGGAAATTTAATGAAGACATCCTGATAAATTAAACCATTTTAAACTATTCTTCTTCTGGGTGAAATCTCTGATCTGCTCTGATGTTTCAAACATTCCAGTTGGTATCCTGTCTTCCACTGTTGTTCGACCTTCCTTTCCAGATGGTATCCCATGTCTCACTGTTTTGTTGTCAACCTTACTCATCCCGTGTCATCTAATGTTGTCATCCTTTGAGACCAAACACAAATTCTCTAGGTCACAATAATATTTCTGTTTAGTGCACCCTCGTGCAACAAGGGAGATTCTCCTCAGGGTGTTTTCTGTCCATCTCCCCTACTTTAACCCATTGCCAGGATTCTGTTACATTATTTCCAGCTGCTGTGGTATTTTCACTGTGCACAATCTGGACACGGGAGCTCATGTTTATCACACCGATCAGATTAGAGTGCAACTGTGACACTGGAGCCATCATGTTGGTAGGAAGTCCATTATGAATAGTGCTCTGTTTGTGTCAGCTGTTACATACTTGTTTCCTCAATATTTGTGACTTCAAAAATACTTTTATACACAAATGCAGTACCTCATAGACAATACAAACACAAAGAAAATACTGCTGGCTGTATGACTGGCTGGATTACTTCTGGAAGATTGTGAGTTCTAGTCTGGAGTCCACTGTACTGAGGTTCTGTGAGATCTAGCTCTGGAGTCCACTGTACTGAGGTTCTGTGAGTTCTAGCTCTGGAGTCCACTGTACTGAGGTTCAGTGAATTCCAGCTCTGGAGTCCACTGTATTGAGGTTCTGTGAATTCTAGCTCCTCAGTCTGCTGTTCTGAGTTTCAGGTTGCTAGACACCTGAAAAGGGCTTGCATCTATCAGGGTAATGCTGGTGTAGACACTTTCCTCCTGACCTGGTACCATCTCTTGAGGGACTCAAGGCTTTCTGTGAGCTCTCATTCCCCTCTCCAAGTGCAGGAACCAGTGGGGTGTGCTAGACTGTGTGCTCCTGTGTGGCGAGCCATGACAATCCAGGGAACTTTAGTCACACCCAGGACCAAGTCTGTAGACAGTCTATACCTGGAAGACATGCTTCAAGATCCTGACCAGTGGTTTGTCCTGGTCCTGCGGACTCTGGGGTCCAGAGAATACTGACACTTACCTCACCAGAATCTCAAGGTGTGGCCACTAAAACTGGGAGATCCAGCGACTTCACAGAAACACTCCTAGTCCTAGCAAAGCTGTGGCATAAATTGAACAAGTTCTAATTCAGTCTGCTGAAGCTACAAACTTTATTTGTACCAAGTGTAATCTAAGTCATTTTCACATTACCAATTCATGATGTGTGGGGACTAACTCCTTTCTTTGCAGCTTTTCAATGAACTTAAGCAACAACCGACTGGCTGGCTTCTTCCACAACCCAGAAGGTCATGGAGCCACCAACCGCCCATTATCTCCAGCTTTGGTTTCTTCTGGTGTGTTATGGGAAATCCCAATCCCTGGCAGAGCCCATAGCCAGAAGACAAACAAACTGTATACTCTATTGTGTGACTCATCTCATCGTAGCCCTCCTGTACCTTGTGGTGTCGAGGTGAAGTATAAACAGCGGTAGAGTGCTCATTTATGGGCTTCACATATTATGTGTAGTTGCCTCATTTAGAAATATTGCTAGGGCTGTGGTCTTCTTTTAGGCCTGCACTTTATGATCTGCAGATGGTGGTTGATTTTTAACAATCCCAGTGTGGTCATAGGACTTTCTAATGTGTGCCCTTATCTCAGAAGACAAGGAACGAGGCACACCACCCACAGATCAAAAGGAAGTGTGACTGTTGGTTTCATTCAAGAATTGCCTGCCATAAATCTAGCTTCATCACTGTCCACAGATTATCTCTGGGGGAATGTATGTGGTATCTCCTGCTGCCTTCCACATCCACAAAAGGGATTTCTGTTTCTTCTGGTTTCTGGTCTCTGGCACACATTGTTGACCCTGACTCTGCACTCCATTCTCTGATATTTTCATGGGGTCAATGTTGATTATATGCTTAGAAGAAATAAGTAGAGATTAGAAGGCACACTAGACAACATAGACATTGATAGCAATAATTATCACACCAAGATTTGAACCTGTCACCTCCAATCATCACACTTGTAACATTTCTCTCTTGTATGGTTCTTCAATATGCTAGCATAAGCAAAACCAGCACCACAATAATCACATTTGTAATGTTTCTCTCCTTTTTGAGTTTTCTTGTGGTGCTTCAAACTGTCAGCGCTAGTGAATGAAACACCACAATCATCACACTTGTAAAGTTTCTGTCCTGTATGTTTTCCCATATGGTACTTCAGATTACTAGTATTCTTAAAAGAAGCACCACAATCATCACACTTTTAAGGTGTCTCTCCTGTGTGTGTTCTATTATGGTGCTTTAGACTTCTGACACACTTATAAGAAGCACCACAATCATCACACTTGTAAGGTTTCTCTCCTGTATGTGTTCTCTTATGGTACTTCAAATTGCTGGATTTAATAAAAGAAGCACCACAAGCATCACACTTGTAAGGCTTCTCTCCTGTATGTATTCTCAAATGGTACTTCAAACTGCCAGCTTGAGTAAAAGAAGCACCAAAATCATCACACTTGTAAGGTTTCTCTCTTGTATGTGTTAACTTATGAGTCTTCAGATTGCCAGAATAAGTAAAAGAAGCACCACAATCATCACACTTGTAAGGTGTCTCTCCTGTATGTATTCTCTTATGGGTCTTCAGATTGCCAGCATGAGTAAAAGAATAACCACAATCATCACACTTGTAAGGTTTCTCTCCTGTATGTATTCTCTTATGGACCTTCAGATGGCTAGATTTAATAAAAGCAGCACCACAGTCATCACACTTGTAAGGTTTCTCTCCTGTATGTATTCTCTTATGGGTCTTCAGACTGACAGCAAGAGTAAAAGAAGCACCACAATCATCACAAATGTAAGGTTTCTCTCCTGTATGTCTTAGCATATGATGATTCAAATTGCTGGATTGAATAAAAGAAGCACCACAATCATCACACTTGTAAGGTTTCTCTCCTGTATGTATTCTCTTATGGGTCTTCAGACTGACAGCATGAGTAAAAGAAGCACCACAATCGTCACACTTGTAAGGTTTCTCTCCTGTATGTATTCTCTTATGGGTCTTCAGACTGCCAGCATGAGTAAAAGAAGCACCACAATCATCACACTTGTAAGGTTTCTCTCCTGTATGTATTCTCCTATGGGTCTTCAGATTGCCAGCATGAGTAAAAGAATAACCACAATCATCACACTTGTAAGGTTTCTCTCCTGTATGTATTCTCTTATGGACCTTCAGATGGCTAGATTTAATAAAAGCAGCACCACAGTCATCACACTTGTAAGGTTTCTCTCCTGTATGTATTCTCTTATGGGTCTTCAGACTGACAGCAAGAGTAAAAGAAGCACCACAATCATCACAAATGTAAGGTTTCTCTCCTGTATGTCTTAGCATATGATGATTCAAATTGCTGGATTGAATAAAAGAAGCACCACAATCATCACACTTGTAAGGTTTCTCTCCTGTATGTATTCTCTTATGGGTCTTCAGACTGACAGCAAGAGTAAAAGAAGCACCACAATCATCACAAATGTAAGGTTTCTCTCCTGTATGTCTTAGCATATGATGATTCAAATTGCTGGATTGAATAAAAGAAGCACCACAATCATCACACTTGTAAGGTTTCTCTCCTGTATGTATTCTCTTATGGGTCTTCAGACTGACAGCATGAGTAAAAGAAGCACCACAATCGTCACACTTGTAAGGTTTCTCTCCCGTATGTGTTCTCTTATGGGACTTCAGATGGTTAGATCTACTAAATGAAGCACCATAATCATCACAAATGTAAGGTTTCTCTCCTGCATGTCTTAGCATATGATGATTCAAATTGCTTATTTGAATAAAAGAAGCACCACAATCATCACACTTGTAAGGTTTCTCTCCTGAATGTATCCTCTTGTGGGTCTTTAGATTGCTAGAATAAGCAAAAGCAGCATCACAGTAATCACACTTGTAAGGTTTCTCTCCTGTATGTTTTCTCTTATGGTCCTTCAGACTGCTAGCATACTGGAAAGAAGCACAACAATCATTACAAATGTAAGGTTTCTCTCCTGTATATGTTCGCATATGTTTCTTCAGACTGCCAATCCCAGCAATAGAAGACACATTTTCTGACATATGAGAACAATTTTCATGTTTTACTGATGCTTTACAACTGCTCTCAACCATTCTTGATTCTGCATAGCTGTCCCCTGCCATTTCTTGAATGATGCTACTCCCAGCTATGTCTACCATTTAACTGAAGCTGTGACTCCTGTCCTCACACAGAACATCCGATAATCCTTGTTTCACAGCCTTCACGTCAGTGCTGTCATTTGTCCACTTTTGTGAATGCTCTTGTATGGAGAGGTAAGGACTTCTTGGAAACCATGAGTGAGTTTCTGAAACACACCAAAGTAAATAATTAACAGCCTCATCAGTGGCGTCACTGGGGTTGGTGTCACCCAGTGCGGTAAACTCTTGGTGTCACCCCTCTAGACTTTCACCATGGTCTTCTTCCGAGTGTTCCTGTACCATATATAATCGCATATAGTAATGTTTGTAAAATAAGTCAAAAAGTTAATAAGGACATAAGAAAGAAAACAAAATGAACAATATAACTTCAATACTTCAGGTAAAACATAAATAAAGAACTTCGACAAACTCGGACAAAGTTAAATTTTTGTTATTTTGCTATGTCTGCTTTGTCAAATTTGCAATTTTTTTATTTTGGTGTCACCCCTTGATGGTGTCACCCGGTGCGGCCTGCACCCTCCGCACCCCCCTAGTGACGCCCCTGAGCCTCATGAATATAAAAGGTATCGAACAAATGTGTATGTGTAATAAAACAGGCAAACATTGCAGCTATAAACAATCAATTTCAAGTGAACGACGTCCAGGCAAACCTTCTGGCCTAGAGAGACAACAGTGGAAGATAAACTCTATGGACTGCTGAGTGAACTAAAAAAGACTGTTAGATTCATACAAGAGACAACATTGCAGTTATAGACATATTTCAAGCGAATGAAAGAAGAAGAAGAAGACGAAGAAGAAGAAGAAGAAGAAGAAGAAGAAGAAGAAGAAGAAGAAGAAGAAGAAGAAGAAGAAGAAGAAGAAGAAGAAGAAGAAGTGAACGACAGATGGAGAAGAAGAATGATTAAGTGTCCATGTGCAATCTAAGCTGATATATGATCTAGTTAGTTGACAGATCATCCTCATTGCACATCGAACCATTCAGTCCATAAGTGCTCGGATTATCTCCTCAGTAAATCCCGCAGCGTGTAGTGGCTAATGACACTAGTGTTGTGTTGGTTTATTAATCTTCTTTGGCTTCCTGCATAGTGTTCTAATTTGGCCACACCTCTTTTAATTTGCTGTTCTTGCATCCTGGCCATGGTTGTAGATTCACAGTCATCACTTGATTCTTGCAAACGACTTACTTCTGTCAGCCTGGTTTACGGTACATCAGCCATCCACAGTAGTCTTACCTACGAGCTTGTCAGCCCGCTCATTTCCTTGTACACCCTCATGCCCTGGCAGCAGAAATGCTCTTGATGGAGGAAAATAAAGAGAAACACATAGCTATCTTCACAGATGCAAAGTCAGCTGTCTCAATACTGAAGAGCAAGAACAGCACAGAACTAGCAGACTTAAGAGCAACACTCCATGGACTGTCAGAAATTTTTAAAAAATTGTAATACAGTGGATCCCATCACATTGCAGTATACCTGGAAATGAAGAGGCTGACAGATTGTCAAAAGACGGTGGGCGACTACCTCAGCCTGACATAGACATAATCTATAATGAGGCAAAGAGGTTTATAAAAAGCACTTACAGAACCAAGTGGGAATCAAAGCATCCAGGCCACTATAAAGATGAGGCATATTACCAACTCGACCGAAGTGAACAAGAAGCAATCTTCAGGCTCCCCACAGGACATAACAGGCTGAAATACCACTTGTTCAATAAACTAAAGATAGGAGATACCGATGAATGTAATTGTGGAACTGGTAAAATGGCAGCCAGACATTTGCTGCAGGAGTGCCCAATATATGCAGAACAGAGAAAGACATTATGGCCCACACCTGCTTCATTTGTGGACAAGCTCTATGGAGATGTCAACAAGCTCAAGTTGACTGCAGCTTACTTTAACTACATTCACGTTGACATCTACAGGGGCATGAAGAAGTTCCTAGCCTGCCACACTTAATGCCACAGGCATGTCGGTGGCAAAAGCATCACGGTGGCATGAAATGGAATATTGCTTGGCTAGCAAATCCATTACTTGGAAAGTCCAAAACTAAAACTCATTGTGTGGGCACCAAAGATGACAAAAGCGTCCCAATGGTATTAAATAGGATATTGCTTAGCTATCAAATCCACTAGGTGGAAAGCCCGAATCGAAAGTTCACTGTGTGGATGCTTTTTGCAGACCGCATTCTTCTGGTTTTCGGAGGAACAGCTTGTAGTGAACGGAAAGCCCAATATACTGATGTGAGGCTAAGCAGCCAGCCATGTGCAGGACGTTGTGATTCTTTGGGTGAGCCCAGTACCAGAGCGCTATGTGTTGGCTCTGGAATTATGGAAGCCTCCTTGGATGGTGGGGAATGCCCATGGTCTGCCCCTGCCTTCTCTTGAGGGCTGACCGGGATGTCTTCAGCTGTTCTAAATGGGCTAGCTGGGATGGAAATAATACCACAACAGTGAGGGCCGACCATCCTACGAAACACCTGGGAAGGTTAACCCTGTCAACAAATGCCCCTCTTTGATCTCTTGCTTTATATCTTTTATATAGATAAATGGATGAGATCTGGTGACAAAGCACCTCCTGGTCTTACTCCTTACTTCATCTGTTCATAACTGTGATTTTTATTTCCTATTTTAATTGCTGCTGTTTGTTTCCAGTAAATTTTTTTTTATTATTCAAAGATATTTCTCATCATAATTAATATTTTCCAACATTTTGATCATTTTGTTACGCTTCACTTTATCAAATACCTTGGTATAATCTATACAGCACATGCATGTCTTTCTATGTAATACAGTGTGTATCAACATATTAGTGTCTGTAATGTGTATATTGCATTATTTGTAACTTTTCTTTCGACATATCAATGCTGTTCTTCACCAGTTTCCATCTTTATTTTCATTATTGTTCTAACTATTCTGAGTAGATGTTTGGTGACATGGTTTATGAGGTTGTGAGTGTACAAATTTCTTGATATTACATAGCTCCTGGTCTTCTCAGCAGAGCTATAAATATGACTTTAGAATATCACTAGGTATGTATCCACTGTTGTAAATATTCACCATTTCAGCTAATATTTCTACTCCAAATTCTCCCAGTACTTCTAATTCTTCTATTATGATCCCAGCTGTTTTTCCTTTCTTCTTATGCTTTTGCTGCTTGTTTAGCCAATTTTTTTTTGTAATTTATGCACTTGTTAACACAGGTATTGTCTTTATTTATTTATTAAGGCATTTCCAAACCTCTTATTGATCATTATGCAGCCAATCTGTTTGGATATTTTTTATTTGGGCTTTTCCCCTGTGTACAGTTGTCTATTAAAGTGTTCAAACCATTTGTTTCCAATTATATTATTTAGTTTTGTGCATTCCATCAGTTTTTATCCTTTTTCATTTTTAGTTCCTAAACCATAATCACCAACTAAATATTCCATTCTTGCCTTTCCTGCTTTGCATTTAAATCTCCAAGTGTCAAGTATCCAAATAGAGTAACTATGACTAGAAGATGAGACATAAAGAGTTAAAGACAAATTACACAATAGTTCAAATGAAAACAGACTGTAGCGAGACAGAAATATGTGACATGTCCAGAAAGCCAGTCAGGCAAGCAGCTAAGCCAGTGAGCTCTGATGACAAAAACTTGGGTTAGCATGAGAAAAGTTCAAGACCAGAGTTGTCATTCCATATTGGGCAGAAAGAACCCTTCATTCAGGCACAAGGTAGCTGAGTGACAAGTCATACAAGAGTGACCAATCACAAAAGTTAGTGGAGTCATACAAGATAAAGAGGTTGCACGTTAGATGCAAGCAGACACGGAAGGGCCATGTATACAAGAAGAACTCTACATCATTTGGACAATATCAACATGTACTGTATTTATACTTTTAGTGTATTTTCACAATCATCATAAGAGGGAGGGAAGAGAGAGAGAGAGAGAGAGAGAGAGAGAGAGAGAGAGAGAGAGAGAGAGAGAGAGAGAGAGAGAGAGAGAGAGAGAGAGAGAGAGTGCGCATGTGTGTAAATAAGTGAGAATTGAGAGATAGAAAGTCTGGTGTGTGATACACTTGTTGCATATGTGCATGACACTTGTTCATGTTGGTATTGCCATCAGTAGCTTGATGATGGTTTGGTGTCACTTGTGGCTCATGACAGTCTGTACACGATGAAGGTGTGTCCTAAGATAGCCATTAACCCTTTTACCGTGGAAAAAAAAAATTTTTTTGGTTATGCAAACTGTGTATTTTTTTTCTTTCATAATTTGATATGTTATGTTGTCCTGGCAAAATAAAATGTTTTTTTAAGTGAAAATGAGTTGTCTTTTAGAAATTGTGAGGAAAATAACATCAAGCATTCCTTCCGTAATAAACATGTTGAAATACGATACTGGATCAGTGTCGTTGTTTATGTTTACCTGCAAACCCGAGGTTCCCGTAAATGACGAGTTAACTCGTGATGCACGGTTAAAGCCAACAATTTTTATGACGAGTTAACTCGTGACACACGGTAAAGGGGTTAATGTTGATCCCAGACTCATCTCTCTAAATTCATAGTCTTAGGAAGATAATGTTATGGTTTCCCCATGACTTCCATATTCATACAAGGGTATTTTACCTCTGCTTTTGACAACAATTTTAAACTGTCAGGACTAGAGAGGTCCCTGCTTAGCTCAGTTGCAGAGTTGTGCACTGATCACGGTGGTGTTATTCCTTCTTTCGTTCGCTTGAAATATGTCTATAACTGCAATGTTTTCTCTTGTATGAATTTAACTGTCTTTGTCAGTTCACTCAGCAGCCCATAGAGTTTATCTTCCACTGTCATCTCTCTAGGCCAGAAGCTTCGCCTGGATATGTTGTATTTTGGGCAGTCTTGGAGTATGTGCTCCGCTGTCTGCGATGCCAACCCACATGTGCACATGGCTGATTCACCAATCTTGAATTTTGTATACATGTGGTTGCATAATCTATTGTGTCCTGTTCTGAGGCACAGAATAATGACTTGTTCTGGTTTGTCCATAATGTGGTAGTCGTCTTGAGCAGGTTTTGGTGGCTTTCTGACTGATTTGATCATTCTTTTCTTTTGGTGGTATGTAATGGGCACACCAGGCTGTTGTTCTTATGCTCTTTCCTTAGCTAATCAATCGGCCCTCTCATTTCTGGGTACTCCACAGTGGGATGGTATCCACTGCATGGTGACCTTAAGCTGACTGCTAAGTTCAGAAAATAGTGTCCTTAGCACTGGCAACTTCCCAGACAGGAGATCCTCAAGTACTGATTTTGCACCTGTCAATAGCACCACAGGTTGTGTACAGATCCAGGTGGATACTCGGTCACACCTATGACCTTATTTTTGTCAGTGTCTGAGTAGATTTATATTCTGCTATTGTGTTGATTTCAACTGGTATAAGGCTTTGGCCATTCAGACAGCAAAGGCACACTATAATTGTAAAATTATCTAGTAAATAAAAAAACAGTCAGTAAATTCTGGGGTTGACTGCAACATCCTGTAAAGGATATTCAACTAACTGTTACGTTATATTGCACTTAATCTTACCTTGACCTACATAGACTTCAGGTTGTTCTACCTTGACATTTGATGATAGTTTATTCTCCATCTTTCAATCTGAAAGGATTTGATTTATAGGTTACATATGTATGCAACAATAAACTATATAAATTAATTTGATATTTTGTTTTTCAAGATAATATCTATGATTAATGATACAAAATGTCTTATGATTTCTGATATGTTGATCCTCAAGTTCCCTTTAAGAATTGGAGCTTGACAGTCAATCACACTGTAATGATATTGGTTTATCATGACAAAAATAACATAACAATACATGACAGCTTTGGAGAAAATCTCTATTACTTGTGTCACACATCATACAAACATTAAAGTTAATGCAATACTTATAACAGCAGCCATTCTTGTTGTATCTTGTTCTCCCTTCCATACATACAATAGCAAGTCTTCAATTGAAGGGAAAAACAAGAAACTCTGATCACAAATGTTCTTTCTAAACAGTTGCTTATGTGCAAGAATTCCACTGTGTGAGCTTCTAACAGGGAAAGTTGTGAGCATGCCTACATTTGAAAATTAGGCAAATTTGGTCTCAATGTTGTCTCTTCACTGAAGCTTAATGATCTGGACTTCGTTGATGACATTGTCTTTTTGTCCCACATATTGAAATGAGATGCAAGATTTAGCTAAACACAAAAGATAACAAAGAGACATAGAGAGCAAAGACTGCTAATACTTCTGTTCCAAGGACTGGTGCTTTCACGCATCGAGTATGCCCTGGCCATCCTCACTGTCAGCCCTACACAGATTGGAAGACTTGAAAAGGTACAAAATGAAGCCATGCGCATCATTTTGGGCTGCACGAGAGACACCAGCTGTGCAGCAATGAGATACCTCCTTGACTTCCCAACAATGGAACACAGGATCAAGATCTGGAGAGCTCGTGCATACTTAAAAATAAGTGCAGATGAGCAGCACCCTCTGCATGATGCTATATTCAGAGAAAAGAGTGACAGGCTAAAGAGAGGCAAATCATGGATGGGTCGGGCGGAAGATGTCGTCAGACAGGTCTGCAGTCTTACCAGTATCAACCTCGGCAAGGAATGGGTGCCGATGCCTCCAGCTTTTAAGTGCACTCTCTCCTGCATCATCACACTCGACAAACGGTGCAGAGAGCAGAACCCTGCAGAGGTCAACGCGCTCATCTATGAACACTCAGATAGCCCCGAAGTGCTCATCTATACAGATGGATCTGTTGTAAAGCAACAGAGAAGTGCGTGGGCATTTACAGCCCGTTCAGCTGGCCGAACCGTTCAAGAATCCAGTGGTGCCCACTCTATGACCACGAGCAGCATGACGATGGAGGTGATGGCAGTTACACAGACTTTCATATGGCTGGAATTACAGCATTATACCAACGTGTGTGTACTAAGTGATTCAATGAGCATGATTCAGAAGGTCGAAGCTGGATCTGTACGTAGACAGTGGACTGAGTCGCTGCAGGTTGTCCGTAAAGTCACCTTCATCTTCATCCCGGGACATGCGGGAGTCGAGGGAAATGAACGAGCTGATAAACTGGCCGGCTCTGCACCCCCTGTAGATGGCCAGCCCATGGATCGTGCCGATGTTATTAACGCCCTTAAAGATATGGCGAGAACAGAGGACTTTGACGTCAGTGAATCCACATCACTGTCCAGGATGAAAGACTTGGGTGTAAGAATAGGCACGGCCAGATGCGAGAGGTACATCGGAAAAACGAGGTGCTTCGTCAACCAACACAGAACTGGCACTATTAGCCACCGGACGCTGATGCATATGCTGGGGGGAGGATCTGAGCACCTATGGACCTGTCCGGAGTGCAATGAAGATACCCCAACTGATAACTGATAATAGATAGGTCACAACAATTAGGTCTAAAAGTTCATAGGGAAGGTCAAAGATATTGAGGCAGAATTATGGACCTATTTAGGTAGCAATGTAGACACAGATGGTAGAGTATACAGATATTGAGGCAGAATTATACACCCATTTGGGTAGCAATGTAGACACAGATGGGTGAGCATATACAGATATTGAGGCAGAATTATACACCTATTTAGGTAGCAATGTAGACACAGATGGGTGAGCATATACAGATATTAAAAGAAGAATGCTAAGACAAGAGGAGCTTTGATAGCAACAGGATATTTGTGGAAGTCAAAAGAAATTAAATAGAATATTCAATTATGACATTAAATCTGTACTGCTGTGTGGATCAGAAACATGGAAAGTGACTTAAAATGACTACTAATATTATTGGTAAAACTACAAACATTCATTAATTGTTGACTAGGAAAAATAAAAGGACTAAAATGAAAGAATTACAAATGTGGAGCTCATGGTGAGAACTAAACAAATACCAGTGTATCAAGATGCTACAAAAAAGCTTCTGGCTTATGACATACACTGAAAAACACCTGATAATTGTGTCACTAGAAAAGTTTGTGTTTGAAATTCACAGGGAAAATTAACTAGAGAAAGACCTAAATACTCAAGGAGAAGAGAATTAGAAATAGAAATGAATATCGGGAAGACATGGGTGGCTGCGTAGGTAACAAAAGATAGTCTGAGTTAACCGAAGAAGGCTCATGCCCCAATGTGGGGATACAGGGAGAAAGGGAAGATTGTGATATAATCCAAAGTGGTAAGTCCCTAAGTGTCGTAACAAATATCAATCAGGCCACAGGTATTTGAGCTGTGCCACAACAAGCTTATCCTGTCTAGATCTATGCCCATGGATTTCCACATTCTTTGGTTAAAAGTCGACAAACTGACAATAGTTAAAAGTTAGTTTCATACCCTTTACAGGATGTCGCAGTCAATCCCAGTATTTTTTTGCTGTTTGTGATCTCTTGGCAAGTTTACATTCAGATCTCATTCACTCTTAGATGTATTTTTTAAAATCTGCAGCATTTGTCTTGTATTTTTGCATCTCTCTTTATTGCTCATCAATGGTACCACCACAGCTACATGTGCCATGCGAAATCAAATCCAACAGTACCTCAATGAAGCCTGTATTTCAATTCTAAGTGGAGATATTGAGTGTTGTGATCTTGAATGAAGAAACACTCAGGAATCTGCTCACTGAGCTTCTTGCTACTATAACTTTGTTTTTGTTTTTAACCCTTTGAACCTGATGCGTCAGTATACTGGCTTGACGTACTGGGTATCAGAGACTCTACGAGCCAGTATACCTGCTTCCACGTGTTTCCTGTTTACATCTCACTGTTAATAGGCAACTAGTCTACCAATAAGCATCCATCTTACATCTAGACATGGCTAACATGTTTGAGGTCACTCTCCTGCCGAAGATTCAAAATGTTTTTTGATAGTTCACTGGGTTTTTGGCCAAAGTAAGCTGTGAAAATGGCAAAAAAGTTTACCACAAGTCAGGTAATGGACAGGAAAGGTAATCTCACAGTGAGGAGAATTTACATGCCGATGATTACGGCAATGAGGACGATTGTAAAATGATAAGTGATAATGAAGGTGCCCCTGGCAATTGGCAAAAATAATTTTTTGAGTTAATTTTTGGAAAAATCGGCAAAACCAATGGCAAATTTACACTTTTCCCCAAAATTGCATAAATATGATTTTTTTAATCACTTAGAAACATGTTTTTTTTCTCACTTAGAAACATTTCCTATGTTTCTTGCTGTTCACCATTGATTTTTTTCCAGAAATAATGTTGTTGTTTTTTTTAAAGTTGAAATATTGAAATATTATTAGAATGTCAAAAAATGGGTAATGACCCGGGAACACCAGGGTACAGGACAGTTACCCTTGGGCACTGGCAGGGTTCAAAGGGTTAAACGGATATCTTAGCAACTATATATCACTGCGATCAGGGTAGCGAGACCTAACCGCTCATGTCATCTATAATTAGTAATTAATGACTAATTAATTGGCGGTCATTTTTAATTGCTAATTAGATCGTAGCACATCCTACTGAAAAAGGAAAGTAACCATTGGGTCCGTAGCATAACGTGGCATAATAAAATATACATCTTGCTAGGTTTCTAAGCTAACATTAATAATGGATAGGTTCATACTAGATAGAATACGATCAGCGTCACAAGTGGTGGGTTGTGCTCAATATTTAAATCTGAAATCCTGAAACAACCAAATAAATCATTAATGGGTATGATAATTAATTAGCGGCCATGTTTAATTACTAATTAGTTTGTGACACATTATATCTAAAAATAGATGACATGAGCAGTTAGGCTTCGCTGCCCCAATCACAATGAATTATGGTTGCTAAGATGTTCGTTTAAAAAAAAAAAAGTTATAGTAGTAAGAAGTCAAATTTTGATCATTTCAGCTCTGGGTACTTCAATTTTAATTCACCGCAAACAAAGAAGAATCCCTTCGAGCCTCATTTGCATCGGTCCGGCAATCATTTTCCGGTTTAGTGTTCGGTGGACTGCTAGACCGATTGATGGATGTTTTTAAGTTTTTGGGCCCGTAGGGCCCTCACTGTCGACGACAGTCAAATTTTAATATCTCCACTTACAATTGATATAAGTATAAGGCTTCAGTGAGATACTGGACTGTTGGATTTGGTTTTTCAGGGCCTATCTATCAGTGATCAATGTGGTGGTCTCATTAATGACATTAGTAAATACCCAATTTGATAAACACTATCAATATAAAAGTACACAGATAAATTACTGCTAGGGACGCAGAGGCTTTCCAAGGCACCAGGGCCGGGTTATATACTGGCCAAGACCTATTGACGCGTCCTCGTCGAGCGTCCTGGGCAACAGGTCCCTTCGGGGTCCTGGCTAAAGTTAGTAGGATCGCCGATTCCTCCGAAGACGGAGAGTGTCTGCCTGTACGGCGAGGAACCACTAGTCTGCACACCAATAAGCCAGACATGGGACAACGGATACTCACACAAACCTCAGGTCATGTATGACATCACACTGACTGATGTTGGACAACAGGATGCCTTCACTTCGCGTTGCAGCTCAAGCTCAAGCCAATGAACACAAGCAAGCAAGCAATTACTGCTACAAATAAAACTTGTATTCTGCTTAATTTTAGTAGATAAATTGCCAGTTCTAATTATAAAATGCCATTCTCCCTAGTTTACTAGTTTAGTTAGTATTGCAGAGCGTTGTGCGTAATTTCGCAAACCCAAGTACGAAACACAGCTGCGCGAGATTCAACACGTAAAACTTGCCAAGACATCAACAGCAGCTGAAAAATGCTGGTGCGGACTGTAATGTCCTGTAAAGGATATGCGAAAACAAACATTATAAAATAAATAGAGGTCCACTTTAGTATAACATGGGAGCCGCCATTTTGAATTTTGTGTTGTGGTTGCTCTATCTCGTTCTCATGGTATTGTTGAAAATCTCGAAATATATGTAAAATTGAACGCAGACTTACAAAACTGCATTAAGATGCAACAAGAGAGAAAAAAGAAACAGGAGTTAAAACACGTTTAGTTTACTGTAAGCCAAAAAGATTAAAATAACTTCGCAGATACGAAAGTTGTAGTACTTGTAGGCGACAAAAGCAAGCAGCCTTGAAGACAACAGTTGTAATTGTTAGAGTTGTTTCCCCGGATGTGTGAGCCGTTGTTTTCGAATACATCCAATGGTTCCTGTCCGTCATTCTTAAAAATGGGAATGTCGGTGATATTCTTTCATTCATTCAGTAGCAAGTCCTTTGCAGAACCTTGCTCCAATAACAACCTTCCGGAAAACCTCTCGATCATAAGCAAGATGTCCCGTGTCCCATACACCCATCTGGAGATCACCCGCCACATCCTGCACCCATCTTTTCTTTGGCCTTCCTCTTCCTCACTTATATCCCTCCATGATTGTTCTCTCCAAAGGTTCGTGATGTTTCAAGTCATCATCATCATCATCATTTTCCACTTCTGCCGTCAAGCGTCGTGGGGAGGTATAATTTGCGTTCCAGCGCCCGGTGGGCAGCACTAGATAGTGTCATTCCGTGTGATTGTACAATGTCCTTGATGTCGTCAATCCATTTTCTTCTTGGACGTCCTCTTGGTCTTGTCGCAGATTATCTTTGATGTAAGGCCAGTGCTGGTAGTTGTTGGTGCTGCATTCTAACGACATGGCCAAACCACTTGATCTTCTGTCTTCAAGTTACCAAAATATTTCAATTTTCTTTGTTTTATCTTCTTTAATAGCCAACCCTCTTAAATATTCAGCTCTTGAAGTATTGATTAATTTGTTCTTTTCTTTATCCAAAATATTCTTAGAACTCGTCTATAACATTTTATTCAAAGGCATTAATGCGCTGTTCAGTTTGTTTAGTAAGTGTCCAGGTCTCACAGGAGTATGTTGCAATGGGAAAGATGCATGCTCTTAAAAATCTAACCTTTGTAGTTCTATTTAGGGGCATTTATAAAATCAGATGGAAGATTTACAACAGAGATTAAGAGCAGAATAGTGCAGATAAAAGCCTTATTTCAGAAAATGAAGAGTATCTTATGCAATAAGTAACTATCAATGAATGTAAGAGAGTGCTGAAATGCTATATAGAACCAGTTTTGCTGTATGGCAGTAAATCTTGGAATGTAAATGAACAAATTAGGAAGAACTTAGAAGCAATAGAGTTGTGGTTTTTTAGACGAATGTTGCGAATTCATTGGACTGCCAGAGTGGTGTGTGTGTGAGTGTGTGTGTGTGTGTGGGCGTGCGTGCGTGAGTGTGTGTGTGTGTGAGAGAGAGAGAGAGAGAGAGAGAGAGAGAGAGAGAGAGAGAGAGAGAGAGAGAAAGAAAGAATCAGTGGCCGCTTCCTCCCAATCTGTCGTGTCCATGTTTATCTCTTTCTTGCATGAATCCATAAATTGTTGTTTAGAATTTTCTGTTTGTGCCTTAGTCAGGTCTGAATGAGCTACCGTATGGCAGTTGACGGTACAGGTACTACCTACTTTCTTTTAGCGCTCACCAAACCCACACCACAAATTGTATTAACGGCTACGGGCAAAGGAGCGCAATTGGGAGGATACAAGCCTTATCCTGGTGCGAGGAAATGCAACCTAAAGACTAAACATCACGGCAGACTAGGCCCTAAGCCTCGGTCATCATTTGGTTTAGAATGAAGCTCCGACAGGAGGACAGTTAGAGCATTGCTTTGCTGATCCGGTAACTTGTCTTGTTCCTAATGTATTGGTGTTACCTTTCCTCTGGAGTAAACTAGGCAGGCTGAAACAGAGCATGCTGCATGGGTAACACATGGTCTCTACAATTCAGCCCAGTCTTTGTGCTATAGAGAAGTGATTATGCCTTTTTCTGAAGCACAGTGTAACAAACTATCGTCTGTCAAGACGACCAGGTGGCCACCATTCACCAGCTGCCCGTACACAACGAGAGCCACAGTAGAACAGTAGCACGTAAAAGATAACTCCTCCCCTTCTTCGAAATGGGGAGTGTTCAACAGTAGTCAGACGCAGGTTGGCCATAGCAACGCGGAGGTTCAACAGTACTAAGAACCTGTGACACAATACCAGCAGACAGGTTCAAGTACAATTGTTGAGAACACGCATCTCTCCTGTGGTAATATATGGATGCGAGTCACGGACCATTTTGCCACCACTAAACAAGAAAATTGAGGCTGTAGAGCTTAAACATTACTGAAAAGTTCCGTGGACCAAGGAGAAGAACAATTCTGAGATTCTACAAGATTTGAACATCTAAAACAACCAGTTCATACACAGCGTCACGTCTCATACACAGCGTCATGTCTCATACACAGCGTCATGTCTCACACACAGCGTCATGTCTCACACACAGCGTCATGTCTCATACACAGCGTCATGTCTCACACACAGCGTCATGTCTCACACACAGCGTCATGTCTCATACACAGCGTCATGTCTCACACACAGCCTAATGTCTCACACACAGCGTCATGTCTCACACACAGCATCATGTCTCACACACAGCGTCATGTCTCACACACAGCGTCATGTCTCACACACAGCCTAATGTCTCACACACAGCGTCATGTCTCATACACGGCGTCATGTCTCAAATACTGAAATAATTTGGTCATGTTAAACGTCACCGTGGTTACTGGAAGTCTAGGCAGGGGTCAACCAACAAAAAGATGGACACAGGACACAGAAGACACCTGGGGCAGGAGGGTGCGTGCAGCAGGAGAAACATCATGAGATCAAGACACTCTTCGTTGGGCTGTGATGACAACAACGTTATGTAAAGGACATGCTATATGATGAGTATTACCTCCATAACTGGAAACACGGGGACAAAAACTGGATATAAGATAGTACCAGTATGCTGACACCTCAATCATTCTTGTTTCCTAGTCCATGTGGTGTGCTGTTCGTGAGCATGTCTGTTCCAATCTCCTGTGCTGCTAATCATTTCTGATGCCAATGTTCCTCCATGCCATGACGTCAAACTATCCTGCATCTTCTCTCTGTCTCCCCTCTCCTGCGTTCCCGATGTGACTACATTCTCCAGCTTTCCCTTTCTCGTGATATGCCCAGGCACTGTGGACTGTCCTCTGTTGATGCAAGTAACAGTTTTCTTCGTGAGGGGAACTTCTTTCAGGATACCTTCATTAGTCTTGTATCTATCCATGTGTTCTCATCCTTCTACACAACCACGTCCCTGCAGTTTCCATATAACTCCTCACAAATCTGCGAATCGTCCATAATTCACATCCATACATAAGGATTAACTCGATATAACTCTTACGAATTCAATTTCTCAACTTGATTGGCAATGACAAATGGCAGAGAAAATTCTTCAACTTGTGAAATGCTGCTTTTGTTTGGGTTGTTCAAGATTGAACTACTTTATGACATCTCCCATCTGCTGTTATAGACAGGTACCATAGCTTGGGTTGTTCAAGATTGAACTACTTTATGACATCTCCCACCTGCTGTTATAGACAGGTACCATAGCTTGGGCTGTTCAAGATTGAACTACTTTATGACATCTCCCACCTGCTGTTATAGACAGGTACCGTAGCTTGGGCTGTTCAAGGTTGAACTACTTTATGACATCTCCCACCTGCTGTTATAGACAGGTACCGTAGCTTGGGCTGTTCAAGGTTGAACTACTTTATGACATATCCCACCTGCTGTTATAGACAGGTACCGTAGCTTGGGCTGTTCAAGATTGAACTACTTTATGACATCTCCCACCTGCTGTTATAGACAGGTACCGTAGCTTGGGCTGTTCAAGATTGAACTACTTTATGACATCTCCCACCTGCTGTTATAGACAGGTACCGTAGCTTGGGCTGTTCCAATTCCAATTTTCAAAACAAAAATTCCAAATTCGGCCTCGTTCAACCTGCGTATTTCAGCTGTGGTTATTGTTGAGGTCCGTGGTTTTTATTGGTTCATTCACCCTAATTCTTGTCTTGAGCGCTCTTACGAGTTGGTCCTGATCCGGACTGGTTCTGTTTGTTTGTGTCTGTGACGTCAGCTGGGGGGATCGGTTGGCGGCTGTCCTTTGTGCTCGTCTCCTTTTGTGGTATCTTTTGTTAGTGAAGGCTCCTGGCTCGTCTGGCTTGACTGGTTGCAGTCCTTAAAAGGACTTTGTATTTGTTTTTTTTACCTCCTTTTTGTGTATTTTTTGTAGGAGCTTTTCGATGTTTTCATTTACCTCCTTGCGCCTTTTTTTTCTTCTTCGAGTTTGAGCTTCTGTTGCCATTCGATTTTTTCCTCTGCGGTCAGAAATGGGACGATCTCTCCGTCATCTATGTAGTATTGCCACGGGTGTTCGTCATCCTCGTATTAAGCTGGTTCTTCCGCGATAAGGAAGGGCATTGCTTTTCTCTTGTATTTCCTGTGCTTCTTTGCTGTTTCTTCCATGCGCCTTCTGTATTCCTTGCACCCGAGTTCGTATCTCCTCTTTATCTCCGCGAGTTCTTCATCGGTAAATAATGGTGGTATCGGGGTGTCCTCTCTGCCGTCGTCAGGGTGTTCATCTTGGTTTTCTTCGGGGAGTCCCTTGCGCCTGCGTTCCTCTTTCATGAGTTACACTTTTCTGTCTATTTCTGCGATATCCGCCCAGGTATATGGACGGGGTGACGAGGTGTCCTCTTTGCCGTCGTCTGGGTGTTCATCTTGGTTTTCTTCGGATGTCTGGCTTCCCTTTGGCTGTTTCTGGCGTCATGGTTGGGCTGCTGGCTTTCGCTTGCGATTCAAACTCGGTCTCTTGGTTTTCATCTTGCGGTTTCTCTGTAATTTCTTGTACGGCTTCTGTTGTTTTGTTTCGAAGTAATTCAATTTCAGCTTTCTTTAGTTCTCGCTCTGATTTAATGGATTGTAGGATTTCTTCGTTCTCCTTCTTAATCAGTGCCATATGTTCCACTTCTTGCTTGATGTTTTGTTGGATCTCCTTCATTCCCGCCAGTAGTTTTTCGTTGTCGCTGGTCGGAGTCGGCGTCAGCAGTACCTTGTCTTGTCTCTTCAACTCGTCTTTCTGTTTTTGCAGTTAATCTCTTTCAGCTTGTAATATACCCGTGGCTGTCTCGCATCTCCGCCTTGCTTTGTTGTATGGTGTCTTTGTACTAATGGCGAGCTTTAATACGTCTCTGTGTCGTCGCAGGTACGGACAGCCCAGATATCTTGCTCCATGTTTGCCCAGGCAGTTGGCGCACTTTCTTTTGTTGTTGGGTGCTCGAAAGTCCGTGTCCAGCTTAGTCAGCGGACACTCCTTGAAGGCGTGATGATCGACGCAGTATCGGCAGATTTCCGTCTTATTGCGACACGTTGCTCTGCTGTGGCCGGGCCTCTGACATCTGGAACATTGTGTGATACTTGGGATGAATCTCTCTGGCCGCTGCATTCTCTTGTTGATTGATACTGTGGTCAGCATCCCGCTGCCCTCTGTCGTCACCACCGCAAAGGTTGTAGGAATCATGGAGTAGACGAGGAGCCGCTCCGCCTTCATGAATCGGGTGTGTTGATTCTCTTCTCGAAGCTGCTTCAGGATTTCTTTGTCTGATAGCTCCACTTGGATACGCTTGACAACCAACTTGCTTGTCTGTGTTCCCGGCTCATGTGTCTTTCTCCTCTTTCTGCTTCTCCGTAGGTTTGGTTCTTGTCTGTGGTGGGCTGTCGATCTTCTTCCTCATGGTGGCTTCAGTAGTGGCTGTAGTTTCAGGTTCTTTGATGCAGCTAGCAGGCAGGCTCTCCACGTTCTTCTTTTTGTCGGCTCCCACGTTGTTCATCTTGGCTACCGCCTGTTTCTTGTTATACTTGCTATGTGCTATTTTCCCCCGTATCAGCCTTCTTGACTTGTTAAGGCGACTTGTCTTGTTAGCGCTGACGACGACGCTTGGGCTGTTCAAGATTGAACTACTTTATGATATCTCCCACCTGCTGTTATAGACAGGTATCATAGCTTCGGCTGTTCAATACTGAACTACTTTATGACATCTCCCACTTGCTGTTATAGACAGGTACCGTAGCTTGGGCTGTTCAAGATTGAACTACTTTACGACATCTCCCACCTGCTGTTATAGACAGGTACCGTAGCTTGGGGTGTTCAAGATTGAACTACTTTACGACATCTCCCACCTGCTGTTATAGACAGGTACCCTAGCTTGGGTTGTTCAAGATTGAACTACTTTATGACATCTCCCACCTGCTGTTATAGACAGGTACCCTAGCTTGGGTTGTTCAAGATTGAACTACTTTATGACATCTCCCACCTGCTGTTATAGACAGGTACCGTAGCTTGGGCTGTTCAAGATTGAACTACTTTATGACATCTCCCACCTGCTGTTATAGACAGCTTGGATTGTTCAAGATTGAACTACTTTATGACATCTCCCACCTGCTGTTATAGACAGCTCGGACTGTTCAAGATTGAACTACTTTATGACATCTCCCACCTGCTGTTATAGACAGGTACCGTAGCACAATGGTTCTCAACCTTTTTTGGCCTGTGCCCACCTTCTCCATATTTTCAGAACGTCATTCCCCCCTTTCCTATTTGCTACCTAAAAATTTCCCCCTTCCGCCCCTCTACAGTATACGTAATAATGGAAGCACATACTAAAACAAGTCTAGGCGTCCCCATAAAACGTGATTTGTGGGTCTACTTACTTTATAAAATGAATTTTAGAAGGGTGAGACATACAGAACAGTAAAGTATGAAGGGAAAAACAAGATCAAGTAATCGATTCTTGTATTAACGCAATCTTGATATAATCTTCATTCCCCCCCCCCCCCTGGGAAACCCCAAAATTCCCCGGGGGGGGGGGTGGAATTCCCCACCGACTGAGAACCACTGCTGTAGCAGGAAGCTGCTGTGGCTATCTGACATGTGACATGCCAGGACACTCACCAAGTTAGGCCTAAGTCCGTGGAAGAACAGATGGCTGGTCGTTTACTCACACAGTGACTTCTACATGTAGGCATGCAACAGCATCTGACCATACACATGCCACTGTAATGTCCAAACCATTACACCAATGTGCACCTGCTGTTATCACAGTACCCAATATATTAACTTGTTTCAATACCTGCACAGACACAAACAAACCACCAAATGCCCCATATTCTCAAACTCCCATGTAAATCTGCCATACGGACACAACCAATATATCACATGAATCTGAGGACTTGCTACAGAAAACCAGCACTTTCCTAAAAACATCATTCATCTGCCATGAGCTTCCACTCCACAACTCTGCGACAGCAACAAGGGACATTATCTTTGCCAGCACCTACACACATGCTCACCTTTATGTTAGTGACACATGCAACAAAACCACTCGAAAGCCAAAGTACATTTGTATAATATATGTTTTTTATGAAATCAACAATTTAAGGTCAGTTCACCAAGGTGGTCATAATGAGTAATTTTGAAATTAGTTGACCAAGGTCAGTAATTTCAGGCTATTTATAAAAGTCACATTTTTAATAAATGAATAATTTGATATTAAATTATTAAAGCAATTTTAACAGTAGTAATTCAAAACCAGTTCATCACTGTCACTCTAGCAATCAATCATGTGTTCACCAAAGGTGACAGTAAGCAGCAGTAAATTCAGAGTAGTTAATAAATCTCAACAGCCAGTAATTTGATGTTAGTTCACCAAAGTATACCAACAGTTAATAATCTGACGTTAGTTCCCCAAGGTGACTAACAAGCAACAATGTGAGGTCAGTTCACCAAGCTGACTGTAACAACCAGTAATTTGGAGGTCATGTAATCAAAGGTGACATTGACAACTAGTAATGTGAGGTCAGTTCATTATAATGAATCCAACAACTACCAGACGAGTTTTAGATAAAACAGATCAACATCATCATCATCATCAAGTGCCGTGCCGGCTGGCGTAGGCATTCATGGCTCTCCACAGATCTCGGTCTTTGGTTTTCTGGATCAACTCTGCTGATGATATTCCTCCATGCCACCGTCTCAATCCGTCCAGCATCATTTCTCTTGGTCTGCCTCTGCCTCTCTTCCCCTCGATCTTTCCAGTTGTCACGATGTTCTCCAATGCCTCTCTTCTCATCACATGACCAAAGAAAGCTGTTTGTCTCTTTCTTATTGTTGTTTATAGTGTTCTAGTTTCATTAGCCTCTTTCAGGTAATCGTTGTTAATTACTCTGGCAGTCCAAGGAATTTGCAACATTTGTCTTAAAAAAGATCAACATAGTTCAGATATTTATCTTATGACAAATAGCCAAGAAAAATTGGGAATATAAAAGAGATCTCCATAACATTTTTGTGGATTTTAAAAAGGCTTATGATAGTGTCCATAGGAAAAGTCTATGCAATGCTATGTAGGAATTCGGAATACCAGGGAAGTTAATCAACATAACCAGACTATGTATGGAAGGAAGATACTTATAATATAGTAACATATAAAGGCAGGAAATCAGACCCTTTCCAAATAACATCTGACTTGAAACAGGGTGATGCACTATCACCGCTCCTTTTCAATCTGGCTCTAGAGAAAGTTGTAAGGAAGGTAAAGGAGGAATGTGCTATTGGAGGAACATCCAGAATGCTTGGTTATGCAGATGACATAGATATTATAGGGGAAAATGAACAAAAGACATTGGAAATATTGACTCACTTAAAGGAAAAAGATAAGACAGAATAGATGGTAATTTCAAGAGAAGGAAAAGCTAAATACTCTGGCCACATACAAATAGATAATATGACCATTAAAACAACAGAAACATACAAATACCTGGGTACAATCTTCAACTGTCAAAGGGAAAAAATACAAGCTAAAATCAACTCTGGAAATAAGATATACTATGCACTATAACATCTGCTAAAATCAAATGCACTATCTCGTAACACCAAGATCACGAAATACAAAACACTGATCAGACAGCTGTGCTGTATGGCTGTGAAACCTGGAGTACAACTAAAGGAAAACAAAGTCTTAAGACGCAACTTTGGGCCCATTAGAGATACAAAAAGTGGAGAATGAAAAAGAAGAAGTAACAAAGACACTTATGATCTGTTTAAGTCTCCGCTAATCACTGGTATCATGAAGGCTAATAGACTGCAATGGCTGGGGCATATAGAAAGAATGGAAGATGATAGGGAAACAAAACTCGCTTACACTCAGGAAATAAATGACCGTAGACCCCGAGGTAGACCAAGAAGATGGTGGAGAGATAATATACATACAGACCTACAAGCAACTGGAATCAGCGACTGGCAAGAAAAGGTCAACCAGAGAGACGAATGGAGACAGCTTGTATCTGCAGCAAAGAACCTCATTAGCTCAGAATGCTGAAGAAGAACAACAACTAGTAACATAAGGTCAGTTTATTATAATGAATCCAACAACTAATAATTCGGCATGCACCACTAAAGGTGATTGTATACAAATAAGCACAGACGCTGTTAAATTCCTTGAAGTGCCAGCCCCATATTTGTACAGAAGAAATCAGACTCAATGAGTGATGTGGTCAATATACGCCGGCCACCTTTACTTCTGCCCATTTCCTGGTACCTATTTTAGGCTGGGCTGACCTGGAAATCTCGGTTACAAAAGAAATCCCAACCTCGATTTGGATTTGAACATATGATCACTGAGCCAGAAGGCAAGCAAGCTAGCCACCGAGCCAGTATGACTCCAGCAAGATGAGACTGTAACAACCTGTTATTCGAGCAACTATAAGTTATTTTAAATCTGTTTGTATAAAATATATTTGTACATCGTTATTTTTAATACTAACTATCAGTGTATGACTCCACAGCTTGTGTATAATTTCAAACAATTATAGATCAAGAACAGTTTAGAAAGAGGCTAAAACACTACAATTACAAACATCATTTTTTGGCCACACTGTAAGAGAAAAACTGTAACAACTGATAAAATTAACAGAAGGTGACTGGGGAAGATCGGATACCTTTTGTTGGATAAAGGGAAATGTGGACAAGCATAAGGTCACTGTCCAAGGACAGTTAAGAAGGTCAATGTCTTACAGACACAGATAGATTTCTGTAGGGGAAAAAGTCACAGAGACATGTGTTTACTAACATTAAGTCAAGACAGTGATTGACTTTAGATCATTCTGTCATAAGAAAGGGTTTGGAGAATGCTGTGACAACCAGGAAATTTAAGATTATTAGAGACAGAGGAAGACAATGCAGGATGGTTTAGTTTGGTGATAAGAAAGATGATCATTGATTTTATAAAGAACACAACACGGCACTTCAGCTAGTAATTAACTCCTGGAATAACATGTTGAAGACAATCACATAGCAAGTCAATGAGACAAGGCAGAACTTTTAAAATATAATTATCATTACAGGACTGACTACCACTGTTGGTGTTTGAGGACAGAGTTGTAGACAGGAATGACTACCAATGCTGGTAAATGAGGATAGAGTTGTAGACAGGACTGACTACCATTCACCAATGAATTTCTATAAGTTTCATGCCATCACGGATTTAAAAAAAACCGGATGATGCATGTCAAAAGTGGGGAGGTAATCTTTAAACTGTCCTTATGATGTCACTGTGTTGTCACATGCTTAACACTCTTGACATCCTTAACAACAATATTGACAGGTTACAAGACAATGACATGTTATTGTCATTGCTATCACACTTAACAACAATATTGACAGGTTACAAGACAATGACATGGTTATTGTAATTGCTATCACACTTAACAACAATATTGACAGGTTACAAGACAATGGCTTGGTTATTGTAATTGCTATCACTTTTTTTTAATGGTTTTCATTTGAAGCCCCCTTGTAAATAAAATCTGTGCTATTGTAACAGGACATACCTCAGCAGTTGTGTAGTGGCACCAATTAAACCACCTGTATCATCATCATCATCATCATCAAGTGCCGTGCCGGCTGGCGTAGGCGTTCATGGCTCTCCATAGATCTCGGTCTTTGGTTTTCTGGATCAACTCTGCTGCTGATATTCCTCCATGCCACCGTCTCAATCCATCCAGCATCACTTCTCTTGGTCTACCTCTGCCTCTCTTCCCCTCGATCTTTCCAGTTGTTACGATGTTCTCCAATGCCTCTCTTCTCATCACATGACCGAGGAAAGCTGTTTGTCTCTGTCTTATTGTTGTATATAATTTTCTAGTTTCGTTAGCCTGTTTCAGGCAGTCGTCGTTAGTTACTCTGGCAGTCCAAGGAATTCGCAACATTCGTCTCAGGAACCACATCTCTGTTGCTTCTAATTTCTTCTTAATTTGTTCATTTACATTCCAAGATTCACTGCCATACAGCAAAACTGGTTCTACATAGCATTTCAGCACTCTCTTTCTTACATTCAGTGATAGTGACTTATTGCATAAGATACTCTTCATTTTCTGAAATGCGGCTTTTGCCTGCCCTATTCTGCTCCTAATCTCTGTTGTACATCTTCCATCTGATGTTATAAATGCCCCTAGGTATCTAAAATTATCAACTTGGTTAAGGATTTTCCCTTCTATTTCTATGTCACATTTTGGTGTCACAATTTTCTTTGATATTACCATTGTTACTGTTTTCTTGATATTCAAGGAGAGTCCTTTCCTTGCACTCTCTGTTACTACTACGTCTAATAATTGTTGTAGGTCTGTTGAATTATCCGCCACCAATACTGTGTCATCTGCATAGCGTATATTATTTATATTATAACCTCCAACTAGTATTCCTGGCATCTCTTTGATCTCTCTCAT
Organism: Cepaea hortensis; assembly: GCA_963921405.1. Lineage (NCBI taxonomy): Eukaryota > Metazoa > Mollusca > Gastropoda > Stylommatophora > Helicidae > Cepaea > Cepaea hortensis. Next base: position 73,719,161 of record OY992897.1, on the reverse strand, counting down.
TATTACTTCGCTATACAGGGAGAAAAGATCTGGTGACAAGACACACCCTTGTCGTACTCCTAGCTTTATCTGTTCGTAACTACCCTCTTTATTTCCCATTTTAATTGCTGCTACTTGGTTCCAGTAAATATTTTTTATTATTCTTAAATCTTTTCCATCAGTGTTGATATCTTCCAACATTTTAATCAGTTCATCATGTTTTACTTTATCAAATGCCTTAGTATAATCTATGAAGCACAAATATATGTCTCTCTGTTTCTCTATTGACCTTTCTATTAGTGTCCGTAATGTATAAATTGCATTGTTTGTGCCCTTTCCTTCCACAAATCCATACTGTTCTTCACTAATTTCCATTTTTATTTTCTTTTTGGTTCTTCTCATTATGATTCTGAGTAGAAGCTTAGTGATATGGTTTATAAGGTTAATTGTACGAAAATCTTCACAATCAATTGCTCCTGATCTTTTTGGTATAGCTATAAATACAGATTTCAGCATATCACTGGGTAAATATCCACTGCTGTAAATATCATTCAACATTTTGGTTAATATATCTACTCCAAATTCTCCCAATACTTCTAATTCTTCTATTGTGATTTCATCTGGCCCAGCTGTTTTTCCTTTCTTCATACGTTTCATAGCGTCAACGACTTCTTCTTTCAGAATAGGTGGACCTTCTAAGTTACTATCTTCTGTTAATTCTTCCCTTTCTCCTTCATATAATTCTTTTATATACTCATTCCACCTCTTAATTATAGCATCTTCCTCTAATATTATATTTCCTGTTTTTGATTTCAAACACCCTGTATTTATTCTTATTTTTCTTCCTGTAAGCTCACTGATTTGTCTGTGCATATTTTTTGCATCTTTAATGGAATTTAATTCAATTTTTTTGCATTGCTCGTTTAACCAACTTTCTTTAGCCTTCCCACATTTATCTTTTATTTCTTTATGTATCTTAGCGTATTCTTGTTTGTCATTTTTACTCTGTTTTCTTTTGTCCATCAGTTTTAAGATATCTTCATTCATCCATTTTTTCTTGGCTATTTTGCCTCTCTCCGGTAATACTTCTTTGCTAGTTTGATGAATGGAGTCCCTTAACATTTCCCATTGTTCATCTATACTCTGTATTTTAGTTATTGCATTGTACCTATTTTTCACAGTCACTCTGTATTGTTCTTGCATTTCTTTATCTATTTTCAGAACCTCTTTATTAAGTCTCATGTTCTTAACCATTTTTTTCCCTCTCTTTAATCTTACTTTTATATGTCCACATAGTGGTACATGATCACTATTACAGTCAGCACCAGGCATTGTCTTTACATTAATTAAAGCATTTCTAAATCTTTTATTAATTAGTATGTAGTCAATTTGGTTGCGTATTTTCTTATCAGGGCTTATCCATGTGTGCAGTCGTCTTTTATGGTGTTTAAACCATGTGTTTCCAATTATCATATCATTGATATTTGCCCATTCTATTAGCTTTTCCCCTCTTTCATTTCTTGTACCTAAACCATAATTCCCCACTACATCCTCCATTTTTCCCTTTCCTACTTTTGCATTAAAATCACCAAGTATTATCTTTATTTCTTGTGATCCAATTTGAGCCATCGCCATTTCTATTTCGTCATAAAAGTGTTGTATTTCTTCATCACTACTGCTTGCTGTTGGTGCATATACTTGTATAATATTTGTCTATTGGTTTGCCTTTGATTTTTACCATAATAACTCTATCTGAAATACACCAGTATCCATTAATTGACATGGCTGTTTTTTCGTCTAATATTATTCCTACACCTTTTTCATGTGTATCCCCTCCAGAATAAATTATTGTGTGATTGTCAGCTATAATTTTGCCCGATCCCTTCCATCTCATCTCACTAACGCCTAGTATATTCATTTTCATGCTATCCATCTCTCTTAGAACATTGGTCAACTTTCCTAGCTCATTTAATGTCCTAACATTCCATGTTCCTACTCTAAATTTATTTATTTTAGTTAAGTTTTTGCCATCAGTAGCTGGATGACGGTCTGGTGTCACCTGTGGCTCATGACTGTCCCTACCGGACGAGGATGCCCTAAGACAGCCATTAACGTCCTTCACTAACTTTGAAATATGTTTTGCCATGAAGTCTTGGGAAGATAATGTGGTGGTTTCCCCTTGCCTTCCACATTCACATGGTGGTCTTTTTACCTCTGCCTTTGACAGCCATTTCACAACCACCTGTATCAGGCTCACAAAATCCTGTGTAACGGACCCAAATAAGGTCACCTGCAACAGGACCGCAATCTCTCAACAAACTGGCGGCCGGTTCAATATGAGGTTGAAAAACTGATGTAGGGAAAATCCGCAGCAGACAGACCGTCCTATTCCAGATTGACCTTAAATAGTTTTGATCGTATAGTGGAGTAAAATTTGGGCCTTCCATACTTCAACATTTATTGAATTAAAAAGAATCACACAATTTTTGTTTTACCAAACAGAATTTCAATTTTATTTGACCGAATTTGATCCAAACAACAAGCGCATGTCGTACATATTAATATTTGGATAGCTCTCAACACCAGGAAGAATTCAAGAATACAATTTCCAATGGCCTTCAAGTAAAAACACAAGGCCTATTCAGACATAACATACACAGCAAGGAAATTTAATGAAGAAAAACAAATCCCCATACAGACATCCTGATCAATGAAACCATTTTAAACTGGGTGAAATCATCTCTGATCCGCTCTGATGTTTCAAACATTCCAGTTGGTATCCTGTCTTCCACTGTTGTTTGACCTTCCTTTCCAGATTTTATCCCGCATCTCACTGTTGTGTTGTCAATCTTACTGATCCCCTGTCATCTAATGTTGTCATCCTTCGAGACCACACACAAATTCTCTATGTCAAAATAATATTTCTGTTTAGTGCACCCTCGTGCAACAAGGGAGATTTTCCTAAGGGTGTATTCTGTCCAAGCGTAAATCCATCTCCCCTTCTTTAACCCATCGCCAGGACTCTGTTACATTATTTCCAGCTGCTGTGGTATTTTCAATGTGCACAACCTGGACATGGAACCTCATGTTGATCACACTGATCAGATTAGTGTGCAACTGTGACACTGGAGCCATCATGTTGGTAGGAAGTCCATTATGAATAGTGCTCTGTTTGTGTCAGCTGTTACATATTTGTTTCCTCAATATTTGTAACTTCAAAAATACTTTTATACACAAATGCAGTACCTCACAGACAATACACACACAAAGAAAATACTGCTGGCTGTACGACTGGCTGGATTACTTCTAGAAGATTGTGAATTCTAGTCTGGAGTCCACTGTACTGAGGTTCTGTGAGATCTAGCTCTGGAGTCCACTGTACTGAGGTTCTGTGAGATCTAGCTCTAGAGTCCACTGTACTGAGGTTCTGTGAGATCTAACTCTGGAGTCCACTCTATTGAGGTTCTGTGAGATCTAGCTCTGGAGTCCACTGTACTGATGTTCTGTGAGATTTAGCTCTGGAGTCCACTCTACTTAGGTTCTGTGAGATCTAGCTCTGGAGTCCACTGTACTGAGGTTCTGTGAGATCTAGCTCTGGAGTCCACTGTACTGAGGTTCTGTGAGATCTAGCTCTGGAGTCCACTGTACTGAGGTTCTGTGAGATCTAGCTCTGGAGTCCACTGTACTGAGGTTCTGTGAGATCTAGCTCTGGAGTCCACTGTACTGATGTTCTGTGAGATTTAGCTCTGGAGTCCACTCTACTTAGGTTCTGTGAGATCTAGCTCTGGAGTCCACTGTACTGAGGTTCTATGAGTTCTAGCTCTGGAGTCCATTGTACTTTTCTGTGAGATCTAGCGATGGAGTCCACTGTACTGAGGTTCTGTGAGATCTAGTGATGGAGTCCACTGTACTGAGGTTCTGTGAGATCTAGCTCTGGAGTCCACTGTACTGAGGTTCTGTGAATTGTAGCTCTTCAGTCCACTGTACTGAGGTTCTGGTTGCTAGACACCTGAAAAGGGCTTGCTTCTATCAGGGTAAGGCTGGTGTAAACACTTTACTCCCAACCTGGTAACATCTCTTGAGGGACTCTAGGCTTTCTGTGAGCTCTCTCATTCCCCTCTCCAAGTGCAGGAACCAGTGGGGTGTGCTAGACTAGTGCTGGAGCCCATCATGTGTGGCGAGATATGACAATCCTGAGAACTGTAGTCAAACCCAGGACAAAGTCTGCAGACCTGGAAGATGTGCTGCAAGATTCTGACCAGTGGTTTGTCCCTACCCTGCGACCTCTGGGGTCCAGAGAATACTGACACTTACCTCACCAGAATCTCGAGGTGTGGCCACTAAAACTGGGGGATCCAGCGACTTTATGACTTCAGAGAAAGACATTCCTGGTCCTAGCAAAGCTGCGGTACAAATTAAACAAGTTCTAATTCAGTCTGCTGAAACTACAAACTCTATTTGTACCAAGTGTAATCTAAGTCATTTTCACATTACCAATTCATGATAAGCGGGGACTAATTCCTTTCCTTGCAGCTTTTCAATGAACTTAAGCAACAACCGACTGGCTGGCTTCTTCCACAACCCAGGTCACGGAGGCACCAACCGCCCATTACCTCCATCTTTGGTTTCTTCTGGTGTGTTATGGGAAATTCCAATGCCTGAAAGAGCCCATAGCCAGAAGACAAATAAACTGTGTATACTCTATTGTGTGTCTCTCATCTCATCACAGCCCTCCTGTACCTTGCGGTGTTGAAGTGATGCATAAATGTTTATGGGCTTCATATATTATGTGTAGTTGTCTCATTTAGAAATATTGCCAGGACTGTTGTCTTTAAGGCCTACACTTTATGATCTGCAGCTGGTGATTGATGTTCAACAATCTCAATGTGGTCATGGGACACTCTAATGTGTGCCCTTATCTCAGAAGACAAGGAACGAGGTACACCACCCACAGATCAAAAGGAAGTGTGCTAGTTGGTTTCATTCAAGAATTGCCTGCCATAAATCTAGCTTCATCACTGTCCACAGATTATCTCTGGGGAATGTATGTGGTGTCTCCTGCTGCCTTCCACATCCACAGAAGGGATTTCTGTTTCTTCTGGTTTCTGGCACACATTGTTGACCCTGACTCTACACTCCATTCTCTGATATTTTCATGGAGTCAATGTTGATTATATGCTTAGAAGAAAGAAATAGAGATTAGAGAGCACATTAGACAACATAGACATTGAAAGCTATAGTTATCACACCAAGATTTGAACCTGTCACCTCCAATCATCACACTTGTAACATTTCTCTCTTGTATGGTTCTTCAGATTGCTAGCCTAAGCAAAAGCAACACCACAATAATCACATTTGTAAGGTTTCTCTCCTTTTTGAGTTTTCTTGTGGTGCTTCAAACTGTCAGCGCTAGTGAATGAAACACCACAATCATCACACTTGTAAAGTTTCTGTCCTGTATGTTTTCCCATATGGTACTTCAGATTACTAGTATTCTTAAAAAAAGCACCACAATCATCACACTTGTAAGGCTCCTCTCCTGTATGTGTTCTCTTATGGGTCTTCAGATTGCTGGATTTAATAAAAGAAGCACCACAAGCATCACACTTGTAAGGCTTCTCTCCTGTATGTGTTCTCAAATGGTACTTCAAACTGCCATCTTGAGTAAAAGAAGCACCACAATCATCACACTTGTAAGGTTTCTCTCTTGTATGTGTTCTCTTATGGGTCTTCAGATTGCCAACAAGAGTAAAAGAAGCACCACAATCATCACACTTGTAAGGTTTCTCTCCTGTATGTGTTCTCTTATGGGACTTCAAATTGCTGGATTTAATAAAAGAAGCACCACAAGCATCACACTTGTAAGGCTTCTCTCCTGTATGTGTTCTCAAATGGTACTTCAAACTGCCAGCTTGAGTAAAAGAAGCACCACAATCATCACACTTGTAAGGTTTCTCTCTTGTATGTGTTCTCTTATGGGTCTTCAGATTGCCAGCATGAGTAAAAGAAGCACCACAATCATCACACTTGTAAGGTTTCTCTCCTGTATGTATTCTCTTATGGACCTTCAGATGGCTATATGTAATAAAAGAAGCACCACAATCATCACACTTGTAAGGTGTCTCTCCTGTATGTATTCTCTTATGGGTCTTCAGACTGACAGCATGAGTAAAAGCACCACCACAATCATCACACTTGTAAGGTTTCTCTCCCGTATGTGTTCTCTTATGGGACTTCAGATGGCTAGATCTAATAAAAGAAGCACCACAATCATCACAAATGTAAGGTTTCTCTCCTGTATGTCTTAGCATATGATGTTTCAAATTGCTAATTTGAATAAAAGAAGCACCACAATCATCACACTTGTAAGGTTTCTCTCCTGTATGTCTTAGCATATGATGTTTCAAATTGCTAATTTGAATAAAAGAAGCACCACAATCACCACACATGTAAAGCTTCTCTCCTGTATGTGTTCGCATATGTTTCTTTAGACTGCCAATCCGAGCAAAAGAAGACACATTTTCTGACATTTGAGAACAATTTTCATGTTTTACTGATGCTTTACAACTGTTCTCAACCATTCTGGATTCTGAGTTGCTGTCCCCTGCCATTTCTTGAATGATGCTACCCCGAGCTATGTCTACCATTTAACTGAAGCTGTGACTCCTGTCCTCACACAGAACATCCGATAATTCTTGTTTCACAGCCTTCACGTCAGTGCTGTCATTTTTCCACTTTTGTGAATGCTCTTGTATGGAGAGGTAAGGACTTCTTGGAAACCATGAGTGAGTTTCTGAAACACACCAATGTAAATAATTAATAGCCTCATGAATATAAAAGGTATCGAACAAATGTGTATTTTTAATAAAACAGGCAAACATTACAGCTATAAACAAACAATTTAAAGTGGACGGCGTCCAGGCAAACCTTTTGGCCTAGAGAGACAACAGTGGAAGATAAACTCTATGGACCGCTGAGTGAACTAATAAAGACTGTTAGATTCATACAAGAGACAACATTGCAGTTATAGACATATTTCAAGCGAATGAAAGAAGAAGAAGAAGTGAACGACAGATGGAGAAGAAGAATGATTAAGTGTCCATGTGCAATCTAAGCTGATATATGATCTAGTTAGTTGTAAGATCATCCTCATTGCACATCGAACCATTCAATCCATAAGTGCTCGGATTATCTCCTCAGTAAATCCAACAGCCTGTAGCGGCTAATTAATCTTCTTTGGCTTCCTACATAGCGTTCTTGTTTGGCCACACTTCTTTTAATATGCTGTTCTTGCATCCTGACCATGGTTGTAGATTCACAGTTATCACTTGGTTCTTGTAAACGACTTACTTCTTGTAGAGCATTCAGAATGTCAGCCTGGTCTATGGCGCGTCCGCCCTCCACAGTAGCCTTGCCTGTGAGCTTGTCAGCCCGCTCATTTCCTTGTACACCCGCATGCCCTGGCAACAGAAATGCTCTTGATGGAGGAAAATAAAGAGAAACACATTGCTATCTTCACAGAAGCAAAGTCAGCTGTCTCAGTACTGAATAGCAAAAACAGCACAGAACTAGCTGACCTAAGAGCAGCACTCCATGGACTATGTCAGAAATTTTAAAAAAAGTTGTAATACAGTGGATCCCATCACATTGCAGTATACATGGAAATGAAGAGGCTAACAGATTGGCAAAACAGGGTGGACGACTACCTCAGCCTAACATAGACATAATCTACAATGAGGCAAAGAGGTTTATAAAAAGCACTTATGAACCAAGTGGGAATCAAAGCATCCAGGCCACTATAAAGATAAGGCATATTACCAATTCGACCGAAGTGAACAAGTCGCAATCTTCAGACTCTGCACAGGACATAACAGGCTGAAATACCACTTGTTCAATAAACTAAAGATAGGAGATACCGATGAATGTAATTGTGGAACTGGTAAAATGGCAGCCAGACATTTGCCGCAGGAGTGCCCAATATATGCAGAACAGAGAAAGATATTTTGGCCCACACCTGTTTCATTTGCAGACATGCTCTATGGAGATGTCAACAAGCTCAAGTTGCCTGCTGCTTTCTTCAACTATATTCAGGTTGACATCTAAAGGGGTATGAAGAAGTTCCTAGCCTACCACACTTCATGCCACAGGTATGTGGGTGGCAAAAGCATCCCAGAGGCATGAAATGGAATATCGCTTGGCTAGGATATCCATTACGTGGAAAGTCCAAAACTAAAACTTATTGTGTGGGCACCAAAGGTGACAAAAGCGTCCCAATGGTATTAAATAGGATATTGCTTAGCTAGCAAATTTACTAGGTGGAAAGCCTGAATCGAAAGCTCACTGTGTGGATGCTTTCTGCAGACTGCATTCTTCTGGTTTCCGGAGGAACAGCTCGTAGTGAACGGAAGGCCCAATATACAGAAGTGAGGCTAAGCAACCAGCCATGTGCAGGAGGACGTTGCGATTCTTTGGGTGAGCCCAGTACCAGAGCGCTATGTTGCGGTTCTGCAATTATGGAAGCCTCCTTGGATGGTGGGGAATGCCCATGGTCTACCCCTGCCTTCCCTTGAGGGCTGACCGGGATGTTTTCAGCTGTTCTAAATGGGCTAGCTGGGATGGAAATAATACCACAACAGAGAGAGTCAAACATCCTATGAAACACCCGGGAAGGTTAACCCTGTCAACAAATGCCCCTCTTTGATCTCTCGCTTTATTTCTTTTATATAGATAAATGGATGAGATCTGGTGACAAAACACCTCCTTGTCTTATTCCTTACTTCATCTGTTCATCTGTGATCTTTATTTCCTATTTTAATTGCTGCTGCTTGTGTCCAGTAAATATTATTTTTATTATTCCAAGATCTTTCTCATCATTATTAATATTTTCCAACATTTTGATCATTTCATCTCGCTTCACTTTATCAAATACCTTGGTATAATCTATACAGCACATGCATGTCTTTCGGTGTAATACAGTGTGTAACAACATAATAGTGTCTATAGGTACAATGGCGACGAGATGACACGTTGTTCTTCGGGGAGACACTGTTCAGTGTTTTTCTGTGGATAGCGTTTTCCTGTGGATTATGTGATGTTATTTCATGTTCGTTTATTGGAAGTGTTAAAAAGAAGCCACGGAAGGCAGGTGGTGGATGAAATTTTGAGGGCAGCCGACAGATATTTGTTGGTTATGGTCTCAAGTTTCACGACGGCAGGCAGAGGATCTCTTTCGAGAGACAATGGTTGCGGTCATCCGGCCAGTATGGTCACTGCCATAGAGGAAAGCAACGGCAAACTACCTCTTTGAAAGTGCCTAGTACATTATGATTCGCTTAAAGACTGATCATCGCAAGACAAGGACAGAGACATTAAAATTAGCAACATGGAACGTTAGGACGTTAAACGACAATGGAAAATTAGAGAACATAAAACAAGAAATACAAAGAGAAAAAATTAATATTTTAGGGATGTGCAAAACGAGATGGACAGGAGCAGGCATCAAGATAGATGAAGATTTTAAGATTATTTATTCTGGAGGTGAAGATCGACAAAGGGGAGTGGCAATAATTTTGGACCGGAAAACATCAACGTCTGTTCAGGGATATTGGGCCGTGTCGGACAGAGTTCTAATAGTTAAATTGAGTGGCAGACATTTTTGCATAAATTTTATTCAAGCATATGCCCCAACAGGAGAGTCCAGTGAAGATAGTGTAGAGGAATTTTATAATGACATAGAGTCTGCGTTACAGAATTGTAAAAATTCAGAAATAAACATCATAATAGGAGACTTCAATGCAAAAGTAGGAAATCAAGGTGATAGATACACAGTAGGAGACTATGGTTTAGGAGAGAGAAATGAAAGAGGATACAGACTTGTAGAGTGGGCAAAAGAAAAGGAAATGATTGTAGGAAACACCTGGTTTAAGCAACACCCTAGAAGATTATGGACATGGAGGAGTCCTGATAGCAGGATCAGAAACCAGATTGACTACATTCTGATTGGCCGAAGATTTAGAAACGTACTAACAGTAGCAAAAACAGTTCCCAGTGCTGATTGTTATAGTGACCACTGACTACTTACAGGAACATTGAGGATAAAGCTGAAGAAAGTCAAGTATGTAACAGGAAACACTAAATATAATTTGTGTACATTGAGTAATGACAAGGAAATACAAAACAAATTCAACATAGAAGTACAGAACAGATTTGATATATTGTCTGATCTAGAGATATTATTCCAGGATGTGAATGATCAATGGGAAATGTTAAAGAATTCAATCAGATTGGCTGCAGAAACAACTATTCCAAAATTAAAGAAGGTGGGTCGTAAGAAATGGATGACTGAAGAAATTTTACACCTAATGGAAACAAGAAGACTCAACAAAAATAATCCTGCCAAATATGAAGAAATTCACATACAAGTCAGAATATTATGTAGGAAGGCAAAAGAATCATGGCTTAAGGAAAAGTGCTTAGAAATTGAAAAACAACACAACAGTCAAAATACCAAATTAGTGCACAAAAGAATTCAGGAACTTACTAATAAAAGAACAAGTACATCAACAGGCTGTCTAAAAACTAAAGATGGCAAGATCAGATTCTATATGTATGGACAGATTATGTGAAAAACCTGTTATAAAGATAACAGAGAGGAGCAGTATATTAGATTTAATAATGAAGGACCACCAATTTTAAAGATGGAGGTTCAAAATGTTCTTAAGCATATGAAAGCTGGCAAGTCCCCCAGTGCAGATAACATCACAACAGAAATGATTAAAGCTTTAGAATAATTTTGATTAGAGCAAGTCACCAGACTGCTGAACACATTATATGCTACTGGAGATATACCTTATGAATTATGTAATTCTGTATTTATTGCAATCCCAAAGAAATCAGGAACCTTGGAATGTGATCAACATAGAACAATTAGTATAATGAGTCACATTACAAAGATTTTGTTACGAATTATCAAGAAAAGAGTGAGGAAGAAAATACAACTTGAAATAGGGGAAGAACAATGTGGGTTTGTAGAAGGAAAGGGTACAGTAAATGCTGCGTATATGCTGCGAACAGTTATTGAACGTGCTATAGAAGTAAACAAGGATATACATCTTTGCTTTATTGACTATACAAAGGCTTTTGATAGAGTTAGACATGTCAACATGGTGGATATGCTTGCAGATCTACAAATTGATGGGAAAGACATTAGACTTATAAAAAACATATATTGGAAACAACAAGCTGCAATAAGGATTGATAATGAAGTGGGACAGTATCAGCCAATTAAGAGAGGTGTTAGGCAGGGATGTGTGATGTCTCCAGATCTTTTTTCCCTATACAGTGAAAATATTTTCAGAAATGTAGAGGATATAAATGGAATCAGCATTGGAGGATGAAACATCAATAACATTAGATATGCAGGTTCCAAATTGCTGTATGTAGCCGGGGCGCAGTGTTGGGGTGAGCGCCCAACATTGCTTAAATACCCCAATGGCTCGTGAATACATAACCTCTGCAGCAAACGTCCAACTCCTGGCCTTCACGTGGCGGAACTGTTTTAACTAACAGGAGAAGGGGTGACGGCGAGTATCTGGCGCCGGAAAATAACCAGTGTGCTCTAGATGTGTAGACACATACATGCATGTGTAGACACGTGTGTGTGTGTGTACACATCTAAACTCGAGTGAGACCACAGTCTGCTCTAGCAAAGGAAAGGTGCTGAAGACGGAGGCAACCAGCCAGGAGGCGCACCACAGAAATCAGGATGCCACGCAATTACGCAAAATGGAATATGTCGACTGCTGCTAAACGTTATGGTGCTCGCCCTGCTTTGGTCCCCCAGGCAGGTGCAGTGCCGGGCCCTATGTCTCGAAAGGGTCCAACCCCAACTACTGGAGGTCCTTCTCAGATGTCCTGTGGAGCCAGGGGACATGAGAATAGAACAGCTGGCCATACTAAACTAAGACTTAAAATAATGCACTGGAATGCGGAGGGAGTCAGCAACAAAAAAGTAGAATTAGAAAACATCCTGGACCAAGAAAAAGTAAGCATATGTTGCTTGCAAGAAACTCACCTTAACGAAAATATAGCCTTCAAAATCAGAGGCTACCAGTGTCACCGATCTGATCGAAAGCACAGGCGAAAAGGTGGGATACTTACCCTTGTAAAAAATAACATCACTGCTTCCCAAAGCGAAGTCTATATGGAAGGGGCTGAGTATCAGACACTTAAACTTAAAACAGGCTATACAGACCTACATCTGATCAATTACTACTGTCCAAGTGACCGTCCACAGGCACTGGACACACTACCATTAACAGAAAAAATGATTGTGTGCGGCGATTTCAACAGCCACTCGCAGAGTTGGGGCTATGATCACATGGACCAGAGAGGAGAGAGACTGGAAGACTGGCAGGATGAGAATAGATTCATCTTGGTTAACAAGCCGTCCGACCCACATACTTTCTACTCGAGATCATGGCACTCTACAACTACACCTGACCTGGCTTTTCATTCACCATACCTGGAGTGGAACATTACACGAATTGTTGGGAAACAACTAGGTGGCAGTGACCATCGACCAGTCTTTCTAACTGTAGAAAATGAGCTTGTAAGTGAAAGCAGCACCCTCTCGAGGTGGAACTACAAGAAAGCAGACTGGGCAGTGTACAAGCATCGCACCAGCATACTGGTTAGAAACCTGAACACTGAGAAAGACATAAATAAAGTAGTTGAAGAGTTTGGGAAATGCATACTACAGGCAGCGCAAGAAACAGTACCAAGAGGAGCCCGTAAACAATATAAACCCTACTGGAGTAGTGAACTGGAACAGTTGCATAATGATGTGGAAGTATGTAGAAAGCAAGCAGAGGCCACACCCAGCCAAGAACACCACAATAAATTCCAGCATGCAAAAGCCAAATTTCAAAGGGCCAAGCTGCAGGCTAGACAGAAAAGCTGGCAGGAAAAAACAGAGTCTCTGAACTTTGAAAGAGACACAAGGAAATTGTGGAAGCTAATAAAACAACTTAACGATGAGGGCACAGGGAGAAACTCAAAAATTGCACTACATAAAGATGGAAACATCTTAACAAGAAAGCAAGCAGCTGACCATTTTGCGGACTCATTCGCACAAGATAATATCAAAATCAGTCCAGAGAAACAACAAGAGATTCAAGAGATACGACAACATACAGGACAGAAGGAAATAGTACATGAGGTTCTGGAGGCACCCATCACAATCAGCGAACTGGAGCTAGCCATATCAAAACTGAAAATGAGAAAGTCACCAGGAGCTGATGGTATCTCCAATGAAATGATCAGGAACCTAGGAACAGAGGCCAAAGCAAAGCTGTTGCAGATCTTCAATAACAGTTGGACCTTAGGCAGTGTTCCACAAGCCTGGAGAGAAGCAATCATGATACCCCTCCTAAAATCAGGGAAAGATAGTTCCATTGCCTCTAGCTACAGACCAATTAACCTCACCAGCTGTCTCTGCAAAACACTGGAGCGCATCATCAATCACAGACTGCAGTGGTACATTGAAAGTAAAAACATCCTTGTGCCACAGCAGGCTGGCTTTAGGCAGTGCTACTCTACGGAAGATCAGACAACCTACCTCTCTCAAGAAATTGAGGATGCATTCCAAGAGAAGAAGCTGGTGCTTGCGGCATGGATAGATTTGAAGAAAGCCTTTGACAAAGTCTGGAAAGAAGGTCTGATGAATAAACTGAGAAACTGCAAAGTCAATGGAAGAATGTACAAATGGGTGAAAGCATACTTGCACAACAGAAGAGCCCGAGTACAGATAGACGGACTAAAGAGCAAGAAAGTACTACTGCCTCACGGAGTTCCCCAGGGCGGAGTATTGTCCCCCACACTCTTTCTAATCTTCATCAATGATCTCGTTGCTAATCTACCGCATGGAATTAAAGCCGCAATGTATGCCGATGACCTGGTTCTATGGAGCACAAATGAACATGCATCAGTGGCCACCAGATTACTACAAAGAGCTGTAGATACATTTGTTGCATGGGCAAATAGATGGTGTGTCAGCATAAACACTGACAAGTGCAGCATCACCCTATTTACCCTCTCTCCAAAACAAAAGGCAGGGACCATCCAGATAAATGGAACACCCCTACGAGAAGATAAAGAACCAACATACCTTGGAGTAACATTTGATGGCAGGCTGACATGGAGAAAGCACATCAACAAAGCAGTAGCAAAAGCCAGAAGGAAAATAGCCATCCTGAGAAAGCTAAGTGGAACCACATGGGGAGCCAGTGGGAAAATACTTAGCAAAGTTTATCAACAGAGCATACGACCACACCTGGAATACGGGTCAACTGCATGGTGTTCGGCAGCAAAAACCACACTACAAGAGCTGGACAAAGTGCAAAATCAAGCACTTAGAGTCACCACAGGAGGGATGAGATCAACCCCTATAGTGGAAATGGAGAAGATGGGGAGGACACAAGCACTGAGTGAGCGCAGAGATACGAAAACGCTAATACAAGCAGAAAAGTTCCTCAGCTTGCCAGGCCACCCTATGAAGAACAGATTTGAAAACCTAGCTATGGGGCGGTTGAAAAGAAGTAGTTTTATCCACCAGGCCAAACGACTCTGCAGAGAAACCACCGATCTGCCCACAGTTGGTATCCCCCTAACAACTATTCCAGAGCGAACTCCATGGAAAGATGAGCATAGACTATCATTACAAATCCAGACAAAAGTGAGAGGAATATTTGACAAGGAAGATCAGAACAGTGTGCAGCGCAGAACAGCCACTCTCAGCTTCCTTGATGAAGAATACCCACAAGACCTCTGCATCCGAGTCTACACAGATGGGTCAGCACAAAATGCTGTTCGAAATGGAGGAGCGGGAGTGTACATAGAATACCCAAATAATACCAGGGACACAGCTAGAGTACCGACAGGAAAGTACTGCCATAACTACGATGCTGAAATTGAGGCAATCAAGATAGCAACAGAGAAATTACTAAATACCAGCAATGGTACACATCCTGTGGTGCTATTGACAGACGCAAAATCAGTACTCGAGGCGCTCCTGTCTGGGAAATTGCCAGTACTAAGGACACTACTTTCTGAACTTAGCAGTCAGCATAAGGTCACCATACAGTGGATACCATCCCACTGTGGAGTACCCGGGAACGACAGAGCTGATCAATTGGCTAAGGAAGGAGCCAAAGAAGAACAGCCTGATGTGCCTGTAATATACCACCAAAAGAAAAGAATGATCAAATCAGTTAGAAAGCCACCAAAACCTGCTCAAGATGACTACCACGTTATGGATAGACCAGAACAAGTCATTATTCTGCGCCTCAGAACAGGGCACAATAGATTACGCAACCACATGTATACAAAATTCAAGATTGGTGAAACAGCCATGTGTACATGTGGATTGGCGTCGCAGACAGCAGAGCACATACTCCAAGACTGCCCAAAATATAACATATCTAGGCAAACCTTCTGGCCTAGAGAGACGACAGTGGAAGATAAACTCTATGGACCGCTGTGTGAACTGAAAAAGACAGTTAAATTCATACAAGAGACAGCACTGCAGTTATAGACATATTTCAAGCGAACGAAAGAAGAAGAAGAAGAAGATTAGATATGCAGATGATACAGTATTAATTGCAGACAATGCGCAGGACCTGCAACAATTAGTAGATGCAGTTGTTGTACACAGTGAGCAACTGGGGTTAGAATTGTAAAAAGACTCAGGTTATGGTCGTCACTAGGAAGGAAGAAGTGCCACAATGTAATATACAAGTAAATGGAAATATTCTTCAACAAGTGAATCGGTACAATTATCTTGGAACAGTCATAACATCTGATGGGAGATGCCTTGAAGAGATTAGAACAAGAATCACCATGGCGAAAGTAGCCTTTAGCAAGATGAAAAACATTCTGACCAATAAAAAGATGTCAATTGAAACGAGAAAAAGAGTGTTGAGGGGATACATAGAGCCTGTTCTTTTGTATGGATGTGAAACTTGGACAATGAGCAGTCAAGCTGAAAAGCATCTGATGGCTGCAGAAATGTGGTTTCTGAGGAAAATGCAAAGAATACCATGGACAGACAGAAAAACCAATGACCAAGTACTACAGGAGACAAATGAACATCGTAAACTGATTAGAGAAATTAGACGTAGACAGTCCATTTTTTGGACATGTTATGAGAGGAAATGGATTGGAGAACTTAGTGACAACTGGCAAGATCGAAGGGAACAGACCAAGGGGAAGACCGAGAGGAAAATACCTGGATGGCTTGGCCACATGGCATGGACGAGACAGGAACACTGAGCTGATCCACGACACTGGTGATCGAGTGAAATGGCGAGTCATGACCGCCCACGCTTTCCGGCATGGCACATGATTGATTTGACAACAATTTTAAACTGTCAGGACTAGAGAGTTCCCTGCTCAGCTCAATTGCAGAGTTGTGCACTGATCACGGTGGTGTTATTCCTTCTTTCGTTTGCTTGAAATATGTCTATAACTGCAATGTTGTCTCATGTAGTCTTTTTAAGTTCACTCAGCGGCCCATAGAGATCTTCTACTGTCGTCTCTCTAGGCCAGAAGGTTTGCCTAGATATGTTGTATTTTGGGCAGTCTTGGAGTATGTGCTCTGCTGTCTGCGATGCCAATCCACATGTGCACATGGCTGATTCACCAATGTTGAATTTTGTATACATGTGGTTGCGTAATCTATTGTGTCCTGTTCTGAGGCACAGAATAATGACTTGTTCTGGTTTGTCCATAATGTGGTAGTCGTCTTGAGCAGGTTTTGGTGGCCTTCTGACTGATTTGATCATTCTTTTCTTTTGGTGGTATGTAATAGGCACACCAGGCTGTTGTTCTTATACTCCTTCCTTAGCTAATCAATCGGCCCTCTCATTTCTGGGTACTCCACAGAGGGATGGTATCCACTGCATGGTGACCTTAAGCTGACTGCTAAGTTCAGAAAGTAGTGTCCTTAGCACTGGCAACTTCCCAGACAGGAGATCCTCAAGTTCTGATTTTGCACCTGTCAATAGCACCACAGGTTGTGTACAGATCCAGGTGGATACTCGGTCACACCTATGACCTTATTTTTGCCAGTGTCTGGGTAGATTTATATTCTGCTATTGTGCTTATTTCAACTGGTATAAGGCTTTGGCCATTCAGACAGCAAAGGCACACTATAATTGTAAAATTATCTAGTAAATAAAAAAACAGTCAGCAAATTCTGGGGTTGACTGCAACATCCTGTAAAGGATATTCAACTAACTGTTACGTTATATTGCACTTAATCTTACCTTGACCTACAAAGACTTCAGGTTGTTCTACCTTGACATTTGATGATAGTTCACTCTCCATCTTTCAATCTGAAAGGATTTGTAAGTTACATATGTATGCAACAATAAACTATATAAATGAATTTGATATTTTGTTTTTCAAGATAATATCTATTTATGATTAATGATACAAAATGTCTTATGATTTCTGATATGTTATTCCTCACGTTCCCTTTAAGAATTGGAGTTTGGCAGTCAATCACACTGTAATGATATTGGTTTATCACGACAAATATAATATAACAATACATGACAGCTTTGGAGAAAATCTCTATTACTTGTGTCACACATCATACAAACATTAAAGTTAATGCAATACTTATAACAGCAGCCATTCTTGTTGTATCTTGTTCTCCCTTCCATACATACAATAACAAGACTTCAATTGGAGAGAAAACCAAGAAACTCTGGTCACAAATGTTCCTTCTAAACTGTTGCTTATGTGCAAGAATTCTACTGTGTGAGCTTCTAACATGAAAGTTGTGAGCATGCCGACATTTGACAATTAGGCAAATTTGGTCTCAATGTTGTCTCTTCACTGAAGCTCAATGATCTGGACTTCGTTGATGACACTGTCTTCTCGTACCACATATTGAAATGAGATGCAAGATTTAGCTAAACACAATAGATAGGTCACACCAATTAGGTCTAGTTCATAGGGAAGGTCAAAGATATTGAGGCAGAATTATGGACCTATTTAGGTAGCAGTGAAGACACAGATGATAGTGTATACAGATATTGAGGCAGAATTATACACCAATTTAGGTAGCAATGTAGACACAGATGGGTGAGCATATACAGATATTGAGGCAGAATTATACACCTATTTAGGTAGCAATTTAGACACAGATGGGTGAGCATATACAGATATTAAAAGAAGAATGCTAAGACAAGAGGAGCTTTGATAGCAACAGGATATTTGTGGAAGTCAAAAGAAATTAAATACAATATTCAATTATGACATTAAATCTGTACTGCTGTATGGATCAGAAACACGGAAAGTGACTTAAAATGACTACTAATATTATTGGTAATAAACTACAACATTCATTAATTGTTGACTAGGCAAAATAAAAGGACTAAAATGAAAGAATTACAAATGTGGAGCTCATGGCGAGAACTAAACAAATACCAGTGTATCAAGATGCCATAAAAAGCTTCTGGCTTATGACATACACTGAAAGACACCTGATAATTGTGTCATTAGAAAAGTCTGTGTTTGAAATTCACAGGGAAAATTAACTAGAGAAAGACCTAAATACTCAAGAAGAAGAGAATTAGAAATAGAAATGAATATCGGGAAGACATGGGTGGCTGCATAGGTAACAAAGATAGTCTGAGTTAACTGAAGAAGGCTCATACCGCAATGTGGGGATACAGGGAGAAAGGGAAGATTGTGATATAATCCAAAGTGGTAAGTCCCTAAGTGTCGTAACAAATATCAATCAGGCCACAGGTATTTGAGCTGCGCCACAACAAGCTTATCCTGTCTAGATTTATGCCCATGGATTTCCACATTCTTTGGTTAAAAGTCGACAAACTGACAATAGTTAAAAGTTAGTTGCATACCCTTTACAGGATGTCGCAATCAACCCCAGCATATTTTTTGCTGTTTGTGATCTCTTGGCAAGTTTACATTCAGATCTCATTCACTCTTAGATGTATTTTTTAAAATCTGCAGCATTTGTCTTGTATTTTTGCATCTCTCTTTATTGCTCATCAATGGTACCACCACAGCTACATGTGCCTTGCGAAACCAAATCCAACGGTACCTCAATGAAGCCTGTATTTCAATTCTAAGCAGAGATATTGAGTATTGTGAACTTGAATGAAGAAACTCAGAAATCCACTCACTGAGCTTCTTGCTACTATAACTTTTTTGTTTTTAACCCTTTGAACCTGACGCGCCAGTACACCGGCTTGCCGTACTGTGTATTAGAGACCCTACAAGCCGGTATACTGACTTCCACGTGTTTCCTGTTCACATCTCACTGTTAATCGACAACCAGATGACCAATAAGCATCCAGCTTACATCTAGACATGGCTAACATGATTGAGGTCACACTCCTGCCAAAAATTCAAAATGTTTTTGATAGTTCACTGGGTTATTGGCCAAAATAAGCTGTGAAAATGGCAAAAAATTTTACAAGTCAGGTAATGGACAGGATAGGTAATCTGACAGTAAGAAGAATTTAGATGCCGATGATTATGGCAATGAGGATGACTTTGAAATAGACAGTGATGGAAAGTGGCAATTGGCAAAAATAATTTTTTGAGTTAATTTTTGGAAACATCGGCAAAACCAATAGCAAATTTACACTTTTCCCCAAAATTGCATAAATATGATTTTTTTAAAATCACTTAGAAACGTTTTTTTTCCCCTCACTTAGAAACATTTCCTATGTTTCTTGCTGTTCACCAATTATTTTTTTCCAGAAATAATGTTGTTTTTTTTTTCAAGTTGAAATATTGAAATATTATTAGAATGTCAAAAAACGGGTAATGACCTGGGAACACCAGGGTACAGGACAGTTACCCTTGGGCACTGGCAGGGTTCAAAGGGTTAAACGGATATTTTAGCAACCATATATCACTGCGATCAGGGTACCGAGACCTAACCTCTCATGTCATCTATAATTAGTAATTAATGACTAATTAATTGCTAATTAGGTCGTAGCACATCCTACTGAAAAAGGAAAGTAACCATTGGGTCAGTAGCATAGTTCGGCATAATAAAATATACATCTTGCTAGGTTTCAAAGCTAACATTAATAATGGATAGGTTCATACTAGAATACGATCAGCGTTGCCAGTAGTGGGTTGTACTCAATATTTAAATCTCAAATCCTGAAACAAACAAATAAATCATTAATGGATAGGATAATTAATTAGCGGCCATGTTTAATTGCTAATTAGGTTGTGACACATTATATATAAAAATAGATGGACATGAGCAGTTAGGTTTCGCTACCCCAATCACAATGAAGTATGGTTGCTAAGATGTTCGTTTAGAAACAAAAAAGTTATAGCAGTATTCAGTATAAGAAATTTTGATAATTTCAGCTTCACTTTGACTGAGACACAAAGCAAAGCTACTCAGTGAGACGAACTTTTAGTATTTCTTTGTTCAAGATCCCAACAGTCAAATGTTAATATTTCCACTTAGAATTGATATATTATAAGGCTTCGGCTTCACTGAGATACTGGACTGTTGCTGTTGGATTTGGTTTTTCAAGGCCTATCTATCGGTGATCAGTGTGGTGGTCTCATTAGTGACATTAGTAAATACCCAATTTGATAAACATTATCAATATAAAAGTACACATATAAATTATTGCTACAAATAAAACTTGTATTCTGCTTAATTTTAGTAGTTAAATTACCACTTCTAATTATAAAAAGCCAATCTCCCTGGCGAAGGCTTAAGGCCTTAACCTTAAGGGCGTTGAGCGTAATTCCGCAATCCCACGTACGAAACACAGCTGCGCGAGATTCGGCACGTAAAACTTGCCAAGACATGAACATAGCAGCTGAAAAATGCTGGCGTGGACTGTAATGTCCTGTAAAGTAACGGATATGCGAAAAACAAAAATTATAAAATAAATAGAGGTCCACTTTAGTATAACATAGGAGCCGCCATTTTGAATTTTGTATTGTGGTTGCTCTATGATCTATCACTGTCTTATCTCGTTCTCATGGTATTGTTGAAAATCTCGAAATATATGTAAAATTGAACGCAGACTTACAAAGCTGCATTAAAATGCAACAAGAGAGAGAACAGAAACAGGAGTTAAAACACGTTTAGTTTACAGTAAGCCAAAAATGATTAAAATAACTTCGCAGATACGAAAGTTGTAAGCGACAAACGCAAGCAGCCTTTCAGCAGACGACAGTTGTAATTGTTAGAGTTGTTTCCCCCGATGTGTGTGCCGTTGTTTTAGAATACATCCAATCAGAAGCAGGCATGGGTACATCAGGTCGCTGGAATTCTTCTGTGCTTAAATGATCCCCCCCCCCCCCCCCACCCCTATTTAAGGGCATTTATAACATCAGATATAAGATGCACAACAGAGATTAAGAGCAGAATAGTGCAGGCAAAAGCATTTCAGAAAATGAAGAGTACCTTATGCAA
This sequence comes from Cepaea hortensis, assembly GCA_963921405.1. Lineage (NCBI taxonomy): Eukaryota > Metazoa > Mollusca > Gastropoda > Stylommatophora > Helicidae > Cepaea > Cepaea hortensis. Next base: position 73,697,686 of record OY992897.1, on the reverse strand, counting down.
TAAGTAACTATCAATGAATGTAAGAAAGAGAGTGCTGAAATGCTATATAGAACCAGTTTGCTGTATGGCAGCGAATCTCGGAATGTAAATGAACAAATTTTAATTAGGAAGAACTTAGAAGCAATAGAGTTGTGGTTTTTTAGACCATCCATCCATCCAGTCATCATGTGCCATGCCGGTAAGCGTGGGCGGTCATGTTCTGCCATCTCACTCGATCACCAGAGTCGTGGATCAGCTCCGTGTTTCTGCCTCGACCATGCCACAAGGCCAAGCCATCCAGGCACTTGCTTCTAGGTCTTCCCCTTGGTCTGTTCTCCTCGATCTTGCCAATTGTCACCAAGTTCTCCAATTAATTTCTTCTCATAACATGCTCAAAAATTGTGCCTGTGTCTACGTCTAATGTCTCTAATCATTTTACGGTCTTCATTTGTTTCTTGAAGGACTTGTTCATTGGTCTTTCTGGCTGTCCATGGTATTCTTTGCATTTTCCTCAGAAACCACATTTCTACAGCCATCAGATGTTTTTCAGCCTGATTGCTCATTGTCCAATTCACATCCATATAAAAGTACAGGTTCTATGTAGCATCTCAACACTCTTTTTCTCGTTTCAATTGACATCTTTTATTGGTCAGTATGGTTTTCATCTTGCTAAAGGCTACTTTTGCCATGGCGGTTCTTGTTCTAATCTCTTCAATGCATCTCCCATCAGATGTTATTAATGTTCCGAGATAATTGTACCTATTCACTTGTTGAAGAATATTCCCATTTACTTGTATATTACATTGTGGTATTTCGTTCTTCCTAGTGACGACCATAATCTGTGTCTTTTTACAATTTAATTCTAACCCTTGTTGTTCACTGTGTGTAACAACCGCATCTACTAAATTGTGCAGATCCTGTTCATTGTCTGCAATCAAGACTGTATCATCTGCATATCTAATGTTATTGATGCATCATCCCCCAATGTTGATTCCTTCCATATCTTCAATATTTCTGAAAATACTTTCACTGTACAGGGAAAAATGATCTGGAGACATTACATATCCTTGTCTCACACCTCTCTTAATAGGCTGATATTGGCTTGCTTCATTATCAACTCTTATGGCAGCTTGTTGTTTCCAATATATGTTTTTTACAAGTCTAAGGTCTTTTCCGTGAATTTGTAGATCTTCAAGCATCCTTATCAATATTATCATGTTGACATGTCTCACTTTATCGAAAGCCTTTGTGTAGTCAATAAAGCAAAGGTGTAGATCTTTGTTTACTTCTACAGAACGTCAAATTACTGTTTTCAGTATATACACAGCATTTACTGTAGCCTTGCCTTCTACAAACCCACAGGTTGTATTTTCCTCCTAACTCTTTGCATGATAATATTGATAATTCTTAGCAAAATCGTCGTGATGTGACTCATTATACTAATTGTTCGATGTTGATCACATTCCAAGGCTCCTGATTTCTTTGGGGTTGCAATAAATACAGAATTACATATCTCCTGAGGTATATTTCCAGTATCATATATTGTATTAAGCAGACTGGTAACTTTATCTATTCCATATTCTTCTAAAGCAGTAATAATTTCTGTTGTGCCGCTGTCTGAACCGGGGGTCTTGCCAGATTTCACATGGTTAAGAGCTTTCTGAACCCCCATCTTCAAAATTGCTGGTCCTTCATTATTATTTTGAACATCATACTGTTCGTCTCTGTTATCGTCATAAAGGTTTTTCACGTAATCTGACCATACATGTAAGATCTGATCTTTTTCTATTATGACTCTTCCATCTTTTGTCTTTAGGCAGCCTGCTGATGTACGTGTTCTTTGATTAGTTAGCTCCTGAATTCTTTTGTGCATTAGTTTCGCATTTTTACTGATGTGTTGTTTTTCAATTTTTCTACAATTTTTCTCAAGCCATGTTTCTTTTGCCTCCTTACATAAAGTTCTGACTTTTTTGTGTGAATTTCTTCATATTTGGCAGGATTATTTGTGTTCTGTCTTCTTGTTTCAATTAGTTGTAAAATTTCTTCAGTCGTCCATGTTTTACGGCCCACTTTCTTTACTTTTGGAATAGTTTTTTTTCTGCTGCACAATGTTGCGAATTCCTTGGACTGCCAGAGTGGTGTGTGTGTGTGTGTGTGTGTGTGTGTGTGTGTGTGCGCGTGTGTGTGTGTGCGTGTGTGTGTCGTCGGTCTAGTTGGTAATGTGCGTAATCTTTCTGGTGCCCTGGATGCTTTGACTTTTACTTGATTCTTCTTCTTCCCCGTCTCATTCTTCATCTTCCCACTTCTCTTCTTTTTCGCCTCCTGCTGCTGTTGCCACTTCTTCGTCTTCGTGCCCAGGTGATGTAATCGTTTACACGGATGGCTCTGTGTTAAGAGACAAAAGAAGTGCCTAGGGAATCAAAGCCAAAGTTAATGGACAGTTTTTAGTGCAGGAAGGCCTGCCATATGATATCACAACGTCTAGTCTGAGAATGTATGTGGTGGAAGTCATTGCGGCGTCCTGTTGACTGAAAGATAAACATCCCACATACATCGTGATGGTAACGGACTCATAATGATAAAGCATGCTGATCAGGGTGAAGACACGTGTGATACGTGCAGAGTGGAATGCGCAATAAAAAAAAAAAATATATAGGGCAGTCGTAGTATGGCGTTTTCGACGCGACTTTGAGGCTCCGAGGCTCAAGAATCGATAGGATTTATCCTTATATACGTATTGTAAGCTGACCCCGCTGAAATCACATACTGTTTCCCCAAAAATTAAGTTTTAAAACGGGGGGGGGGGGGGGGGGGGGAGACAACTATTGTATGAACCTTTAATTTTGTTATTATTTTTTTTTTCTTTCTGTGAGCGTGGTTTAGTGTATAAACAATAGCATTATACTCTGGCCATAGAAACAATAAACAAGACAGTGAAAAAATAACGACATATAAAAAGAAACAACAAACATGAGAGGGACAACAATAACGACATATAGACGGCACAACAACACATATAAAAAGAAACAACAAAACTCGTAGTTATAATATGTATATGCGCGCGTGTATGTGTGTGTGTGCGCGTGTGTGTAATGTGTGCGCGCGTTTGTGTGTGTGTGTGTGTGTGTGTGAGAGAGAGAGAGAGAGAGAGAGAGAGAGAGAGAGAGAGAGAGAGAGAGAGAGAGAGAGAGAGAATCAGTGGCCGCTTCCTCCCAATATGTCGTGTCCATGTTCATCTCTTTCTTGCATGAATCCAGAAATTGTTGTTTCGAATTTTCTGTTTGTGCCTTAGTCAGGTATGCCTGAGCTACCGTATGGCAGTTGACGGTACAGGTACTACCTACTTTCTGTTAGCGCTCACCAAACCCACACCACACATTGTATTAACGGCTACGGGCAAAGGAGCGCAATTGGGAGGGTACAAGCCTTATCCTGGTGCGAAGAAATGCAACCTAAAGACTAAACATCACGGCAGATTAGGCCCTAAGCCTCGATCATCATCTGGTTTAAGATTGAAACTCCGACAGGAGGACAGTTAGAGCATTGCTTTGCTAATCCGGTAACTTGTCTTGTTCCTAATGTATTGGTGTTACATTTCCTCTGGAGTAAACTAGGCAGGCCGAAACAGGAGTAGTGTATCTCGGGCTAATGCCGCCCGTTTTTTGAGGCGCATACCGATGTGCGCCTCAAAGGGTGATAACTCCTCGGTTTTTTAAGTAGGCGTGGTAGTCAACTGGTCAAAGGGTGTTCAAGTGACCTCTGCAATTGTAGGTACACCTAATATACAACATTTAACATAAAAAAATACAACATTCAAAATAACAAACGATGCAAAGAAGGTATATAATATTGTTAATAAAACATATATAGAAAAAGAAAGGGGAAAAAAACATAGTCAAATGACTTCTTAAATTATATGTGTTACCTTTCCCCTGGAGTAAACTAGGCAGGCCGAAACAGGGCATGCTGCATGGGTAACACATGGTCTCTACAATTCAGCCCAGTCTTTGTGCTATGGAGAGGTGATTATGCCTTTTTCTGAAGCACAATGTAACAAACTATCGTCTGTCAAGACGCCCAGGTGGCCGCCATTCACCAGCTGCCCATACACAATGGGAGCCACAGTAGAGCAGTGGATAGCACGCAAAATATAACTCCTCCCCTTCTTCGACAATTGGGAGTGTTCAAAAGTAGTCAGACGCAGGTTGGCCATAGCAACGCGGAGGTTCAACAGTACTAAGAACCTGTGGCAGAACGCCAGCAGATAGGTTCAAGTACAATTGTTGAGAACACGCATCTCTCCTGTGGTAATATATGGATGCGAGTCACGGACCATTTTGCCACCACTAAACAAGAAAATTGAGGCTGTAGAGCTTAAACTTTACTGAAAAGTACCTTTGACCAATGAGAAAAACAATTCTGAGATTCTACAAGATCTGAACATCTAAAACAACCATTTCATACACAGCGTCATGTCTCATACACAGCGTCATGTCTCACACACAGCATCATATCTCACACACACAGCGTCATGTCTCACACACAGCGTCACGTCTCATAGACAGCGTCATGTCTCATACACAGCGTCATGTCTCACACACAGCATCATGTCTCACACACACAGCGTCATGTCTCACACACAGCGTCACGTCTCGTACACAGCATCATGTCTCATACACAGCGTCATGTCTCACACACAGCATCATGTCTCACACACACATCGTCATGTCTCACACACATCGTCATGTCTCACACACAGCGTCGTGTCTCACACACAGCATTATGTCTCACAGACAGCATCATGTCTTACACACAGCATCATGTCTCACACACAGCATCATGTCTCACACACAGCATCATGTCTCACACACAGCATCATGTCTCACACACAGCATCATGTCTCACACAGCGTCGTGTCTCACACACAGCGTCATGTCTCACACACAGCATCATGTCTCACACACACAGCGTCATGTCTCACACACAGCGTCATGTCTCACACACAGCGTCATGTTTCACACACAGCTTCATGTCTCACACACACAGTGTCATGTCTCACACACAGCGTCATGTCTCACACACAGCGTCGTGTCTCACACACAGCGTCGTGTCTCACACACAGCGTCATGTCTCACACACAGCATCATGTCTCACACACAGCGTCATGTCTCACACACAGCGTCGTGTCTTACACACAGCGTCATGTCTCACACACAGCGTCATGTCTCATACACAGCGTCATGTCTCACACACACAGCGTCATGTCTCACACGCAGCATCATGTCTCACACACACAGCGTCATGTCTCACACACAGCTCTGGTGCTTTTACTGAAACCACAAGTAGCCTGACCATGGAAGTCATGGCAGTAAGTAAATCAATAACATGGCTCGAGACACAGACATTCACTAGGGCTTGTTTCCTTAGCGACTCAATGAACATGATCAAGAGGATAGAGGAGGGGTCGATCCGAAGAGAATGGTTGCTGCCTCTGGAGCGGTCTCGACTGGCAAAGATTAGTTTCATCTTCGTGCCAGGGCATGCGGGCGTACAAGGAAATGAGCGGGCTGACAAGCTCGCAGGCGAGGCTACTGTGGAGGGCGGACGCGCCATGGACCAGGCCGACATTCTGAATGCTCTACGAGAAGTAAGACTTTTGCGAGAACCAAGTGATGACTGTGAATCTATAACAATGGCCAGACTGCGAGAGCAGCAAATTAAAAGAGGTGTGGCCAAACAAGAACACTACGCAGGAAGCCAAAGAAGATTGATAAACCAACACAGAACTGGCGTCGTTAGCCGCTACACGCTGCGGGATTTGCTGAGGAGGGGATCCGAGCACTTATGGACTGAATGGTTCGATGTGCAATGAGGATGATCTGTCGACTAACTAACTAACTAACTAACTAACACACAGCGTCATGTCTCACACACACAGCGTCATGTCTCACACACAGCATCATGTCTCACACACACAGCGTCATGTCTCACACACAGCATCATGTCTCACACACACAGCGTCATGTCTCACACACAGCATCATGTCTCACACACACAGCGTCATGACTCACAAACAGCATCATGTCTCACACACACAGCATCATGTCTCACACACAGCGTCATGTCTCACACACAGCATCATGTCTCACACACAGCATCATGTCTCACATACACCGCGTCATGACTCACAAACAGCATCATGTCTCACATACACCGCGTCATGTCTCACACACAGCATCATGTCTCACATACACCGCGTCATGACTCACAAACAGCATCATGTCTCGGACACAGCGTCATGTCTCACACACAGCGTCATGTCTCACATACACCGCGTCATGACTCACAAACAGCATCATGTCTCACACACACAGCGTCATGTCTCACACACAGCGTCATGTCTCACACACAGCATCATGTCTCACATACACCGCGTCATGACTCACAAACAGCATCATGTCTCACATACACCGCGTCATGTCTCACACACAGCATCATGTCTCACATACACCGCGTCATGACTCACAAACAGCATCATGTCTCGGACACAGCGTCATGTCTCAGACACTGAAATACTTTGGTCATGTTAAACCTCACAGTGGATGGCAGAGAACAGTGAGGGGGGGGGGGGGGGCAGGTTCCTGGAAGTCTAGGCAGGGGTCAACCAGCAAATGGATGGACACAGGACACTGAAAACACCTGGGGCAGGAGGGTGCGTGCAGCAGGAGAAACAGCATGAGATCAAGACACCTGGGACAGGAGGGTGCGTGTAGCAGGAGAAACAGCATGAGATCAAGACACTCTTCGGTGGGCTGTGATGACAAAAACGTTATGTAAAGGACATACTATATGATGAGCATCCCCTCCATAACTGGAAACACAGGGGGGGGGGGGGGGGGCTGGCTGTAAGATACTACCAGTATGTTGAAACCTCAATCATTCTTGTTTCATAGTCCATATGGTGTGCTGTTCGTGAACATGTCTGTTCCAATCTCCTGTGTTGCTAATCATTTCTGATGCCAATGTTCCTCCATGCTATGACGTCAAACTATCCTGCAACTTCTCTCTGTCTCCTGTCACAGTCTCACATGAGGGCGGTATTAACATAAAGATAATAGAGAGTGGAGAAGGGATAGAACTCCAGCTAAAGGGAAAGAACCGAGTCACTCGAAGGCTCGAATAAACCAGAGCCTTCTCGAAGGACCGGTCAGCGTGTCCACAGCCCCGTGGACACCGATGGAGCCCGCCGATTGCGGGGTCCACGAGAAACTCGGAGAGAGAGTTACCACTCGTGTCGGATTGCGACACGTGTGGAAAGGCAGACACGGACTGGACATCGAAGGAGCAACAGGGCTTACCTTAAGGGGGACTTGATAGTTTAAAGCTTAACACCCAAGTGTATTTAGGGGTCTTACGCATACGTTAGATAGCTGATAGAGTTGTTGTAATAACCATGTATTATTGCTTTATTGTAAACTCCTGTGATACGCAACTCGAGGGTTGCTGGCTGCGAAAACCTTTCTTCGCCAGCTTAATGTAACATAATATAAATAAATGATGTTAGATTGTATCTGAACGGAGTTTGTTGCCTGTATGCCCTCTCCAGCGTTCCCGTTGTGACTACTTTCTCCAGCTTTCCCGTTGTGACTACTTTCTCCAGCTTTCCTTTTCTCGTGACATGCCCAGGCAATGTGGGCTGTCCTCTGCTGATGCAAGTACTTTGTGAGGTGAACTTCTTTCAGGATACCTTCATTACTCTTGTATCTATCCATGTGTTCTCATCCTTCTACACAACCACATCTCTGCAGTTTCCTTGTAACTCCTCACAAATCTGCTAATTATCCATAATCCACTTCCGTACATAAGGATTAACTCGACATAGCTCTTACGAATTCTATTTCTCAAGTTGATTAACACAGATAAATTGCAGAGAAAATTCTTCATCTTGTGAAATGCTGCTTTTGCCATGAGCTGTTCAAGGTTGAACTTCTTTATGACATCTCCCACCTGCTGTTATAGACAGGTACTGTAGCTTGCGCTGTTCAAGATTGAACTACTTTATGACATCTCCCACCTGCTGTTATAGACAGGAACTGTAGCTTGCGCTGTTCAAGATTGAACTACTTTATGACATCTCCCACCTGCTGTTATAGACAGGTACCGTAGCTTGGGCTGTTCAAGATTGAACTACTTTATGACATCTCCCACCTGCTGTTATAGACAGGAACTGTAGCTTGCGCTGTTCAAGATTGAACTACTTTATGACATCTCCCACCTGCTGTTATAGACAGGTACCGTAGCTTGGGCTGTTCAAGGTTGAACTACTTTATGACGTCTCCCACCTGCTGTTATAGACAGGTCATGTAGCAGAAGCTGGTGTGGCTATGTAACTTGCCAGGACACTCACCAAGTTTAGGCCAAAGTCCATGGAAGAACAGATGGCTGGTCTTTCACTCACACAAAGAATGCTACATGTAGACATGTAACAACATCTGACCATGTACATGCCACCAATGTGCACCTGCTGTTATCACAGTAACTAAATACATTAACTTGTTTCAATACATGTACAGACACAATTCTCAAACAAAGGAAACAACAAACCATTACACCAATGTCCACGTGCTGTTACCACAGTACCCAAATATTCGAGTAGCTTGTTTCAATGTACAGACACTGTCAAAGACTCGACCGCATCCCCTCCGCCAGGAAGAGCAGTCAATCTTGAAGAGACCAGGAGGTGATACGGTGCCCGAGGCAAGGGCAGGGGAGATGAGGTAATGGGAGATGGTTATCCATTCCCTCATGAGACACGCAGGCGTTGTTCAGAGAGTTAGCACTCTAATCACGATAGCATCACGCCTCGTGGTAGCCACGGAGAAGTTGAGTATCCACTCAACATACCACGTCTGCCATCAGCGTGCCATGTGAGGCAACACGCATCAAGGTGAAGGTCAATCTGCGTGGTGTGTGACCACGGAATGAAAGATTGTCAGACGGGAGGACAGGACTTGTAGTGTACACTTCGTTAGAGTAGCGATAGGGTTTCTGGTGATGTTGTGTAGAAAGTTAGCATAGGGGTTAGCAGCTCGTGATAGATAATACTGTGGCTTTATGTTGTGTGTTTCAATAGCGACTGTTCACTGATTGTAGCGAGCCAACGGCAATAAAATGTACCATTTATTTTCCTCGCACACGACTTGCAAGTTGTCTTGTATGGTGTGCCAGAAGTACCCGATGATGCCTGTCAGTTGAGTTGTTGACAGGCAAGGGTAACTGTGGTGTCAGAAGTGAAGCTTGAACGAAAAGTTCAAGCTAATCCACTCATCCACGGGCTCCAGACTAGGGTTTAATTTTTGTGGTAACGTTAATTTGTGCAGACAAGAGCAATGTGCAGGCTAGAAATGTGCCTATCGTGACGAAATAGATTGTTTAATTGTGCTTATAAATGTTTATTTAATGAAATCATGTATTCTTCAAAGCTGTAAGTATTAATATTCTTATTTTCTTATATTGATTTATATATTTACCAATTTATTCTTGAATAAGCACCAAACATGATTCAAAGCGTAGCGATACACTGTCAGCCGACAATATCGATTTTTGAAAACTAAAAATAGCGCTGCGCCTGTGACGTAGAATGATTGACAAACAGTTGTTCGGCGTCATTAGCATAAAGCAGTCAATTGTTTACAAGATCGCTTAGCGGCGGCTCGCCTGAATCTGTGCTTTATATTATTTATTATTTGTTTATTTAAATTACTAAATGAATATATTTATTTATTTAAACATTATTATGTTATTTATATTTATTTAAAAGCAGTTATTCATATTTTTGGTTCTATTTTCTCTGTTTATCGTCACGATGGAACTATTTTCGGCCAAGCATACGAGATTTGGCTGCACAACGCTTACAGAAATTAACTAGGTTAGTAACGAAAGGCAATTACTGCTTAGAACAAAGACAGGACAGTGACATTAAATTTAATTAATACATGTTCTAGTTGTTCGTGAGTCTGTCATTGTCTAAGTCATTGTCCTTAGTGGTCGGGTAAATCATATCGTGCAGTAGGCGTGTTTACTGCTGCCCTGCATATCAGAGGGCAAACAACAGCTGAGTACATACGCCGGTGTGCCAAATATAGAGTCCTACGTACGAAACGTGTCTCCACCCCAAAGTACCAAACAAGGTGACCTGTGTCAACGGAGTTCCGTTCCCTGATTCTCGGGAACATTAAGTTGAGTATACCTATATTTTTGGCATGCAATGTGATTAATAGTGCATCTCTTTTTCAGCGTGTGATACACTATCATATTTTTGTGCTCTGATTTTCCAACATTAAAATTTTGTTCAGCATATAAACTGGAAATAAAATTAATATTCCTTAACGAGCAACAAATAGATAACATCATAGATAAATAGGTAAATAAACAAATCAGGGTAGGTCAACTCGACTTAAATTACTAAAACAGCATGGCTACTTTAGCCGATTTTATAAAAGCAGGTAAAGATTTACAATATACAGGTAAAGAACTAGAAGAATACGCTGACAAGAGATTTAAAGAAATAAAGGATGCGGAAAGAGACGAACGTGCACGAGATAGACAACAACAAAAGGAAAAAGAAGAACGAGATAGACAACAACAAAAGGAAAAAGAAGAACGAGATAGACAACAACAAAAGGAAAAAGAAGAACGAGATAGACAACAACAAAAGGAAAAAGAAGAACGAGATAGACAACATCAAAAGGAGATTGCAGAACTAGCTGAAATAACAAAACAAAAACAGCTAGAAGATGACAAACAGATAAAGCAAAAAGAATTAGACGTCAAACAACAGCAGTTAGAACATGATAGGACAGTTAAACAACAGCAGTTGGAACATGATAAGGAGATGAAACAAAAGCAATTAGATCAAGAGAAAGAATTAAAACAAAAGGAATTAGATCTAAAGCAAAAAGAAATAGATGTTAAGGAAAAACAAATTCAAGTAGAATCAGAGACACAGTTAAAAATGAAAAGCATGGATGTAGACTCACACGCAGAGATCTCTGCCACTAAACTAAGAAGCCAACAAGAGGAAAATAAGTTCAACAAATACAAAAATATTATCAAACCATTTTGTAAAGAGGACTCCATATCTGCCTGGACAGAGAATGTAGAGTATCAATTTAAATATCACCAAGTTCCTTTAGAGATGTGGGCTCCTATTTATATGAAGAATCTGAGTGGTGAGCCCCTTAAAGTAATAGAATCTATACCAATTGACCTCAGATCTAACTATCAATACATCCATGATAGGATTATGCAGCACTTTTTACTTGATGCCCCTGGGTATCAGGTTCAATTCTCAAATCTAAAACCTAAACCTAGTGAAACCTTTATTGATTATGTTTCAAATGTACAGAGTGTACTAGACAGGTGGCTTAAAGCAGCTAACATAGGAAAAGACTTTGATAGATTAAAAAACTTAATAGCTATGGATAAGGTAATATCCACCATACCTTCTCCTTTTGCTAAATTTTTACAATAGGCAGACATTGAGAACATCCAGCAATTTGAAAAAAAAGGTTCAGCATATTTTTCTTCCAACAGAGATATTTTTAAAACTTCAAATGACTCTGAGATAGTTTCCTTTGTGAAAGACCAACCAAAAAACTATCAGAGTAACAGAAAACCTTTTCAGAAGTATGACAAAAAAGACAGGAAAGTGTCCAAATGCATGTATTGTCAACTTATGCACGACACTTATTCGATGTGCGACAAATCGCCGAATTATCCGGCGCATCTTGAAAATGTTATCAAGAAGCAGCAAAGCAAAAGATCTGCATACAGGCGTGCAATTAAATGTTTTTTTTGTTCCAGCTTTGGCCATTATTCTAATAAGTGCCTGGGCCGCCAACGTTTAAAAGCTAACAATGCTATTTTGATTGACACCTCTTCAGATAGTGGTAGTGAGAATGAGTGTGAGGTTGAAAGTGACTTACCTACTAACCAAGCAGAAAATGTATGTTGTGTAAACGATGTGTTGAGCTTTGACAATTGTGGACATTGTCAGCAATTTCATGCAGACGGAAGACTGGAGTGTGGACATACAATACCATTCTCATCCGAGAATGGGAATGCAGCATTAGCCTCCAGAGGCAATTTGGTGTTCCACAATGCAATGGTCAATGATGTACCATGCCAATGTTTGCTAGACAGCGGCAGTACCCTTATTGGTCTTCGAAAAGAACTAGTGAGTCCGGGTGATTACACAGGTGCCACGGTGAAATGCCGAACCTTTTCGGGTAACGTTGAAATTTACCCTTTGGCAAAAGCCCGTATTAATTCTCCTTTTCTTTCCGGTACCTTTACTTGTGCAATACTTAACAACCCTTGTACTGACTTAATTTTGTGGTGCTTACCTCAATTGAAACAATGTACTAGTGATGAAATAGTTGCATGGGAGAAATTAAATGCAGCTAATGCAACAACAAGAGCAGACAGTGTGAAACATCAAGACACACTACAAGATGAGAGACTACTGTTGCTTTCTCCAACTGGCACAGATGACACCAGCAGACAGAAATTTATAGAACAGCAGAAAGCTGACCCTAGTGTGTCTCCATACTTGAAATTATTAAAAGATAAAGCCAAAGTGACCAAAAATGCTTCATGGTTCTTTAGACTTAATAATGGCATTTTAACTAGATATTATACTACTGGTAACCATGAGATTCAGCAAACGGTGTTACCTGAACAACATCGTCTAACTGTGCTAAAGATTGCACATGAGTCACCGTTTGCTGGTCATCTTGCATATGATAAAACCAGGGCCAGAATTCAGGCTCATTTCTATTGGCCAGGTTTTTGCAATGATATAAAATTATTTTGTCGGTCTTGTGATGTCTGTCAACAATTAGTACGCAAGGGTAAACATCCTACAGCTGAAGTACAACCTTCTACACTGGCCTCCAGGCCATTTGAGAGTGTGGCGGTAGATATTGTTGGACCCCTGAATCAGGTGTCCAGCAAAGGAAATCGCTTCATATTGACAATGGTCGACCTATGTACAAGGTGGGTTGAGGCAGTAGCTTTGAAGTACATCACCTCCAAAGACGTTGCCAATGTATTTCTACACCTGTTCTCACGATTCGGATTCCCACGGACCATTTTATCCGATCGTGGAACTCAGTTCATATCGGCTGCAACGCAAGCCCTTACAAAAATGTTAGGTATTAAACAACATTTTACGACAGCATACCATCCAGCCAGCAATGGAATAATAGAGAAAATTAACGGTGACCTAAAGCATATGCTGGCTAAGGTGACAGCAGAAAACCCAGCTGATTGGGATACACTGTTACCAACAGTGCTGTTCGCCTATCGGGAGATTCCCCATTCAAGCACGGGTTTCTCACCATTTGAATTAGTTTACGGGGCTAACCCACGTGGACCCCTAACCATTTACCATCAGGTAATAACTGATTCTATTGAAATTCCTATCCCTAAAACACCTTATGAAATGGTGACAGAAACACGAGACAAGATCATGAAATCGTGTGTTATAGCTAAGGCAGCTTTGGAGAGGAAGGGTCAAATCTACCGCCAATATGCCAACAAAGGGGCAAGAACAATTGAACTTGAACCAGATCAAGACATACTCTTGCTACTTCCAGACAAAAGAAATTTATTATTAACCTCATGGCAAGGGCCATTCAAGGTGGTACGTAGAATTTCAGATGTTGACTATGAAATATCAATAAACGGACACTTAAAGATATTCCATGTCAACATGTTGAAACCTTACTTTTCAAGACACGAAACAGAAGTAGTGACAGACGAACAGAGTGCACCAACACCTAGTGATCAGACGACAGACATACACAACGCAACTACACTAGTTAGCGAGACTGGCAGTTCCGACAATGGCAATACATTTAGTGAACTTATAAATACGCAGGAATATATCAGAATACTGATGACTGGACAACACACTGACTGAAACTAAGACATGTCTTTCATAGGTTGCGACTCTTCGGTCTCACTGTCAAACCGAGCAAAGTCGAATTAGGCCTAAAAGAAATGGATTTTTGGGTCATGTCATGTCTCAATGTCAACTAAAGAATGACCAGAAAAGTAGTACCAAAATTATGAATCTGACCATGTCTAACAGAAAGAAGCAGGTCAGAAGCCTTTTGGGATTAGTAAAGTACTCAGAAATTATAATTCTATATTCAAATGTTTTAAAAGCATTTGTAAAATGAAATGTCAAAGATGCAGTATTAATTTGTGCATTGTCAAAAATGAAAATCCTTTTTTGTAATATTCCAATCCTCCGCTTGCCTAATCCTAGGCTCGTTTATTATTCTAGGACAGATGCCAGCAGTACTAGGCCAATTTTTGGAGAGCATCTTCCATCCGATTTGCGACGTGAGCCGTAAGATCACACCTGCTAAGTCCAGATATTCCATATCAGAGTTGCAAACCCTAGGCGGCATCTATGCGGTGAGAAAGCCCCATCGAGTTCTGGCGGATGTTCACTGCAGTGTCCAGACCGACAACTCCCCGATCACGGTCATACAGAGTGGTGTGCATCAAAATGACCGGATATACAGGTGGTCACTAATTTTACCATCTGGGGTAGAAATACCTGAGATCCCATATATATAAATGTAGAGTGATAGTTAGTACATGAATAAATTATAATATTCTATGTAAAATAGGTTACATACACATCGACATTATGTGCTTAATCATGTACCAAGAACATGAAACTATCATGTGTCCGTAGACATCAAGTGAAGAACTGTGCTGCAAAACGTAGAGATCACCGTGTGAACTAGGACAGCTCATTTCCAACTAAGCTCCATTCCGGTGTATCATATATATGAACTAGGACAGCTCATTTCCAACTAAGCTCCATTCCGGTGTATCATATATATGAAACGCAGAAAACAGTGTCAGAACAATGCTTAAATACAGACACGAAAAGACTGAGCTACGACACCAGCGAACTCTACACGTGCACTACCAATAGAACACTATGATGACTGTGCAATGTATTTCAGATACCCAGGGAAAGTGTGTAGATATATTATGCCTATACAACCATTGTACATACATGAAGGCAACTACTAACCTGTGGAAACCAAATACTATGTATATAAACTTATTGTGATATGTAATATAATATTGTAAGATAGTGATAAAGTAGAGGTAGGTTAAGAAATATAATAGTTTTCATTTATTTTTCTAGTGTAGTGAGTACAGTAATTAACCCATTTGCTTACCTTAAAATTAAATTAAAATATTAGTTTAGACATAAGAATAGTTTATTACAAGTTAAATTAAATTTATGATATGAATAGTACCATTTAGCTTGTTATATTTCACTTAGTTTCATTTTAGCTTAGTTTATTCCATCTTAATGAAACCATACCATCTTTCAAATATTACCATTTATTAGTATCATCATTTGACATCAAAATAGATTAAAAAGAGTAGATAAGGTAACATACATCATTTACACCATTTAGATTAAGAACATCACTCATATAATTCCTTTGTGCATTTAAAAACATTATTTAGCATAGTATTTAGAAAAGTACATAAGTTGTGTTCACATCATCCATGTAATTAAAGTACATAACTCACATCACAACAATTACATTCAAATAGTTAGATTACATCCCTTAGATTAGAGAAAAATAAGAAGTAATATAAACATATCATATAATTAACATAACAAAGTTAATAAATTTAGGTAACACATTAAATACTTAATTATAGAATTAGGATTAGTATGTTAGAATATAGAGTTTTATGTTAGTGTAATATAGTGTGATAAGATCAAGGGGGCAAACCATCAACCCTTTCTCATCAATGTAAATATACTGTAAATACATGTGTGATAAGATGAAGGGGGCAAACCATCAACCCTTTCTCATCAATGTAAATATACTGTAAATACATGACTCGTGCAGCGACTTTCGCACAGTCATGGGGCTCAACTATCTTAAACTGAGCCAAACCTGTACATTGTCACTCCAAGGTTGACAATTAATCGGAAGAATTAGTGTGGAAGGATAAAAGATGTGTGACAGAAATGAGGATGAAAGATGTGTGACAGAAATGAGGATGAAAGATGTGCCAATAGTGAGGGTAAAAGAAGTGTGACATAAGGAAAGGTGAAAGATGTGTGACAGAAGTGTGAAAGTGAGAACAAATGTAAAAAAATTACAGAAGAGAGTGAGAACAGTCAGCGGATTTTTTCTGCCGCTCAACAAGACTTTTTATTTTTGTTGCCGTCGGGTGTTGGTTTCAATGTTGAAAATGTGTTGCAATGAATGTATTTTGTGTAGTGTAGTTTAGGATCTTAGTGAAAGTATTTTGAGTCTCATAAGACAGAAATATAGTCACGGATTTGTATTATACACATGTTTGTGACCACAGTTAAATGAATTATGGCACTTAAAAAACTAACTTACATACACATGATAGTTAGATACACATGTTAGATGGTAGATTATACGTTTAATTACATCCAAACACACAAACAACCAGAAAAACAAACATATAAATTGCATACACTTTTATTAGATCAAAGGGAGATAACTCCGGGTCAGGGGACATAATAGACAACGAAAAACTAACTTAACAGTGAAATAATACTTTACACGCAGAAGCGATGTAGGTAAAGCCTGTCGCACACACTCTTGTATAATGGTTGTTAAATATTATATGGGGGACATGAAGCAATTCATGTGTTGACCCTAAGAAAGTCAACTTTGTATGGGTAGTAAGTTAATTTACTATGTGAGGGCAGGTCTTATAAGACAACGGTCCGGTTCAGACATACCTCTAATAAATATAATATAGCATGTGAGAAAGGGCTCACGCCAACCAGTCAAGTTTGTGGCGATTGCCAGTAGCCAAGTAAAGTGTTGCTACATTGTGACAATAGTCAATAGAAGTCTATTAGAATGCCCAAAAGCCAGGTTATCTAGAGTCTTTGACAAAAAAATTAGACATTAAATTTTTTTTAGAAACCTCTTGCGTCACAACCAATGAGTGAAAGTTGATGACGCAACACAGGAGGGGCGGGTGTGTGTCAAAGACTCGACCGCATCCCCTCCGCCAGGAAGAGCAGTCAATCTTGAAGAGACCAGGAGGTGATACGGTGCCCGAGGCAAGGGCAGGGGAGATGAGGTAATGGGAGATGGTTATCCATTCCCTCATGAGACACGCAGGCGTTGTTCAGAGAGTTAGCACTCTAATCACGATAGCATCACGCCTCGTGGTAGCCACGGAGAAGTTGAGTATCCACTCAACATACCACGTCTGCCATCAGCGTGCCATGTGAGGCAACACGCATCAAGGTGAAGGTCAATCTGCGTGGTGTGTGACCACGGAATGAAAGATTGTCAGACGGGAGGACAGGACTTGTAGTGTACACTTCGTTAGAGTAGCGATAGGGTTTCTGGTGATGTTGTGTAGAAAGTTAGCATAGGGGTTAGCAGCTCGTGATAGATAATACTGTGGCTTTATGTTGTGTGTTTCAATAGCGACTGTTCACTGATTGTAGCGAGCCAACGGCAATAAAATGTACCATTTATTTTCCTCGCACACGACTTGCAAGTTGTCTTGTATGGTGTGCCAGAAGTACCCGATGATGCCTGTCAGTTGAGTTGTTGACAGACACAATTCTAAAACACAGGAAACAAACCATAAAAATATCCATTTTAGGCAGGGCCGACCTGGAAACCCCGGTTACAAAAGAAATCCCAACCGTGATTTGGATTTGAACATATGATCACTGGGCCAGAAGGCAAAGCAAATTAGCCACTGAGCCAGCATGACTCCAGCAAGGTGAGACTGTAACAACCAGTCATTTGAGCAACTTTAAGCTATACATTTGTATATCGTTATATTTAATACTGACTATTAGTGTATGACTCCATAGCTTGTGCATAATTTCAAACAATTATAGATTAAGAACTCGAAGTTTTCTGAAACAGGCTAATACACTACAATTACAAACATCATTTTTTGGCCATAGTGTAAGAACAGCTGGTAAACTTAACAGAAGGTGACCAGGGAAGATCTGATACATCTTGTTGGATACAGGGAAATGTGGACAAGGATGAGAAGGTCACTGCCCAAGGATAGTTAAAAATTTCAGTGTCCAAGGTCAGTTAAGAAGGTCAATGTCCATGGACAGCTGAAAAGGTAAATGTCTTACAGACACAGATTTCTGTAGGGGGAAAAGTCACAAAGATATGTGTTTATTGACATTAAGACAAGACAGTGATTGACTTTAGATCATACTGTCAGAAGAAAGGGTTTGGAGAATGCAGTGACAACCAGGACATTTGAGATTATTAGAGACAGAGAAAGACAATGCAGGATGGTTAGCTTGGTGATAAGAAAGATGATCATTGATTACATAAAGAACACAACAAGGCACTTCAGCTAGTAATTAACTCCTGGAATAACATGTTGAAGACAATCACATAGCAAGTCAATGAGACAAGGCCGAACTATTAAAATACAATTATCATTACAGGACTGACTACAACTGCTGGTGTTTGAGGACAGAGTTGTAGACAGGAATGACTGCCAATGCTGGTAAATGAGGACAGTGTTGTAGACAGAACTGACTACCATTCACCGATGAATTTCTATAGGTTTCATGCCATCACTGATTTTTAAAAAATGGATGGTGCATGTCAAAAGTGGGGAGGTCATCTTTAAACTGTCCTTATGATGTCACTGTGTTGTCACATGCTTAACACTCTTGACATCCTTAAGAACAATATTGACAGGTTACAAGACAATGGCTTGGTTATTGTAATTGCTATCATTTTTTTTATGGTTTTCATTTGACGCCCCCTTGTAAATAAAATCTGTGCTATTGTAACAGGACATACCTCAGCAGTTGTGTAGTGGCACCAATTAAACCACCTGTATCAGGCTCACAAAATCCTGTGTAACGGACCCAAATAAGGTCACCTGCAACAGGACCGCAATCTCTCAACAAATTGGCGGCTGGAACAATATGAGGTTGAAAAACTGATGTTGGGAAAATCTGCAGCAAACAAACCGTCCTATTGCAGATTGACCTTAAACAGTTTTGATCGTATAGTGGAACAAAATTTGGGCCTTCCATACTTCAGCATTTATGAATTAAAAAGAATCACACAATTTTTGTTTCACCAAACAGAATTTCAATTTTATTTGACTGAATTTGATCCATTTGATCCAAACAACAAGCGCATGTCGTACATATTAATATGTGGATAGCTCTCAACACCAGGAAGAATTGAACAATACAATTTCCAATGACCTTTAAGTAAAAACACAAGGCCTATTCAGACATAACATACACAGCAATGAAATTTAATGAAGAAAAACAAATCCCCATACAGACATCCTGATCAATTAAACCATTTTAAACTGGGTGAAATCATCTCTGATCCACTCTGATGTTTCAAACATTCCAGTTGTCTTCCACTGTAGTTAGACCTTCCTTTCCAGATGGTATCCCACGTCTCACTGTTGTGTTGTCAATCTTACTCATCCCCTGTCATCTAATGTTGTCATCCTTCGAGACCACACAAATTGTCTACGTCAAAATAATATTTCTGTTGGTGCACCCTCGTGCAACAAGGGAGATTTTCCTAAGGGTGTTTTCTGTAAAAATGTAAATCCCCTTCCTTAACCCATCGCCAGGATTCGGTTACATTATTTCCAGCTGCTGTGGTATTTTCAATGTGCACAACCTGGACACGGGAGCTCATGTTGATCACACTGATCAGATTAGTGTGCAACTGTGATACTGGAGCCATCATGTTGGTAGTAAGCCCATTTTGAATAGTGCTCTGTTTGTGTCAGCTGTTACATATTTGTTTCCTCAATATTTGTGACTTCAAAAATACTTTTATACACAAATGCAGTACCTCATAGACAATACACACACAAAGAAAATACTGATGGCTGTATGACTGGCTGGATTACTTCTAGAAGATTGTGAATTATAGCTCTGGAGTCCACTGAACTGAGGTTCCATGATATCAAGCTCTGTAGTCCACTCTTCTGAGGTGCTGTGAAATCTAGCTCTGGCGCACCAAGAGGTTCTGTGAGATCTATCTCTGGAGTCCACTCTTCTGAGGTGTTGTGAAATCTAGCTCTGGCGCACCAAGAGGTTCTGTGAGATCTAGCTCTTTAGTTCATTGTACTGAGGTTTTGTGAGATCTAGCTCTGGAGTCCACTGTACTGAGGTTCTGTGAGATCTAGCTCTGGAGTCCAATGTACTGAGGTTCTGTGAGATCTAGCTCTGGAGTCCAATGTACTGAGGTTCTGTGAGATCTAGCTCTGGAGTCCAATGTACTGAGGTTCTGTGAATTCCAGCTCTTCAGTCCAATGCAATGAGGTTCTGTGAGATCTAGCTCTTCAGTCCACTGTACTGAGGTTCAGGTTGCTCCTGACCTGGTACCATCTCTTGAGGGACTCAAGGTTTTCCGCTGAGCTCTCTCAACCCCATCTCCAAGTGCAGGAACCAGTGTGGTGTGCTAGGCTGGTGCTGGAGCTCCTCATGTGTAGCGAGCCATGACAATCCTGAGAACTTTAGTCAAACCCAGGACCAAGTCTGTAGACAGTCTATACCTGGAAGACATGCTTCAAGATCCTGACCAGCGGTTTGTCCTGGTGTCATAATCCCCAATAGTTGTGCCGCGGCGTCGTACAAGTGCCAGGCAAATACCAGTTAGATATCCACAGGTTTGCTGGTGAGTTAGAGTAACCACCAGCAGTCAAGCAAGTACAAGCGTGACGCATGCAGTTCCCGCTGGACTCGATCCCACAGGGCAAGTGCTCAGAGCGAGAAACGGCAGACGAGGCTTGGGTATTCGGACTGGACAGACGTGGTTTGAGAGAGGCTTGTATTATTGCTGTGCCTGAATGTCGATTGCTAGTATCTCTTGTGAGAAGATGAAAGACTGCGCGGCTGTGGTTTGAGTCTGTGAGTGTATTGATTCATTGACTGAGTGTATTATTGTATTCACATTGTGCTGGCAACATGCCGAAGTAGATTGTGTTGCATGTGAAGTGTAAATAAACCGTTGAACTTAGTGTTACCGTGTGTCAAGTCAAATTATTCTGTGACTGTGTATGTCTCGCATATGTTAGGTAAATCGAGCCAGATTCACCTTAAATGTGAGAACCTGTTATGTGTAAACGTGGGGGCTCGTCCTCAGTGGATTTGAACCGTAGAAGTTAATGATTGAACGTGGGGGCTTTCGTCCAGCCTTAAGTTAAATCATAAGTGAACCGTGGGTAGTTTGTCCTTGTTGGATTAGTTAAAGCAAGGGTGTAATCGTGTGTAACTTGTCCTCATAAAATTGTGAACATGTTGTCTACGTCCTTACTAAATTTGATCTGTGTGTAATCGATGTATCATCATAGCTGTTGAACGTTTAAACATGGCTAACTTGTCTTCGTGAAAGTAGTTGTGTAGAATAAAAAGCATGTGCAAGCAGAAAGTTCAGGAAAGAAAGATACTTGTAAAAATTGTTGAACAGACGACATTACGACCAACAATAACACTTGACGGCATACAAACATAAATCAAAATTTAGCGACAAGCATACACCTCACAAAAACACAGATTCTAAAATTTTTTCCTCCAAAAGTAAACAGGTTTTTGTGTGTCACCTGAAACTGTTACCCGTAGAGGTCATTTGTCCAAACAGTAACGACCCTACAGTCTCTGGTCCTGTTTTCACCATCCTCCAGTGTCTCCAGAGCACTTAAGTATTACCTTTTTCATATACTTTTATATGCAAGTTTAGGCATGCGCTGTAAATTCAGAAATATTGTATAAATTGTTCAAATTACTAACACTTTATATCAAAGGTGTGTGTGTGAGAATTCATTTTCATTGAAACATTCCATCATGTCAACTTTAAACAATTTCATTGAGATGGGTTTAAAGTTAAAGTTAACTGGTGATGAGTTGACAAAGTGGAGTGAAACAAAATATTCAGAACACCTCCTAGCACAGGAAAAAGCTAGGGACCGCGATGAAAGGGCTGCCAAACAGGCAGAATTGGATTTTGCTGCAAAAACTAAACAGGCAAAATTGGATTTGGCTGCAAAAACTAAGCAGGCAGAAGTGGAGTTGGCTGAAAGAGAGCTGAAAAAGGCAGAAATAGATGCTGAAGTGAGGAAAGCAGAGATTTTAGCTTAAAGTAAACGAGAAGAGCTCGAACTACAGCTGAAAATCAAACAGCTTGAAGCCGAAACAGCTGTAGACAAAGAGTCTCGGAAATCAGAAAGACTGGAAAAAGAAAACCAGTACAAAAAGTACCAAGGGATCGTCAGAAACTATACCTCGGGAGACTGCATAGCAGCCTTTACCCAGAACTTTGAAACATTAATGGACCATTACCAGATCCCAGAAACTGAATGGAACATAATGTACATGAAATGTTTATCAGGGGAACCTCTGAAAGTCATAGAGACCATCCCTAAAGATCTCAGAAAAGACTATCAGTACATAAAATCAAAAATGTCACATTTCCTGTTAGATGAAGCAGGCTACAGAGAACAATTTAGTAAGATATCTCCAAAACCTACACAAACGTTCTCTGACTACATTTCTGTAGTACAGGATATTTTCAGCAAATGGCTGTCTGCGGCCAAGGTTAGTAATAACTTTAATAAACTAAAAGATCTCATCCTTAGAGATAAAATCATCTCATCTCTTACACCTCCATTTGCCAAGTTTCTGATAGAGTGTCAGTGTGAAAGTGTAGAACAGATAGAAAAACGAGGTTCTGGCTATTTTACAGCCAACAAGCATTGTTTTTCCAGTGGGTTGACTGACTTAAGTTTTGTAGCAGCTGCTACATATGACAAACCAAGATCAGAGCCCTACAATAGGCAAAGATCATTTACGCCTAGTACTGAGAAATACCAGCAATATAGATTTTGCCAACTAGCACACAATCAGACAGAGATGTGTGATAAAAACCCATAATATCTAAAATACTTGCAAAACTACGTGAATAAACAAGACAAAGATCGAAGAAGCTATAAACGCCTAACCAAATGCTTCCTCTGTAAGGCGTATGGCCACTGGCACAATTCCTGTTTAGGCAAACAGATGACCAAGAAGGCTAATGCAGCCATGTTCGATAGCTCTTCCTCAGATGAAGAACAAGTCGAAGACCACCCTGTGAACTCAGCACAGACTATTGATATATTTAAGTTAGAAAAATGTACCACCTGTAATCAATTTCATGAAGATGGCCTTTTGACATGCGGCCACTAATACCTATCACCAATGAAGAAGCTAACTTGGTGATAGACTCCAAAGGCAAGATTAACATCCACCAGGGGTATGTTAATGGCAAATCTGCTACAGTCTTACGGGACAGCGGAAGCACTCTTATCGGTGTAAAAAGAAGGTTCATATTGCCTACAGACTAAACAGGCAAGCACATAACATGCAGAACTTTCTCGGGTAACATCGAGAAATATCCACTTGCATGGGCGTATATTGACACCCCGTTCATCACAGGAAAGGTCAAATGTGCAGCATTATCCAACCCATGTGATATTATTGTAGGCAACCTGCCTGAGGTGAATCATATGCCTCATAACACCATAACATCTAGTACCAAGTGTATTAATGATGATGTACCAACATCTCCATCTAACTGCATTAGTGAGAGTGTGATATCATTGAATGAATGCACTGTAGCCAATTCGGTAATATTATCACATGAATCCATTGATGTAATTGATTCACCACCATGTCATGTTACCGATAATGTTAACGCAGTAACTAGATCTGCTGCTAGAGTGCAAGATCAAATTGATCAAACTGAGGCACTACAAATGCTAAGCCCAGTGTTACTTCCTCCTAAAACCATGAGGGAGAACTTTATAAAAGCCCAAAAGGCTGATCCATCATTGTGTAAATATTTTAATCTTATAGGCCAAAAGCCAAGGTTAACCAAAAATGCAAGATGGCATTTTGCTCTGAAAGATTGCATCCTCACAAGGTACTATACCAGAGGCAACAACACCACGGAGCAAACAGTACTGCCAGTTGAATACCGTAAACAGGCCTTACATCTTGCACATGATATACCTTTCGCAGGGCATATGGCATATTCGAAGACCAGATCTAGATGGTTAACGCAGTTTTATTGGCCAAAATTCTGCAATGACACGAAACAATATTGCAGATCCTGTGACACCTGCCAAAAACTAGTGAAAAAGGGTAAACACCCAGAGGCTGAATTACAGGTTACAGATTTAGCCAGTAGACCCTTTGAGAAGATCTCGGTTGATATTATAGGTCCTCTAAATCACGTTCATGTAGAGGAAATAAATACATAATTACTACAATTGATCTCTGTAGTCGGTGGCCAGAAGCTATTCCCCTCAAGAACATAACTGCCAAAGAGGTGATGGAAGTTTTCTTCCATATATTCTCAAGAGTAGGGTCCCCTGACACTATCCTCTCCGATCGTGGAAGTCAATTTATAGCATCAGCAACGCAAGCTTTCACCAAAATGTTAGGTGTTAAGCAATGCTTTAACAGCCCATATCATCCTCTCCGCTGGGATTATAGAGAAAATTAACGGGGACTTAAAGCATATGCTGTCTAAAGTCACACAAGAACATCCTGAAGACTGGGATACCTATTTGTCTGCCATATTATTTGCTTATCGCGAAGTTCCTCATGCCAGCACCGGATTCTCACCATTTGAACTTGTGTATGGTGCCAAATCACGTGGCCCATTATGTATATACAACTCCATGTTAACTGAAACTACACCTGTACATAAACCCATATCATCATACGAACATGTAACATCATTGCGTGAAAGAATAATGAGATCTTGTATCATAGCCAAGGAAGCACTTAAACAATCTGGTGCTATCTATAGACAATACGCAAACAGAGGAAACAGGACGATAATGCTGACACCTGGACAGGACGTTCTTCTTCTTCTACTGAGTGACCGACATTTACTGACAGACTCATGGCAAGGGCCATTCAAAGTACTAAGACAGATCTCGACGGTTGACTATGAAATTTCAGTCAAAGACAAACATAAAATATTCCACGTCAACATGCTAAACCCATACTACAACAGAGACGAAGACCAAGACGAGACAGCAGCCAGCACCACCATAGTTGACCATGAAGACGATGAGGAGACCGACGAAATACCAACACCAGCACTGGACACGACAAATTGTTTACAAGACATTAAAATAAACCCTCATCTGACGCAAGCAGAGACCGACAGTTGTAGACAATTAGTACAAAACTACAATACCACCTTTTCCAACCAACCAGGACTTAGTACACCACCACATTACCATGACATCCAACACACCAATAAAATGCAGACCATACTCCATTCCCATACATTGCAAAGAAAAACTACATCAAGAAATTATAGACTTAGAAAAGAACCACATCATCAGACGATCACAGTCACATTTTTGTTCTCCAATAGTCATAGTGCGCAAAAAGGACAACACAATAAGACTCTGTGTAGATTACAGAAGACTGAATAAGATCACACAGTTGGATTTAGAACCAATGACCAACTGTAAAGAACTACTGACTGAACTGACAGACTCTAGGTACTTTACGAAACTGGACATGACAAAAGGTTACTGGCAGATACCGGTAGATGAACAAAGCAGACATCTGACAGCCTTTGCCACACCTTGGGGACTGTACGAATGGTGCAAACTTCCATTTGGGCTTGTCAATGCCCCAGCAACATTTGTACGCATGACCAGACTATTACTGACAGACATAACGAATATCATCTCGTACATGGACGACATTTGTGTACACACACAAACAATGACAGACCATATAACGACATTACTGCAGACGTTTGACCGGATCAGACAACATGGACTGACAGTTAAACATGCCAAAATTGACATAGCCTACCAAGAAATCTCCTTTTTGGGCTATAAAATCTCTAATGGCTTTGTCACGACTGACGACAACATTGTGTCAAAAATTCTAAAACTATCACTTCCGACTACAAAGAAACAAGTCAGAAGTGTGTTAGGACTGCTAAATTACTACAGACAGTTTATACCAGATTTTGCTGAACTGACTGAAAGTTTTACTAACATACTAAAAAAAGAACACCCAAATAAGATTGTGAACAGCGAATGCCTAAAACCTGCATTCGATAAAGTATTATCCTATTTTTCCGAGAATAGTTCAAAGAATCCCATTCTTAAATTGCCAAATTTGCATATTCCTTTCAGATTGCGCACAGATGCGAGCTTTGTGGCGATTGCGGCTGTACTTTTACAGGAAAGTGACGACATTTTGCATCCTATATATTACCTAAGCCGTAAACTCAAACCGAGGGAACGAAGTTGGTCCACACCACAGAAAGAAGCCCTCGCTCTTGTGTTTGCTATCACAAAATTGTCCAGATTCCTCCTTGGGAGGCATTTTATAGTGGAAACCGACAATAGTCCACTGACAATTATTACATCAGGTGCGCTGACTAACCACATGATAGCTCGATGGTCTCTTTTGCTCCAAGACTACAGCTTTGAAGTGAGACACATCCCCAGCAAGCTTAATACACTAGCCGATCTTTTGTCCCGTTGTCGCGATGATACCCAGTAGCCACTTATGTCTGAGTGCAGTGTGTCAGAACACTCAGACATCACAGCCAGTAATGAAGTTTTTTTTTTTTTTTTTTCAGAGAAGCTGTGAATTATGTGATAGAGACCAGATCCCATTGTAAATAGTGCTAGTATCTTATAAATATTGTGATAATTGTGTTGTATAAGTGCGTAGTATGTGGTAGAAAGTGAACAGTATTAATTGTAAATATTACGAACAAAGAACAGTGCCACATGCATTCATAACTTACCTCAAGTGAACAATTTAAGTTATCCGTGATACCTGTAAACTGGACTTATCCAGTGACATTTTAATCCGTAGAAACAAACTGTGACAGTTAAACCACTGTGGAACATTGTAATACAGAAGTTTCCAATGAAACATCGAACACACCAACTAGTTATAACAACTTGACATTCCGAGCATTGTTACATCCTTGCGGAACAAGTGTGTGAAGAACTTTCGTTTACACCAGCTGTGCGTGTGTACTTCCGGAAAGTTATAAATTTATACAAAAATGTAGCAGACTATGAACAAAAACCCAAAAATTAATGACGAATGTGTATTATGATTTTTTGTAGTAGTGTAATCTGAGAATCATATCTTGATCAACTTGTTCACAGTAGCGACATTTATTTCGCTATTGTAAAGAAGCATCAAGCTATGACGCTGAGAAATATATTAATAAATGTAATTTATTGTATTTAATATATGTTTAGATTATTTCCCTTTTATTTAATTGTTGTCACATATTACACCGAAGGGCAGTAAATCGAAATAGGTGGTAATGTGTAAGGTATAAAAATAGCCTTTGTGTTGCCAGGTTGTCAACACTCCAAGATGACATCAGCTGGGCATGGAAGAGATTGCCGAAGTTGTAGACCAACATGAGGTGTCTGTCAGCAACTTGCTTGCTACAGGTCTTTCAGGACTCCCCTACTTTTGCACCGCACAAAATAACAACTCGTGTCATTTGCAAAAGGAATGCAATTTATTTAGAGCTGGCAATTTATAAGCTCTGCGAGCGGTATGCTTCATTGACATTAAACAACATGAATGTAATGAAGTGGTGAGAAATGATGCTAGTAATCACAATCTAAATCTAAAGCCTAATATTTAACTATTGCCTAGAAACTTATAGCATTTGTCAAGAACACGTCTACTCTCTAATCCTCTCCAGTCGGGTCTGTCCACACGCTACACATTTTGCGTGGTCAAGCACGGACGCTGTCTCCTCCGTGCAGTAGCGAGTCTTGCGTGCATGGAGTCCCAAGCACGCTGGCTCGTGAACTTGAGTAACCGGGTACTCCATGGTTACTCGTAAGGCCAAGCTTCCCAATGGCTTGGGGAAGCCCTTGCTCAACTGTCCTTATTGCCCCCTTGGTCGACACAAATGTGTCCCCTTGTGAAGCTATTTATAGCGCTGGTGTCTCTCCTGTCTGGTGTCTCCCTACTAGACTTGTGTTAACTCTTATTAACTCTCTAAACCCTTATTGGAGATTCTGACAGTGTCCCTGCCAAATTTGGGTAGGACTCTAAGGTTGAAGTCATCTCATATTGGGACTTCTTACAGTCTAACCTGACGTTTTCGGACGTATTTGAATTTTTTTTAGATTTTGGTTGCGAGGTAGTTGCATGTAATGCTGGTGCTACCGGTCTGACTGGGTCATAATTGCAACGGACGTGATTATCCATCGGGAGGATTGTACTTGGTAGCTGTTACCTTTTGACACCACATGAGTTAATATATATATAACTTGCAATACCTACGTATTTCAATTAAACCTATGCCAATGCATATTACAACTAATGGGAAGATTCTGACTGGGTTAAAATATTAACCCTAAATTTACAAAGAGCTCACATGAAAGATGATACCTTTCATGAATGGGAGGCGGGGAGAGTGTCATAATCCCCAATAGTTGTGCCGCGGCGTCGTTACGAGCGCCAGGCAAATACCAGTTACCTATCCACAGGTTCGCTGGTGAGTTAGAGTAATCGCCAGCGGTCAAGCAAGTACAAGCGTGATGCATGCAGTTCCCGCTGGACTCGATCCCACAGGGCAAGTGCTCAGAGCGAGAAACGGCAGACGAGGCTTGGGTATTCGGACTGGACAGACGTGGTTTGAGAGAGGCTTGTATTATTGCTGTGCCTGAAGGTCGATTGATAGTATCTCTTGTGAGAAGATGGAAGACTGCGCGGCTGTTGTTTGAGTCTGTGAGTGTATTGATTCATTGACTGTGTGTATTAACTATTATTGTATTCACATTGTGCTGGCAACATGCCGAAGTAGATTGTGTTGCATGTGAAGTGTAAATAAACCATTGAACTTAGTGTTACCGTGTGTCAAGTCAAATCATTCTGTGACTGTGTATGTCTCGCATATGTTAGGTAAAGCGAGCCAGATTCACCTTAAATGTGAGAACCTGACACTGGTCCTGCGAACTCTGGGGTCCAGAGAATACCGACCTTACCTCACCAGAATCTCGAGGTGGCCACTAAAACTGGGGGATCCAGCAACTTCACGATTTCAGAGAAAGACTCTCCTGGTCCTAGCAAAGCTGCGGTACAAATTAAACAAGTTCTAATTCAGTCTGCTGAAGCTACAAACTCTATTTGTACCAAGTGTAAGTCTAAGTCATTTTCACATTACCACTTCATGATGAGCGAGGACTAATTCCTTTACTTGCAGCTTTTCAATGAACTTACAGCAACATCTGACTGGCTGGCCTCTTCCACAACCCAGAAGGTAACTGATGCACCAACCGCCCGTTATCTGCATCTTTGGTTTCTTCTGGCGTGTTATGGGAAATTCCAATGACTGGCAGATCCCATAGCCAGAAGACAAACTGTGTATACTATATCGTGTGTCAATCATCTCATCTCATCCCTCTTGTACCTTGCGGTGTCGAGGTGAAGCATAAACAGCAGGAGAGTGCCCGTTTATGGGCTTCATATATTGTGTGTAGTCTCAATAAGAAATATTGCTAGGGCTGTGGTCTTTAAAGCCTACACTTTATGATCTGAACTTGGTGATTGATTTTTAACGATCCCAATGTGATCATGGGAATTTCTAATGTGTGCCCTTATCTCAGAAGGCAAGAAATGAGGTACACCACCCACAGATGAAAAGGAAGTGTGGTAGTTGGTTTCATTCAAGAATTGCCTGCCATAAATCTAGCTTCATCACTGTCCACAGATTATCTCTGGAGAAATGTATGTGGTGTCTCCTGCTGCCTTCCACATCCACAAAAGAGATTTCTGTTTCTTCTGGTTTCTAGTCTCTGTACAATCATTACACTTGTACAGTTTATCTCATGTATGTGTTCTCCTATGATACTTCAAATTGCCAGATTGAGTAAAAGAAACACCACAATCATCACACTTGTAAGGTTTCTCTCATATATGCGTTCTCTTATGGTCCTTCAGATGGCTGGATTGAATGAAAGAAGCACCATAATAAGCATAACTCTTGTAAGGTTTACCTTCTGTATGTGTTCTCAAATGGTACTTCAAACTGCCAGTTTTAATAAAAGAAGCACCACAATCATCACACTTATAAAGATTCTGTCCTGTATGTGTTCTCTTATGACGCTTTAGACTTCTGGCACACTTAAAAGAAGCACTACAATCATCACACTTGTAAGGTTTCTCTTCTGTATGTGTTCTCTTATGGTGCTTTAGACTTCTGGCACACTTAAAAGAAGCGCCACAATCATCACACTTGTAAGGTTTCTCTCCTGTATGTGTTCTCTTATGGCACTTAAGATTGCTAGCATTATTGAAAGAAGCACCACAATCATCACACTTGTAAGGTTTCTCTCCTGTATGTGTTCTATGGATCTTCAGAAGGATAGGTGCAGTAAAGGAAACACCACAAATATCACACTTGTAAGGTTTATCTTTTGTATGTATTCCCATATGGTACTTCAGAGAATTAGTATGCTTAAAAGAAGCACCACAATCATCACACTTGTAAGGTTTCTCTCCAGTATGTGTTCTCCTATGATACTTCAAATTGCCAGCTTGAGTAAAAGAATCACCACAAACATCACACTTGTAAGGTTTCTCTCCTGTGTGCGTTCTCTTATGGTACGTCAGATGGTTAGATTTAATAAAAGAAGCACCACAAGTATCACACTTGTAAGGCTTCTCTCCTGTATGTGTTCTCAAATGGTACTTCAAAGTGCCAGATTGAGTAAAAGAAGCACCACAACCATCACACTTGTAAGGTTTCTCTCTTGTATCTGTTCTTCTATGGTACTTCAAACTGCCAGCATGTGTAAAAGAAACATTAACATTATCATAGTTGTAAGAATTCTCTCCTGTATGTATTCTCTTATGGGTCTTTAGACTGCCAGCATGAGTAAAAGAAGCACCACAATCTTCACACTTCTAAGGTTTCTCTCCTGTATGTGTTCTCTTATGGGTCTTCAGATTGCCAGCATGAGTAAAAGAAGCACCACAGTCATCACACTTGTAAGGTTTCTCTCCTGTATGTGTTCTCTTATGGATCTTCAGATGGCTAGATTTAATAAAAGAAGCACCACAATCATCACACTTGTAAGGTTTCTCTCTTGTATGTGTTCTCTTATGGTTCTTCAGATTGCCAGACTGAGTAAAAGAAGCACCACAATCATCACACTTGTAAGATTTCTCTCCTGTATGTATTCTCTTGTGGGTCTTCAGACTGCCAGTGTGAGTAAATGAAGCACCACAATCATCACACTTGTAAGGTTTCTTTCCTGAATGTGTTCTCTTATGGATCTTCAGACTGCTAGAATAAGCAAAAGCAGCGCCACAATAATCACACTTGTAATGTTTCTCTCCTGTATGTTTTCTCTTATGGTCTTTCAGACTGCTAGCATGCTTGAAAGAAGCACAACAATCATCACAAATGTAAGGCTTCTCTCCTGTATGTCTTAGCATATGACGCTTCAAACTGCTAATTTGAATAAAAGAAGCACCACAATTATCACACATGTAAGGTTTTTCTCCTGTATGTGTTCTCTTATGGCATTTCAGATTACTAGCTCTCTGGAAGGAAGCACAACAATCATCACAAAAGTAAGGTTTCTCTCCTGTATGTCTTAGCATATGACGCTTCAAACTGCTAATTTGAATAAAAGAAGCACCACAATCATCACACATGTAAGGCTTTTCTCCTGTACGAGATCGCTTATGTTTCTTCAGACTGCCAATCCCAGCAAAAGAAGACACATTTTCTGACATTTGAGAACAATTTTCATGTTTTACTGGTTCCTTACACCTGTTCTCAACCATTCTTGATTCTGAGTTGCTGTCCCCTGCCGTTTCTTGAATGATGCTACCCCCAGCTACGTCTACCATTTTACTGAAGTTGTGACCCCTGTCCTCACACAGAACATCCAATAATTCTTGTTTCACAGCCTTCACGTCAATGCTGTCATTTGTCCACTTTTGTGAATGCTCTTGTATGGAGAGGTAAGAACTTCTTGGAGACCATGAGTGAGTTTCTGAAACACACCAAAATAAATAATTAACAGCCTCATGAATATAAAAGGTGACGAACAAATGTGTATGTGTAATAAAACAGGCAAACATTGCAGCTATAAACAATCAACTTCAAGTAAACGACAGATGGAGAAGTAGAATGATTAAGTGTCCATGTGCAATTTAAGCTGGTGTATGATCTAGTTAGTTAGTTGACAGATCATTCTCATTGCACATCAAACCATTCAGTCCATAAGTGCTTGGATCCCCTCCTCAGTAAATCCTGCAGCGTGTAGCGACTAATGACACCAGTTTTATGTTGGTTTATTAATCTTCTTTGGTTTCCTGTGTAATGTTCTTGTTTGGCGACATCTTTTAATTTGCTGATCTTGCATCCTGACCATGGTTGTAAATTCAGTCATCACTTGGTTCTTGCGAGCGACTTACTTCTCGCAAAGTATTTAGAATGTCAGCCTAGTCTGTGGTAAGTCCACCTTAAACAGTAGCCTTACCCGCGAGCATGTCAGCCTACTCATTTCCTTGTACACCCGCATGTCCTGATGGAGGTAAATAAAGAGAAACACATAGCTATCTTCACAGATGCAAAGTCAGCTGTCTCAATACTGAAGAGCGAAAACAGCACAGAACTAGCAGACCTAAGAGCAGCACTCCATGGACTATGTCAGAAATCCAAAAAAGTTCTAATACAGTGGATCCTGTCACATTGCAGTATACTTGGAAATGAAGAGGCTGACATATTGGCAAAAGAGGGTAGAAGACTACCACAGCCTGACATACACATTACCTATAATGAGGTAAAGAGGTTTATAAAAAGCAGTTATAGAACCAAATGGGAATCAGAGCATCCAGGCCACCAGAAGGATGATGCATATTACAATATTACAAACTCGACTGAAGTGAACAAGTAGCAATCTTCAGACTCCGCACAGGATATAACAGGCTGAAATACCACTTGTTCAATAAACTAAAGATAGGAGATACCGATGAATGTAATTGCGGAACTGGTAAAATGACAGCTAAACATTTGCTGCAGGAGTGCCCAATATATGCAGAAAGAAGAAAGATATTTTGGCCCACACCTGCTTCATTTGAGGACAAGCTCTATGGAGATATCAACAAGCTCAAGATAACTGCAGCTTACTTTAACTACATTCAGGTTGACATTTAAAGGTGCATGAAGAAGTATCTAGACTGCCACACTTCATACCACAGGTATGTCGGTTACAAAAGCGTCTCAGAGGCATGAAATGGAATATTGCTTGGATAGCAAATCCATTACGTGGAAAGTCCTAATCAAAAGCTCACTGTGTGGATGTCATCTGCAGACTGCATTCTTCTGGTCTCCGGAAGAACAGTCTATGATGAATGGAAGGCCCAATGTACGGAAGTGAGGCTAAGCAGCCATGTGCAGGACGTGACGATTCCTTGGGTGAGCCCAGTACCAGGAGCGCTGTGTGTCGGCTCTGCAAGTATGGAAGCCTCCTTGGAAGGGGGGGGAATGCCCATGGTCTGCCCCTGCCTTCCCTTGAGGGCTGACCAGGATGTCTTTGGCTGTTCTATATGGGCCAGCTGGGATGGGGGATAACACCACAACAGTGAAAGTCCTAAGAAACCCCCAGGAAGGTTAACCTGGTTAACAAATGCCCGCAGAAGTCAGATGTGTCGGCCTAACGGCGCAAGAACGCAGCTCTGCTGTAAACAGGCACAACACAATCACGGCCAGAAAAGAAAAAAAACTCCGGATGAATGCATGCGGGAGTACAAGGAAATGAGCGGGCTGACAAGCTCGCAGGTGAGGCTACTGTGGAGGGCGGACGCGCCATGGACCAGGCTGACATTCTGAATGCTCTACGAGAAGTGAGACTTTTGCGAGAACCAAGTGATGACTGTGAATCTACAACAATGGCCAGACTGCGAGAGCAGCAAATTAAAAGAGGGGTGGCCAAACAAGAACACTACGCAGGAAGCCAAAGAAGATTGATAAACCAACACAGAACTGGCGTCGTTAGCCACTACACGCTGCGGGATTTGCTGAGGAGGGGATCCGAGCACTTATGGACTGAATGGTTCGATGTGCAACGAGGATGATCTGTTGACTATCTAACTAACTAACTATTTTTCTTCTTTCGGTTTCATTCTGAGTGTTCTTTTTCTCAATACCAGGAATGTTTTCTATAATCTCAAGCAGTTGCTGCTGTCTCCAAGCTGGGAAATTGTGTGCATTGTAAATGGGTTTGACTGTTGATATGTTAAGTATGCGATCTGCCCTAATCTTTTGTTTTGCAGTTTCTACAAAGTTGCCACGCTTCAGTCTTCCCTTTCCAAAACCATTAAACCTGTTATATATTTGGTGGTCTGTCAATCTTCTGAATTTTCCTGCCCTGCTACCTGCTATATAAGGTGCATGAAGAAGATCTTAGCCTGCCACAATTCATACCACATATATGTTGGTGGCGAAAGTGTCCCAGAGGCATGAAATGGAATATTGCTTGGATAACAAATGCATTACGTGGAAAGTCTGTATCAGAAGCTCATTGTTTGGGCATCATCAAAGGTGGAAAAAAGTGTACCAGTGGCACGAAATGGAATATTGCTCGGATAACAAATGCATTACGTGGAAAGTCCGAATCCCCAGGAAGGTTAACCCGGTCAACAAACGCCCAAAGAAGTTGGATGTGTTGGCCTAAGGGCACAGTATCGCAGCTTGGCTGTAAACAGGCACAACGTAATGTCAAGGTCTCACATCCGAGGTTGCGACGCGTTGTCTGTACCAACGCTAGACACCATAACAACACGCAACCCTGAGTAATGTTAGACACGGCAGAGAGAACGCGGCGTCTTTGCCGACGCCTGGATAAGCAGCCACGCACAGCAATTGAGTTCACCCCGTGAACCGTGCAGGGGACACCAGCTGACGTGAGCGTGTAGCGTGTAAGACGCCAGGACTGGCAGACGGGCTGAGATCGTTGAAAGGACAGGTCGCAAGGGAATGCGAGTTGAGTTTGAATCTGCCTTGAGAGCTAGCCTGTACGACAGTGGGAGACTGAGTCGAATGCTTGTATAGTTTAACTGTAAGTGAGATGTTTATTGCTTGCATGTATTATTATGTATTGTAGTGATCTTGTTCATGTTGAAATGATTGCTATAGATTGTCAGTGCGCGATGTTTGTGCGATAATTAATGCAACGCGTCAATAAAGCGTGTGAATAATACTTTCGGATATTCACTTCATGTGATTTGATAGTTTGATATTACTTCACACTTGCCAGAAAACGAGCTACTTGTCTTGTGTTATGCAAGACTCTGACAAGTGCGAATGTGGAGGCTTTCATCCGGGTTTCGTCTCAGGAGATGTTACAACAGGACTTACTCGTTGTAATGTAGTAAACGCAGTAACTAGATCTACTGCACAGATGCAAGATCGAATCGATCAAACAGAGGCTTTACAACGAGTAAGTCCTGTTGTAACATCTCCTGAGACAACTAGGGAGACGTTTATAACATCTCAGAAAGCCGATCGATCTCTGCAAAAGTATTTTAAACTTATAGGCCAAAAGCCAAGAGTAGCAAAGAATGCTCAATGGTACTTTGCTCTCAAGAACGGAATTCTAACACGGTATTACACCAAAGGTTCCAGCACTATAGAACAAACAGTGCTACCGTTAGAAAACCGCAAGCAAGCATTGAACATAGCCCATGACATACCCTTTGCAGGACACATGGCTTATGCTAAAACTAGAGCAAGGTTACTTACTCAATTTTATTGGCCAAAGTTTTGCAACGATACCAAACAGTATTGCAGATCGTGTGACATCTGTCAAAAGCTTGTCAAAAAGGGTAAACACCCACAAGCTGAATTGCAAGTTACTGATTTGGCTAGTAGACCGTTTGAAAAGATCTCGGTCGATATAGTTGGTCCTCTGAACCACATAACATCTACAGGTAATAGATACATTGTAACACTCATTGATCTATGTACTCGTTGGCCAGAGGCAATTCCAATGAAGAACATAACTTCCAACGACATCATGGAAGTGTTCTTTCATATTTTTGTGAGGGTAGGATTCCCTGATACCATCCTTTCAGATCGGGGTAGCCAATTTATTTCCTCGGCTACACAATGAAGACACAATTCCAATGAAGAACATAACTTCCAACGACATCATGGAAGTGTTCTTTCATATTTTTGTGAGGGTAGGATTCCCTGATACCATCCTTTCAGATCGGGGTAGCCAATTTATTTCCTCGGCTACACAAGCCTTTACCAAAATGTTGGGTGTTAAACAATGCTTCAACAGTCCATATCACCCACATTCGACCGGTATAGTAGAAAAGATTAATGGCGATATGAAACATATGCTCTCTAAGGTAACCCAAGAACATCCTGAAGATTGGGATACTTATCTGCCTGCCATTTTGTTTGCATATAGGGAAGTGCCCCATTCCAGCACTGGGTTCTCACCATTCGAAATGTTATATGGTGCACAACCACGCGGCCCATTATCTCTGTATGAATCTGTGTTGACTGGAAGTACAACTGTGTCTATACCCATTTCACCATATGAACATGTAACATCATTGCGTGATAGAATTATGAAATCATGTATATTAGCCAAAGAAGCTCTCCAAAAACAGGAGCTATTTACCGACAATATGCTAACAGAGGAAATAGAACTATTACACTGACGCCAGGACAGGACGTTCTTCTTCTTTTGCCAAGTGATAGACATCTCCTAACTGACTCATGGCAAGGACCTTTCAAAGTGCTATGACAAATTTCGACGGTAGATTACGAGATTGCAGTTAGGGACAAACATAAGATTTTTCATATTAACATGCTCAAACCATATCACCACAGGCAAGACGAACAAGTAGAGACTGCAGCAAGCACCTCCATAGTGAACCAGACGGACGACAACGACACTGGCGAGATACCGACACCAGGTCTTGACACAACGACCAACTTACAAGACATTAAGGTAAATCCTAAACTGACTCAGACACAAACTGACAGTTGCAGACAACTGATACAAGAATACCGGACGATCTTTTCGGACAGCCCAGGACAGACAGATTTAGTGCAACACCAAATCATCTTAACATCTGACGTTCCTATTAAGTGTAGACCATATTCCATCCCTATACACTATAAAGAAAAACTTCATCAAGAAATCATTGATTTAGAAACAAATCATATCATTCGACGTTCACAATCTCATTTATGTTCACCAATAGTTTTGGTACGCAAAAAGGACAACACTATTAGACTTTGTGTGGACTATCGTAAACTCAACAGTATTACACAGTTGGATTTAGAACCAATGAGCAACTGTGAAGACATCTTGACTGAACTATCTGACTCACGTTATTTTACTAAACTTGACATGACAAAAGGCTACTGGCAGATGGCTGTACATCCTGATAGTATACATCTGACTGCATTTGCCACACCTTGGGGTTTATACGAATGGTGTAAACTACCTTTTGGATTAGTCAATGCACCAGCTACCTTCATCAGAATGACAAGAATTCTTTTGACAGACATTGCTAACATCATTTGGTACATGGACGACATTTGCATACACACAAAGGACATGACAGAGCACATAACAGCACTACAGCAGACATTTGACAGAATTAGACATCATGGACTGACTGTAAAACCTTCCAAAGTGGATATAGCCTTTCAGGAAATCTCATTTTTGGGCTATAAGATCTCAAATGGCTTTATATCAACTGACGATAACATCATGTCCAGAATTTTGAAATTGTCGCTTCCGACAACTAAGAAACAGTTGCGAAGTGTGTTAGGTCTGTTAAACTATTATAGACAGTTTATTCCTCATTTTGCTGAATTGACCAAATGTTTCACTGATCTACTAACAAATAAACACCCCAATGTGATTGTAAACAGTGAATGTTTAAGGCCAGCATTTACGAAAATTCTTTCTTATTTTTCTAAATCACCTATTTTGAAATTGCCAAATTTGAATATTACTTTTAGATTAAGATGTGATGCGAGCTCCGTAGCCATTGGAGGTGTGCTTCTCCAAGAACACGACCAAATCTTGTACCCAGTATACTACGTCTCTCGAAAACTGAACACCAGCGAACGAAATTACAGTACACCGGAACTCGAGGCTCTTGCCATGGTATTTTCGGTACGTAAACTTTCTAGATTTCTGTTAGGCAAACATTTCATTATTGAAACAGATAATACTCCGCTGACAATTGTTACCAGAGGAACGCCTAGTAACAGCAGGGTGGCAAGATGGTCCCTTCTTCTGCAGGACTATAGCTATGAGGTTAACCACATAAAAGGTTCACAAAACTGTCTTGCAGACCTTTTTTTCGAGATGTCCATACAACGAACCTAATACCCAGTCGACACCAGAGCACAGTGCAGAGGGTGTATAAAACTGCAACGTAGATAGTGCTCAGTACCACAGCCAATTGTGACAATGTGTCAGTAACGCTGTGTACACCATTGTGATGGGGAAGATTGTATCTCCCAATGTATATAACTTATGTACATATTGTGATTCTTATTATTATCATGCGAATGAATGCGTGTATAATTGTGAGATATGTGAAAGAATGAAATCAGTATTATGTAAACTAATGTGTTGTATAACTGTGAGATATGAGAAAGAATGTAATTATTATTGTAAATACATAAATATTTTAACAACCAGACACTACGGAGAAGTGTCACGGGACAACACTAGAGGATCCAAGAAGTTACCAAGCCACTAAAACGTGAGGTAATCCTAAAGTATCCAGACCGAGGTGCCCAAGACGTTTTAACAAGGTACGAAAGATGACTGCGACAGTACAATCCGAGCAGAAGACGGAAGAGATGATCCAACAGCTGATAGTAACAACTACTACTCCGTTTATAGAAGATCCATCCAGAACGGACCAGCTTTGTTTGAATGACATCACAACACATGTAATAGTACAGCTGTATACTTCCGAGTTTTTGCATATTATTAAAAGTATATAAATGTATGACGTTGTATTAAAATGTGATTTAAAATATTCCCATATACGGAATTGTATATGTTGATTTGTATAGGATGTAATCTCAGCATCGTAACTTGATTGCTTCTTTACAAACGTGACTTTTTGTGCACATTTGTCAATAAGGATCAAATTATGACACTAAGAAATAAATTTCCAATTGTAATTTATGTCTTGTAAACGACGATAAATTATTGTTCCTAATTTTTCTGTATAATAACCAGGGGATATTATTCTAAATTATTGGTGATATGTAAATATGTATTGTAACCATTAACATGTGTGCTTGATAAATAACATGTCAATGTAACATCGTTTAGATATGGACAGTATATTGCCAAAACTGTTCACCTTCATTAGAAACTCTAAATAGAGGTCTGATGGAGGAGTCATCTCAGAGGGAGATGCTCACGGCTTGACCTGATTATTTTAGTATTTTTGTTCTTGGTTGTGAGGTAGGGGCCAGTTTAGCCGATACCTACCGGACTAGCTGGGTCACAGCGAGGTAATGCCCATTAAATAGATTGTACTTGACTGTTGTACGT
This sequence comes from Cepaea hortensis, assembly GCA_963921405.1. NCBI lineage: Eukaryota > Metazoa > Mollusca > Gastropoda > Stylommatophora > Helicidae > Cepaea > Cepaea hortensis. Next base: position 73,657,966 of record OY992897.1, on the reverse strand, counting down.
CATAGTGCAACATAAAAGGTGTATACATATTGTTGACTATTCACCTGTATATATTTATGATAATTGTTAATGTATAATGTTCGACTTTGACATGTTTAAGAACACCTAGAAATATATTATACATGTAAGGAAATCCTTTCATGGAAAAGGGGTGTGGAGAGTGTCAAGGTCTCACATCCGAGGTTGCGACGCGTTGTCTGTACCAACGCCAGACACCATAACAACACGCAACCCTGAGTAATGTTAGACACGGCAGAGAGAACGCGGCGTCTTTGCCGACGCCTGGATAAGCAGCCACGCACAGCAATTGAGTTCACCCCGTGAACCGTGCAGGGGACACCAGCTGACGTGAGCGTGTAGCGTGTAAGACGCCAGGACTGGCAGACGGGCTGAGATCGTTGAAAGGACAGGTTGCAAGGGAATGCGAGTTGAGTTTGAATCTGCCTTGAGAGCTAGCCTGTACGACAGTGGGAGACTGAGTCGAATGCTTGTATAGTTTAACTGTAAGTGAGATGTTTATTGCTTGCATGTATTATTATGTATTGTAGTGATCTTGTTCATGTTGAAATGATTGCTATAGATTGTCAGTGCGCGATGTTTGTGCGATAATTAATGCAACGCGTCAATAAAGCGTGTGAATAATACTTTCGGATATTCACTTCGTGTGATTTGATAGTTTGATATTACTTCACACTTGCCAGAAAACGAGCTACTTGTCTTGTGTTATGCAAGACTCTGACAAGTGCGAATGTGGAGGCTTTCATCCGGGTTTCGTCTCAGGAGATGTTACAACAGAACTTACTCGTTGTAATGTAGTAAACGCAGTAACTAGATCTACTGCACAGATGCAAGATCGAATCGATCAAACAGAGGCTTTACAACGAGTAAGTCCTGTTGTAACATCTCCTGAGACAACTAGGGAGACGTTTATAACATCTCAGAAAGCCGATCGATCTCTGCAAAAGTATTTTAAACTTATAGGCCAAAAGCCAAGAGTAGCAAAGAATGCTCAATGGTACTTTGCTCTCAAGAACGGAATTCTAACACGGTATTACACCAAAGGTTCCAGCACTATAGAACAAACAGTGCTACCGTTAGAAAACCGCAAGCAAGCATTGAACATAGCCCATGACATACCCTTTGCAGGACACATGGCTTATGCTAAAACTAGAGCAAGGTTACTTACTCAATTTTATTGGCCAAAGTTTTGCAACGATACCAAACAGTATTGCAGATCGTGTGACATCTGTCAAAAGCTTGTCAAAAAGGGTAAACACCCACAAGCTGAATTGCAAGTTACTGATTTGGCTAGTAGACCGTTTGAAAAGATCTCGGTCGATATAGTTGGTCCTCTGAACCACATAACATCTACAGGTAATAGATACATTGTAACACTCATTGATCTATGTACTCGTTGGCCAGAGGCAATTCCAATGAAGAACATAACTTCCAACGACATCATGGAAGTGTTCTTTCATATTTTTGTGAGGGTAGGATTCCCTGATACCATCCTTTCAGATCGGGGTAGCCAATTTATTTCCTCGGCTACACAAGCCTTTACCAAAATGTTGGGTGTTAAACAATGCTTCAACAGTCCATATCACCCACATTCGACCGGTATAGTAGAAAAGATTAATGGCGATATGAAACATATGCTCTCTAAGGTAACCCAAGAACATCCTGAAGATTGGGATACTTATCTGCCTGCCATTTTGTTTGCATATAGGGAAGTGCCCCATTCCAGCACTGGGTTCTCACCATTCGAAATGTTATATGGTGCACAACCACGCGGCCCATTATCTCTGTATGAATCTGTGTTAACTGGAAGTACAACTGTGTCTATACCCATTTCACCATATGAACATGTAACATCATTGCGTGATAGAATTATGAAATCATGTATATTAGCCAAAGAAGCTCTCCAAAAACAGGAGCTATTTACCGACAATATGCTAACAGAGGAAATAGAACTATTACACTGACGCCAGGACAGGACGTTCTTCTTCTTTTGCCAAGTGATAGACATCTCCTAACTGACTCATGGCAAGGACCGTTCAAAGTGCTATGACAAATTTCGACGGTAGATTACGAGATTGCAGTTAGGGACAAACATAAGATTTTTCATATTAACATGCTCAAACCATATCACCACAGGCAAGACGAACAAGTAGAGACTGCAGCAAGCACCTCCATAGTGAACCAGACGGACGACAACGACACTGGCGAGATACCGACACCAGGTCTTGACACGACGACCAACTTACAAGACATTAAGGTAAATCCTAAACTGACTCAGACACAAACTGACAGTTGCAGACAACTGATACAAGAATACCGGACGATCTTTTCGGACAGCCCAGGACAGACAGATTTAGTGCAACACCAAATCATCTTAACATCTGACGTTCCTATTAAGTGTAGACCATATTCCATCCCTATACACTATAAAGAAAAACTTCATCAAGAAATCATTGATTTAGAAACAAATCATATCATTCGACGTTCACAATCTCATTTATGTTCACCGATAGTTTTGGTACGCAAAAAGGACAACACTATTAGACTTTGTGTGGACTATCGTAAACTCAACAGTATTACACAGTTGGATTTAGAACCAATGAGCAACTGTGAAGACATCTTGACTGAACTATCTGACTCACGTTATTTTACTAAACTTGACATGACAAAAGGCTACTGGCAGATGGCTGTACATCCTGATAGTATACATCTGACTGCATTTGCCACACCTTGGGGTTTATACGAATGGTGTAAACTACCTTTTGGATTAGTCAATGCACCAGCTACCTTCATCAGAATGACAAGAATTCTTTTGACAGACATTGCTAACATCATTTGGTACATGGACGACATTTGCATACACACAAAGGACATGACAGAGCACATAACAGCACTACAGCAGACATTTGACAGAATTAGACATCATGGACTGACTGTAAAACCTTCCAAAGTGGATATAGCCTTTCAGGAAATCTCATTTTTGGGCTATAAGATCTCAAATGGCTTTATATCAACTGACGATAACATCATGTCCAGAATTTTGAAATTGTCGCTTCCGACAACTAAGAAACAGTTGCGAAGTGTGTTAGGTCTGTTAAACTATTATAGACAGTTTATTCCTCATTTTGCTGAATTGACCAAATGTTTCACTGATCTACTAACAAATAAACACCCCAATGTGATTGTAAACAGTGAATGTTTAAGGCCAGCATTTACGAAAATTCTTTCTTATTTTTCTAAATCACCTATTTTGAAATTGCCAAATTTGAATATTACTTTTAGATTAAGATGTGATGCGAGCTCCGTAGCCATTGGAGGTGTGCTTCTCCAAGAACACAACCAAATCTTGTACCCAGTATACTACGTCTCTCGAAAACTGAACACCAGCGAACGAAATTACAGTACACCGGAACTCGAGGCTCTTGCCATGGTATTTTCGGTACGTAAACTTTCTAGATTTCTGTTAGGCAAACATTTCATTATTGAAACAGATAATACTCCGCTGACAATTGTTACCAGAGGAACGCCTAGTAACAGCAGGGTGGCAAGATGGTCCCTTCTTCTGCAGGACTATAGCTATGAGGTTAACCACATAAAAGGTTCACAAAACTGTCTTGCAGACCTTTTGTCGAGATGTCCATACAACGAACCTAATACCCAGTCGACACCAGAGCACAGTGCAGAGGGTGTATAAAACTGCAACGTAGATAGTGCTCAGTACCACAGCCAATTGTGACAATGTGTCAGTAACGCTGTGTACACCATTGTGATGGGGAAGATTGTATCTCCCAATGTATATAACTTATGTACATATTGTGATTCTTATTATTATCATGCGAATGAATGCGTGTATAATTGTGAGATATGTGAAAGAATGAAATCAGTATTATGTAAACTAATGTGTTGTATAACTGTGAGATATGAGAAAGAATGTAATTATTATTGTAAATACATAAATATTTTAACAACCAGACACTACGGAGAAGTGTCACGGGACAACACTAGAGGATCCAAGAAGTTACCAAGCCACTAAAACGTGAGGTAATCCTAAAGTATCCAGACCGAGGTGCCCAAGACGTTTTAACAAGGTACGAAAGATGACTGCGACAGTACAATCCGAGCAGAAGACGGAAGAGATGATCCAACAGCTGATAGTAACAACTACTACTCCGTTTATAGAAGATCCATCCAGAACGGACCAGCTTTGTTTGAATGACATCACAACACATGTAATAGTACAGCTGTATACTTCCGAGTTTTTGCATATTATTAAAAGTATATAAATGTATGACGTTGTATTAAAATGTGATTTAAAATATTCCCATATACGGAATTGTATATGTTGATTTGTATAGGATGTAATCTCAGCATCGTAACTTGATTGCTTCTTTACAAACGTGACTTTTTGTGCACATTTGTCAATAAGGATCAAATTATGACACTAAGAAATAAATTTCCAATTGTAATTTATGTCTTGTAAACGACGATAAATTATTGTTCCTAATTTTTCTGTATAATAACCAGGGGATATTATTCTAAATTATTGGTGATATGTAAATATGTATTGTAACCATTAACATGTGTGCTTGATAAATAACATGTCAATGTAACATCGTTTAGATATGGACAGTATATTGCCAAAACTGTTCACCTTCATTAGAAACTCTAAATAGAGGTCTGATGGAGGAGTCATCTCAGAGGGAGATGCTCACGGCTTGACCTGATTATTTTAGTATTTTTGTTCTTGGTTGTGAGGTAGGGGCCAGTTTAGCTGAAACCTACCGGACTAGCTGGGTCACAGCGAGGTAATGCCCATTAAATAGATTGTACTTGACTGTTGTACGTCATAGTGCAACATAAAAGGTGTATACATATTGTTGACTATTCACCTGTATATATTTATGATAATTGTTAATGTATAATGTTCGACTTTGACATGTTTAAGAACACCTAGAAATATATTATACATGTAAGGAAATCCTTTCATGGAAAAGGGGTGTGGAGAGTGTCAAGGTCTCACATCCGAGGTTGCGACGCGTTGTCTGTACCAACGCCAGACACCATAACAACACGCAACCCTGAGTAATGTTAGACACGGCAGAGAGAACGCGGCGTCTTTGCCGACGCCTGGATAAGCAGCCACGCACAGCAATTGAGTTCACCCCGTGAACCGTGCAGGGAACACCAGCTGACGTGAGCGTGTAGCGTGTAAGACGCCAGGACTGGCAGACGGGCTGAGATCGTTGAAAGGACAGGTTGCAAGGGAATGCGAGTTGAGTTTGAATCTGCCTTGAGAGCTAGCCTGTACGACAGTGGGAGACTGAGTCGAATGCTTGTATAGTTTAACTGTAAGTGAGATGTTTATTGCTTGCATGTATTATTATGTATTGTAGTGATCTTGTTCATGTTGAAATGATTGCTATAGATTGTCAGTGCGCGATGTTTGTGCGATAATTAATGCAACGCGTCAATAAAGCGTGTGAATAATACTTTCGGATATTCACTTCGTGTGATTTGATAGTTTGATATTACTTCACACTTGCCAGAAAACGAGCTACTTGTCTTGTGTTATGCAAGACTCTGACAAGTGCGAATGTGGAGGCTTTCATCCGGGTTTCGTCTCAGGAGATGTTACAACAGGACTTACTCGTTGTAATGTAGTAAACGCAGTAACTAGATCTACTGCACAGATGCAAGATCGAATCGATCAAACAGAGGCTTTACAACGAGTAAGTCCTGTTGTAACATCTCCTGAGACAACTAGGGAGACGTTTATAACATCTCAGAAAGCCGATCGATCTCTGCAAAAGTATTTTAAACTTATAGGCCAAAAGCCAAGAGTAGCAAAGAATGCTCAATGGTACTTTGCTCTCAAGAACGGAATTCTAACACGGTATTACACCAAAGGTTCCAGCACTATAGAACAAACAGTGCTACCGTTAGAAAACCGCAAGCAAGCATTGAACATAGCCCATGACATACCCTTTGCAGGACACATGGCTTATGCTAAAACTAGAGCAAGGTTACTTACTCAATTTTATTGGCCAAAGTTTTGCAACGATACCAAACAGTATTGCAGATCGTGTGACATCTGTCAAAAGCTTGTCAAAAAGGGTAAACACCCACAAGCTGAATTGCAAGTTACTGATTTGGCTAGTAGACCGTTTGAAAAGATCTCGGTCGATATAGTTGGTCCTCTGAACCACATAACATCTACAGGTAATAGATACATTGTAACACTCATTGATCTATGTACTCGTTGGCCAGAGGCAATTCCAATGAAGAACATAACTTCCAACGACATCATGGAAGTGTTCTTTCATATTTTTGTGAGGGTAGGATTCCCTGATACCATCCTTTCAGATCGGGGTAGCCAATTTATTTCCTCGGCTACACAAGCCTTTACCAAAATGTTGGGTGTTAAACAATGCTTCAACAGTCCATATCACCCACATTCGACCGGTATAGTAGAAAAGATTAATGGCGATATGAAACATATGCTCTCTAAGGTAACCCAAGAACATCCTGAAGATTGGGATACTTATCTGCCTGCCATTTTGTTTGCATATAGGGAAGTGCCCCATTCCAGCACTGGGTTCTCACCATTCGAAATGTTATATGGTGCACAACCACGCGGCCCATTATCTCTGTATGAATCTGTGTTGACTGGAAGTACAACTGTGTCTATACCCATTTCACCATATGAACATGTAACATCATTGCGTGATAGAATTATGAAATCATGTATATTAGCCAAAGAAGCTCTCCAAAAACAGGAGCTATTTACCGACAATATGCTAACAGAGGAAATAGAACTATTACACTGACGCCAGGACAGGACGTTCTTCTTCTTTTGCCAAGTGATAGACATCTCCTAACTGACTCATGGCAAGGACCGTTCAAAGTGCTATGACAAATTTCGACGGTAGATTACGAGATTGCAGTTAGGGACAAACATAAGATTTTTCATATTAACATGCTCAAACCATATCACCACAGGCAAGACGAACAAGTAGAGACTGCAGCAAGCACCTCCATAGTGAACCAGACGGACGACAACGACACTGGCGAGATACCGACACCAGGTCTTGACACGACGACCAACTTACAAGACATTAAGGTAAATCCTAAACTGACTCAGACACAAACTGACAGTTGCAGACAACTGATACAAGAATACCGGACGATCTTTTCGGACAGCCCAGGACAGACAGATTTAGTGCAACACCAAATCATCTTAACATCTGACGTTCCTATTAAGTGTAGACCATATTCCATCCCTATACACTATAAAGAAAAACTTCATCAAGAAATCATTGATTTAGAAACAAATCATATCATTCGACGTTCACAATCTCATTTATGTTCACCAATAGTTTTGGTACGCAAAAAGGACAACACTATTAGACTTTGTGTGGACTATCGTAAACTCAACAGTATTACACAGTTGGATTTAGAACCAATGAGCAACTGTGAAGACATCTTGACTGAACTATCTGACTCACGTTATTTTACTAAACTTGACATGACAAAAGGCTACTGGCAGATGGCTGTACATCCTGATAGTATACATCTGACTGCATTTGTCACACCTTGGGGTTTATACGAATGGTGTAAACTACCTTTTGGATTAGTCAATGCACCAGCTACCTTCATCAGAATGACAAGAATTCTTTTGACAGACATTGCTAACATCATTTGGTACATGGACGACATTTGCATACACACAAAGGACATGACAGAGCACATAACAGCACTACAGCAGACATTTGACAGAATTAGACATCATGGACTGACTGTAAAACCTTCCAAAGTGGATATAGCCTTTCAGGAAATCTCATTTTTGGGCTATAAGATCTCAAATGGCTTTATATCAACTGACGATAACATCATGTCCAGAATTTTGAAATTGTCGCTTCCGACAACTAAGAAACAGTTGCGAAGTGTGTTAGGTCTGTTAAACTATTATAGACAGTTTATTCCTCATTTTGCTGAATTGACCAAATGTTTCACTGATCTACTAACAAATAAACACCCCAATGTGATTGTAAACAGTGAATGTTTAAGGCCAGCATTTACGAAAATTCTTTCTTATTTTTCTAAATCACCTATTTTGAAATTGCCAAATTTGAATATTACTTTTAGATTAAGATGTGATGCGAGCTCCGTAGCCATTGGAGGTGTGCTTCTCCAAGAACACGACCAAATCTTGTACCCAGTATACTACGTCTCTCGAAAACTGAACACCAGCGAACGAAATTACAGTACACCGGAACTCGAGGCTCTTGCCATGGTATTTTCGGTACGTAAACTTTCTAGATTTCTGTTAGGCAAACATTTCATTATTGAAACAGATAATACTCCGCTGACAATTGTTACCAGAGGAACGCCTAGTAACAGCAGGGTGGCAAGATGGTCCCTTCTTCTGCAGGACTATAGCTATGAGGTTAACCACATAAAAGGTTCACAAAACTGTCTTGCAGACCTTTTTTTCGAGATGTCCATACAACGAACCTAATACCCAGTCGACACCAGAGCACAGTGCAGAGGGTGTATAAAACTGCAACGTAGATAGTGCTCAGTACCACAGCCAATTGTGACAATGTGTCAGTAACGCTGTGTACACCATTGTGATGGGGAAGATTGTATCTCCCAATGTATATAACTTATGTACATATTGTGATTCTTATTATTATCATGCGAATGAATGCGTGTATAATTGTGAGATATGTGAAAGAATGAAATCAGTATTATGTAAACTAATGTGTTGTATAACTGTGAGATATGAGAAAGAATGTAATTATTATTGTAAATACATAAATATTTTAACAACCAGACACTACGGAGAAGTGTCACGGGACAACACTAGAGGATCCAAGAAGTTACCAAGCCACTAAAACGTGAGGTAATCCTAAAGTATCCAGACCGAGGTGCCCAAGACGTTTTAACAAGGTACGAAAGATGACTGCGACAGTACAATCCGAGCAGAAGACGGAAGAGATGATCCAACAGCTGATAGTAACAACTACTACTCCGTTTATAGAAGATCCATCCAGAACGGACCAGCTTTGTTTGAATGACATCACAACACATGTAATAGTACAGCTGTATACTTCCGAGTTTTTGCATATTATTAAAAGTATATAAATGTATGACGTTGTATTAAAATGTGATTTAAAATATTCCCATATACGGAATTGTATATGTTGATTTGTATAGGATGTAATCTCAGCATCGTAACTTGATTGCTTCTTTACAAACGTGACTTTTTGTGCACATTTGTCAATAAGGATCAAATTATGACACTAAGAAATAAATTTCCAATTGTAATTTATGTCTTGTAAACGACGATAAATTATTGTTCCTAATTTTTCTGTATAATAACCAGGGGATATTATTCTAAATTATTGGTGATATGTAAATATGTATTGTAACCATTAACATGTGTGCTTGATAAATAACATGTCAATGTAACATCGTTTAGATATGGACAGTATATTGCCAAAACTGTTCACCTTCATTAGAAACTCTAAATAGAGGTCTGATGGAGGAGTCATCTCAGAGGGAGATGCTCACGGCTTGACCTGATTATTTTAGTATTTTTGTTCTTGGTTGTGAGGTAGGGGCCAGTTTAGCCGATACCTACCGGACTAGCTGGGTCACAGCGAGGTAATGCCCATTAAATAGATTGTACTTGACTGTTGTACGTCATAGTGCAACATAAAAGGTGTATACATATTGTTGACTATTCACCTGTATATATTTATGATAATTGTTAATGTATAATGTTCGACTTTGACATGTTTAAGAACACCTAGAAATATATTATACATGTAAGGAAATCCTTTCATGGAAAAGGGGTGTGGAGAGTGTCAAGGTCTCACATCCGAGGTTGCGACGCGTTGTCTGTACCAACGCCAGACACCATAACAACACGCAACCCTGAGTAATGTTAGACACGGCAGAGAGAACGCGGCGTCTTTGCCGACGCCTGGATAAGCAGCCACGCACAGCAATTGAGTTCACCCCGTGAACCGTGCAGGGGACACCAGCTGACGTGAGCGTGTAGCGTGTAAGACGCCAGGACTGGCAGACGGGCTGAGATCGTTGAAAGGACAGGTTGCAAGGGAATGCGAGTTGAGTTTGAATCTGCCTTGAGAGCTAGCCTGTACGACAGTGGGAGACTGAGTCGAATGCTTGTATAGTTTAACTGTAAGTGAGATGTTTATTGCTTGCATGTATTATTATGTATTGTAGTGATCTTGTTCATGTTGAAATGATTGCTATAGATTGTCAGTGCGCGATGTTTGTGCGATAATTAATGCAACGCGTCAATAAAGCGTGTGAATAATACTTTCGGATATTCACTTCGTGTGATTTGATAGTTTGATATTACTTCACACTTGCCAGAAAACGAGCTACTTGTCTTGTGTTATGCAAGACTCTGACAAGTGCGAATGTGGAGGCTTTCATCCGGGTTTCGTCTCAGGAGATGTTACAACAGGACTTACTCGTTGTAATGTAGTAAACGCAGTAACTAGATCTACTGCACAGATGCAAGATCGAATCGATCAAACAGAGGCTTTACAACGAGTAAGTCCTGTTGTAACATCTCCTGAGACAACTAGGGAGACGTTTATAACATCTCAGAAAGCCGATCGATCTCTGCAAAAGTATTTTAAACTTATAGGCCAAAAGCCAAGAGTAGCAAAGAATGCTCAATGGTACTTTGCTCTCAAGAACGGAATTCTAACACGGTATTACACCAAAGGTTCCAGCACTATAGAACAAACAGTGCTACCGTTAGAAAACCGCAAGCAAGCATTGAACATAGCCCATGACATACCCTTTGCAGGACACATGGCTTATGCTAAAACTAGAGCAAGGTTACTTACTCAATTTTATTGGCCAAAGTTTTGCAACGATACCAAACAGTATTGCAGATCGTGTGACATCTGTCAAAAGCTTGTCAAAAAGGGTAAACACCCACAAGCTGAATTGCAAGTTACTGATTTGGCTAGTAGACCGTTTGAAAAGATCTCGGTCGATATAGTTGGTCCTCTGAACCACATAACATCTACAGGTAATAGATACATTGTAACACTCATTGATCTATGTACTCGTTGGCCAGAGGCAATTCCAATGAAGAACATAACTTCCAACGACATCATGGAAGTGTTCTTTCATATTTTTGTGAGGGTAGGATTCCCTGATACCATCCTTTCAGATCGGGGTAGCCAATTTATTTCCTCGGCTACACAAGCCTTTACCAAAATGTTGGGTGTTAAACAATGCTTCAACAGTCCATATCACCCACATTCGACCGGTATAGTAGAAAAGATTAATGGCGATATGAAACATATGCTCTCTAAGGTAACCCAAGAACATCCTGAAGATTGGGATACTTATCTGCCTGCCATTTTGTTTGCATATAGGGAAGTGCCCCATTCCAGCACTGGGTTCTCACCATTCGAAATGTTATATGGTGCACAACCACGCGGCCCATTATCTCTGTATGAATCTGTGTTGACTGGAAGTACAACTGTGTCTATACCCATTTCACCATATGAACATGTAACATCATTGCGTGATAGAATTATGAAATCATGTATATTAGCCAAAGAAGCTCTCCAAAAACAGGAGCTATTTACCGACAATATGCTAACAGAGGAAATAGAACTATTACACTGACGCCAGGACAGGACGTTCTTCTTCTTTTGCCAAGTGATAGACATCTCCTAACTGACTCATGGCAAGGACCGTTCAAAGTGCTATGACAAATTTCGACGGTAGATTACGAGATTGCAGTTAGGGACAAACATAAGATTTTTCATATTAACATGCTCAAACCATATCACCACAGGCAAGACGAACAAGTAGAGACTGCAGCAAGCACCTCCATAGTGAACCAGACGGACGACAACGACACTGGCGAGATACCGACACCAGGTCTTGACACGACGACCAACTTACAAGACATTAAGGTAAATCCTAAACTGACTCAGACACAAACTGACAGTTGCAGACAACTGATACAAGAATACCGGACGATCTTTTCGGACAGCCCAGGACAGACAGATTTAGTGCAACACCAAATCATCTTAACATCTGACGTTCCTATTAAGTGTAGACCATATTCCATCCCTATACACTATAAAGAAAAACTTCATCAAGAAATCATTGATTTAGAAACAAATCATATCATTCGACGTTCACAATCTCATTTATGTTCACCAATAGTTTTGGTACGCAAAAAGGACAACACTATTAGACTTTGTGTGGACTATCGTAAACTCAACAGTATTACACAGTTGGATTTAGAACCAATGAGCAACTGTGAAGACATCTTGACTGAACTATCTGACTCACGTTATTTTACTAAACTTGACATGACAAAAGGCTACTGGCAGATGGCTGTACATCCTGATAGTATACATCTGACTGCATTTGCCACACCTTGGGGTTTATACGAATGGTGTAAACTACCTTTTGGATTAGTCAATGCACCAGCTACCTTCATCAGAATGACAAGAATTCTTTTGACAGACATTGCTAACATCATTTGGTACATGGACGACATTTGCATACACACAAAGGACATGACAGAGCACATAACAGCACTACAGCAGACATTTGACAGAATTAGACATCATGGACTGACTGTAAAACCTTCCAAAGTGGATATAGCCTTTCAGGAAATCTCATTTTTGGGCTATAAGATCTCAAATGGCTTTATATCAACTGACGATAACATCATGTCCAGAATTTTGAAATTGTCGCTTCCGACAACTAAGAAACAGTTGCGAAGTGTGTTAGGTCTGTTAAACTATTATAGACAGTTTATTCCTCATTTTGCTGAATTGACCAAATGTTTCACTGATCTACTAACAAATAAACACCCCAATGTGATTGTAAACAGTGAATGTTTAAGGCCAGCATTTACGAAAATTCTTTCTTATTTTTCTAAATCACCTATTTTGAAATTGCCAAATTTGAATATTACTTTTAGATTAAGATGTGATGCGAGCTCCGTAGCCATTGGAGGTGTGCTTCTCCAAGAACACAACCAAATCTTGTACCCAGTATACTACGTCTCTCGAAAACTGAACACCAGCGAACGAAATTACAGTACACCGGAACTCGAGGCTCTTGCCATGGTATTTTCGGTACGTAAACTTTCTAGATTTCTGTTAGGCAAACATTTCATTATTGAAACAGATAATACTCCGCTGACAATTGTTACCAGAGGAACGCCTAGTAACAGCAGGGTGGCAAGATGGTCCCTTCTTCTGCAGGACTATAGCTATGAGGTTAACCACATAAAAGGTTCACAAAACTGTCTTGCAGACCTTTTTTTCGAGATGTCCATACAACGAACCTAATACCCAGTCGACACCAGAGCACAGTGCAGAGGGTGTATAAAACTGCAACGTAGATAGTGCTCAGTACCACAGCCAATTGTGACAATGTGTCAGTAACGCTGTGTACACCATTGTGATGGGGAAGATTGTATCTCCCAATGTATATAACTTATGTACATATTGTGATTCTTATTATTATCATGCGAATGAATGCGTGTATAATTGTGAGATATGTGAAAGAATGAAATCAGTATTATGTAAACTAATGTGTTGTATACCTGTGAGATATGAGAAAGAATGTAATTATTATTGTAAATACATAAATATTTTAACAACCAGACACTACGGAGAAGTGTCACGGGACAACACTAGAGGATCCAAGAAGTTACCAAGCCACTAAAACGTGAGGTAATCCTAAAGTATCCAGACCGAGGTGCCCAAGACGTTTTAACAAGGTACGAAAGATGACTGCGACAGTACAATCCGAGCAGAAGACGGAAGAGATGATCCAACAGCTGATAGTAACAACTACTACTCCGTTTATAGAAGATCCATCCAGAACGGACCAGCTTTGTTTGAATGACATCACAACACATGTAATAGTACAGCTGTATACTTCCGAGTTTTTGCATATTATTAAAAGTATATAAATGTATGACGTTGTATTAAAATGTGATTTAAAATATTCCCATATACGGAATTGTATATGTTGATTTGTATAGGATGTAATCTCAGCATCGTAACTTGATTGCTTCTTTACAAACGTGACTTTTTGTGCACATTTGTCAATAAGGATCAAATTATGACACTAAGAAATAAATTTCCAATTGTAATTTATGTCTTGTAAACGACGATAAATTATTGTTCCTAATTTTTCTGTATAATAACCAGGGGATATTATTCTAAATTATTGGTGATATGTAAATATGTATTGTAACCATTAACATGTGTGCTTGATAAATAACATGTCAATGTAACATCGTTTAGATATGGACAGTATATTGCCAAAACTGTTCACCTTCATTAGAAACTCTAAATAGAGGTCTGATGGAGGAGTCATCTCAGAGGGAGATGCTCACGGCTTGACCTGATTATTTTAGTATTTTTGTTCTTGGTTGTGAGGTAGGGGCCAGTTTAGCCGATACCTACCGGACTAGCTGGGTCACAGCGAGGTAATGCCCATTAAATAGATTGTACTTGACTGTTGTACGTCATAGTGCAACATAAAAGGTGTATACATATTGTTGACTATTCACCTGTATATATTTATGATAATTGTTAATGTATAATGTTCGACTTTGACATGTTTAAGAACACCTAGAAATATATTATACATGTAAGGAAATCCTTTCATGGAAAAGGGGTGTGGAGAGTGTCAAGGTCTCACATCCGAGGTTGCGACGCGTTGTCTGTACCAACGCCAGACACCATAACAACACGCAACCCTGAGTAATGTTAGACACGGCAGAGAGAACGCGGCGTCTTTGCCGACGCCTGGATAAGCAGCCACGCACAGCAATTGAGTTCACCCCGTGAACCGTGCAGGGGACACCAGCTGACGTGAGCGTGTAGCGTGTAAGACGCCAGGACTGGCAGACGGGCTGAGATCGTTGAAAGGACAGGTTGCAAGGGAATGCGAGTTGAGTTTGAATCTGCCTTGAGAGCTAGCCTGTACGACAGTGGGAGACTGAGTCGAATGCTTGTATAGTTTAACTGTAAGTGAGATGTTTATTGCTTGCATGTATTATTATGTATTGTAGTGATCTTGTTCATGTTGAAATGATTGCTATAGATTGTCAGTGCGCGATGTTTGTGCGATAATTAATGCAACGCGTCAATAAAGCGTGTGAATAATACTTTCGGATATTCACTTCGTGTGATTTGATAGTTTGATATTACTTCACACTTGCCAGAAAACGAGCTACTTGTCTTGTGTTATGCAAGACTCTGACAAGTGCGAATGTGGAGGCTTTCATCCGGGTTTCGTCTCAGGAGATGTTACAACAGGACTTACTCGTTGTAATGTAGTAAACGCAGTAACTAGATCTACTGCACAGATGCAAGATCGAATCGATCAAACAGAGGCTTTACAACGAGTAAGTCCTGTTGTAACATCTCCTGAGACAACTAGGGAGACGTTTATAACATCTCAGAAAGCCGATCGATCTCTGCAAAAGTATTTTAAACTTATAGGCCAAAAGCCAAGAGTAGCAAAGAATGCTCAATGGTACTTTGCTCTCAAGAACGGAATTCTAACACAGTATTACACCAAAGGTTCCAGCACTATAGAACAAACAGTGCTACCGTTAGAAAACCGCAAGCAAGCATTGAACATAGCCCATGACATACCCTTTGCAGGACACATGGCTTATGCTAAAACTAGAGCAAGGTTACTTACTCAATTTTATTGGCCAAAGTTTTGCAACGATACCAAACAGTATTGCAGATCGTGTGACATCTGTCAAAAGCTTGTCAAAAAGGGTAAACACCCACAAGCTGAATTGCAAGTTACTGATTTGGCTAGTAGACCGTTTGAAAAGATCTCGGTCGATATAGTTGGTCCTCTGAACCACATAACATCTACAGGTAATAGATACATTGTAACACTCATTGATCTATGTACTCGTTGGCCAGAGGCAATTCCAATGAAGAACATAACTTCCAACGACATCATGGAAGTGTTCTTTCATATTTTTGTGAGGGTAGGATTCCCTGATACCATCCTTTCAGATCGGGGTAGCCAATTTATTTCCTCGGCTACACAAGCCTTTACCAAAATGTTGGGTGTTAAACAATGCTTCAACAGTCCATATCACCCACATTCGACCGGTATAGTAGAAAAGATTAATGGCGATATGAAACATATGCTCTCTAAGGTAACCCAAGAACATCCTGAAGATTGGGATACTTATCTGCCTGCCATTTTGTTTGCATATAGGGAAGTGCCCCATTCCAGCACTGGGTTCTCACCATTCGAAATGTTATATGGTGCACAACCACGCGCCCCATTATCTCTGTATGAATCTGTGTTGACTGGAAGTACAACTGTGTCTATACCCATTTCACCATATGAACATGTAACATCATTGCGTGATAGAATTATGAAATCATGTATATTAGCCAAAGAAGCTCTCCAAAAACAGGAGCTATTTACCGACAATATGCTAACAGAGGAAATAGAACTATTACACTGACGCCAGGACAGGACGTTCTTCTTCTTTTGCCAAGTGATAGACATCTCCTAACTGACTCATGGCAAGGACCGTTCAAAGTGCTATGACAAATTTCGACGGTAGATTACGAGATTGCAGTTAGGGACAAACATAAGATTTTTCATATTAACATGCTCAAACCATATCACCACAGGCAAGACGAACAAGTAGAGACTGCAGCAAGCACCTCCATAGTGAACCAGATGGACGACAACGACACTGGCGAGATACCGACACCAGGTCTTGACACGACGACCAACTTACAAGACATTAAGGTAAATCCTAAACTGACTCAGACACAAACTGACAGTTGCAGACAACTGATACAAGAATACCGGACGATCTTTTCGGACAGCCCAGGACAGACAGATTTAGTGCAACACCAAATCATCTTAACATCTGACGTTCCTATTAAGTGTAGACCATATTCCATCCCTATACACTATAAAGAAAAACTTCATCAAGAAATCATTGATTTAGAAACAAATCATATCATTCGACGTTCACAATCTCATTTATGTTCACCAATAGTTTTGGTACGCAAAAAGGACAACACTATTAGACTTTGTGTGGACTATCTTAAACTCAACAGTATTACACAGTTGGATTTAGAACCAATGAGCAACTGTGAAGACATCTTGACTGAACTATCTGACTCACGTTATTTTACTAAACTTGACATGACAAAAGGCTACTGGCAGATGGCTGTACATCCTGATAGTATACATCTGACTGCATTTGCCACACCTTGGGGTTTATACGAATGGTGTAAACTACCTTTTGGATTAGTCAATGCACCAGCTACCTTCATCAGAATGACAAGAATTCTTTTGACAGACATTGCTAACATCATTTGGTACATGGACGACATTTGCATACACACAAAGGACATGACAGAGCACATAACAGCACTACAGCAGACATTTGACAGAATTAGACATCATGGACTGACTGTAAAACCTTCCAAAGTGGATATAGCCTTTCAGGAAATCTCATTTTTGGGCTATAAGATCTCAAATGGCTTTATATCAACTGACGATAACATCATGTCCAGAATTTTGAAATTGTCGCTTCCGACAACTAAGAAACAGTTGCGAAGTGTGTTAGGTCTGTTAAACTATTATAGACAGTTTATTCCTCATTTTGCTGAATTGACCAAATGTTTCACTGATCTACTAACAAATAAACACCCCAATGTGATTGTAAACAGTGAATGTTTAAGGCCAGCATTTACGAAAATTCTTTCTTATTTTTCTAAATCACCTATTTTGAAATTGCCAAATTTGAATATTACTTTTAGATTAAGATGTGATGCGAGCTCCGTAGCCATTGGAGGTGTGCTTCTCCAAGAACACGACCAAATCTTGTACCCAGTATACTACGTCTCTCGAAAACTGAACACCAGCGAACGAAATTACAGTACACCGGAACTCGAGGCTCTTGCCATGGTATTTTCGGTACGTAAACTTTCTAGATTTCTGTTAGGCAAACATTTCATTATTGAAACAGATAATACTCCGCTGACAATTGTTACCAGAGGAACGCCTAGTAACAGCAGGGTGGCAAGATGGTCCCTTCTTCTGCAGGACTATAGCTATGAGGTTAACCACATAAAAGGTTCACAAAACTGTCTTGCAGACCTTTTTTTCGAGATGTCCATACAACGAACCTAATACCCAGTCGACACCAGAGCACAGTGCAGAGGGTGTATAAAACTGCAACGTAGATAGTGCTCAGTACCACAGCCAATTGTGACAATGTGTCAGTAACGCTGTGTACACCATTGTGATGGGGAAGATTGTATCTCCCAATGTATATAACTTATGTACATATTGTGATTCTTATTATTATCATGCGAATGAATGCGTGTATAATTGTGAGATATGTGAAAGAATGAAATCAGTATTATGTAAACTAATGTGTTGTATAACTGTGAGATATGAGAAAGAATGTAATTATTATTGTAAATACATAAATATTTTAACAACCAGACACTACGGAGAAGTGTCACGGGACAACACTAGAGGATCCAAGAAGTTACCAAGCCACTAAAACGTGAGGTAATCCTAAAGTATCCAGACCGAGGTGCCCAAGACGTTTTAACAAGGTACGAAAGATGACTGCGACAGTACAATCCGAGCAGAAGACGGAAGAGATGATCCAACAGCTGATAGTAACAACTACTACTCCGTTTATAGAAGATCCATCCAGAACGGACCAGCTTTGTTTGAATGACATCACAACACATGTAATAGTACAGCTGTATACTTCCGAGTTTTTGCATATTATTAAAAGTATATAAATGTATGACGTTGTATTAAAATGTGATTTAAAATATTCCCATATACGGAATTGTATATGTTGATTTGTATAGGATGTAATCTCAGCATCGTAACTTGATTGCTTCTTTACAAACGTGACTTTTTGTGCACATTTGTCAATAAGGATCAAATTATGACACTAAGAAATAAATTTCCAATTGTAATTTATGTCTTGTAAACGACGATAAATTATTGTTCCTAATTTTTCTGTATAATAACCAGGGGATATTATTCTAAATTATTGGTGATATGTAAATATGTATTGTAACCATTAAAATGTGTGCTTGATAAATAACATGTCAATGTAACATCGTTTAGATATGGACAGTATATTGCCAAAACTGTTCACCTTCATTAGAAACTCTAAATAGAGGTCTGATGGAGGAGTCATCTCAGAGGGAGATGCTCACGGCTTGACCTGATTATTTTAGTATTTTTGTTCTTGGTTGTGAGGTAGGGGCCAGTTTAGCCAATACCTACCGGACTAGCTGGGTCACAGCGAGGTAATGCCCATTAAATAGATTGTACTTGACTGTTGTACGTCATAGTGCAACATAAAAGGTGTATACATATTGTTGACTATTCACCTGTATATATTTATGATAATTGTTAATGTATAATGTTCGACTTTGACATGTTTAAGAACACCTAGAAATATATTATACATGTAAGGAAATCCTTTCATGGAAAAGGGGTGTGGAGAGTGTCAAGGTCTCACATCCGAGGTTGCGACGCGTTGTCTGTACCAACGCCAGACACCATAACAACACGCAACCCTGAGTAATGTTAGACACGGCAGAGAGAACGCGGCGTCTTTGCCGACGCCTGGATAAGCAGCCACGCACAGCAATTGAGTTCACCCCGTGAACCGTGCAGGGGACACCAGCTGACGTGAGCGTGTAGCGTGTAAGACGCCAGGACTGGCAGACGGGCTGAGATCGTTGAAAGGACAGGTTGCAAGGGAATGCGAGTTGAGTTTGAATCTGCCTTGAGAGCTAGCCTGTACGACAGTGGGAGACTGAGTCGAATGCTTGTATAGTTTAACTGTAAGTGAGATGTTTATTGCTTGCATGTATTATTATGTATTGTAGTGATCTTGTTCATGTTGAAATGATTGCTATAGATTGTCAGTGCGCGATGTTTGTGCGATAATTAATGCAACGCGTCAATAAAGCGTGTGAATAATACTTTCGGATATTCACTTCGTGTGATTTGATAGTTTGATATTACTTCACACTTGCCAGAAAACAAGCTACTTGTCTTGTGTTATGCAAGACTCTGACACGTAATCACATCCGAAAAAAAGACTGGATGAACGCAGAAGAAGAAGAAGAAGAAGAAGAAGAAGAAGAAGAAGAAGAAGAAGAAGAAGAAGAAGAAGAAGAAGAAGAAGAAGAAGATGAAGAAGAAGAAGAAGACTGCGTTCAGGAAAATATGTTTAGCAAAACCCTGAAAATTAGATCGCGCATTCACAACACAAAATTCAAAATGGCGTCGCCCATATTATACTAATTACTAAAGCGAACCTGTATTTATTTATAATTAGAACTGGCAATTTAACTACTAAAATTAAACAGAATACAAGTATCATTTGCAGCAATAATTTACCTGTATACATGTATAGTTTTTCAACATTTGACATGATTGAAATTTGTTAAGCCGGTTTTCAGACCCGTCTATATTATAAACCTGTAAGGAGTACATTTTTTCTTAACCGCACAGCTGTACATACTTAAATTTGAATAAAATTTTGTGAAACAAGTTATGGTTTTTTTTAAAAGTTAGTATTTAATTATTAAATGGTCACTTTTATATACAGAACAGTCCTCCGAAGTCTGAGAGTATCTGCCTGCATGGCAAGGTACCACCAGTCTGCACGCCAATAAGCCAGACATGGGACAACGGATACTCACGAAAACCTCAGGTCCTGTATGACATCACACTGATGTTGGACAACAGGATGTCTTCATCCGACATACAGCACTTTGCACTGGAGTTCACAGCCAGCGAATGCAAGCAAAGCATATACAGAATAGTGCAATTATAGAGCAGAAGTAGAAATCAAGTATTAGGGAAAGTGACTGCTTAATTTATGCAGCAGTTACAAGCTTCTTTACTTACTTATTTATTGCATGATATTTAATCAACAAAAGAAAGCTGTCACAATGCAGTGCAGTGGGTGCATCAAGACAATGTGAATACATTTTCATGAATTGTTCTTTGACATACGACGAACATATCACATGACATTTAATTAATATACATGGGCGGCTATTTTTAATTGTTAATTATGTCACAGAATATCCTATTGAAACAGGAATGTGGCCGTGGCTTTCCTTTTACTAGTTTAAATACTAAAATATACATCTTGCCAGGTTTGTTTGCCAATAATTAGCAATGCACATGATATTTAATGAATATTTATCAATTTGCGGCTATTTTAAATTATTAATTAGGTCACAACACATCCTATTTTTTTTTAAATAGACATGTCATTGTCAAGTTAGGCCTTGCTTTCTCAGACGCAACATTAACAATTACAATATATTATATATGGTTGCTAAGCAGTTTGTTTAAAAATAAAGTTATTTGGTTCGTTTAAAAATAAACAAGCCACAGTAATTAGAAAGCAAAATTAAATGTTCTTAGCTCCCAATTTACTGGGCTGCGATCAGAACTGCTCATTCTCATTCATTTGTTCAGATTCCTTTGCACTTCCTGATTGTAGATCACGATACAAAAATATTATTATTAATAACTCTGCTTAGAATTGAAGTACATTCTTCATTTAAATACCGTTGGATACGTCTTGTAATAGTAAGTAGTGACTAATAATAGAATAATTAATAATTAATACTTACCATCCATTAACCATGCCAAATTAATTACAAAATAAATGAATGATGTAGTAAAATATTCAACATTACGAAACTGAGTGTGCTTTATTCCAACATTCAACATAAACATACCTCCAGGCATGCAATGAAATACCTGGGGATACGATTTGATAGAAGCCTTGCTTAAACTTAAACTGAGCACATAGACCAGGCGGTGACAACAGCCAAGCGGGGTTTGGCTGCAATGCGTGTCATAGCCAGAGTTGCCACTTTTTTTGACCAAAAATATCTAGAAACGGCCCAAACAACATCCATAAATATCTAGATTTCCTTAGAAAGTATCTAGGAAACATATCCAGATTGAGAAAGTAAGAAATTACTTATGTTTTGATGTGACTGCCGGTCTCCCTGGCAAAGGAATTTACGGCTTTCGCCGTAACCCCGAATATTCTCGTCAGTAACGCCAGATTGTTGGGCGTTGACCCAATTCAGTTCAAAGTTTAAATAATGGCAGTTACCATAATTTACGGCGTCCAGATCAAACAAAAAGTGGGTAAATTACCAGGGTGACCAGATCGCCGTGATAAAAAAGCCAAGCCACGAAATAAAAAGCAAACATAAAGCCAAACATTTTCCCAGTCAGTACAGGATTCATTATAGTATGTCCCACAAAGAATGCCTTCATTCACGATCAATTATTTTGAAAACTGTCTGTTGCATCGTTATGAAATTTTTCCAGCCGTCTTATATTTACTTCCACCCAAGAAATATATCTTTGATAGGTCCAAACACAACTTAAATCATCGAAAGCGGTGATATTTCTTTGATGTTTTGCTGAACCGCTAACAAATTTATGTTTACAGTAATGGAAGCCCCGCCAATAAGATGACACACAAGGCGTATCCGGATTCGTATGGGAGTGGGTGCAATGAAAGAACTAGCTTAAAAGTCGACAGTGTCAGCTGCATTGAACCAGGTTTTATCCCATATGGCTCAGTTTCTTTCCGCAGCGCGGAAAGCGTCGCACAAAGCACGAACTCCGTAGCTCCAGCGACGACCCTCGGGGGTCTCCGAAAAAATGCACTCGTGAAATGAAGGACGCGGCCCGGAATCGAACATACAACCTTCGGAGCCCGAGTCAGACGGCTTGACCACTTCACCACGGAGAATCCCGAGAGGGTGCAAGTGCAATGTGTAATATTAGTCAAGACAGAGAATTTACAGAGGCACGGGGTAAATAATTTGTAAATTAACAGGAAAGTAGTAGGAATATATTTCTAACCTTATTTTTCATTTCCTTATTGTTTCTTCAGCTGCTGGTTAATAAAGTGTACACAAGTATTCGTGTTAGCTTTTTATATTGAGTTCGTGAAAGCTTCCAAATAGCTGTGCGTTAATGTGCGTATGGAGTGACCAGAAATGATACCGCAATTTAGTCATCATGTTTCCATTTTTAAGGATCTGTTCAGCTGTCTGTGTAGTTTGTTCACACGTACACATGGGTGACAGACCCGCTTTGAGTCTTAATGAAAGACTGTCTACTCTGCTGTTTACCGTTCAGAGACGGAACATGGTTACCTGTTTTGCACTATGAAAATAGTTGTCAGTGTCTCTGTAGTGGGCTTTCTTCTTAACGACCAAGATGTTAATCCTCTTTTCATTGAAGTTTATATATTGATTCGTATGCACGTGTGTTGTCCCCTAATTTGACAACGTGTTTGCTCTCACGTTTCTTGTTATGCCACAATATGTCAGTTTCCACCGCAATATTACTCTTCTGTTGGTATTCAATGCATTTAGTGTGTGTGTGTGTGTGTGTGTGTGTGTGTGTGTGTGTGTTTCAATACAGTTGTTTGTCACCGCTGAGGGCTTGCGGAATTGAAAATTCATCACTGTGGAATACAAACTGTTGCCATTGATAGTATGCTGATGCTGTAATGTTTAGGGTCTGCCATTCTTCTGAAAATTTGTAGTAAAATATCCCAGTTGGTGTGCATGTGGATTAAGGTCTGCGATCTGCACAGACCTTAATCTGTGTCGGACGAATCCAGTAGGTTGATGATTGCTCTCGGTTGCAAAGAATTCAATCCATCCTTTCTCCAATAGTCCTCTTTCTCTTTCTACACATGGTCCTCACATTTTTTCCAGTAACTTTTATCAATATTTAATAGACTGGTTGATAGACAGAGACAGACAGACAGAAAGACAGACAGAAAGGTAGGTAGGTAGGTAGGTAGGTGGGTGGCTGGCTGGCTGGCTGACTGGATAGCTGACTGGCTGGCTGGGTAGGTAGGTAGGTAGCTAGATAGATAGATAGATAGATAGATAGATAGATAGATAGATAGATAGATAGATAGATAGATAGATAGATAGATAGACCACCAGGAGCTGGGTGAAGCCGGGCCGAGTCAGCTAGTTTATTTATATAATCACGTTTCATGAAAGAACCCCCATTGGAGACACCTCTGAACAATACCATTTAACTCCGCGCTGTTTGTGCCAAAACGAAAACCGCGAGACAATTTCAAAAATAGCGGGGGTGTGTTTTGCTGAATCTGTAATACTCTTAAAACGATGGTATTAATCCCGGAGCCGTAAATTATATACCGCATATAAACAAACATTGAAATCTGCTTTACAATCTCCAGAACGAAATTTTTTTTGTTGGGTGGACATAATGATAAGGTTATTTGCTAAATCTCATCATTTTCCCTCAGTTGGTTACTGGGATATTGAATTTTATATTGGGGCAAAAAAAAAAAAAAAAAAAAAAAAAAAAAAAAAAAAAAAAACACACACACACACTATAGACTTAGATTAAGTTTCCAGCTTTGAAATCATTCAACATTTTGGATGAAGAAACAAATTCATTACAGCACTTGTTTGAAGATAGTTCTGCTCTAATTCTAATAATTGCTTCTAAGAGAGACAGCTGAAATATATTCCTTACTTTGGTTTTATGCATGTTAAAAGAGAACATCCTCTCCACTGCAGCATTGCTAATAGGTGTGTAGTCGATGGTAAAAGAGAAAGGGAGACAATCATAAAGACTGATGCTTCCTTCACTACGGTGCTAAGAGGTAGAGAGTAGTTCTGACTTCTTTACGGCCAAAGAAGAAAAATAGTGAAAAGAGAGAGAACCTCACACCGCCTCAACCAACAAAAAAAGAGGGTAGTAATTAGATAAGAAGATATACGAGATCTCAGGCAGGGGCCTCAACTCTGGACTGACTGTCATATTTGAGACCCAGACATTGGATTAAGGTGTTAGACTGTGGTAGAAATAGTGACTGTAAAAATTAAAAGAGACTAAACAAACGAATCAAAAACAGTACAAAAATAGCTCTTTATTTATCTCCTCTAGCTGAACATGTTTGATAACCCATTGCAATAACAGATACAACAGACAACTGTATATATCAAACAACAACGGTGGGTAACCCCCAACCAATCAACATCACTTAAGACAACAGGGTACACCAAGTACCACAACACAGGTGCTCCAAGCAATAGCTGGTTAGACTGACACAATAAAGAACCTTGACACAAGCAACACTGCACAGACAATAAGGCACTACAAGAACATAGGTTACACAACATAAACCCCAAGACGCGACATAAACAAGAGTTGTGACACAATTTACTATCCCACCAAGAACCCAGGCCTGCTGACACTAACTAGTCAGCCACTCCTGTAACAATGGAAAACACAATCTATGATTATCATGGTAAAGACAACATATTAAACACATGAAGCAATGAGCACATGCAATATAACATTTGAATTAACCCATAGGTCATAAATGTCTTCCATCAAATTATCCACCTTGCCCCTCTAGTTGTACTACTGTTATTCTGAGGTAACCCTTGGTGACTGGCATGATCATTCTTGTGTTGCCTCATTCTTCTTAAAGGTGACTACATATCTAATTGTTAAATACAACAATCAATGTTGCATCATCAGATCACCCACTTTATTATCTTCTCCAGTTGTGCCACTGCTATCATGAGATTACACTTGATATTGCTAGAATGGACCACCTAATGCAACAATGTCAATCTGCTCCACCTTCTCAGCTCAATGTAACTACACCACACAGCTCCTACATACACAAGCCGTGGAAGATTGATCTAATTTGTCCAGCTGTAAACACATAGCTACAAACAACAGAGTACATACATCAGCCGTTGCAAACAGCCACAACATCTCAACACATTTGGTTAACATATAACAGACATTGCACACAAACAACATATCAGCATTGATTCAGTTAACAGGCATAAGAATGACATCTTTGTTCTGGTAAATTAGGCTGTCATTCCTACCTACCAAAGTGGCTACATTTGCCAAGGAACCCATAATCAGTTCCCTGTCTACACCTTCTAGAATATTTTATACATTAATTTGTACCAAGTCACCGGTAACACCAGACAACACAATATTCCCTATAAACCACAAGTTCATGGAACACTATCAATGTTCAACCCAAGATATTGTCACAACTAAACACTACCTACTATATTCTCAGCCTAATGCTCACAATTCCCTATCCACTGTTACGCACACCGGCAACTGTTTTGCTAACACACCGTACTCTTTTCCCTAATATAAAACATATATTGACAGGTTGAACTCCTGTGCTCCACATCTGATAGTACACTTTACACCTATGCAACAATACACAACATTATGAACTCTGCCACCATCAGACCCTAAGTTACCTCAACATAGGGACTTCACTGGACAACTACCTCAACAATGTCCCAGTTTGCATGAAGAGTACCAGCACTAATATGATACTGTGCAAGTTACAGCATCTGATTAGCATTACAAACTAACAACCAGCAAGCAAAACATGTCTAACTATGAAAAGCAACAGACATACATACAATGTGGAAACACCATATCTGTAGAATGTGACAATGTAACCTTACACATAGAAGAATCACAACATTCACAGAAAGTTAAAGATTAAGATAAACATTTATTACACAGGAACTCATTTAGGGACTCTCTGATGCCCCTAAGATAGCTCATAAAATAAACACACAATATTACTAAGTGAAAGTACACCAAATAGTGGCCACAGTGCCTCATTCATATGAGGCAGGATCCAAGAACAACAATGTCCATGGCAGGATACAGAACATTAGTTCTAATATAATAAACAGTGTACTATATATATTATGTCACTATTACACACTAATGACCAATAAGTGTTATTCAAGGCCCAACACAATCAGTGTAATATTATTTGTGAGTGGACAGCAAATGTACAGTTGTGCGCTCTGTTCCCCATCATTCTTCCTATGATACCCCGGTTATAAACTTTGCTATCTTACGCTTCATGTCACATGACAACTACATATTAATATCTCTGCGAAGGGTGGTACGCAGCACTAAATCACATTCTTCCCCTGGTAAAACAATCACCCTGTTTTACTACACATAAAACTCCCAGTTTGATACACTAGCACAAACACTACTGCATTCTGGTAACAGATGTGACACCAGACTTCAATGCTAAATGAGAAACCCCTTTACCAATATCAGTTCCAGATGCACCTGCCTGTTCTCCCTCAGTAAAGCCACACTTCATCCGCAGTTACGATTACACAATGATTGCTGATACGCACCCCGCGTATTAAGATGCATTATTTCCTACGCCTAGTGGCTATCAATCTGCATGGCATCCCTACAATTCAACACATTATGTCCTACACTTCTATTTATTACCTACATGTTCTAACTACATAGCTTAACCATTAACCCATCATTGCCACATATAACATGTAAGTACCCTTCCCTGCTTTACACATGTTATAAATATTACACATATATTATGGTTATTTTCCCCTACTCATGTTGCTTTGGAGTGTTCATACCCAACTCTTGACCAAACATCCAATGTGATGCTCACCATTGTCACAGAATAATCCTGTAAACATATCTTGCTGCTGTATACACATACACATATGATTCTCACCACTCTGTTGTTAAGTAACCTTCATTTCTAGCAACCTCACAAGCACTTACTCCCTTCCATGCCAAAATGGCCTGCATGGCACCATGTGGCATTATTTCAGTCTTTACTATAAACTAATTTATGACCCCACACATTGTATATTTTGTTGAATCTCCCACATATCTATTTAGCCAGTAACACATTAATGCCATAGGATAACCATGTAAAATAATTCCCAACAAAATAATCTTGTGCCAGCATGGCTGGCGTGACATGACATCAGTCTCTACCATATTTAACCACCACTAATGACCTATCTTCGTATTTCACATCACCATTGTCTGATTGCTGGCATCTCTATGAATTAAATGTTATATTCCTAAAACCTCAGGGACGTTACATTGATCTGTAGAACAGCTCACTTTAGTAATACTCATCTACATTATCTATTTATATTTCTTTGTTCCTACCATCTCGCCTAACAATTTTGTTCCCACACATCGGTTTTCCCACGTGAACGCTTTTCAAGCCTGTAACATGGCGTGTGCTGCGATTTAACAAATATTTATTAAATTAAACATTTTAAACTTACAGCTTTTGCCTCTGACATATGTTGTTCAATGATGAACAGATGGGAAACCCCACATATCTTGTCTTAAAGCGGGCTGGCCACAAAACTACAGAGGGCCCCAGCGCCTGCCTTCCCACACCGCTGGCTGCTACAAGGAACAATGGACTCTGGTCCCTTTGTTTCAGAGTGGCGTTTCCGGCGTTGCCAGATATTTTCTTGAGGCAGACCAAACCAAAATAAATCGTTGGTTTGGCGCTATCACATATCCAACCCCTTACTTTTTTTGACGTCCCGTCAAAAGGAATGGACTATCGTATCCCCTTACCCCAACTATCTCTTTACAAGTTAACATCTACACATAAACCATCATCAAAATTACCAACGCCCCAAAAAAAAAATAAAGCCACCTGTGACCTCATCCAAGATTAATCATCAATGAAACAAGGATTCATTTAAATTTACACACAAACTGCCACCAAAATGACAAAGGCAAAACAAATCTATGTCACATGTTACCTCCTCCAAAACCTAAACTGCTGGTTATATCCCTGAAGAGTACCACTAAAAAAAATAGTCTTTTTCTTTTCATACATCACTTACAATGTGAAACAGTGTAGATTACATCACCAGGCATCAGTCAGTTCTAAATACCAATAATCTGAACACAAAAGTATAAACTATACTAACTCAGTTGTTGGTACTAATGACTAAAATAATATCAGTGATGAAAAATAGCTCTTTTGCTATAAGAGCACCAATCATAACAAAATGAATACAACCCTCACTTCTTACATAAAAATAATTAAACATAAAAGCTACATAAACATTAAACAAGTAACCTTTATATTGGTTACTACTTCCCTTAACTCTGGAAATTCAACACAAAATGTATTTAAAAATAATACCATTTGTCTCTTCAAATATAAGCTTCCTGCAGCTACTGTGGTACCTAAATGACTTGTTTTTCTATCAACCTGTATCTCTACACTAAAAAGAACATTTCATCATGTGTCGCCTGTAACCTGTATCTAAACATAAAGGAAAATATACCGGGCCAACAAAACATTGTTATTTCAATAATATCCCACCTCATGAATTCACCCTGGAAGTTACTCTCTTACTGGACATGATGGCAATGACAACACCACATCATGCACAACAGAACCACCCCTTTCACCTGGTCTGCCTGGTGTTCTTGTACTCTAAAAGAAAAACATGTCACCACATGACACCATCTACCTGCAATCATAATATATAAAAACAGCAAAACATAACTGCTAATTAACTAACTACACTAAGGCTGTCAATCCAAAAGACTGGAATTCCTAAACAGATGAAAACAGTCTATCTTTCACAACCATGTCTAACGGACAAAAGTTCTTGCTGGTGGTCTTTCGTGGAAACACCATATCTGTAGAATGTGACAATGTAACCTTACACATAGAAGAATCACAACATTCACAGAAAGTTAAAGATTAAGATAAACATTTATTACACAGGAACTCATTTAGGGACTCTCTGATGCCCCTAAGATAGCTCATAAAATAAACACACAATATTACTAAGTGAAAGTACACCAAATAGTGGCCACAGTGCCTCATTCATATGAGGCAGGATCCAAGAACAACAATGTCCATGGCAGGATACAGAACATTAGTTCTAATATAATAAACAGTGTACTATATATATTATGTCACTATTACAGGTGTTATTAAGCAAGTAAGAGCAAAAGAAGCAAGCTCTTTAAATTGGGGATGTTTCATGACTCCTTGCCAGAACTGCTCTGTCATAATCTCCCCTGTAGTTGTGCCGCGGCGTCATTACGGGCGCCAGGCGAATACCATTTACCTGTCCACAGGTTCGCCTGTGAGCGGGACTAAGCAGACAGCGGTCAAGCCAGTACAGGCGTGACGCACGAAGTTCCCGCTGGGACTCCATCCCACATGGCAAGTGCTCAGAGCGGGGACCGGCAGACAGGCTTGGGATCGCCGGACAGTACGGACGGGGTTTGAGAGAGCTTGTGTGACTGCTGTGTCCGAATGCCGATTGATAGTAACTCTTGTGAGAGAATAGAAGACTGTGCGGCGGCTGTGGTATAGGTCTGTGAGTGTATCCAGTGTATTGATTCATTGACTAATTGTATTGTTGTATTGATATTGTAATGGCGAGACGCCTGATCTGATTGTGTTGCGTGATAAGTGTAAATAAAGTGTTTAACTTAGTGTTGCAGTGTGTCACGTCAAATCATTCCGTGACTGTTTATGTCTCACATGTGTTGGGTCATGCGAGCCTTATTCATTGTTATATGTAAGAACCTGACATGTGTGAACGTGGGAAGCTCGTCCTCATAGGATTTGAACAACTGAAATAAGTGTAAACGTGTTGTATGAACGTGAATAACTATTCTTAAGTGAGTGAACTATAGATAACATGGCTAGCTTATCCTCGTGAAAGTATTTGTGTAGCATAGAAAGCGTGCGTAAGCGAAAAGTTCTGGAAAGAAAGAAAGTTGTTGAATTGGTTGAACGGACGACATTACGACGAACAATCATACTTGAAAACATACAAACCTACAAATCTTAGTTGACACGCATACACCTCATAAACATACATATACTAATATTTCCTCCTCCAAAAGTAACAGGTTTTTGTGCGCCACCCGAAGCCGTTATCAGTAGAGGTCATT
This sequence comes from Cepaea hortensis, assembly GCA_963921405.1. Lineage (NCBI taxonomy): Eukaryota > Metazoa > Mollusca > Gastropoda > Stylommatophora > Helicidae > Cepaea > Cepaea hortensis. The sequence continues at coordinate 73,626,994 of OY992897.1, read as the reverse complement.
TTTCCGGGCAGTAACGACCCTACAGTCTCTGGTCCAGTATTCCACCATTCTCCAGTTTCTCCGAGCACTTAAGTATTATCTTTTTCATATACTTCTGTATGCAATTTTAGGCACGCGCTGTAATTTCAGAAATACTGTATAAATTGTTCAATCTACTAACAACGTATAACTAAATTTTTTGTGTGAATATTCATTGTCATTGGAACATTCCATCATGTCCACTTTAAATGAGTTCATCGAGACGGGTTTAAAGTTAAACAAAACTGGTGATGAATTGACAAAATGGAGTGAGGCAAAATATTCAGAGCACCTCTTAGTACAGGAAATAGCTAGGGAACGCGAGGACAGAGCAGCTGAAAGAGAGCTGAAAAGGGCAGAATTAGAATTGTCTGCAAAAACCAAACAGGCAGAAGCTGATGCCGAGATAAAGAAAGCCGAGATCTTATCTCCGAGTAAACGAGAAGAGCTTGAAATTAATGCTCGAACTAAGAAGGACGAACTCGAACTGCAGCTGAAAATTAAACAGCTAGAAGCTGAGACAGCTGTAAACAAAGAGTCTAGAAAGTCAGAAAGACTTGATAAAGAAAATCAGTACAAAAAGTACCAAGGGATTGTGAGAAATTACACCACGGGTGACTGCATAGCAGCCTTCACCCAAAACTTTGAAACTTTAATGGACCATTATCAGATCCCAGAGACTGAATGGAACATCATATACATGAGAAGTTTATCAGGGGAACCTCTGAAAGTGATAGAGACCATCCCTAAAGATCTTAGGAAAGATTATCATTACATTAAGTCAAAAATTATGTCACATTTCCTGTTAGATGAAGCAGGCTACAGAGAACAATTCAGTAAAGTAGCTCCAAAACCTACACAAACGTTCTCTGCTTACATTTCTGTAGTACAGGATATTTTCAGTAAATGGCTGTCTACAGCCAAAGTTAACAACGACTTTAATAAATTGAAAGATCTCATCCTCAGAGATAAAATCATCTCATCTCTTCCACCACCATTTTCTAAGTTTCTGCAAGAGTGTGAGTGTGAGAATGTACAACAGATAGAGAAACGTGGTTCGGCTTATTTTACAGCCAACAAACAATGTTTTTCTAGTGGGTTGACTGACATAAATTTTGTAGCAGCTGCTACCTATGACAAATCAAGATCAGATCCCTACAATAGGCAAAGATCATTTAAGCCTACTACTGAGAAGTACCATCAATGTAGATTTTGCCAGCTGCCACACAATCAGACTGAGATGTGTGATAAAAACCCAGCATACCTTATATACTTGCAAAACTACATAGATAAACAAGATAAGGAGCGAAAGAGCTATACACGGCTCACCAAATGCTTCCTTTGCAAAGCGTACTGCCACTGGTGCCATTCTTGTAAAGGTAAACAGATGACCAGGAAGGCTAATGCAGCCTTGTTTGATAGCTCTTCCTCAGATGAGGAACAAATTGAAAATCACCATGTGAACTCAGCACAGGCCATTGATGTATTTAATCTCGAAAAGTGTACCATCTGTGATCAGTTCCATGAAGATGGCCTATTGACATGCGGCCACTCAATACCTATTGCCAATGAGGAAGCTAATTTGGTGATAGACTCTAAAGGCAAGATTACCATCCACCAAGGATATGTGAATGGCAAGTCTGCTACAGTCTTACGAGACAGCGGAAGCATTCTTATCGGTTTGAGAAGATATTTCATATTGCCTACAGATTATACAGGCAAACATGTGACATGCAGAACTTTCTCAGGTAACATCGAGAAATATCCTCTTGCATGGGCATATATTGACACTCCATTGCTCACAGGAAAGGTCAAATGTGCAGCATTGTCCAATCCATGTTGCGACATTATTGTTGGTAACCTTCCTGAGGTGAATGATATGCCTCATAATACCAAAACATCTGTTGCCAAATGTACTGATGATATTGTAACATCATCTCCAACCAATTGCAGTGTTGAGAATGTGCTATCATTGAATGAATGCATGTTTGCTAATTCGGTAATATCATCGCATGAATCCATTGATCTAAATGTTTCACCACCATGTTATGTTATTGAAAATGTTAACGCAGTAACTAGATCTGCTGCGAGAGTGTAAGAGCAAATCGATCAAACTGAGGCGATTTAAATGCTAAGCCCAGTGTTAGTACCTCCTAAAACCATGAGGGAGAACTTTATAACAGCCCAAAAGGCTGATCCATCATTGCACAAATATTTTAATCTTATAGGCCAAAAGCCAAGGTTGACTAAGAATGTGAGATGGCATTTTGCTCTAAAAGATTGCATCCTTACAAGGTACTATACCAGAGGTACCAGCACCACAGAGCAAACAGTGTTAACAATCGAATACCGCAAACAAGCCTTACATCTTGCACACGATATACCTTTCGCAGGGCATATGGCGTATTCGAAGACCAGATCTAGATTGTTGACCCAGTTTTATTGGCCACAATTCTGTAATGATACTAAACAATATTGCAGAACTTGTGACATCTGCCAAAAACTGGTCAAAAAGGGTAAACACCCACAAGCTGAATTGCAGGTTACAGATTTAGCTAGTAGACCCTTTGAGAAGATCTCTGTCGACATTGTAGGCCCTCTAAACCATGTAACATCTAGAGGAAATATATTCATAATTACAATAATTGATCTATGTAGCCGCTGGCCTGAAGCTATTCCACTTAAGAACATAACTGCCAAAGAAGTGATGGAAGTTTTCTTCCACATATTTTCGAGAGTAGGGTTTCCTGACACTATCCTCTCAGACCGAGGAAGTCAGTTTATAGCTGCAAGCACTCAAGATTTTACCAAAATGTTAGGGGTTAAGCAATGTTTCAATAGCCCGTACCATCCTCACTCAACGGGAATTATAGAAAAAATTAATGGGGATCTCAAGCATATGCTTTCTAAAGCCACCAAGGAACATCCTGAAGACTGGTACCTATTTGCCTGCCATATTATTTGCATATCGCGAAGTACCTCATTCTAGCACAGGGTTCTCACCATTTGAACTTGTGTATGGTGCCAAACCACGCGGCCCATTGGGTATATACCACTCCATGTTAACTGAAACTGCACCTGTACATACACCCATATCATCATATGAACATGTAACATCATTGCGTGAAAGAATAATGAGATCTTGTATCATAGCCAAAGAAGCACTTAAACAATCTGGTGCTATTTACAGACAGTACGCAAACAGAGGAAATAGGACGATAACACTTACACCTGGACAGGACGTTCTACTTCTTCTACCTAGCGACCGACATCTACTGACAGACTCATGGCAAGGACCATTCAAAGTACTAAGACAGATCTCGACTGTTGACTATGAAATTGCAGTCAAAGACAAAAAACATAAATAATTCCACATCAACATGCTAAAACCATACTACAACAGAGACGAAGACCAAGACCAGACAGCAGCCTGCACAACGATAGTTGACCATGAAGACGACGATGAGACCGACGAAATACCGACCCCAGCACTTGACACGACAAACAGTTTGCAAGACATCAAAATAAACCCGCATCTGACGCAAACAGAGATTGACAGGTGCAGACAACTGCTACAAGACACTAACACAGATGACAAGACTTCTTGTGACTTCAACAGAGAACGACAGACCACATAACATAACTACAGCAGACATATGACTTCAACAGACAACGACATACCATGTAACACGACCACAGCAGACAATACAAACTGACATTTAAACCATCTACAGCTGACAAAGCCTATTAAAAATACTTCATTCGTTGTTTATAAAATTTACAATAGCTTTGTCACGACTGACAATAACATCGTAGCAAGAAAGAAAGAATTACAAACTATTCTATGTCTGCCAAAATTATTACAGACCATATACCAAATTGTGCCACAATAACCGAGTATTTTAGTAACATACTAACCAAACAAAATTGTGAACAGCGAATGCCTAAGACCTGCATTTCCAAAAGTATTATCATAGTTTTCTAATAACCCCATTCTTATAAGATCTATATTTTGATATTATTTTCAGATTAACAGCTGACACGAGCTCCGTAGCGAGTGCGTAATGTGGGTACAGGAGCACTACCAAAACCGACAATCGTCCGTTAACAATCATCACATCGGGTGCTCCAACCAACCACACGATTGCACGTTGGTCGCTGCTGCTCCAAGACTACGGTTTTGATGTCAAACATATTCCGGGCAAGCAGAATATACTAGCTGATCTTTTATCCCGTTGTCCCGACGACACCCAGTAGCCTAACTACGTCTGAGTGCAATGTGTCAAAGCACTCAAATCAAAAAGCCATGAATGAAAGTTTTTCAGATAAGCTGTGAAATATGTGATAGGGACGTGATCCCATTGTAAATATAGTTATTATTTTATAAGTAGTGTAATAATTGTGGCGTATACTTGTGTTAGAAAGGGAACATTATTTATTGTAAATATTACGGACGACAACAAACAGTGCCACATGAGTTCAGAACTTACTTCATGTGAACGATCTGATTTATCCGTGGTACCTGCCAACCGGAGATGTTCCGAAATATTTTAATCCGTGTGAAAGAAACTGTGACATTTAAATTACTGCAGAACACTGTAATTCATACGTTAATCCATAGTTTCCAACGAAATATTGAACTCACCAGCTGTTTCTAAGAACTGTGTATTCCGACCATTGTTACAACATCCATGCGGAAGAACACTGTGTTAATAACATCTGATTACATCAGCTGCGTGTGTACTTCCGGGAATTTAGAAATTTATCCAAAAAATTAGCAGACTACAAACAAATGGTCACAAAGAATTGACGAATGTAAGACACTTTGTGAACGTGAAATTACAATACACGAATTGTGTGTGAGGATTTTTTCATTTAGTGTGATCTGAGAATCATAACTTGATTAACTTGTTCACAATAGCGACATCTAGTTCACTATTGTAAAGAAGCATCAATTTATGACGCTTAGAAATAAATTAACAAATGTAATTTATTGTTTTGAAAATATGTTGAAATTATCTCCCATAAATTTTAAATTGTTTCACAGATTACACCAAAGGGAAACAAATTAAATAAGTGGTAATGTGTAAGATATAAAAACCACCTTCATGTTGCCAGATTGTCAACACTCCAAGATGACATCAGCTAGGTATGGAAGAGATTGCCGAAGTTGTAGACCAACATGAGATGTTCCTACCAAGTCTGGGGGGTGGGGGGGGGGGCTCAAATGTTGGAGTCGTCTCATATAGGGACGGCTCGCAGATTAACCTGATGTTTTCGGACGGTTTGTCATTTTTGTTTATTGGTTGCCAGGTAGTTGCGTGGGTCGCTGGTGCTACCGGTCTGACTGTGTCATATTGCAACTGACGTGATAATCCATCGAGAGGATTGTACTTGAGAGGTGTGACTTCTTGACATCATGTGAGAGTGTGTATAGATATAGCTTGCAATGCCTACGTATTGCAATGAAACCTAAGTCACGTCAGATGACAACTGATGGGAAGATTTACAGAGAGCTCACATGAAAGGTTTTACCTTTCATGAATGGAAGGCGGGGAGAGTGTCATAATCTCCCCTGTAGTTGTGCCGCGGCGTCATTACGGGCGCCAGGCGAATACCATTTACCTGTCCACAGGTTCGCCTGTGAGCGGGACTAAGCAGACAGCGGTCAAGCCAGCACAGGCGTGAAGCACGAAGTTCCCGCTGGGACTCCATCCCACATGGCAAGTGCTCAGAGCGGGGACCGGCAGACAGGCTTGGGATCGCCGGACAGTACGGACGGGGTTTGAGAGAGCTTGTGTGACTGCTGTGTCCGAATGCCGATTGATAGTAACTCTTGTGAGAGAATAGAAGACTGTGCGGCTGTGGTATAGGTCTGTGAGTGTATCCAGTGTATTGATTCATTGACTAATTGTATTGTTGTATCGATATTGTAATGGCGAGACGCCTGATCTTATTGTGTTGCGTGATAAGTGTAAATAAAGTGTTTAACTTAGTGTTGCAGTGTGTCACGTCAAATCATTCCGTGACTGTGTATGTCTCACATGTGTTGGGTCATACGAGCCTTATTCATTGTTATATGTAAGAACCTGCCAGCTCTGTATCTTTAGGCAGTCCATTTTCTTTAAATTGTTCTTCTTCATTTCAATCTACAAGAGGCAATTTTCTGTATTTCTCTTCAATAATAGTGTGGTGGTTTTCTTCAGCCAAATTCAGAAAGGGTAATTTCGAAAATAGTGGTCTAGATGCCTTGTTTAAGATTATTCCAGGGCTACAATTGGTTAGATCGTTAAATATATTTCTTGCTGAAGGAAGCCGCTTTCTAACTTGAACAAGTGCTTCTTCTAGCATTGATAAGCATCTTTCTTTGAGATCTAAGACCTCTTGTTGGCAATTAATTTTCGTATCAGAACTTGTCTGAATGTAGTTATCACACTCTGACAGGAATTGGATGCCAAAATCAACATTATAAATATCATTTTTCTTATTATTGGTTGTCGCGGAAATTCTTGGAGTTGTCGATCGAGGAAAGACTGTCGCGCCATTCGTCTACAGGCGGGCGCCATCCTTTGATGTTGGAGACAGACTGTTCTGACGGGAGTCGGCAAGATATTTTGTTGTGGGGGAAACAGGTCTCCAGATCACAGGCCGGCAAGACTTTTTGGAGTACCGGGAACAATTCCCCAGATTAAAGAAGGACAGCCGGCCAGTTGTTTACATCAAGTCGAAAAAAAGAGAAAGAAAAATAGCTCCTCGACGCCTAGTGTGTAGTCAGATTTGTGACGTCATTCAGACACAGTATTAAAACAGTCTGGACAAACAACTTTGGCGGGAGTCGACCAAATGTTGTGAGGCAACAAGGACGTGTGTGATGTTCCTGGTTTGATTATGGAGAGAGATTACAGTGTTTTATGTTGATTTATATCGGCGGACATATATCCCTTGTGTGATTTAGTAGTCTCAATTTCAAACAGGAATAAATATATGGTATTTAATTAAATAGACCCAAATTAGATTATTCTTAGGAATCGAGTGTAGTAATGTGCTTTGTAAGAACGTATTATAGGAGCATCGGCAGCTGTAGGCTATCGCGTTGCGTAAACTAGCTAGTGTGAGATATCAATTAACTCAGTCCAGAGGATGGCTAACCTCATTAAAAAATGCCCGCTGAAGTCGGAAGTGTCGTCCTACGGGTGGCAAACTAAAAATTGACACTACGCAACTACGTCCGAGTGAAATGTCTCGTCCGAATGTCTCTCGTGCTAGGAACAGCTCTGACTACCTAGTTTCTGAATGCCGCTCTTGTTCGGAACAGCTCTGACTGGGTAGTTTTCCGAATGTCTGTTGAGCCTGGAAAAGCTCTGATGGGCGCAACGACAAGCACATGTCCGAAAACTCGCTGAGTGGATGCCGTCTGCAAACCTGTCTGGTTTGTGCGGGAATGACCCGGGGAAGCGAAATGACCAATATATTGAAGTGAGGATTTAAAGCAGCCATGAGCAGGACGTGACGATCTCCCTCGGTGAGCCCAGATCCAGGGCGTTATGTGTCGGCCCTGCAACTATGGAAGCAACCTTGGATGGCGGAAAATGCTATGGACTGTCCCTGCCTTCCTTTGAGGGATGACCGCTGTCTTCGACCGTTCAACCTTGGCCAGCATGCTTGCAGATGGCACCACAAAAGTGAGAGTCTCCCAGGAATGCTACCTGGTCAAAAAAGCACGCTAAAGTCGATGTGTTGGCCTGCGGGTTTCGGCCCAAGGGCGCATAACAGACACACCGCAATCACATCTGAAAAAACACTCCGGATGAACGAAAAGAAGAAGAATTAACTCAGTGAGTTAAGAACAATGTAGTGGGATGACATTTAGGGAGATTGAGGATGGTTGGGGGGATAAAGGAAATGTCAAATGGTGGGATCTTCCAGTAGGGTATCTACTGGATTTCTGCACTTTTCCTATAGTCTTTCCTTGTCTTACCATGACTCAGACCGATGTGATGAGCTCCTCTGCCTTATGACATGAGTTTAGTTCTCTGTGAGTTTAGTTCTCTGTTATATATCTGAGTGCGGCCGTCGGCCTACACTCACCTAATAAAGGTCGGAATCGGGTTGCTCTCACCAGGTATGTTCTCTCTTCAACAGGTTCCACTATGTTTTCCAAAAAGCTAGCGGAAAAGTCATAGAAGATAATTATGGCTCGAGCATTGAAGGCAATTTTTACTCAGTGGCCTTTGCACTGGGCCCATAACCCAGAGGATCTGCAAGAACCTGACCTCTGCTGAGCGGGAACCGATGATCATCTAAGAGTGATTCCTCAGTGGTAGTTATCAGCACAGTAGAGTGAACATACTTACAATACCACCAGTAACAGGAACAATAATTGTTATATAGAGAAATTGAAAATTAACATTTGAGTTTTTCCAAATGGTGAATTCCCGTGAGACATTATCAATTAACATTGCGTTTTTCCATGTGGTGAATTCGTGTGAGAAATTAACTACTAACATTTAGTTTCAAAGTGACAGTAAACATTTATTTTACTGTACAAGGGTTATCAGATCACAGAACTTTTAGTGTCATATTAGTTACATGGTGTGTGCCAGATTCATGGTCAGTACTGGACAATATCCACTATTGGTGACCAGGCATCCGGACTATCCAAGAGCCACTGGAGGAAGTCAATATCTGGCCGGAGAGACGCATCATTTGGTGAGGTCCTTCTGTACTTGATCTATGGTGATGTTGTGTGGTCGGTACTGTGATGAGGCAGACTTTGATCCTGAGCTGTTCGGTCTGATTCTGCATACACACTAGATTATACGACAGACATTCTACACATACACTTTGCACATATCAGACATTTTTCTTTATTAAATTCATTTGTCATTTTCTTGTTGTTGTTGTTGTTGAGGCTAGAGATGTGTAGTATGTTTTGGAAAATAATGAGAGGTGGTAGAGAGAGAGAGAGAGAGAGAGAGAGAGAGAGAGAGAGAGAGAGAGAGAGAGAGAGAGAGAGAGAGAGAGAGATCCAAAGACTGATGGGGTTTTGTGGACAGAGATCTTGGATATCCTCAAGATAATGATATGGAGTTAAAAGAATGTGGGTGTTGATTCCCCTCACCCCAGGGACGACACTTATTACGACACTGGTATCATAAATCCTACTATTAAGACACTTATAATTCAAAAATAGTTCTTCATGTAATTCGTGAGGATCTGCCTTACTTTTCTGAAAAAGGCTATTTAACCTTTCGAATTCCTGCACAAAAGGGGTTGCAAAATGAAAATAAAGGTAGTTTAGAATAACGAAGACACAAACAATAGATTGCACGATTTATTGCCTGGCATATTTCGCTGCATCTCGTCAGGTACATACTGCAGAAATCACACAGCTTACGTGAATTAACTAGATAAATCCTTCAAGTTGAAATATACACATATTCGCACAGTAATGTCACTTATCTACCACGGTAATTTTAAGCTGACTAACATGTCTTTCTGTTTGCACAATTCTGGCTTGCGTTGATTGATCATAATTGCTTCTGCAAACTTTAACAAGCGAGTATTTTGTGTGTTAAACAACACATGAAAGGCAGTGTCTCTGTCCACCACATGGCCGTTTTCGACAATGTGCCTACTAATTGAAGACGCCGGGAGCTTCCGGTGTGTCGGCCCCACGAGGCTAGCATTTCCTGTGTGTTGTATCTTGTTGACCCATTGAGGTATATGTTCTGACACTCGTTTGTTAAGCTGTCTCTCTGTTCTAACAATGTAGAAGGCCTGGCATCTACATGTGAATTGGTAAATACAATTGTTTGTGGCGTACAGTGGAACAGGCTCTTTGACTGCTGGTGTAGGAATCGGTACGGTTTTATATCTAATGACTGGAGTTGCCGCACAGAATGTTCGGCCTACTGCTGTAGTAAGTGGGTCTTGTAGACGTTGCATTATGTCATCCACTCGAAACGTTAGCTGGATGAATACCTTGAGTTTGGGGACTGTAGTTACGTCTGGTTTTGGCTTGGGCTGTTGGCAGTGGCGCTTTATAAATCCTGTGGAGTACCCATTCAGGTTTAAGACATTCTTCAGAGTTTCAAATTCCTCTGTCAGTGTGTCCTGGGTGCATATCTTTCTAGCACGGTCAAACAGGGTCCGTACTAAGCCCCGTTTATACTGGACAGGTGTGAAGCTCTGAAAATTTAGGTATTGGCCAGTCCATGTTCCTTTGCGATACACTGATCTTTGAATTGTGCCATCTGCTCTACGTCTCATTAGAATATCTAGGAACGGCAACGCTTCGTTGTGTTCGTGTTCCATAGATAGAGAGATGTTTTTATGCATCTTGTTCATTATGGTCTGGAACGATGTTGCTTGTAGCTCGTCTGTGGTGATAATTAGTATATAGTCCACATAACGACGGTAAAAGGCCAAGTTGTTGATGGCTGAGAATCACTTTTCTTCTAAATGTGCCATGAAGATGTCCGCTAGAATAGGACCAAGAGGACTCCCCATGGCCACTCCGTCAATTTGACGGTATGACTTAGTTAGAAAATTGAATTGTATGTTGGCGGTACATAGTAGTAGTAGCCTCTCCAGAATAGTTGTTGGTATGCCTAATTTTAGTTGTTTGTCTTCAATGTGTTCCCTTATTATTTTCACTGTCTCCTCTAATGGAACGTTAGTGAATAGGGAGGCTATATCCATGGATGCCATGTGTTTGTTATTTATGTCCATAGTATCCAATAATTCCACCAGTTGGAATGTATCTCTGAGTATTTTTGGATCGAAGGACTGTCGTACTGGCTTTAAAATTTTGGCTAGCCATCTCGCCATTCGGTGTTGTGCAGAGTTAACCATGGACAGGATAGGTAACATCGTTTGCAGATGATAACATACGTTGTTCAGACACCAGAGATTACATTTCCCCGAGGCACCTTCACCTTGAAAGATTCTTTCACTTGTACATCCCGCAATCTGATTTATGTTATCATCTGCAAACGATGTGACATGAAATACATTGGCCAAACGGGCAGACGTCTTGCTGATCGTTTTAGAGAACACCTCAGAGACATCAATCAGGGCGCTGACAAACCTGTCCCCAACCATTTCAATTCCTCCAACCATAATGGAGTCGACGATGCATGTGTCACCACATTAAAACCCTGCTTCTCCAATAGCTCAGTCAGACTTAAAATTGAATGCCAGCTAATCAACAATCTGGGATGCATCCATCCAGCAGGTATCAATACTGTTGTGGACGCTACGGTATAACTGTGGCATCTTCCCCAATTGTTTACACTATCTATTACTATGCTGCCCCCCCCCCCCCCCCCCACATATCTAGACCTAACTGTCCCCACATCCCTATATTTTCATAACAGACTGTTCACATATTTTTGGCTACTTAAATCCTTTTTGGCAACCCACTTTTAATTCTGCAGCCAACGAGCGCCTTTGCAGCTGGCCAAGTCACCTTTCCTGCCCCACATGGCACAGTGATAGGTGGTGTGCGTGTTTTTTCGTTGTTTGCTGTATTTCGTTGTTAGCTATCTGTGTTGTCATTGACAAAGATTCTGAGAATCGAAACGTCTGTGTATCGTATTGTACGCGTTCGTGTGTATTTTATTTTATTATTCATTTTATATATTTATTGAGTGCTTCTGATTTCGGATTTTCACCTGTATTTCGCGATACGTGGATCTCCTTGTAAGGTATGTGCAAGGTTGTTGATGTTTAGTACGTTTTTTCTCGCAGGAGTTTAATATACCTATTTGATTCCAATTCATATTGTTATATCTTGCTGCAGCCGCTGCTTTTTCTTTCTATTCCATAACAGGACATCCCTCAGCAGTTGTATAGCGGCACCAATTAAACCATCCGTATCAGGCTCACAAAATTCTGTGTCATGGACCCAAATAAGGTCACATGCAACAGGACCGCAATCTCTCAACAAACTGGCGGTCGGTTCAATACGAAGTTGAACAACTGATGTAGGGAAAATCTGCAGCAGACAGACTGTCCTATTCCAGATTGACCTTAAACAGTTTTGATTGTTTAGTGGAGTAAAATTTGGGCCTTCCATACTTCAGCATTTATGAATTAAAAAAGAATCACACAATTGTTGTTTCACCAAACAGAATTTCAATTTTATTTGACTGAATTTGATCCAAACAACAAGCGCATGTCGTATATATTAATATTTGGATAGCTCTCAACCCCAGGAAGAATTCAACAATACAATTTCCAAAGGCCTTCAAGTAAAAACACAAGGCCTATTCAGACATGACATACATGGCAAGGAAATTTAATGAAGACATCCTGATCAATTAAACCATTTTAAACTATTCTTCTTCTGGGTGAAATCTCTGTCTGATGTTTCAAACATTCCAGTTGGTATCCTGTCTTTCACTGATGTTCGACCTTCCTTTCCAGATGGTATCTCGCATCTCACTGTTGTGTTGTCAACCTTACTCATCCCCTGTCATCTAATGTTGTCATTCTTCGAGACCACACACAAATTCTCTACGTCAAAATAATATTTCTGTTTAGTGCACCCTCATGCCACAAGGGAGATTTTCCTAATTGTGTTTTCTGTCCAAGCGTAAATCCCCTTCTTTAACCCATCGCCAGGATTCTGTTACATTATTTCCAGCTGCTATGGTATTTTCAATGTGCACAACCTTGTCACGTGAGCTCATGTTTATCAGACTAATCAGATTAGAGTGCAACTGTGACACCGTTGCCATCATGTTGGTAGGAAGTCCATTATGAATAGTGCTCTGTTTGTGTCAGCTGTTGCATATTTGTTTCCTCAATATTTGTAACTTCAAAAATACTTTTATACACAAATGCAGTACCGCAAAGACAATACACACACAAAGAAAATACTCCTGGCTGTATGACTGGCTGGATTACTTCTGGAAGATTGTGAATTCTTCTTCTTCTTCTTCTGCGTTCATCCAGATTTTTTTTTCTCAGATGTGACTGCGTTGTGCCTGTTTACAGCAGAGCTGCGTTCTTGCGCCGTTAGGCCGACACATCCGACTTCTGCGGGCATTTGTTGACCGGGTTAACCTTCCCGGGATTGTGAATTCTAGCTCTGGAGTCCACAGTACTGAGGTTCTGCGAGTTCTAGCTCTGAAATCCACTGTACTGAGGTTCTGTGAGTTCAAGCTCTGTAGTCCACTCTACTGAGGTTCTGTGAGTTCTAGCTCTGGAGCCCACTGTACTTTTCTGTGACATCTAGCGATGGAGTCCACTGTACTGAGGTTCGAGGTCTAGCTCTGGAGCCCACTGTACTAAGGTTCGAGGTCTAGCTCTGGAGCCCACTGTACTGAGGTTCTGTGATATCTAGCGATGGAGTCCCCTGTACTGAGGTTCGAGGTCTAGCTCTGGAGCCCACTGTACTAAGGTTCGAGGTCTAGCTCTGGAGCCCACTGTACTAAGGTTCGAGGTCTAGCTCTGGAGTCCACTCTATTGAGGTTCTGTGAGATCTAGCTCTGGAGCCCACTGTACTTAGGTTCTGTGATATCTAGCGATGGAGTCCACTGTACTGAGGTTCTGTGAGATCTAGCTCTGGAGTCCACTCTATTGAGGTTATATGAGATCTAGCTCTGGAGTTCACTGTACTGAGGTTCGAGGTCTAGCTCTGGAGCCCACTGTACTTAGGTTCTGTGAGATCTAGCTCTTTAGTTCACTGTACTGAGGTTCTGTGAGATCTAGCTCTGGAGTCCACTGTACTGAGGTTCTGTGAATTCCAGCTCTTCAGTCCACTGTACTGAGGTTCAGGTTGCTAGACACCTGAAAAATGCTTGCGTCTATCAGGGTAAGGCTGGTGAAAAACTTTACTCCTGACCTGGTACCATCTCTTGAGGGACTCGAGGTTTTCTGCTGAGCTCTCTCAAATCCATCTCCAAGTGCAGGAACCAGTGGGGTGTGCTAGACTGATGCTGGAGCTCCTCATGTGTGGCGAGCCATGACAATCCTGAGAACTTTAGTCAAACTCAGGACCAAGTCTCTAGACAGTCTATACCTGGAAGACAAGATCTTGACCAGTGGTTTGTCCTGGTCCTACGACCTCTGGGGTCCAGAGAATACCGACACTTACCTCACCAGAATCTTGAGGTGTGGCCACTAAAACTGGGGGATCCAGCGACTTTATGACTTCAGAGAAAGTCATTCCTGGTCCTAGCAAAGCTGCGGTACAAATTAAACAAGTTCTAATTCAGTCTGCTGAAGCTACAAACTCTATTTGTACCAAGTGTAATCTAAGTCATTTTCACATTACCACTTCATGAGTGGGGACTAATTCCTATCCTTGTAGCTTTTCAATGAACTTACAGCAACAACCGACTGGCTGGCCTCTTCCACAACCCAGAAGATCACTGATGCCCCAACCGCCCATTATCTCCATCTTTGATTTCTTCTGGTGTGTTATGGGAAATTCCAATGCCAGAAGAAAAACTATGTATACTCTATCGTGTGTCTCTCATCTCATCCCTCTTGCACTTTCTGGTGTCGAGGTGAAGCATAAACAGCGGGAGAGTGAAAGTTTATGGGATTCATATATTGTGTGTATTTGTCTCATTTAGAAATATTGCTAGGGCTGTGGTCTTTAAGGCCTACACTTTATGATCTGCAGCTGGTGATTGATTTTTAACAATCCCAATGTGGTCATGAGACCCCAATGTGGTCATGAGGAAGTGCGCTAGTTGGTTTCATTCAAGAATTGCCTGCCATCAATCTAGCTTCATCACTGTCCACAGATTATCTCTGGGGGAATGTATGTGGTGTCTCCTGCTGCTCTCCACATCCACAAAAGGGATTTCTGTTTCTTCTGGTGTCTGGTCTCTGGCACACATTGTTGACTCTGACTCTGCACTCCAATCTCTGATATTTTACTGGAGTCAATGTTGATTATATGCTTAGAAGACAGAAGTAGAGATTAGAGGGCACACTAGACAACATAGACATTGAAAGCTATAGTTATCACACCAAGATTTGAACCTGTCACCTCCAATCATCCCACTTGTAAGGTTTCTCTCCTGTATGGTTCTTCAGATTGACAGCATAAGCAAAAGAAGCACCACAATCATCACACTTGTAAGGTTTCTCCCCTGTATGTGTTCTCCTATGGTACTTCAGACTGCCAGCACAAGTGAAAGAAGCACCACAAGCATCACACTTGTAAGACTTCTCTCCTGTATGTGTTCTCAAATGGAACTTCAAACTGCGAGCTTGAGTAAAAGAAACACCACATGCATCTCACTTGTAAGGCTGCTCTCCTGTATGTATTCTCTTATGGGTCTTCAGATTGTTAGATTGAGTAAAAGAAGCACCACAATCATCACACTTGTAAGGTTTCTCCCCTGTATGTGTTCTCTTATGGACCTTCAAATTGCAAGCTTGAGCAAAAGAAGCACCACAATCATCACACTTGTAAAGGTTCTGTCCTGTATGTGTCCCCATATGGTACTTCAGATTACTAGTATTCTTAAAATAAGCACCACAATCATCACACTTGTAAGGTGTCTCTCCTGTATGTGTTCTCTTATGGTACTTCAGATGGCTAGGTTGAATAAAAGAAGCACCACAATCATCACACTTGCAAGGTTTCTCTCCTGTATGTGTTCTCAAATGGTACTTCAAACTGACAGCATGAGTAAAAGCAGCACCACAATTATCACAATTGTAAGAATTCTCTCCTGTATGTATTCTCTTATGGGTCTTCAGATAGCCAGCATGAGTAAAATAAGACCCACAATCATCACACTTGTAAGGTTTCTCCCCTGTATGTGTTCTCTTATGGATCTTCAAATTGTTAAATTGAGTAAAAGAAGCACCACAATCATCACACTTGTAAGGTTTCTCCCCTGTATGTGTTCTCTTATGGACCTTCAAATTGTAAGATTGAGTAAAAGAAGCACCACAATCATCACACTTGTAAGGTTTCTCCCCTGTATGTGTTCTCTTATGGACCTTCACATTGCAAGCTTGAGCAAAAGAAGCACCACAATCATCACACTTGTAAAGTTTCTGTCTTGTATGTGTCCCCATATGGTACTTCAGATTACTAGTATTCTTAAAATAAGCACCACAATCATCACACTTGTAAGGTTTCTCCCCTGTATGTGTTCTCTTATGGACCTTCAAATTGTTAGATTGAGTAAAAGAAGCACCACAATCATCACACTTGTAAAGTTTCTGTCCTGTATGTTTTCCCATATGGTACTTCAGATTACTAGTATTCTTAAAATAAGCACCACAATCATCACACATGTAAGGCTTCTCTCCTGTATGTGTTCGCTTATGTTTCTTCAGACTGCCAATCCCAGCAAAAGAAGACACATTTTCTGACATTTGAGAACAATTTTCATGTTTTACTGATGCCTTACAACTGTTCTCAACCATTCTTGATTCTGAGTTGCTGACCCCTGCTACATCTACCATTTTACTGAAGCAGTGACTCCTGTCCTCACACAGAACATCTGAAAGTTCTTGTTTCACAGTCTTCATGTCAATGCTGTCATATGTCCACTTTCGTGAATGCTCTTGTATGGAGAGGTAAGGACTTCTTGGAGACCATGAGCAAGTTTCTGAAACACACCAATGTAAATAATTAATAGCCTCATGAATATAAAAGGTATCGAACAAATGTGTATGTATAATAAAACAGGCACACATTGCAGCTATAAACAATCAATTTCAAGTGAACGACATATGAAGAAGAGGAATGATTAAGTGTCCATGTGCAATCTAAGCTGATATATGATATAGTTAGTTAGTCGACAAATCATTCTCATTGCACATCAAACCATTCAGTCCATAAGTGCTTGGATCCCCTCCTCAGTAAATCCTGCAGTGTGTAGTGGCTAATGACACCAGTTTTGTGTTGGTTTATTAATCTTCTTAAGCTTCCTGTGTAGTGTTCTTGTTTGGCCAAACTCTTTTAATTTGCTGTTCTTGCATCCTGACTATGGTTGTAGATTCAGTCATCACTTGGTTTTTGCGAACGACTTACTTCTCGTAAAGCATTCAGAATGTCAGCCTGGTCTATAATACGTCTACCTTCCACAGTAGCCTTACCCACGAGCTTGTCAGCCCGCTCATTTCCTTGTACACCCACATGTTCTGGCATCAGAAATGCTCTTGATGGAGGAAAATAAAGAGAAACAAATAGCTATCTTCACAGATGCAAAGTCAGCTGTCTCAATACTGAAAAGCAAAAACAGCACAGAACTAGCTGACCTAAGAGCAGCACTCCATGGACTATGTCAGAAATCAAAAAAAATTGTAATACAGTGAATCCTGTCACACTGCAGTATACCTGGAAATGAAGAGGCTGACAGACTAGCAAAAGAGGGCAAAACACCTCTGTGCCCTACTCCTTACAATTATCCCATCATTTTTACCGGTGATGCCGGGATTTTTTCACGAGGACTTCTAGTAATAAATTTCCCCTGGTCTCTGGGTAGTTAGATCGGATGCCCGTGTGTATTGTCGCGCACGTAAAAAATCCCTTGGCAGTTGGAAATCAAAAAAGAGTAGCCTAACGGCGCTGCCCGGGCAAAATTTCGAGTTAAATATCTACCCAAAGTATTTTCAGAATCCTCGCCGGTGCTACGGAGTTCATGCACTGAGCTGAGTTTCTCCAGACTCAGATTTGAGTTAGGAGGAAAACGGAGCACTTATGGGTTGCACCCGTGTGCCGTGATGTTGATCCATCGACTAAACTAAACTAAACGCCTTACTTCATCTGTTCATAACTGTGATCTTTATTTCCTATTTTAATTGCTGCTGCTTGTTTCCAGTAAATATTTTTTTATTATTATTCCAAGATCTTTCTCATCATTATTAATATGAGGGTAAGTTCTTCTTCTTCTTCTTCGTTCATCCGGAGTTTTTTTTTTCGGACGTGATTGCGTTGTGCCTGTCCACAGCAGAGCTGCGTTCTTGCGCCGTTAGGCCGACACATCCGACTTCTGCGGGCATTTGTTGACCGGGTTAACCTTCCCGGGTGAGGGTAAGTTGATAAGTAAATCACAAATGGCTGTAGAAAAATAACTAAAAAAGATAACAACTTAAAACCAGTTTATTTTTTATACATACATTGTTCCTTTATTTCTCAACATAATTTCCACCAACATTGATGCACTTATCCTATCGTTTTATCAGTCCTCCAAAACCGGCAGCATAGAACTGCGTGTCCTGTTTTCAATTACCTGCCATCCCACAGAACTGTGTGACTTACTTATTGACTCACCCTTTTAACTTTTTCTACCCAGCTATGCACCGTTTTACGGGACAAACATTTGTCAGCATAAAAGGAAACCCACCTTGGCGGGAGATATTTCGCTAATGACACTGAAGTTGAATGTGAAATGAAAACGTGGTTTTTAAAACAGAGCACGCAGTTCTAAGCAGTTGGTTTGGGAGGACCGATAATGGGATGGGATAAGTGCATCAATGTTGGTGGAAATTATGTTGAGCAATAAAGGGACAATGTGTGTATAAAAATAAACTGGTTTCAAGTTGTTATCATATTTAGTTATCTTTCTACAGCCATTTGTGACTTACTTATTAACTTACCCTCGTATTTTCCAACATTTTGATCATTTTGTCTCGCTTCACTTGATCAAATACCTTGGTATAATCAATACAGCACATGCATGTCTTTCTGTGTAATACAGTGTGTATCAACATATTTAGTGTCTGTAATGTGTATATTGCATTATTTGTAACTTTTCCTTTGACATATCCATGCTGTTCTTCACCAGTTTCCATCTTTATTTTCATTCTTGTTCTCACTAATCTGTGTAGATGTTTGGTGACATGGTTTATGAGGTTGTGAGTGTACAAAATTCTTGATATTACATAGCTCCTGGTCTTCTCAGCAAAGCTTTAAATATGATTTTAGAATATCACTAGGTATGTATCCACTGTTGTAAATATTCACAATTTCAGCTAATATTTCTACTCCAAATTCTCCCAGTATTTCTAATTCTTCTATTATGATTCCAGCATGATCCCAGCTGTTTTTTCTTTCTTCTTATACTTTTGCTGCATTGCTTGTTTAACCAATTTTCTTTTTAATTTATGCACTTGTTAACACAAGTATTTTCTTTATTTATTTATTAAGGCATTTCTAAACCTCTTATTGATCAGTATGCAGCCAATCTGGATATTTTTTATTGGGGCTTTTCCCTGTGTACAGCTATCTATTAAAGTGTTCAAACCATCTGTTTCCTATTATTTAGTTTTGTGCATTCCATCAGTTTTTATCCTTTTTCATTTTTAGTTCCTAAACCATTATCACCAACTACATCTTCCATTCTTTCCTTTCCTGCTTTGTTTTTAAATCTCCAAGTGTCAGGTATCCAGATAGAGTAACTATGACTGGAAGATGAGACATAAAGAGTTAAAGACAAGTTACACAATAGTTCAAATGAAAACAGACTGTAGCGAGGCAGAAATATGTGACATGCCCAGAAATCCAGTCAGGCAGCTAAGACAGTGAGCTCTGATGACAAAAACTTAGGTTAGCATGAGAAAAGTTCAAGACCAGAGTTGTCGTTCCATATTGGGCAGAAAGAGCACTTCATTCAGGCATGAGGCAGCTGAGTGACAAGTCATACAAGAGTGACCAATCACAAAAGTTAGTGGAGTCAAAGAAGATAAAGAGGTTGCACGTTAGATGCAAGCAGACACGGAAGGGCCATGTATACAAGAACTCTGCATCATTTGGACAGTATCAACATGTACTGTATTTATACTTCTAGTGTATTTTCACAATCATCATGGGAGGGAGGGAGGGAGGGAGGGAGGGAAGAGAGAGAGAGAGAGAGAGAGAGAGAGAGAGAGAGAGAGAGAGAGAGAGAGAGAGAGAGAGAGAGAGAGAGAGAGAGAGAGAGAGAGAGCGCGTGTGTGTAAATAAGTGAGAATTAATTGAGAGATAGAAAGTCTGGTGTGTAATGCACTTGTTGCATATGTGCATGACACTTGTTCATGTTGGTATTGCCATCAGTAGCTTGATGATGGTTTGGTGTCACTTGTGTCTCATGACAGTCTGTACGAGATGAAGGTGTGTCCTAAGATAGGCATTAACGTTGATCCCAGACTCATCTCTCTAAATTCATAGTCTTAGGAAGATAATGTGATGGTTTCCCCCTGACTTCCATATTCATACAAGGGTATTTTACCTCTGCATTTGACAGCAATTTTAAACTGTCAGAACAAGAGAGTTCCCTGCTCAGCTCAGTTGCAGAGTTGTTCACTGATCACGGCGGTGTTATTCCTTCTTTCGTTTGCTTGAAATATGTCTATAACTGCAATGTTTTCTCATGTATGAATTTAACTGTCTTTGTTAGTTCACTCAGCAGCCCATAGAGTACATCTTCCACTGTCGTCTTCTAGGCCATAAGGTTTGCCTAGATATGTTGTATTTTGGGCAGTCTTGGAGTATGTGCTCTGCTGTTTGCGATGCCAACCCACAAGTGTACATGGCTGATTCACCAATCTTGAATTTTGTATACATGTGGTTGCATAATCGATTGTGTCCTGTTCTGGCACAGAATAATGACTTGTTCTGGTTTGTCCATAATGTGGTAGTTATCTTGAGCAGGTTTTGGTGGCTTTCTGACTGATTTGATCATTCTTTTCTTTTGGTGGTATGTAATGGGCACACCAGGCTGTTGTTCTTATGCTCTTTCCTTAGCTAATCAATCGGCCCTCTCATTTCTGGGTACTCCACAGTGGGATGGTATCCACTGTATGGTGACCTTAAGCTGACTGCTAAGTTCAGAAAATAGTGTCCTTAGCACTGGCAACTTCCCAGACAGGAGATCCTCAAGTTCTGATTTTGCACCTGTCTATAGCACCACAGGTTGTGTACAGATCCAGGTGGATACTCGGTCACACCTATGACCTTATTTTTGCCAGTGTCTGAGTAGATTTATATTCTGCTATTGTGTTGATTTCAACTGGTATAAGGCTTTGGCCATTCAGACAGCAAAGGCACACTATAATTGTAAAATTATCTAGTAAATAAAAAAACAGTCAGCAAATTCTGGGGTTGACTGCAACATCCTGTAAAGGATATTCAACTAACTGTTACGTTATATTGCACTTAATCTTACCTTGACCTACAAAGACTTCAGGTTGTTCTACCTTGACATTTAATGATAGTTTACTCTCCATCTTTCAATCTGAAAGGAATTGATTTGTAAGTTACATATGTATGCAACAATAAACTATATAAATGAATTTGATATTTTGTTTTTCAAGATAATATCTCTCCCCCGATGGTGTTTCCACCTTGTCGTGGTGGGGGAGCTTGAGTTTCTCAATGACCCTGAGAGCTATGCCGGCGGTAGCGTAGCTACCAGCAGGGCCTCCCAAGCCGGACAGGTCAAAGGGTAGAGAACAGACAAAGAGAAACACCCTGGTCCTCCAGGTTGGGGGTTGAAGCGTGGGGTTAACATCCCCACCTTTGTAAAAACCTTTCTTTGTTACGAAACAAATACATGAGCCTCGATATCGGACTGACTTATCTGGACAACGACCTTGGAACGTTAAAGGACTTTTGAGATTTGGAACATGGAATGTACGGACACTATATCGAGCTGGAGCGGCCGAAGAACTAACCCGGGAGCTGATTGAATATCAAATGGATATAACAGCAATTCAAGAAATAAGGTGGCCAGGAGAGGGTACTTTAGAGCAAAATGGAATGATTATAATATATGGAGGAAACACCCAAAATAAACATGAATTAGGAACAGGATTTGTCATCAAAAAAGAGTTATGGGGGAACGTTTTAAACTTTAAACCTTTTAATGACAGGATTAGTAAATTACGAATAAAAGGTAAATGGAAAAATATAACGATGATTAATGTACATGCACCTACTGAAGAGAAAGAAGATGATATTAAAGAAGACTTTTATAATGATCTGGAAGATGTCATAGAAGAAACCCCCAAACAGGACATCCTGATTGTGCTGGGAGACTTCAATGCAAAAATAGGTAGAGAGCAAACTAATAAAAAAGTGGCCGGTATGGAAAGCCTACATACAACTTCAAATGATAATGGATGGAGAGTCATCAACCTGGCAGAAGCCAAAGGACTGCAGGTTAGCAGTACCAGACTACAAAGAAAGGATATACACAAACAAACTTGGAAATCATGTGACAAGAGAACCTATAATCAAATAGATCACATTTTAATTAACAACAGAAATGCATCAAACATACAGCAAGTCAGAAGTTATAGAGGAGCTGAGTGCCACAGTGACCACTTCCTCGTTGGAGCAAAATTTAAAATAAAACTTAAGAGAGCTTTCTATACTAAATTACAAAGATTACACCCAACATATAACAGAGAAAAACTACAAGACATTACAGTCAAAGAGAAATTTACAGATGAAATAAAATGTAAACTTGAAACTCTGCAAAACCCTTTGGAGGAAAGCATTGACCAAACTTGGTTGAACATCAAGAATACAATTCAGTCTACCGCAGAAGAATGTCTCGGTGTGTTAACCACGCATAGAAAGAACAGATGGTTCAATCAAAAATGTGAAGAAGCAGTCATTAGGAAGAAGAATGCCAGACATGTATGGTTAAATGACATCAATAACATCCAAAAGGAAGAGCATTATAGAAATGAATGTAAAGAGGCTACAAAAATAGTCAGACAGCAGAAGCGAGAATATATGAGTAATATAATCAAAGATATGGAAACTAATCACCAGAAAAATGAATCCAGAAAATTTTTTAAAGAACTGAAGTCAATGAAACGAGGGCACCAACAAAACACATATGGTTTAAAAGACAAAAATGGGAATATGATAAATACCAATGAGGAAATGTGCAACACATGGAAAGAATATTTTATTGAATTACTAAATTGTGAAGCTCCAAGTAACATTTTCTCACAGGAAGAGGTTCTAACATGCGAACCACAAATTGAAGAACCTACATTTGAAGAAATCCTATATGTAATCACACGACTTAAAAACAATAAGGCAACTGGGACTGATGGAATTGCTGCTGAATTTATAAAGGCAGGTGGCCATGCATTACATCTAAAGCTATACGAACTAATAATAAAAATCTGGAGGACAGAAGAATTACCCCATGACTGGAAAGAGTCATTATTGATACCTATCTTTAAGAAAGGAGACAAGTTCCAATGTGGAAATTATAGAGGAATATCACTACTGTCCACAAGCTATAAGATACTATCCGCAGTATTACTAAATAGACTAAAACCATATTCAGAAGACATATTAGGTGACTACCAGGCGGGTTTTAGACAAAACAGATCAACAATAGATCAGATATTTATCTTACGACAAATAGCCGAGAAACATTGGGAATATAAAAGAGATCTCCATAACATTTTTGTGGATTTTAAAAAGGCTTATGATAGTGTCCATAGGAATAGTCTATGGAATGCTATGCAGGAATTTGGAATACCAAGGAAGTTAATCAACATGACCAGACTATGCATGGAAGATACTTATAATATAGTAACATATAAAGGCAGGAAATCAGACCCCTTCCAAATAACATCTGGCTTGAAACAGGGTGATGCACTATCGCCGCTACTCTTCAATCTGGCTCTAGAGAAAGTTGTAAGGAAGGTAAAGGAGGAATGTGATATTGGAGGAACATCCAAGCTGCTTGGTTATGCAGATGATATAGATATTATAGGGCAAAGTGAACAAAAGACATTGGAAATATTGACTCACTTAAAGGAAAAAGCCCAACAGATGGGGCTGGTTATCAACCAAGATAAGACAGAATATATGGTAATTTCAAGAGACGGAATGGCTAGAAACTCTGGCCACATACAAATAGATAATATGACCATTAAAAGAACGGAAACATACAAATACCTGGGTACGATCTTCAACTGCTCCAACATCATAAGGGAAGAAATACAAACTAGAATCAACTCTGGAAATAAGATATACTATGCACTACAACATCTACTAAAATCAAAGGCGCTATCTCGTAACACCAAAATCACAATATACAAAACACTGATCAGACCAGTTGTGCTGTATGGCTCTGAAACCTGGAGTACAACGAAAGGAGACGAAGCCTTGTTACAAACCTTTGAGAACAAAATTTTAAGACGCATCTTTGGACCCATTAGGGATACACAAAGTGGAGAGTGGAAAAGAAGAAGTAACAAAGACATTTATGATCGGTTTAAGTCCCCGCTAATCACTGGTATCATGAAGGCTAATAGACTACAATGGCTGGGGCATATAGAAAGAATGGAAGATAATAGGGAAACAAAACTCGCTTACACTCAGGAAATAAATGACCGTAGACCCCGAGGTAGACCAAGAAGGCGGTGGAGAGATAATACATGTACAGACCTACAAGCACTTGGAATCAACGACTGGCAAGAGAAGGTCCACCAGAGAGACGAATGGAGACGGATTGTATTTGCAGCAAAGAACCTCAATGGCTCGGAACGCTGAAGAAGAAGAAGAAGATAATATCTATTTATGATTAATGATACAAAATGTCTTATGATTTCTGATATGTTGATCCTCAAGTTCCCTTTAAGAATTGGAGCTTTACAGTCAATCACACTGTAATGATATTGGTTTATCATGACAAAAATAACATAACAATACATGACAGCTTTGGAGAAAATCTCTATTACTTGTGTCACACATCATACAAACATTAAAGTTAATGCAATACTTATAACAGCAGCCATTCTTGTTGTATCTTGTTCTCCCTTCCATACATACAATAGCAAGTCTTCAATTGAAGGGAAAAACAAGAAACTCTGATCACAAATGTTCTTTCTAAACAGTTGCTTATGTGCAAGAATTCCACTGTGTGAGCTTCTAACAGGGAAAGTTGTGAGCATGCCTACATTTGAAAATTAGGCAAATTTGGTCTCAATGTTGTCTCTTCACTGAAGCTTAATGATCTGGACTTCGTTGATGACATTGTCTTTTTGTCCCACATATTGAAATGAGATGCAAGATTTAGCTAAACACAAAAGATAACAAAGAGACATAGAGAGCAAAGACTGCTAATACTTCTGTTCCAAGGACTGGTGCTTTCACGCATCGAGTATGCCCTGGCCATCCTCACTGTCAGCCCTACACAGATTGGAAGACTTGAAAAGGTACAAAATGAAGCCATGCGCATCATTTTGGGCTGCACGAGAGACACCAGCTGTGCAGCAATGAGATACCTCCTTGACTTCCCAACAATGGAACACAGGATCAAGATCTGGAGAGCTCGTGCATACTTAAAAATAAGTGCAGATGAGCAGCACCCTCTGCATGATGCTATATTCAGAGAAAAGAGTGACAGGCTAAAGAGAGGCAAATCATGGATGGGTCGGGCGGAAGATGTCGTTAGACAGGTCTGCAGTCTTACCAGTATCAACCTCGGCAAGGAATGGGTTTTAAGTGCACTCTCTCCTGCATCATCACACTCGACAAACGGTGCAGAGAGCAGAACCCTGCAGAGGTCAACGCGCTCATCTATGAACACTCAGATAGCCCCGAAGTGCTCATCTATACAGATGGATCTGTTGTAAAGCAACAGAGAAGTGCGTGGGCATTTACAGCCCGTTCAGCTGGCCGAACCGTTCAAGAATCCAGTGGTACCCACTCTATGACCACGAGCAGCATGACGATGGAGGTGATGGCAGTTACACAGACTTTCATATGGCTGGAATCACAGCATTATACCAACGTGTGTGTACTAAGTGATTCAATGAGCATGATTCAGAAGGTCGAAGCTGGATCTGTACGTAGACAGTGGACTGAGTCGCTGCAGGTTGTCCGTAAAGTCACCTTCATCTTCATCCCGGGACATGCGGGAGTCGAGGGAAATGAACGAGCTGATAAACTGGCCGGCTCTGCACCCCCTGTAGATGGCCAGCCCATGGATCGTGCCGATGTTATTAACGCCCTTAAAGATATGGCGAGAACAGAGGACTTTGACGTCAGTGAATCCACATCACTGTCCAGGATGAAAGACTTGGGTGTAAGAATAGGCACGGCCAGATGCGAGAGGTACATCGGAAAAACGAGGTGCCTCGTCAACCAACACAGAACTGGCACTATTAGCCACCGGACGCTGATGCATATGCTGGGGGGAGGATCTGAGCACCTATGGACCTGTCCGGAGTGCAATGAAGATACCCCAACTGATAACTGATAACTGATAATAGATAGGTCACAACAATTAGGTCTAAAAGTTCATAGGGAAGGTCAAAGATATTGAGGCAGAATTATGGATCTATTTAGGTAGCAATGTAGACACAGATGGTAGAGTATACAGATATTGAGGCAGAATTATACACCCATTTGGGTAGCAATGTAGACACAGATGGGTGAGCATATACAGATATTGAGGCAGAATTATACACCTATTTAGGTAGCAATGTAGACACAGATGGGTGAGCATATACAGATATTAAAAGAAGAATGCTAAGACAAGAGGAGCTTTGATAGCAACAGGATATTTGTGGAAGTCAAAAGAAATTAAATAGAATATTCAATTATGACATTAAATCTGTACTGCTGTGTGGATCAGAAACATGGAAAGTGACTTAAAATGACTACTAATATTATTGGTAATAAACTACAAACATTCATTAATTGTTGACTAGGAAAAATAAAAGGACTAAAATGAAAGAATTACAAATGTGGAGCTCATGGTGAGAACTAAACAAATACCAGTGTATCAAGATGCTACAAAAAAGCTTCTGGCTTATGACATACACTGAAAAACACCTGATAATTGTGTCACTAGAAAAGTTTGTGTTTGAAATTCACAGGGAAAATTAACTAGAGAAAGACCTAAATACTCAAGGAGAAGAGAATTAGAAATAGAAATGAATATCGGGAAGACATGGGTGGCTGCATAGGTAACAAAAGATAGTCTGAGTTAACCGAAGAAGGCTCATGCCCCAATGTGGGGATACAGGGAGAAAGGGAAGATTGTGATATAATCCAAAGTGGTAAGTCCCTAAGTGTCGTAACAAATATCAATCAGGCCACAGGTATTTGAGCTGTGCCACAACAGGCTTATCCTATCTAGGTCTATGCCCATGGATTTCCACATTCTTTGGTTAAAAGTCGACAAACTGACAATAGTTAAAAGTTAGTTTCATACCCTTTACAGGATGTCGCAGTCAATCCCAGTATTTTTTTGCTGTTTGTGACCTCTTGGCAAGTTTACATTCAGATCTCATTCACTCTTAGATGTATTTTTTAAAATCTGCAGCATTTGTCTTGTATTTTTGCATCTCTCTTTATTGCTCATCAATGGTACCACCACAGCTACATGTGCCTTGCGAAATCAAATCCAACAGTACCTCAATGAAGCCTGTATTTCAATTCTAAGTGGAGATATTGAGTGTTGTGATCTTGAATGAAGAAACACTCAGGAATCTGCTCACTGAGCTTCTTGCTACTATAACTTTGTTTTTGTTTTTAACCCTTTGAACCTGATGCGTCAGTATACTGGCTTGACGTACTGGGTATCAGAGACTCTACGAGCCAGTATACCGGCTTCCACGTGTTTCCTGTTTACATCTCACTGTTAATAGGCAACTAGCCTACCAATAAGCATCCAGCTTACATCTAGACATGGCTAACATGTTTGAGGTCACTCTCCTGCCGAAGATTCAAAATGTTTTTTGATAGTTCACTGGGTTTTTGGCCAAAGTAAGCTGTGAAAATGGCAAAAAAGTTTACCACAAGTCAGGTAATGGACAGGAAAGGTAATCTCACAGTGAGGAGAATTTACATGCCGATGATTACGGCAATGAGGACGATTTTAAAATGATAAGTGATAATGAAGGTGCCCCTGGCAATTGGCAAAAATAATTTTTTGAGTTAATTTTTGGAAAAATCGGCAAAACCAATGGCAAATTTACACTTTTCCCCAAAATTGCATAAATATGATTTTTTTAATCACTTAGAAACATGTTTTTTTTCTCACTTAGAAACATTTCCTATGTTTCTTGCTGTTCACCATTGATTTTTTTCCAGAAATAATGTTGTTGTTTTTTTTAAAGTTGAAATATTGAAATATTATTAGAATGTCAAAAAAATGGGTAATGACCCGGGAACACCAGGGTACAGGACAGTTACCCTTGGGCACTGGCAGGGTTCAAAGGGTTAAACGGATATCTTAGCAACTATATATCACTGCGATCAGGGTAGCGAGACCTAACCGCTCATGTCATCTATAATTAGTAATTAATGACTAATTAATTGGCGGTCATTTTTAATTGCTAATTAGATCGTAGCACATCCTACTGAAAAAGGAAAGTAACCATTGGGTCCGTAGCATAACATGGCATAATAAAATATACATCTTGCTAGGTTTCTAAGCTAACATTAATAATGGATAGGTTCATACTAGAATACGATCAGCGTCACAAGTGGTGGGTTGTGCTCAATATTTAAATCTGAAATCCTGAAACAACCAAATAAATCATTAATGGGTATGATAATTAATTAGCGGCCATGTTTAATTACTAATTAGTTTGTGACACATTATATCTAAAAATAGATGACATGAGCAGTTAGGCTTCGCTGCCCCAATCACAATGAATTATGGTTGCTAAGATGTTTGTTTAAAAAAAAAAAAGTTATAGTAGTAAGAAGTCAAATTTTGATCATTTCAGCTCTGGGTACTTCAATTTTAATTCACCGCAAACAAAGAAGAATCCCTTCAAGCCTCATTTGCATCGGTCCGGCAATCATTTTCCGGTTTAGTGTTCGGTGGACTGCTAGACCGATTGATGGATGTTTTTAAGTTTTTGGGCCCGTAGGGCCCTCACTGTCGACGACAGTCAAATTTTAATATCTCCACTTACAATTGATATAAGTATAAGGCTTCAGTGAGATACTGGACTGTTGGATTTGGTTTTTCAGGGCCTATCTATCAGTGATCAATGTGGTGGTCTCATTAATGACATTAGTAAATACCCAATTTGATAAACACTATCAATATAAAAGTACACAGATAAATTACTGCTAGGGACGCAGAGGCTTTCCAAGGCACCAGGGCCGGGTTATATACTGGCCAAGACCTATTGACGCGTCCTCGTCGAGCGTCCTGGGCAACAGGTCCCTTCGGGGTCCTGGCTAAAGTCAGTAGGATCGCTGATTCCTCCGAAGACGGAGAGTGTCTGCCTGTACGGCGAGGAACCACTAGTCTGCACACCAATAAGCCAGACATGGGACAACGGATACTCACACAAACCTCAGGTCATGTATGACATCACACTGACTGATGTTGGACAACAGGATGCCTTCACTTCGCATTGCAGCTCAAGCTCAAGCCAACGAACACAAGCAAGCAAGCAATTACTGCTACAAATAAAACTTGTATTCTGCTTAATTTTAGTAGATAAATTGCCAGTTCTAATTATAAAATGCCATTCTCCCTAGTTTACTAGTTTAGTTAGTATTTCAGAGCGTTGTGCGTAATTTCGCAAACCCAAGTACGAAACATAGCTGCGCGAGATTCAGCACGTAAAACTTGCCAAGACATCAACAGCAGCTGAAAAATGCTGGTGCGGACTGTAATGTCCTGTAAAGGATATGCAAAAACAAACATTATAAAATAAATAGAGCGCCATTTTAGTATAACATGGGAGCCGCCATTTTGAATTTTGTGTTGTGGTTGCTCTATCTCGTTCTCATGGTATTGTTGAAAATCTCGAAGTATATGTAAAATTGAACGCAGACTTACAAAACTGCATTAAGATGCAACAAGAGAGAAAAAAGAAACAGGGTATAAAACACGTTTAGTTTACTGTAGGCCAAAAAGATTAAAATAACTTCGCAGATACGAAAGTTGTAGTACTTGTAGGCGACAAAAGCAAGCAGCCTTGAAGACAGACGACAGTTGTAATTGTTAGAGTTGTTTCCCCCGATGTGTGAGCCGTTGTTTTCGAATACATCCAATGGTTCCTGTCCGTCATTCTTAAAAATGGGAATGTCGGTGATATTCTTTCATTCATTCAGTAGCAAGTCCTTTGCAGAACCTTGCTCCAATAACAACCTTCCGGAAAACCTCTCGATCATAAGCAAGATGTCCCGTGTCCCATACACCCATCTGGAGATCACCCGCCACATCCTGCACCCATCTTTTCTTTGGCCTTCCTCTTCCTCACTTATATCCCTCCATGATTGTTCTCTCCAAAGGTTCGTGATGTTTCAAGTCATCATCATCATCATCATTTTCCACTTCTGCCGTCAAGCGTCGTGGGGAGGTATAATTTGCGTTCCAGCGCCCGGTGGGCAGCACTAGATAGTGTCATTCCGTGTGATTGTACAATGTCCTTGATGTCGTCAATCCATTTTCTTCTTGGACGTCCTCTTGGTCTTGTCGCAGATTATCTTTGATGTAAGGCCAGTGCTGGTAGTTGCTGGTGCTGCATTCTAACGACATGGCCAAACCACTTGATCTTCTGTCTTCAAGTTACCAAAATATTTCAATTTTCTTTGTTTTATCTTCTTTAATAGCCAACCCTCTTAAATATTCAGCTCTTGAAGTATTGATTAATTTGTTCTTTTCTTTATCCAAAATATTCTTAGAGCTCGTCTATAACATTTTATTCAAAGGCATTAATGCGCTGTTCAGTTTGTTTAGTAAGTGTCCAGGTCTCACAGGAGTATGTTGCAATGGGAAAGATGCATGCTCTTAATCTAACCTTTGTAGTTCTATTTAGGGGCATTTATAAAATCAGATGGAAGATTTACAACAGAGATTAAGAGCAGAATAGTGCAGATAAAAGCCTTATTTCAGAAAATGAAGAGTATCTTATGCAATAAGTAACTATCAATGAATGTAAGAGAGTGCTGAAATGCTATATAGAACCAGTTTTGCTGTATGGCAGTAAATCTTGGAATGTAAATGAACAAATTAGGAAGAACTTAGAAGCAATAGAGTTGTGGTTTTTTAGACGAATGTTGCGAATTCATTGGACTGCCAGAGTGGTGTGAGTGTGTGTGTGTGTGTGGGGGGGGGGGGGGGGCGTGCGTGCGTGAGTGTGTGTGTGTGTGTGTGTGAGAGAGAGAGAGAGAGAGAGAGAGAGAGAGAGAGAGAGAGAGAGAGAGAGAGAGAGAGAAAGAAAGAATCAGTGGCCGCTTCCTCCCAATCTGTCGTGTCCATGTTTATCTCTTTCTTGCATAAATCCATAAATTGTTGTTTAGAATTTTCTGTTTGTGCCTTAGTCAGGTATGCCTGAGCTACCGTATGGCAGTTGACGGTACAGGTACTACCTACTTTCTTTTAGCGCTCACCAAACCCACACCACAAATTGTATTAACGGCTACGGGCAAAGGAGCGCAATTGGGAGGATACAAGCCTTATCCTGGTGCGAGGAAATGCAACCTAAAGACTAAACATCACGGCAGACTAGGCCCTAAGCCTCTGTCATCATTTGGTTTAGGAATGAAGCTCCGACAGGAGGACAGTTAGAGCATTACTTTGCTGATCCGGTAACTTGTCTTGTTCCTAATGTATTGGTGTTACCTTTCCTCTGGAGTAAACTAGGCAGGCTGAAACAGAGCATGCTGCATGGGTAACACATGGTCTCTACAATTCAGCCCAGTCTTTGTGCTATAGAGAAGTGATTATGCCTTTTTCTGAAGCACAGTGTAACAAACTATCGTCTGTCAAGACGACCAGGTGGCCACCATTCACCAGCTGCCCGTACACAACGAGAGCCACAGTAGAACAGTAGCACGTAAAAGATAACTCCTCCCCTTCTTCGAAATGGGGAGTGTTCAACAGTAGTCAGACGCAGGTTGGCCATAGCAACGCGGAGGTTCAACAGTACTAAGAACCTGTGACACAATACCAGCAGACAGGTTCAAGTACAATTGTTGAGAACACGCATCTCTCCTGTGGTAATATATGGATGCGAGTCACGGACCATTTTGCCACCAGTAAACAAGAAAATTGAGGCTGTAGAGCTTAAACGTTACTGAAAAGTACCTTGGACCAAGGAGAAAAACAATTCTGAGATTCTACACGATCTGAACATCTAAAACAACCAGTTCATACACAGCGTCATGTCTCATACATAGCATCATGTCTCATACACAGCGTCATGTCTCACACACAGCGTCATGTCTCACACACAGCGTCATGTCTCACACACAGCGTCATGTCTCACACACAGCGTCATGTCTCATACACAGCGTCATGTCTCATACACAGCGTCATGTCTCACACACAGCGTCATGTCTCACACACAGCATCATGTCTCACACACAGCGTCATGTCTCACACACAGCCTAATGTCTCACACACAGCGTCATGTCTCATACACGGCGTCATGTCTCAAATACTGAAATAATTTGGTCATGTTAAACGTCACCGTGGCTGGCAGTGATTGGGGGGGGGGGGCAGGGTTACTGGAAGTCTAGGCAGGGGTCAACCAACAAAAAGATGGACACAGGACACAGAAGACACCTGGGGCAGGAGGGTGCGTGCAGCAGGAGAAACATCATGAGATCAAGACACTCTTCGTTGGGCTGTGATGACAAACAAGTTATGTAAAGGACATGCTATATGATGAGTATTACCTCCATAACTGGAAACACGGGGACAAAAACTGGATATAAGATAGTACCAGTATGCTGACACCTCAATCATTCTTGTTTCCTAGTCCATGTGGTGTGCTGTTCGTGAGCATGTCTGTTCCAATCTCCTGTGCTGCTAATCATTTCTGATGCCAATGTTCCTCCATGCCATGACGTCAAACTATCCTGCATCTTCTCTCTGTCTCCCCTCTCCTGCGTTCCCGATGTGACTACATTCTCCAGCTTTCCCTTTCTCGTGATATGCCCAGGCACTGTGGACTGTCCTCTGTTGATGCAAGTAACAGTTTTCTTCGTGAGGGGAACTTCTTTCAGGATACCTTCATTAGTCTTGTATCTATCCATGTGTTCTCATCCTTCTACACAACCACGTCCCTGCAGTTTCCATATAACTCCTCACAAATCTGCGAATCGTCCATAATTCACATCCATACATAAGGATTAACTCGATATAACTCTTACGAATTCAATTTCTCAACTTGATTGGCAATGACAAATGGCAGAGAAAATTCTTCAACTTGTGAAATGCTGCTTTTGTTTGGGTTGTTCAAGATTGAACTACTTTATGACATCTCCCATCTGCTGTTATAGACAGGTACCATAGCTTGGGTTGTTCAAGATTGAACTACTTTATGACATCTCCCACCTGCTGTTATAGACAGGTACCGTAGCTTGGGCTGTTCAAGGTTGAACTACTTTATGACATCTCCCACCTGCTGTTATAGACAGGTACCGTAGCTTGGGCTGTTCAAGGTTGAACTACTTTATGACATATCCCACCTGCTGTTATAGACAGGTACCGTAGCTTGGGCTGTTCAAGATTGAACTACTTTATGACATCTCCCACCTGCTGTTATAGACAGGTACCGTAGCTTGGGCTGTTCAAGATTGAACTACTTTATGACATCTCCCACCTGCTGTTATAGACAGGTACCGTAGCTTGGGCTGTTCCAATTCCTATTTTCAAAACAAAAATTCCAAATTCGGCCTCGTTCAACCTGCGTATTTCAGCTGTGGTTATTGTTGAGGTCCGTGGTTTTTATTGGTTCATTCACCCTAATTCTTGTCTTGAGCGCTCTTACGAGTTGGTCCTGATCCGGACTTGTTCTGTTTGTTTGTGTCTGTGACGTCAGCTGGGGGGATCGGTTGGCGGCTGTCCTTTGTGCTCGTCTCCTTTTGTGGTATCTTTTGTTAGTGAAGGCTCCTGGCTCGTCTGGCTTGACTGGTTGCAGTCCTTAAAAGGACTTTGTATTTGGTTTTTTTACCTCCTTTTTGTGTATTTTTTGTAGGAGCTTTTCGATGTTTTCATTTACCTCCTTGCGCCTTTTTTTTCTTCTTCGAGTTTGAGCTTCTGTTGCCATTCGATTTTTTCCTCTGCGGTCAGAAATGGGACGATATCTCCGTCATCTATGTAGTATTGCCACGGGTGTTCGTCATCCTCGTATTAAGCTGGTTCTTCCGCGATAAGGAAGGGCATTGCTTTTCTCTTGTATTTCCTGTGCTTCTTTGCTGTTTCTTCCATGCGCCTTCTGTATTCCTTGCACCCGAGTTCGTATCTCCTCTTTATCTCCGCGAGTTCTTCATCGGTAAATAATGGTGGTATCGGGGTGTCCTCTCTGCCGTCGTCAGGGTGTTCATCTTGGTTTTCTTCGGGGAGTCCCTTGCGCCTGCGTTCCTCTTTCATGAGTTACACTTTTCTGTCTATTTCTGCGATATCCGCCCAGGTATATGGACGGGGTGACGAGGTGTCCTCTTTGCCGTCGTCTGGGTGTTCATCTTGGTTTTCTTCGGATGTCTGGCTTCCCTTTGGCTGTTTCTGGCGTCATGGTTGGGCTGCTGGCTTTCGCTTGCGATTCAAACTCGGTCTCTTGGTTTTCATCTTGCGGTTTCTCTGTAATTTCTTGTACGGGTTCTGTTGTTTTGTTTCGAAGTAATTCAATTTCAGCTTTCTTTAGTTCTCGCTCTGATTTAATGGATTGTGGGATTTCTTCGTTCTCCTTCTTAATCAGTGCCATATGTTCCACTTCTTGCTTGATGTTTTGTTGGATCTCCTTCATTCCCGCCAGTAGTTTTTCGTTGTCGCTGGTCGGAGTCGGCGTCAGCAGTACCTTGTCTTGTCTCTTCAACTCGTCTTTCTGTTTTTGCAGTTAATCTCTTTCAGCTTGTAATATACCCGTGGCTGTCTCGCATCTCCGCCTTGCTTTGTTGTATGGTGTCTTTGTACTAATGGCGAGCTTTAATACGTCTCTGTGTCGTCGCAGGTACGGACAGCCCAGATATCTTGCTCCATGTTTGCCCAGGCAGTTGGCGCACTTTCTTTTGTTGTTGGGTGCTCGAAAGTCCGTGTCCAGCTTAGTCAGCGGACACTCCTTGAAGGCGTGATGATCGACGCAGTATCGGCAGATTTCCGTCTTATTGCGACACGTTGCTCTGCTGTGGCCGGGCCTCTGACATCTGGAACATTGTGTGATACTTGGGATGAATCTCTCTGGCCGCTGCATTCTCTTGTTGATTGATACTGTGGTCAGCATCCCGCTGCCCTCTGTCGTCACCACCGCAAAGGTTGTAGGAATCATGGAGTAGATGAGGAGCCGCTCCGCCTTCATGAATCGGGTGTGTTGATTCTCTTCTCGAAGCTGCTTCAGGATTTCTTTGTCTGATAGCTCCACTTGGATACGCTTGACAACCAACTTGCTTGTCTGTGTTCCCGGCTCAGGTGTCTTTCTCCTCTTTCTGCTTCTCCGTAGGTTTGGTTCTTGTCTGTGGTGGGCTGTCGATCTTCTTCCTCATGGTGGCTTCAGTAGTGGCTGTAGTTTCAGGTTCTTTGATGCAGCTAGCAGGCAGGCTCTCCACGTTCTTCTTTTTGTCGGCTCCCACGTTGTTCATCTTGGCTACCGCCTGTTTCTGGTTATACTTGCTATGTGCTATTTTCCCCCGTATCAGCCTTCTTGACTTGTTAAGGCGACTTGTCTTGTTAGCGCTGACGACGACGCTTGGGCTGTTCAAGATTGAACTACTTTATGATATCTCCCACCTGCTGTTATAGACAGGTATCATAGCTTGGGCTGTTCAATACTGAACTACTTTATGACATCTCCCACTTGCTGTTATAGACAGGTACCGTAGCTTGGGCTGTTCAAGATTGAACTACTTTACGACATCTCCCACCTGCTGTTATAGACAGGTACCGTAGCTTGGGGTGTTCAAGATTGAACTACTTTACGACATCTCCCACCTGCTGTTATAGACAGGTACCCTAGCTTGGGTTGTTCAAGATTGAACTACTTTATGACATCTCCCACCTGCTGTTATAGACAGGTACCCTAGCTTGGGTTGTTCAAGATTGAACTACTTTATGACATCTCCCACCTGCTGTTATAGACAGGTACCGTAGCTTGGGCTGTTCAAGATTGAACTACTTTATGACATCTCCCACCTGCTGTTATAGACAGCTTGGATTGTTCAAGATTGAACTACTTTATGACATCTCCCACCTGCTGTTATAGACAGCTCGGACTGTTCAAGATTGAACTACTTTATGACATCTCCCACCTGCTGTTATAGACAGGTACCGTAGCACAATGGTTCTCAACCTTTTTTGGCCTGTGCCCACCTTCTCCATATTTTCAGAACGTCATTCCCCCCTTTCCTATTTGCTACCTAAAAATTTCCCCCTTCCGCCCCTCTACAGTATACGTAATAATGGAAGCACATACTAAAACAAGTCTAGGCGTCCCCATAAAACGTGATTTGTGGGTCTACTTACTTTATAAAATGAATTTTAGAAGGGTGAGACATACAGAACAGTAAAGTATGAAGGGAAAAACAAGATCAAGTAATCGATTCTTGTATTAACGCAATCTTGATATAATCTTCATTCCCCCCCCCCCGGGAAACCCCAAAATTCCCCGGGGGGGGGGGGGTGGAATTCCCCACCGACTGAGAACCACTGCTGTAGCAGGAAGCTGCTGTGGCTATCTGACATGTGACATGCCAGGACACTCACCAAGTTAGGCCTAAGTCCGTGGAAGAACAGATGGCTGGTCGTTTACTCACACAGTGACTTCTACATGTAGGCATGCAACAGCATCTGACCATACACATGCCACTGTAATGTCCAAACCATTACACCAATGTGCACCTGCTGTTATCACAGTACCCAATATATTAACTTGTTTCAATACCTGCACAGACACAAACAAACCACCAAATGCCCCATATTCTCAAACTCCCATGTAAATCTGCCATACGGACACAACCAATATATCACATGAATCTGAGGACTTGCTACAGAAAACCAGCACTTTCCTAAAAACATCATTCATCTGCCATGAGCTGCCACTCCACAACTCTGTGACAGCAACAAGAGACATTATCTTTGCCAGCACCTACACACATGCTCACCTTTATGTTAGTGACACAGGCAACAAAAACACTCGAAAGCCAAAGTACATTTGTATAATATATGTTTTTTATGAAATCAACAATTTAAGGTCAGTTCACCAAGGTGGTCATAATGAGTAATTTTGAAATTAGTTGACCAAGGTCAGTAATTTCAGGCTATTTATAAAAGTCACATTTTTAGCAAATTAATAATTTGATATTAAATTATTAAAGCAATTTTAACAGTAGTAATTCAACACCAGTTCATCACTGTCACTCTAGCAATCAATCATGTGTTCACCAAAGGTGACAGTAAGCAGCAGTAAATTCAGAGTAGTTAATAAATCTCAACAACCAGTAATTTGATGTTAGTTCACCAAAGTATCCCAATAGTTAATAATCTGACCTTAGTTCCCCAAGGTGACTAACAAGCAACAATGTGAGGTCAGTTCACCAAACTGACTCTAACAACCAGTAATTTGAGGTTATGTAATCAAAGGTGACATTGACAATCAATAATGTGAGGTCAGTTCATTATAATGAATCCAACAACTACCAGGCGGGTTTTAGACAGAACAGATCAACATAGATCAGATATTTATCTTCTGACAAATAGCCGAGAAAAATTGGGAATATAAAAGAGATTTCCATAACATTTTTGTGGATTTTAAAAAGGCTTATGATAGTGTCCATAGGAAAAGTCTATGCAATGCTATGCAGGAATTTGGTACACCAAGGAAGTTATTGGGTTGTGACAGTTCCCCATTATCCCCATGAGCTAGCACATACCTTTCAGACTATGCATGGAAGATACTTATAATATAGTAACATATAAAGGCAGGAAATCAGACCCTTTCCAAATAACATCTGGCTTGAAACAGGGTGATGCACTATCGCCGCTCCTTTTCAATCTGGCTCTAGAGAAAGTTGTAAAGAAGGTAAAGGAGGAATGTGCTATTGGAGGAACATCCAGACAGCTTGGTTATACAGATGATATAAATATTATAGGGGAAAATGAACAAAAGACATTGGAAATATTGACTCACTTACAGGAAAAAGATAAGACAGAATATATGGTAATTTCAAGAGAAGGAACGGCTAAATACTCTGGCCACATACAAGAGAACTTTAGTCAAACTCAGGACCAAGTCTGTAGACAGTCTATACCTGGAAGACAAGATCTTGACCAGTGGTTTGTCCTGATCCTGTGACCTCTGGAGTTCAGAGAATACTGACACTTACCTCACCAGAATCTCGAGGTGTGGCCACTAAAACTGGGGGATCTAGCGACTTCAGAGAAAGACACTCCTGGTCCTGGCAAAGCTGCGGTATAAATTAAACAAGTTCTACTTCAGTCTGCTGAAGCTGCAAACTCTATTTGTACCAAGTGTAATCTAAGTCATTTTGACATTACCACTCATGAGTGGGGACTAATTCCTATCCTTGTAGCTTTTCAATGAACTTACAGCAACAACCGACTGGCTGGCCTCTTCCACAACCCAGAAGGTCACTGATGCCCCAACCGCCCATTATCTCCATCTTTGATTTCTTCTGGTGTGTTATGGGAAATTCCAATGCCACAAGAAAAACTGTGTATACTCTATCGTGTGTCTCTCATCTCATCCCTCTTGCACTGTCTGGTGTCGAGGTGATGCATAAACAGCGGGAGAGTGAAAGTTTATGGGCTTCATATATTGTGTGTATTTTTCTCATTTAGAAATATTGCCAGGGCTGTGGTCTTTAAGGCCTACACTTTATGATCTGCAGCTGGTGATTGATTTTTAACAATGCCAATGTGGTCATGAGACCCCAATGTGGTCATGAGGAAGTGTGCTAGTTGGTTTCATTCAAGAATTGCCTGCCATAAATCTAGCTTCATCACTGTCCACAGATTATCTCTGGGGGAATGTATGTGGTGTCTCCTGCTGCCTTCCACATCCACAAAAGGATTTCTGTTTCTTCTGGTGTCTGGTCTCTGGCACACATTGTTAACCCTGACTCTGCACTCCATTCTCTGATATTTTACTGGAGTCAATGATTATATGCTTAGAAGAAAGAAGTAGAGATTAGAGGGCACACTAGACAACATAAACATTGAAAGCTATAGTTATCACACTAAGATTTGAACCTGTCACCTCCAATCATCACACTTGTCAGGTTTCTCTCCTGTATGGTTCTTCAGATTGCTAGCATAAGCAAAAGAAGCACCACAATCATCACTTGTAAGGTTTCTCTCTTGTATGTGTTCACTAATGGTATTTCAAACTGCTAGCTCGAGTAGAAAAAGCACCACAATCATCACACTTGTAAGGTTTCGCGTCTGTATGTGTTTTCTTATGGTCTATCAGATGTGTAGATAAAATAACATAGAAGCAATACTGCCAAAGAGCCGCATGTAGGCAGATAGAGATTGATTGATTGATTGATGTAGGCAGATAGAGATTGATTGATGTAGGCAGATAGAGACTGATTGATTGATGTAGGGAGATAGAGATTGATTGATTGATGTAGGCGGATAGAGATTGATTGATGTAGGCAGATAGAGATTGATTGATGTAGGCAGATAGAGATTGATTGATTGATGTAGTCAGATAGATTGATTGATTGATGTAGGCAGATAGAGATTGATTGATTGATTGATGTAGGCAGATAGAGATTGATTTATTGATGTAGGCAGATAGAAATTGATTGATTGATGTAGACAGATAGAGATTGATTGATTGATGTAGGCAGATAGAGATTAATTGATTGATTGATGTAGGCAGATAGAGATTGATTGATTGATGTAGGCATATAGAGATTGATTGATTGATGTAGGCAGATAGAGATTGATTGACATAGGCAGATAGAGATTGATTGATGTAGGCAGATAGAGATTGGTTGATTGATTGATGTAGGCAGATAGAGATTGATTGATGTAGGCAGATAGAGACTGATTGATTGATGTAGGCAGATAGATATTGATTGATTGATGTAGGCGGATAGAGATTGATTGATGTAGGCAGATAGAGATTGATGTAGGCAGATAGAGATTGATTGATTGATGTAGTCAGATAGATTGATTGATTTAGGCAGATAGAGATTGATTGATTGATTGATGTAGGCAGATAGAGATTGATTTATTGATTGATTGATGTAGGCAGATAGAAATTGATTGATTGATGTAGACAGATAGAGATTGATTGATTGATGTAGGCAGATAGAGATTAATTGATTGATTGATGTAGGCAGATAGAGATTGATTGATTGATGTAGGCATATAGAGATTGATTGATTGATGTAGGCAGATAGAGATTGATTGACGTAGGCAGATAGAGATTGATTGATGTAGGCAGATAGAGATTGATTGATTGATGTAGGCAGATAGAGATTGATTGATTGATGTAGGCAGATAGAGATTGATTGATGTAGACAGATAGAGATTGATTGATGTAGGCAGATAGAGATTGATTGATGTAGGCAGATAGAGATTGATTGATTGATGTAGGCAGATAGAGACTGATTGATTGATGTAGGCAGATAGAGATTGATTGATTGATGTAGGCAGATAGAGATTGATTGATTTATGTAGGCAGATAGAGATTGATTGATGTAGTCAGATATAGATTGATTGATTGATGTAGGCAGATAGAGATTGATTGATTGATGTAGGCAGATAGAGATTGATTGATTGATGTAGGCAGATAGATTGATTGATGTAGACAGATAGAGATTGATTGATTGATGTAGGCAGATAGAGATTGATTGGTGTAGGCAGATAGAGATTGATTGATTGATGTAGGCAGATAGAGATTGATTGATGTAGGCAGATAGAGATTGATTGATTGATGTAGGCAGATAGAGATTGATTGATTGATGTAGGCAGATAGAGATTGATTGATGTAGACAGATAGAGATTGATTGATTGATGTAGGCAGATAGAGATTGATTGATGTAGGCAGATAGAGATTGATTGATTGATATAGGCAGATAGAGATTGATTGATTGATGTAGACAGATAGAGATTGATTGATTGATGTAGGCAGATAGAGATTGATTGATTGATGTAGGCAGATAGAGATTGATTGATTGATGTAGGCAGATAGAGATTGATTGATTGATGTAGGCAGATAGAGATTGATTGATTGATGTAGGCAGATAGAGATTGATTGATTGATGTAGGCAGATAGAGATTGATTGATTGATGTAGGCAGATAGAGATTGATTGATTGATTGATGTAGGCAGATAGAGATTGATTGATGTAGGCAGATAGAGATTGATTGATGTAGGCAGATAGAGATTGATTGATTGATGTAGGCAGATAGAGACTGATTGATTGATGTAGGCAGATAGAGATTGATTGATTGATGTAGGCTGATAGATATTGATTGATTGATGTAGGCAGATAGAGATTGATTGATGTAGGCAGATAGAGATTGATTGATTGATGTAGGCAGATAGAGATTGATTGATGTAGGCAGATAGAGAAGAGAGGAGTAAACTAAGGAAGAGGACTAAGACAGGATATAAATAACATCCCTATCTGGTAAATAGGGAATAGAAGGGATAGTAGCAGCAGGGAGAGCTGTGAGCAGTTCTCCGACTGGACACACACATGTCCTGAAAGGGGACACGTTAGGACCTGATCAGAAGTTACCCAGGTTAGAGTGAGGAAACCATTACCACGAGGAGTACCCATTAATAGTGTTAACTCTGAGAGAGTAACCTATTGACAAGCCAATAAACGCGTGCTGGGATACCGAGCACGCAAACCGGCTGACGCACGAAGGGTCACCGGCACGTGGCTGGACACGCAACGAAAGTCAACCAGACGGGACAAGACAGCATAGAGAGCAGGATTGTAGTATTCGCTTTGAATACTGTATTGTTTAGGGGACAGTAGAAATAGTGATGACATAGGCTTAGACTAATACAGTAGATAGTACCTTAGATAACATCATAACGTAATATTGCCATGTTGTATTTGATCCATGTGAATATCGGCTCTCGGAGCTATTGTGTAACTAGTCCAGAATAAATTTATATCCTTTTGTACGACGTACGTGTCAACATGCTGCGAAGGGACAAGATAGGAGACTTAGATAAATAGACATAAACATGATAGCAAGAACATAGCTATCTGGGAGATAGGAGACAGAAAGGACATAAACACGAGGGAGATCTATGAATAGTTCTCCAACTGGACACACTCGTGTCCTAAACGGGGATAACGAAAGACATGAGCTTGAGTCCCCCAAAATAGAATGGGGAAACTCACATCCCATGTAGGATCCCAGGGAAACACTGGGACTCAAACCGGGTGACCAGTAATTAACGGCGTGCTGAGACACCACGCACGCAAAACCGACCATTGCACGGAGGGGTCTACCAATCGTGGCTGGACACGCCACGAACCTCGCCAGACCGCGACTCGACAGCTAGAAGGACGGACTGTTGTAGCCGCAGAGAATACTGTGTTGCTTAGAAAGGACAGTAGCAATAGATATTAGACTTAGGCTACTTAACTTAGTTAGAGACTACCATCGAGATTATCTTTCATATAACATCATCACGACATACCATGATGTATAGCACTTACATGATTATTCGCTCGCCGAGCTATTGTAAATTAAGCTCAGAATAAACATCGATTATACTTGTATCTTCTCACATAATCTTCGTGTTATTATTGTGTGTGATACAAAAGCGGAATCCATGTATGCCTGTCAAAGTTGAGTTGTTGACAGGCAGGATCCAATTTGGTGTCAGAAGGTGGGGCTTGAACCACCTTCAAGCACTTTACAACACCAATTTCCCACATAAATTGTGAAA
The DNA here is from genome assembly GCA_963921405.1 of Cepaea hortensis. NCBI lineage: Eukaryota > Metazoa > Mollusca > Gastropoda > Stylommatophora > Helicidae > Cepaea > Cepaea hortensis. Next base: position 73,584,158 of record OY992897.1, on the reverse strand, counting down.
TTCTACAGAAAATTATATTGTGATATTTATACGATTTAAATTTCAAAAGTGAAACTGTGATTGTATTTAAACATGAATTATGTATTCAAATCACCAGTCTAACGATTATTTTTGAACATTTGTGATACAATTTTCTTGATGTCAACTTTCATCAAAAGTACTCATAAACTTGTGCAATGTCAAATTCATTTAGCACAAGGGAAGTAAGTTAAGGTTCAGACTAAGCCATACAGCAGAGCTCAGTCAGAGACAGTAGGGAATTGAAGACAAGACAACAAGTGACTGCTCATGTGACGATTCATCTCACTACACATTTGACGATTCATACATACAATCATACCATTCATATCATTGATATCATTCATTATTCACATCACATTTGTAATTTGCCTACCGTAAACAACTATGAGATGCAAATGAAATACAACCATGTATTGTGTAACATATTCTGTAACGTGAAACTAATTATTGCTGGTCTATAAAACAGAAACAGCAAGTGTACGAACACGCCTTTCGATTCCGTGTTTGCAAAACAGCAGCGAAACATCCCGAAGATCCAAATTTGGTAACACCTCGAGGGGCCACATTGTTCATCTGATTAGATGAGTATTTCCGGGAAGGTTAACCCGGTCAACAAATGTCCGCAGAAGTCGGATGTGTCGGCCTAACGGCGCAAGAACACAGCTCTGCTGTAAACAGGCACAACGTCCGGAAAATAACTCCGGATGAACGAAGAAGATGAGTATTTTTTCAATATTTTGATAAGTCAGTATTAACCCTGCATCTTATTTTTCAGTAAATGAATGTAAATTTGTAACACATAAATTGTAAATTATTTATATACCATTCGTGTAACAACATAAAGCCCGACAATGTCAACATTAGGTGAGTGTATCCAAGCTGGTAAAGAGCTAGGCTATAGCGGAGAGAAACTAGAAAAATGGGCGGAACAGAAATACAAAGGAGAAACTGAAAGAAAAGCTGCACTAGAGAGAGATGCAAAAGCACTAGAGTGAGATGAAAGAGCACTAGAGAGACAGCATCAGAAAGAGATGAAAGAATTAGAGGAAACAACCAAGCAAAAGCAAATAGAATTAGATGATGCCACCAAACAAAAACAAATAGAAGCAGACAAAAAAAAAATTTTTAAAGAGATGGAAATCGACTCACACATCCAAATAGCTTCCACTAAGCAGAAGAGTACAGAAGAACAAAATAGATACTCATCTTACATGATTATTAGCTCGCCGAGCTATTGTAAATTAAGCTCAGAATAAACATCGATTATACTTTATCTTCTCACATAACCTTCGTGTTATTATTGTGTGTGATACAAAAGCGGAATCCATGTATGCCTGTCAAAGTTGAGTTGTTGACATACGAGTTATCATTCATGTGGTGCAAAAGAAGAATCCATGTGTGCCTGTCAAAGTTGAGTTGTTGACATACGAGTTATCATTCATGTGGTGCAAAAGAAGAATCCATGTGTGCCTGTCAAAGCTAGGTTGCTGACAAATACAATGAACACACTTGTACAGTTTATCTCATGTATGTGTTCTCCTATGGTACTTCAGACTGCCAGCACGAGTAAAAGAAGCACCACAAGCATCACACTTGTAAGACTTCTCTCCTGTATGTGTTCTCAAATGGAACTTCAAACTGCGAGCTTGAGTAAAAGAAACACCACAATCATCACACTTGTAACGTTTCTGTCCTGTATGTGTCCCCATATGGTACTTCAGATTACTAGTATTCTTAAAATAAGCACCACAATCATCACACTTGTAAGGTGTCTCTCCTGTATGTGTTCTCTTATGGTACTTTAAATGGCCAGGTTGAATAAAAGAAGCACCACAATCATCACACTTGTAAGGCTGCTCTCCTGTATGTATTCTCAAATGGTACTTCAAACTGTCAGTTCGAGTAAAAGAAGCATCACAAGCATCACACTTGTAAGGCTTCTCTCCTGTATGTGTTCTCAAATGGTACTTCAAATTGCAAGCTTGAGTAAAAGAAGCACCACAAGCATCACACTTGTAATGTTTCTCTCCTGTATGTGTTCTCAAATGGTACTTCAAATTGCTAGCTCGAGCAAAAGAAGCACCACAATCATCACACTTGTAACGTTTCTGTCCTGTATGTGTCCCTATATGGTACTTCAGATTACTAGTATTCTTAAAATAAGCACCACAATCATCACACTTGTAAGATGTCTCTCCTGTATGTGTTCTCTTATGGTACTTTAGATGGCTAGGTTGAATAAAAGAAGCACCACAATCATCACACTTGTAAGGTTTCTCTCCTGTATGTGTTCTCAAATGGTACTTCAAACTTACAGCATGATTAAAAGTAACATCACAATAATCACACTTGTAAGAATTCTCTCCTGTATGTATTCTCTTATGGGTCTTCAGATTGCAAGCATGAGTAAAAGAAGCACCACAATCATCACACTTGTAAGGTTTCTCTCCTGTATGTGTTCTCTTATGGACCTTCAGATCGCAAGATCTAATAAAAGAAGCACCACAATCATCACACTTGTAAGGTTTCTCTCCTGTATGTGTTCTCTTATGGACCTTCAGATTGCAAGATCTAATAAAAGAAGCACCACAATCATCACACATGTAAGGTTTCTCCCCTGTATGTGTTCTCTTATGGACCTTCAAATTGTTAGATTGAGTAAAAGAAGCACCACAATCATCACACTTGTAAAGTTTCTGTCCTGTATGTTTTACCATATGGTACTTCAGATTACTAGTATTCTTAAAATAAGCACCACAATCATCACACTTGTAAGGTGTCTCTCCTGTATGTGTTCTATTATGGTTCTTTAGACTTTTGGCGTGCTTAAAAGTAGCACCACAATCATCACACTTGTAAGGATTCTCTCCTGTATGTGTTCTCTTGTGGGACTTCAGACTGCCAGCTCGAGTAAAAGAAGCACAACAATCAACACAAATGTAAGGTTTCTCTCCTGTATGTCTTAGCATGTGATCCTTCAAATTGCTAATTTGAATAAAAGAAGCATGACAATCATCACACATGTAAGACTTCTCTCCTGTTTGTGTTCGTTTATGTTTCTTCTGACTACCAGTCCCAGCAAAAGAAGACACATTTTCTGACATTTGAGAACGATTTTCATGCTTTACTGATGCCCTACAACTGTTCTCAACCATTCTTGATTCTGAGTTTCTGTCCATGTTCATTACTTCAATGTTGCTACCCCCAGCTACGTCTACCATTTTACTGAAGCTGTGACTCCTGTCCTCACACAAAACATCTGAAAGTTCTTGTTTCACAGTCTTCATGTCAATGCTGTCATATGTCCACTTTTGTGAATGCTCTTGTATAGAGAGGTAAGGACTTCTTGGAGACCATGAGCGAGTTTCTGAAACACACCAATGTAAATAATTAATAGCCTCATGAATATAAAAGGTATCGAACAAATGTGTATGTGTAATAAAACAGGCAAACATTGCAGCTATAAACAATCAATTTCAAGTGAACGACATATGAAGAAGAAGAATGATTAAGTGTCCATGTGCAATCTAAGCTGATATATGATATAGTTAGGTAGTCGACAAATCATTCTCATTGCACATCGAACCATTCAGTTCATAAGTGCTCGGATCCCCTCCTCAGTAAATCCCGCAGCGTGTAGCGGCTAATGACACCAGTTTTGTGGTGGTTTATTAATCTTCTTAAGCTTCCTGAGTAGTGTTTTCGATTGGCCAAACTCTTTTAATTTGCTGTTCTTGTATCCTGACCATGGTTGTAGATTCAGTCATCACTTGGTTTTTGCGAACGACTTACTTCTCGTAGAGCATTCAGAATGTCAGCCTGGTCTATGATACATCCACCTTCCACAGTAGCCTTACCCACGAGCTTGTCAGCCCGCTCATTTCCTTGTACACCCGCATGCTCTGGCATCTGAAATGCTCTTGATGGAGGAAAATAAAGAGAAACAAATAGCTATCTTCACAGATGCAAAGTCAGCTGTCTCAATACTGAAAAGCAAAAACAGCACAGAACTAGCTGCTCTAATAGCAGTACTCCATGGTCTATGCCAGAAATCCAAAAAATTTGTAATACAGTGAATCCCATCACATTGCAGTATACCTGGAAATGAAGAGGCTGACAGACTAGCAAAAGAGGGCAAAACACCTCCTTGTCCTACTCCTTACTGTCAAAGAGCTGCAAAGAAGCTAATAGACAAGATAGAAGTAGAACCATGGAAATAGACAGGATAGAGAGAACATAACTATCTAGGAGATAGGGACAGAAAGGACAAAAGCACGAGTGAGAACTATGAATAGTTGTCCAACTGGACACACTCGTGTCCTAAAAGGGACCACCGTAAGACGTGAGCTGGAGTTACCCAGAATAGAGTGGGGAAACTCGCATCACGAGAAGTGTCCCTTTAACACTGGTACCTCTAGCCGGGTGACCAGTAACTAACTGCGTGCTGGAAACTCCGAGCACGTAAACCAGCTAATACACGAAGGGTCTACCGCTCGTGGCTGGACACGCCACGAAGATCCTCAGACCGGGACTCGACAGTGTAGGAGACGGACTGATGCATTCGCTGGGAATACTATGTTGCTTAGAAAGGACAGTAGCAATAGATATGACTTAGACTTAACTTCGATAGAGATTACCATTGATATCATCCTTCATTCAACATCATCATGATATACCATGATATGTATTACCGATGTGGTTATCCGCTCGCCGAGCTATTGTAAATCAAGCTCAGAATAAACTTGTATTATACTTGTATCCTTTTGTACAACCTCCGTGTTGTCATTGGTGTGGTACAAAAGCGGAATCCTTGTATGCCTGTTAAAGTTGAGTCGCTGACAGGCAGGATCCGATTTGGTGTCAGAAGGTGGGGCTTGAACCACCTTCAAGCACTTTACAAGACCATTTTCCCACATAAATTGTAAAATTCTACCAAAATGATATATTTGATATTCTATTCGAGTGAAATTTGGGAAGTTAAACTGTTGTGTTGTTTAAACTTGAAATATGTATCCAAATCACCAGTTTAACGATTATTTTGAATACTTGTATGATATTCATTATGTCAACACTCATCGAATTTACCCATTAACTTGTACAATGCCAAAGTCATTAAAGTAGAGTTCAGACTAAGCCATACAGCAGAGCTCAGTCAGAGACAATAGGAAAGTGAAGACAAGACGACAATTGACGATTCATTTGACGATTCATTCATACTATCATACCATTCATATCATTTACATCATTCATATTATCCACATCACATTTGTAATTTGCCGATCGTAAAAACTATAATAAGTAAATTGATCACAACCATGTATTTGTTAACACATGCCATATGCTAACTATTGCTGTTCTACAAAACAGAGACAGCAATCGTACGAGCAAGTCTATCCATTCAGGGTGTACAAAACAACGGTAAAACATCCCGAGGATCCAATTTGGTGTCACGAGGATCCAACTTGGTAACATCCCGAGCATCCGATTTGGTAACATCCCGAGGGGCTGTTTTTTCATCTGATTAGATGAGTATATTTTTCACTATTTTGATAATCACAATTAACAATGCATCTTACTTTTCAGTGAGTGAATGTGAATTTGTAACATGTATTAACTGTAAAATTATTTATATACCAATTGTGTAAGAACGTAAAGCCCTACAATGTTGTCATATATTTTTGAAGGGAGTGGGAGATCACTGTAGTGCATGCCCCATCTCTAATAAAAGATGTAGAGCCCCATCCTCTTCTATCTTCAATAACCCCAGAATATGAACCTTGAGTTATCTGCAGGCCTCGTTCTATTAAGTATTGTCTAGGAGATATAGATTATGGCCCTGGTAAGAATGGTAATTAGCTAACTGGGAATCTGCCCCTTCTCCAATGATTCTGATAGCTCTGGAGCCCCCTTATTGTTTATCAAATCTGAGGAAAGTCTGGAGAATTTTCTCAGCCTGATTTAGATGAAGAAAACATGGATGTTGAGCAGTTGATAGATCTAGAGTCTTTTTATTTCCCCATTTAGTAAGTCATTATGAGTTAATTTATCTTTAAGCAATCAAACACATAAACAATCACATCAGATTCCGACACATGATGTACAAAGAAGTTGTTTACACAGATAGGTTTGAACTTGACAAATTAACAGAAGGTCAATTCATGTTAATCATTTATTGACTGGCCTGAGCCTTCTGGTCAGTACATACATCTCTATTGTGATTTACACAAAGTAATAGAACAGTTGCACATTGGACCATTGTCCCAGACAAGCAATAATAAGCATCAATATATGAGATGTCAACAAGTGTGAAAACATAGTAAACATTTTGATGTTGTACATATTAAGTATGATAGTGGTGTCTCAACCCTAAATATATCAGTGTTCCTGTAATTGGGTGTGGGTTCTACCTATCAGAAAAAGTAACCTGGTGACTGGAGGATTAGGTAAGCCAGGGTCCATTGACTGATGGATCCACTTCAGGTCTGCCCGTATAGCTCCTCTGAAGGCCTCCCCATGCTCTGCTCCTAGCGAAGTCATCCTCCCTCTCACTTGTGGTTCATCTCTTTCTCTCGGCTTCCCTCCCTCAGGTCTGATTTAGGTGGTTAATTTGCTGATGTGTTGGGTGGTTGTTGGTATGTAGCCACCAAGATCACTGATGAATATTCGCATAAATATATACATTCCTACCAATACAATAATAAGAAGTAGGTCGGAAGAAATCTAAATTCCTGAAGTAGGAACTAGTTCCCCTCCCCTCCTTTTCTCTCTGAGCTAGTGTTGGGTTAAGTTGGGGTGGTCAGAGATTATCACACGGTGTACGCCTTGTATCAACTTGTTCCTGCTGTATGTAAGTTCTCATTTGACCGGGGTCAGTGAACGTGTACAGTAAGACATTGACAAGAGTGAGAATATGTCAAGATGCATGTAAATAAATGACATACATTTAGAACATTTCTTCCACTAAATGGTGTTTACAATGTGTATAAATAATTCTCTGTGTTTTCCCAATTAACTACTTCTTCTTCTTGTGTCTAATAACTCTCTTCCATTACCTGTTGTTGTTGTGATGTTGAGTGTTGGGTTGTGTGGTGATGAGTGGTGTGGAGTGGTGTTGTGTTTTTAAGTTATGTTGAGTAATGAGTTAAGCTCACTTCGCGTGATGGTGTTCCGCGAAGCACAACTTTCTCATGTGTTGCAGTTCATGTGTGCCCTTATCTAATTAAATTTGACATAAATATAAATATTTATTTCGCCAAACCCTATTAATTCTATAGATAACGGAGAAAGGAAAGATTGATTTCACTTTCAGCTTTCTAGATTTTAAATAGGCATAGATAAGTCTGTTTTAGAACAAGGCACTTGTTCTAGTACACGAACTGTCTTTTCAGCTGTAGATAGTGGTGCATCTTTAACAATGTTTCTGGTGAAATGCACAAGATTGCTTTCGAATCATCACTTCTCACAGTTGTTTAGAATAGAATATAGTAGTGGAATGCACTTCTTAAAGTTAATAATTATCTCTAAGAATATCAGAGATTGTAGTTTCATCGAAGAGAATATTCTGCCCGGGAATGGCTTTGCGTCGTTAGAATCTACAGTCGAGCATTTTTACATTTCAGAGGTTTTAATTAATAATCATACATTTCAATTGACATCACAAACATGGGTTTACATTACTTGATACATCGGGTTCTTAGTCTAATCAAGGGCCAACAAACGTACCTCGGATCCAGACTTTTGCCTTGCCCATTGAATTTTTGGTCACACATTCTTCTCACATCCGTCCATGGAGCGAGTTCAGACAAAAGTGCGGGCTTATTAACATTTCTGATGAAATAGTAATATATGTTAATTATGCACTGGCGCGAAGGCGGTCACGTGTTTCTTCTATCCAATAGTTTTCCGAGCTTGGTCTGATGAAATCTTTCCAAGAATCCACGTCATTTGTCACTTGTTCAGTTCCAGTTTTGATGTTAAGTTTTAAGTCCCAATCTCCAATTGCGTTTGTGAAGTCAATTTCTTTTAATGTTGTTTCCTCTTTTTGCGGCAGGTGTTGATAATGAATAATGTTGGCTGCGTTATGCCACAAATGTCAACATTAAGTGAGTGTATCCAAGCTGGCAAAGAACTAGGCCATAGCGGGGAGGAACTAGAAAAATGGGCAGAACAGAAATACAAAGAAGAAATAGAAAGAAAAGCTGCGGTAGAGAGAGATGAAAGAGCACTTGAAAGACAGCATCAGAAAGAGATGAGAGAGTTAGAGGAAACAACTAAACAGAAAGAATTAGAAATAAAGCAAAAACAAATAGAGTTAGAGGAAACAACTAAACAGAAAGAATTAGAAATAAAGCAAAAACAAATAGAATTAGATGACGCCACCAAGCAAAAACAAATAGAAGCAGTCTCACAAACAAAGTTAAGAATGAAAGAAATGGAAGTCGACTCACACATTCAGATAGCTTCCACTAAACAGAAGAGTCAGGAAGAGCAGAACAAATTTTCTAAATATAAAGGGATCATCAAACCCTTCAGTCAAGGGGATTCAATATCAGCATGGACCGAGAATATAGAGTTCCAGCTCAAACTTCAGGAAATACCGTTGGAAGATTGGGCTACGATTTATATGCGAAATCTCTCAGGGGAGCCCTTAAAGGTTATCGAGTCTATACCAACAGAATTAAGAAACAACTACCAATATATTCATGACAGAATTATGCAGCATTTTCTACTCGATGCTCCTGGATATCAGATCCAGTACTCACAAATCAAACCAAAACCGAACGAAACATTCATAGATTACGCATCTAATGTTCAGAGTGTATTCAGTAAGTGGCTGAATGCGGCTAAAGTAGGGAAGAACTTTGACACATTACAGGACTTAATGATTATGGATAAAGTGATATCCACAGTCCCAACTCCCTTTACTAAGTTCCTTCAACAGTCAGACATTGAATCTCTAGATCAATTAGAAAAACATGGTTCGGCGTATTTTTCTTCTAATCGAGATATATTTAAGTCATCTATACATGACTCTGAAATTACAGCGTTTGCTAAGAACCAACCAAGCAGATCTGTCAACCAGAAAGCTTACCATAAGAAAGATAAACCATACCAAATGCCACCACAATGTGTGTACTGCCATTTATATCACCCACAATTTTTGATGTGTGATAAAAATCCATCATACCCTGCACATCTCGAAATGATGATAAAAAAGCAGGAAAACAAAAGGAGTGCATACAAGCGGGCAGTTAAATGTTTTTTTTTTTTTTTTGTTCCTCTTTTGGACATTTCAGTAATAAATGTTTGGGCAGACAAAGAATGAGAGCCAGCAACACTATGCTCATAGATACATCTTCCGATAGTGGCAGTGAAACGGAGTGCAAGAATGAAAATGTACTACCATTCAATGAGTGTGAAAGTGTAGCTGTTGTTACAGATATTTTAGACTTTGATAAATGTGATACTTGTCATCAGTTCCATACGGACGGTAAACTCAAATGTGGTCACATTGTACCATTTTCTAATGAAGATGCAAATTCAGCTTTAGCCTCCAGAGGCAATTTAAAGTTCCACGATGCACTGGTCAATGAATATCCATGCCAATGTTTACTTGATAGTGGAAGTACTTTAATCGGGGTAAGGAGGGAACTAGTTAACCCAGAGGATTATATGGGCGATTTTGTTAAATGCCGCACTTTTTCTGGTAATATTGAGAAATACCCGCTAGCAAAAGTCCGTATAAATACCCCGTTCCTTTCCAGCACATTTACGTGCGCTATCTTACAGACCCCTGTACTGACCTCATTTTAGGATGCATTCCAGGGTTAAGACACTGCACTGATAACGAAATATTAGCCTGGAAACAAACACACACGGCTAATGCAGTAACTAGGTCAGAGACCCAAACACATCAGAAAGACCTACAAGATGAGATGTTACAGTTATTAACACCCAACGGTACTACTGACAATACCACTCGACAAGAATTTATCGAGGCACAACGCGCCGATTCAATCATTGCACCTTATTTTAAATTATTAGGTGAGAAAGCTAAACTAACCAAAAATGCCTCTTGGTACTTCAAACTGCATAATGGAATTCTCATGCGGTATTACACCACCAATAACCATGAAATTCAGCAGACGGTGCTACCTTTGAAACATCGACAAAACGTGTTAAAGATTTCACATGATTCACCGTTTGCTGGACATCTGGCTTATGACAAAACTAGAGCCAGAATTTTAGCATAGTTCCATTGGCCCAAGTTTTGTAACAATATTAAATCTTTTTGTCGGTCATGTACCATTTGCCAACATTTAGTGAGAAAGGGAATGCATGTAACAGCTGAGGTCCAACCTTCAACATTGGCCTCTAGACCGTTTGAAAGTGTAGCGGTGGATATTGTTGGACCCCTAAATAAGGTGTCGAACAAAGGAAACCGCTTCATACTAACCCCCATGGATCTCTGTACGAGGTGGGTTGAGGCGGTAGCCCTAAAATATATTACCTCCAAAGATGTAGCTAATGTATTTTTACATCTATTTGCTAGGTTCCAAATTGCTGTATGTAGCTGGGGCGCAGTGTTGGGGTGAGCGCCCAACATTGCTTAAATACCCCAATGGCTCGTGAATACATAACCTCTGCAGCAAAAGTCCAACTCCTGGCCTTCACGTGGCGGAACTGTTTTAACTAACAGGAGAAGGGGCGATGGCGAGTATCTGGCGCCGGAAAATAACCAGTGTGCTCTAGATGTGTATACACATACATGCATGTGCAGACACGTGTGTGCGTGTGTACACATCTAAACTCGAGTGAGACCACAGTCTGCTCTAGCAAAGGAAAGGTGCTGAAGACGGAGGCAACCAGCCAGGAGGCGCACCACAGAAATCAGGATGCCATGCAATTATGCCAAATGGAATATGTCGACTGCTGCTAAACGTTATGGTGCTCGCCCTGCTTTGGACCCCCAGGCAGGTGCAGTGCCGGGCCCTATGTCTCGAAAGGGTCCAACCCCAACTACTGGAGGTCCTTCTCAGATGTCCTGTGGAGCCAGGGGACATGAGAATAGAACAGCTGGCCATACTAAACTAAGACTTAAAATAATGCACTGGAATGCGGAGGGAGTCAGCAACAAAAAAGTAGAATTAGAAAACATCCTGGACAAAGAAAAAGTAAGCATATGTTGCTTGCAAGAAACTCACCTCAACGAAAATATAGCCTTCAAAATCAGAGGCTACCAGTGTTACCGATCTGACCGAAAGGACAGGCGAAAAGGTGGGATACTTACCCTTGTAAAAAATAACATCACTGCTTCCCAAATCGAAGTCTATATGGAAGGGGCTGAGTATCAGACACTTAAACTTAAAACAGGCTATACAGACCTACATCTGATCAATTACTACTGTCCAAGTGACCATCCACAGGCACTGGACACACTACCATTAACAGAAAAAATTATTGTGTGCGGCGATTTCAACAGCCACTCGCAGAGTTGGGGCTATGATCACATGGACCAGAGAGGAGAGAGACTGGAAGACTGGCAGGATGAGAATAGATTCATCTTGGTTAACAAGCCGTCCGACCCACATACTTTCTACTCGAGATCATGGCACTCTACAACTACACCTGACCTGGCTTTTCATTCACCAGACCTGGAGTGTAACATTACACGAATTGTTGGGAAACAACTAGGTGGCAGTGACCATCGACCAGTCTTTCTAATTGTAGAAAATGAGCTTGTAAGTGAAAGCAGCACCCTCTCGAGGTGGAACTACAAGAAAGCAGACTGGGCAGTGTACAAGAATCGCACCAGCATACTGGTTAGAAACCTGAACACTGAGAAAGACATAAATAAAGTAGTTGAAGAGTTTGGAAAATGCATACTACAGGCAGCGCGAGAAACAGTACCAAGAGGAGCCCGTAAACAATATAAACCCTACTGGAGTAGTGAACTGGAACAGTTGCATAATGATGTGGAAGTATGTAGAAAGCAAGCAGAGGCTACAGCCAGCCAAGAGCACCACAATAAATTCCAGCATGCAAAAGACAAATTTCAAAGGGCCAAGCTGCAGGCTAGACGGAAAAGCTGGCAGGAAAAAAACAGAGTCTCTGAACTTTGAAAGAGACACAAGGAAATTGTGGAAGCTAATAAAACAACTTAACGATGAGGGCACAGGGAGAAACTCAAAAAGTGCACTACATAAAGATGGAAATTCCTTAACAAGAAAGCAAGCAGCTGACCATTTTACGGACTCATTCGCACAAGATAACAATATCAAAATCAGTCCAGAGAAACAACAAAAGATTCAAGGGAAACGGCAACATACAGGACAGAAGGAAATAGTACACGAGGTTCTGGAGGCACCCATCACAATCAGCGAACTGGAGCTAGCCATATCAAAACTGAAAATGAGAAAGTCACCAGGAGCTGATGGTATCTCCAATGAAATGATCAGGAACCTAGGAACAAAGGCCAAAGCAAAGCTGTTGCAGATCTTCAATAACAGTTGGACCTTAGGCAGTGTTCCACAAGCCTGGAGAGAAGCAATCATGATACCCCTCCTAAAATCAGGGAAAGATAGTTCCATTGCCTCTAGCTACAGACCAATTAGCCTCACCAGCTGTCTCTGCAAAACACTGGAGCGCATCATCAATCACAGACTGCAGTGGTACATTGAAAGTAAAAACATCCTTGTGCCACAGCAGGCTGGCTTTAGGCAGTGCTACTCTACGGAAGATCAGACAACCTAACTCTCTCAAGAAATTGAGGATGCATTCCAAGAGAAGAAGCTGGTGCTTGCGGCATGGATAGATTTGAAGAAAGCCTTTGACAAAGTCTGGAAAGAAGGTCTGATGAGGAAACTGAGAAACTGCAAAGTCAATGGAAGAATGTACAAATGGGTGAAAGCATACTTGCACAACAGAAGAGCCCGAGTACAGATAGACGGACTAAAGAGCAAGAAAGTACTACTGCGTCACGGAGTTCCCCAGGGCAGAGTATTGTCCCCCACACTCTTACTAATCTTCATCAATGATCTCGTTGCTAATCTACTGTATGGAATTAAAGCCGCAATGTATGCCGATGACCTGGTTCTATGGAGCACAAATGAACATGCATCAGTGGCCACCAGATTACTACAAAGAGCTGTAGATACATTTGTTGCATGGGCAAATAGATGGTGTGTCAGCATAAACACTGACAAGTGCAGCACCACCCTATTTACCCTCTCTCCAAAACAAAAGGCAGGGACCATCCAGATAAATGGAACACCCCTACGAGAAGATAAAGAACCAACATACCTTGGAGTAACATTTGATGACAGGCTGACATGGAGAAAGCACATCAACAAAGCAGTAGCAAAAGCCAGAAGGAAAATAGCCATCCTGAGAAAGCTAAGTGGAACCACATGGGGAGCCAGTGGGAAAATACTTAGCAAAGTTTATCAACAGAGCATACGACCACACCTGGAATACGGGTCAAGTGCATGGTGTTCGGCAGCAAAAACCACACTACAAGAGCTGGACAAAGTGCAAAATCAAGCACTTACACCACAGGAGGGATGAGATCAACCCCAACAGTGGAAATGGAGAAGATGGGGAGGACACAAGCACTGAGTGAGCGCAGAGATACGAAAACGCTAATACAAGAAGAAAAGTTCCTCAGCTTGCCAGGCCACCCTATGAAGAACAGATTTGAAAACCTAGCTATGGGGCGGTTGAAAAGAAGTAGTTTTATCCACCAGGCCAAACGACTCTGCAGAGAAACCACCGATCTGCCCACAGTTGGTATCCCCCTAACAACTATTCCAGAGCGAACTCCATGGAAAGATGAGCACAGACTATCATTACAAATCCAGACAAAAGTGAGAGGAATATTTGACAAGGAAGAACAGAACAGTGTGCAGCGCAGAACAGCCACTCTCAGCTTCCTTGATGAAGAATACCCACAGGACCTCTGGATCCGAGTCTACACAGATGGGTCAGCACAAAATGCTGTTCGAAATGTAGGAGCGGGAGTGTACATAGAATACCCAAATAATACCAGGGACACAGCTAGAGTACCGACAGGAAAGTACTGCCATAACTACGATGCTGAAATTGAGGCAATCAAGATAGCAACAGAGAAATTACTAAATACCATCAATGGTACACAACCTGTGGTTGACAGATGCAAAATCAGTACTCGAGGTGCTCCTGTCTGGGAAATTGCCAGTACTAAGGACACTACTTTCTGAACTTAGCAGTCAGCATAAGGTCACCATACAGTGGATACCATCCCACTCTGGAGTACCCGGGAACGACAGAGCTGATCAATTGGCTAAGGAAGGAGCCAAAGTAGAACAGCCTGATGTGCCTGTAACATACCACCAAAAGAAAAGAATGATCAAATCAGTCAGAAAGCCACCAAAACCTGCTCAAGATGACTACCACATTATGGATAGACCAGAACAAGTCATTATTCTGCGCCTCAGAACAGGGCACAATAGATTACGCAACCACATGTACACAAAATTCAAGATTGGTGAAACAGCCATGTGTACATGTGGATTGGCGTCGCAGACAGCAGAGCACATACTCCAAGACTGCCCAAAATATAACATATCTAGGCAAACCTTCTGGCCTAGAGAGACGACAGTGGAAGATAAACTCTATGGACCGCTGTGTGAACTGAAAAAGACAGTTCAATTCATACAAGAGACAGCACTGCAGTTATAGACATATTTCAAGTGAACGAAAGAAGAAGAAGAATCTATTTGCTAGATTCGGATTTCCTCGAACCATTTTATCTGATCGAGGAACGCAGTTTATGTCGGCTGCTATGCAAGCCCTTACAAAATTATTAGGGATTAAACAACATTTCACTAGTGCCTATCACCCTGCCAGCAATGGAATCATAGAAAAAATTAACGGGGATATAAAACACATGCTGGCAAAGGTAATAGCAGAGAACCCAGCTGATTGGGATACTCTATTACCAACAGTGCTGTTTACCTATCGAGAAATTCCGCACTCAAGTACGGGTTTCTCGCCATTTGAGTTAGTGTATGGGGCGAACCCTCGTGGACCCCTAACGATTTACCATCAACTAGTAGATAGTCCAACCCCAGTAACACCGTACGAGATGGTAACAGAAACACGCGATAAAATTATGAAGGCGTGTGTAATAGCCAAATCATCTATGGAGAGAAAAGGCCAGATCTACCGCCATTATGCCAACAAGGGTGCCAAAACCTTACACCTTGAACCCAATCAAGAGGTGCTACTTTTACTACCAGATAAACGTAACCTATTATTAACTTCATGGCAAGGGCCATTCAAAGTGGTACGAAAGATATCAGATGTCGATTATGAAATATCGATAAACCGAAAATTAAAGATATTTCATATCAACATGCTGAAGCCTTACTTCTCATGACAAGAACCGACGACAGACGAACAGAATACACCCACACCAAACATCCCGATGACAGACGTACATAGCGCAACTACACTAGTTAGGGCGACAGATGACAACGACAGCGCATACACACCTAGTCAAGAAACAGAACACACAGGTAGCACAACAACGATACTGAACCAGATAGACGACGATGACATTGAACTACCAGTCCCGACAGTAGACACGACTGGGACAATCAATAGTATACGGTTAGAACCGAAGCTCACAGACGGGCAAAGACAACTAATAGATTTAGTAACTGAATACAGAGACATTTTTTCCGACATTCCAGGTAGGACTGACAGAATCGAACACTCCATTATTCTGACTGATACCACCCCTATCAAATGCCGACCTTATTCCATCCCATTAAGTTACAGGGAAAATCTTGACAAGGAACTTCTAAATCTTGAGTCGAGTGGAATAATTCAAAAGTCGCAGTCAGAATACTCTTTTCCTATCGTCCTTGTGAAGAAAAAGGACTTAACAATTCGCCTCTGTGTCGATTATCGCCGATTAAATAATGTCACCAAGGTCGACGCAGAGCCTATCCCATCATGTGAAGATCTAATTCTCAATATGTCAACTTCTCGAATTTTCTCTAAACTTGACCTAACGAAGGGATACTGGCAAGTCCCGATGCACCCACTTTCGATCCATCTAACTGCATTCTCAACACCTCTAGGTCATTATGAGTGGCGATTCCTTCCTTTTGGCCTTCGTAATGCTCCAGCCACTTTTGTCCGACTCACCAGGGACCTTCTTCATGGAGTAACAAATTCTGAAACTTACATTGACGATATTTGTGTCCATACTGCAGACTGGACATCACACTTACAGAAACTGCGACATGTCTTCGATAGATTGAGATTATTCGGCCTTACTGTTAAACCAACCAAAGTTGAGTTGGGGTTGGAGGAAATTGATTTCCTTGGCCACACGATCACCAGAGGCCAACTTAAAACAGACGAGAAAATTGTCACTAAAATTTTGAACTTAACTATGCCAACGACCAAGAAGCAGGTCAGAAGCTTGCTTGGATTAGTGAATTACTATAGCAAATTTATACCCAATTTAGCTGAGATCACCAGCGTTTTTTCTAATGTTTTGAAAGCATCTGTGAAATTAAATGTACAAGATGCAAAGTTAATTGCTGCATTATCAAAATTAAGACATATGTTCAGCGTTGTACCAATCTTGCGCCTGCCTAATATGAATCTTACATATTTTCTCCGTACAGACGCAAGTGCTATATCCATCGCTGGTGTGTTAGGCCAGTTACATGAGGGAATCTTCCACCCAATCATATATGTAAGCGGCAAAGTTACCCCTGCTGAATCAAGGTACTCAGTCTCTGAGTTAGAAGCTTTAAGCGTCATCTATTGTATCAGGAAGCTTCATAGATTCTTAGCAGGTACGCATTTTGTCATTGAAACTGACAATTCACCGTTTACAGTGATGCAGTCTGGAGTCCACCATAATAACAGGATCTACAGATGGTCTTTGATCCTGCAAAATTATTCGTTCACTATAAAGCATATAAAGGGGAGCATGAACTTGCTAGCAGACACACTTAGCCGACCATCTCAGATCGAGATACCTGAGGTACGAGAAGAGAGCGATCCGACATCACCAAAGTCAGTGACACTGTAGATAACTAGTGCCCTATATGGTGAATACAGACACTGTAGTGCTCTTATCATCATGAATCGCATGAACTGGCTTACTATTAACTGTGTCAGTACGAGTAAAAATGAACAGACACATTATGAGAGGTCTACACCACCGCCATATATGCAACCCATGAGCAGAACGATATTTCAACATTACCCAGGATGAGAGCGTATGTATCAGACTTTGTCTAGATGAACTCTATTTTTTCTATGAGATTCAACAGAGGACGCTACTCCGACAACACACCTGGATGTAATTAATTAATTTAATTAGAGATAGATTGTTTGTGATATATATAATAATATGCTTTTATAACAGTTGCATATAATATCGTATTTTTCGTAGTTAGAATAGAATGTAAAACCAACCATATAACTTTATTAACAACATTTAATAGTTAAAATCCATTTATATTTACTTAGAAACTCATTTAGTTAAACCCTTACATCATACTTTTCAACTTAGGAAACATTACTTTAGTTTACCATCATTTAAACACATTTTGTTAGAGATTTAGTTAAGTAGAACATCACTTAGAAATTAATCCCATCATTTAGAAATTTATACCATCATATGTACTAAAACACAATAAGATAACTAACACACTTTTCCCCATTTTCATCATTTAGTTAGATTAGTTCCCTTAGTTAGCGTAGCACAGTGCACCAACTTAGAATAGATTACATATATCAATCATTACCTACAGGATTGGTAGTGAACAATCCTCTTAAATATGTATATCTTTGTACAGAAATGACAAGTGCAGAAATATAGCACAGTCATTTGGCTTGAAAACTTGTTTAAATTCAACCAATTATTTAATGTAAATATATATTGTTCATTCATTTTTTTTCTGTATAACCATATTTTAATGACAGAACAGGTATTTTAAAACCTTTGTGGAATAAAAGATGAATGAAAGATGCATGAATGAGAATGAGAAAATGAGATAAATACAGAGCAGTGAGACATATTGCGGAATTTTTTCACCGCACAGTGCGAGTTTTGTAATTCGTCGGTGTCAATGTGTGTAAGGTAGTGTGTTGTCCTAATTTTATCTGTGTAGTTGCCATACTTAGATGATAGAGATAGGAAACATATTTTGAGCATCCTAAAACGGGAGTGTAGTCATAAATCAGACTTACACACTCGTTTGTGACTGCAACAAACCGCTTTACGGCGCTCGAAAGAGTACATACACGTAGATTATAGACGCATACACACATTTGTAAGTTTAATACACATTAGTTGAATATAAAACACGCAACCAACCATGAAAACTAACACATAAAGATGCATACATTATTATTTGCAAAGGGAGATAACTACTCTAAACAGGGGACACAACAAAATCTCGAAAACCTAAGTGTAACACTGAAATATTTTTTCACAAGCGGAAGCTAAAAACGTGAACATTAGCACATAAAGCATGTATACTAGTTGGAGTAAATATTATATGGGAGCATGAATATTATTCATGTATTGACTCGTAATAGGGGCAATTTGTATGGGTTGTCAGTTATATTGACAATTTGAGGACAGGTCTAAAAGGCAATGGTTCCGGATCACACAACTCCCGAGAAGTATAATGTTAGTATGAGCACAGTCTCTAGCCAACTGTACTAGTGTGGTGTGCTAATCAATTAGCCAAGTGAAGTAGTACAACAGTGTGATGAGGGAAAGGAGAGATCTTGTCCTATGCCCAGAGCAGAGTGAGAAAACTTATGCAGCCTTTGACAAAATTAGACGGCCCTAATTTTTTTGTTGAGATTACTACTTGTGTTACACCCACGAGTTAAGAGTTTGTAACACAACACAGAGGGAGGGAGAGCCTGTCAAAGAGCTGCAAAGAAGCTAAATAGACTTAGACAGGATAGAGAGAACATAACTATCTAGGAGATAGGGACAGAAAGGACAGAAGCACGAGTGAGAACTATGAATAGTTCTCCAACTGGACACAATCGTGTCCTAAAAGGGGCCACCGTAAGACATGAGCTGGAGTTACCCAGAATAGAGTGGGGGAACCTGCATCATGAGAAGTGTCCCTTTAACACTGGTACCTCTAGCCGGGTGACCAGTAACTAACTGCGTGCTGGAAACTCCGAGCATGTAAACCAGCTAATACATGAAGGGTCTACTGCGCGTGGCTGGACACGCCACGAAGATCCTCAGACCGGGACTCGACAGTGTAGGAGACGGACTGATGCATTCGCTGGGAATACTATGTTGCTTAGAAAGGACAGTAGCAATAGATATGACTTAGACTTAACTTCAATAGAGATTACCATCGATATCATCCTTCATTCAATATCATCACGATATACCATGATATGTATTACCGATGTGGTTATCCACTCGCCCAGCTATTGTAAATCAAGCTCAGAATAAACTTTATTATACTTGTATCCTTTTGTACAACCTCCGTGTTGTCATTGTGTGTGGTACAAAAGTGGAATCCTTTTATGCCTGTTAAAGTTGAGTCGCTGACCCTTACACTTATCCCATCGTTTTCACCGGTGATGCCGGGATTTTTTCACGAGGACTTCTAGTAATAAATTTCTCCTGGTCTCTGGGTAGTGAGATGGGACGCCCGTGTGTATTGTTGCGCATGTAAAAAATCCCTTGGCAGTTGGAAATCGAAAAAGGATAGCCTAACGGCGCTGTCCGGGCAAAATTTTGAGTTAAATATCTACCCAAAGTATTTTCAGGATCCTCGCCGGTGCTACGGAGTTCATGCACTGAGCTGAGTTTCTCCAGACTCAGATTTGAGTTAGGAGGAAAATTTTAACACTTATGGGTTGCACCCATGTGCCGTGATGTTGATCCATCGACTAAACTAAACTCCTTACTTCATCTGTTCATAACTGTGATCTTTATTTCCTATTTTAATTTCTGCTGCTTGTTTCCAGTAAATATTTTTTAAAAATTATTCAAAGATCTTTCTCATCATTATTAATATGAGGGTAAGTTGATTAGTAAATCACAAATGGCTGTAGAAAAATAACTAAATAAGATAACAACTTAAAACCAGTTTATTTTTATACATACATTGTCCCTTTATATCTCAACATAATTTCCACCAACATTGATGCACTTATCCTATCGTTTTTTCATTCCTCAAAAACCGGATGCATAGAACTGCGTGCCCTGTTCTGAATTACCTGTCATCCCACAGAATTGTGTGACTTACTTATTGACTCGCCCTTGTAATGTTTTCTACCCGCTATGCACCGTTTTAAGGGACAAACATTTTTCAGCATAAAAGGAAGCCCACCTTGGCGGGAGATATTTCGCTAATGACACCGAAGTTGAATGTGAAGTGAAAACGTAGTTTTTAAAATAGAGCACGCAGTTCTAAGCAGTCAGTTTGGGAGGACCGATAATGGGATGGGATAAGTGCATCAATGTTGGTGGAAATTATGTTGAGAAATAAAGGGACAATGTGTGTATAAAAATAAACTGGTTTCAAGTTGTTATCATAGTTAGTTATCTTTCCACAGCCATTTGTGACTTACTTATTAACTTACCCTCGTATTTTCCAACATTCTGATCATTTCATTATGCTTCACTTTATCAAATACCTTGGTATAATCAATACAGCTCATGCATGTCTTTCTGTGTAATACAGTGTGTATCAACATATTTAGTGCCTGTAATGTGTATATTTCATTATTTGTAACTTTTCCTTTGACATATCCATGCTGTTCTTCACCAGTTTCCATCATTATTTTCATTCTTGTTCTCACTATTCTGAGTAGATGTTTGGTGACATGGTTTATGAGGTTGTGAGTGTACAAAATTCTTGATATTAAATAGCTCCTGGTCTTCTCAGCAGAGCTATAAATATGATTTTAGAATATCACTAGGTATGTATCCACTGTTGTAAATATTCACCATTTCAGCTAATATTTCTACTCCAAATTCTCCCAGTAATTCTAATTCTTCTATTCTGATTCCGACATGATCCCAGCTGTTTTTTTATTTCTTCTTATACTTTTGCTGCACTGCTTGTTTAACCAACTTTCTTTTTAATTTATGCACTTGTTAACACAGGTAATGTCTTTATTTATTTATTAAGGCATTTCTAAACCTCTTATTGATCAGTATGCAGCCAATCTTTTTGGATATTTTTATATTGGGGCTTTTCCCTGTACACAGTTGTCTATTACAATGTTCAAACCATTTGTTTCCAATCATATTATTTAGTTTTTTGCTTTCCATCAGTTTTTATCCTTTTTCATTTTTAGTTCCTAAACCATTATCACCAACTAAATCTTCCATTCTTTCTTTTCCTGCTTTGCATTTAAATCTCCAAGTGTAAAGTATCCAGATAGAGTAAATATGACTGAAAGATGAAAGACATAAAGAGCTAAAGACAGTTACACAATAGTTCAAATGAAAACAGACTGTAGCGAGACAGAAATATGTGACATGCCCAGAAATCCAGTCAAGCCTGTGAGCTCTGATGACAAAAACTCGGGTTAGCATGAGAAAAGATCAAGACCAGAGTTGTTGTTCTATATTGGGCAGAAAGAACATTTCATTCAGGCACGAGGCAGCTTAGTGACAAGTCATCCAGCTTAGTGACAAGTCATCCAGCTTAGTGACAAGTCATCCAACTTGGCGACAAGTCATCCAGCTTAGTGACAAGTCAACCAGCTTAGTGACAAGTCATCCAGCTTAGTGACAAGTCATCCAGCTTAGTGACAAGTCATCCAGCTTAGTGACAAGTCAACCAGCTTAGTGACATATCAACCAGCTTAGTGACAAGTCAACCAGCTTAATGACAAGTCATACAAGGGTGACCAGTTATACTGGTTAGAGAAGTCATACGAGAGGTTACACGTTAGATGCAAGCAATGCCAATTTTCCAACAACAACAAAATTCCAAATTCGGTCTCGTCTGACCTGCTTCCTCAGCGGTGGTTATTGTTGAGAGCCATGATTGTGTGGACTGTTAATCCTAATTCCTAAAACCTACTGGTTTTATTGGTTCTGCTCTGTTCGTCGGATAAATTTATTTTGTGCTTTCTGGTTGTTTTCTTTGTCTTCTGTTGATCCTGATAAAGACCGGTCCTTGGTCGGGCCTAC
Source organism: Cepaea hortensis (assembly GCA_963921405.1). Classification (NCBI taxonomy): domain Eukaryota; kingdom Metazoa; phylum Mollusca; class Gastropoda; order Stylommatophora; family Helicidae; genus Cepaea; species Cepaea hortensis. Next base: position 73,561,930 of record OY992897.1, on the reverse strand, counting down.
TGGGGCCTGCATTCTTTTGTTTGTTGGCTTCATGCAGACACACAGGGGATATATATACAGGAAGAACTTTGCATCATTTGGACAGTATCAACAACACGTACTATATTTATACTCCCAGTGTATTTTCACGAACATTATAATCGTTTTAAGGTAGGTAGGTAGGTGAGTGGGTGGCAGGGGGTAGTGGATGGGCGGGTGCGCATACATGTGTGGGTGTGAAAATATCAATTGAGAGAAGGAAAGTCTGGTATGTGATGCACTTGTTGCACATGCATATGATACTTGCTCATTACATTATCTAACTTTCCTATCTCAACTATATCCTGGCATTCCATGTTCCTATTTTAAACTTGTTCATTTTAGTCTCTGTGGCTGAGGGCTTGCGAACGCGGTTTGTGAGCCCGTATACCCGGGTTCGAAACACGGCGATGCTGGTTTTTTTGAAAAAGGTATAGGGGCCGGTCGTTCAGAAAGCAATGGCAAACTACTGAACGTAACACTTGCCTAGTACATCAACAGCAGCTGAAAATGCTGGCGTTGACTGCAACGTCCCGTAAGGGATACGCAACACAATTAATTAGCTTGATGATATATGGTGCACTTGTTGCTCATCACAGTCTATACGAGATGAGCGTGTGTCTACCATCTCCAGTTTGGCGTTGTCAATAAAGATTGATGGTACCCCATGTGCACCTTGTGACATAATCTGTGTCTTCTTTTTGCTAATTGTTAAACCAAATTCTGAACAAGCATTAGAGAATGCAGATAGTAGACATTGCAATTCTTCCTCAGAGTGCGTCATTACTGCAGCATCATCTGCAAAAATCAGGTTATCCATCTAAGTCTATGAAGACTGAGCATGGAATAAACCGTCACACAACCTAATCTTTGCAGACAACGCTGTTCGACTGATAATTGAGGCAGAAATAAACCTTTAAATATTGAGCACAACCCACTACTGGTAACGCTGATCGCACTCTGGTATGAACCTAAGGCCTATCCACGTCAATGTGGAAGCACTAGACTCGAGTTAATAACATGGCTAGTGATTGTGGTCGTAAAGTCGAATGGTTGTAAGTTGCATAGGTCGTAAGTCGACGACTAGCTGTAATTTATTTGTATACTTGTACTATTTTTTATCATTTAACATGATGGAACATATTGATGAAGTCAGATTTCATATTCATAAATAACCCATCTGAGACAATCTCGGTACGGACCGGAAGGGACACCCGTTTTTTTTACTAAAATCGGGGCAATCACCTCAATTTTTTAAACAGATTTTTTTATTTTATTGTTGCAATTACTCTGCTGAGAATTGACATATAGGCATCATTTAGGTACCATTAGATTTGGTTTTTCAAGTGCCAACTATCTGTGGTGGTCTCATTAGTAATACTCAATTTTAAAATCACGACCAAACCTGCTTACAGCCAAAACAATGACGTCACAGCCAGGACACAAAAGCTTTAGCTTAGTCACTGAGTTAGAGATTACACCATAAGTTGACTAATTAATTGCTTATTTAACCCTTTACAGGGCAAAATGTCCATTTGCGGCCAATCACTTAAACGAGCAGATCGTCTGAAACCGCCCGATACTATTATGCATTGTAAAAACGTGATCTCTCGGCTTTCCGACACTTCCGATGGCTACTTTCGCTTCCGCCGATAGCTTGACAACATGGCCGCAATTTGTAAGCACCTACTATGAATCTGAACGGACTTTTACAGACTTTTTTTTTGATAGTTTTCAGAATTTTTACGCTTAGTTTTTCAAAATGGTTTCGGCGATTCTTCAAGTGATAGCTAAGATTTCGCTAGGTGACATTAAAGGGCACGAAGTTGACTATTAATCGCAGCTAGATATCAATGAAAAGCGTTACTTTGCATTAGCAGTCGTGAGTCGGACTTTAAACAAAGTGATTATGATTCTGAAAATGTGTTTGTAAATTGTCGTATAGATGACAGAAAATCACAAACAACATGCTGTATTTCGTAAATATTTGTGGTCATATATGGATTACCAACAACAATCACGTGAGTAACATATTCTGCATGCTTCGCCCTTCATTGTGTTGTTTATTTAACTAAAATTGGTTGACTAACACCTTATTTGTGATGTTTTTACTAACGCAACCCGAAATTTTACCGAACCTGAAAAAATCTTGCCCGTTCAGGGCTAAAAAACGGACAAGCATCTGTCCTGTAAAGGGTTAAGAGGATCGTTGGTAGGAAAAATCCAAAATATACAAAGAAGCAGCACATAATTGAAATTAAAAGACTCCACGTGTCTGTCATTTCTGTACTGCCGAATCAAAACTTATCAACTCCGAATTCATAAATAGTGTGGACCGATGCCATTTTTATGAATTCTTTCATGAGTCTTATTTTTTAAATGTTGCATATCCCTTACGGGACGTTACAGTCAACACCAGCATTTTTCAGCTGCTGTTGATGTACTACCAGGCAAGTTTTACGTTCAGTAGTTTGCCATTGCCGGCTCCCTGGCCGAGGGGTTAGCAGTCTTCTCCATAATTCCGAATACTCTCGTGGTTGGCGTGAGTGCACAATAATTTGAAGTAGTTCGAGTCGCACCAGTGACTTATGAGAGTATGGAGCCGGTCGCTCAGAAAGTCGTGGCATGCTGATGAGCATAATCTAGCCTAGGAAAGCTGAAAGATGCTGATGTTGACTGCAATATCCTGAAACAGGATGGAAACGTGCGCAAAAAAAAAGTTTGCCATTGCTTTCTGAACAACCGGTTCACATAATCCGTAAGTTACCAGCGCGGTGTGAGCCGCTGCCGATTCTCGTGCAGCTATTTTTCCTCACGTGGATATGCGGGATTACGAACGTTGTTAATCTCTTGGCCAGGGAGACTGGACACAAGTCCCCACGTGACCTTAATAACCGAGTGTTTACTATGCAGATAGAAAAGCATTTTACATGAGATCCAAGTCTAATTTTCGAAGCAAACACTCAGCTCAGTAGCTTGTTGATGAAATCATGTAATAAATGTCCAAAATCAGGAAATATTATAATTTAGGTTATTCGATCGTGCTGCGACCTAAACTGAAAACAGAAGTGATATACGGTGCCACCCCGCAATGATCCACTGAGTCGCCCAAAATCGCTATGTATAGACCGTGCATTCTTTCACCGTCATTCACTCATTCAAATATCATGTGACAATAACACATGTCATCATGAGTTTTCCAGGAAAGGTTAGCCTAATATTCCATGCACAACGATTGGTTGAAATGATTGTGACCTTTTATATAAATAAAAATATATTTCATCCTTACCATAATTAATAATAATTATTTTCTGGCCCTGTTCATAGAAAGTCATTAATTTTAGATGGATTTTTGATTACTGCATCCAATTTTACATTTACTTAGAAAGTTTCATCGCTGAACTTGCACGAATTGTGGTTGAAAAACAAATTTTCTGCCTTTGTAAATGGGAAACCAAAATACTGGGGTTGCGCATATCGATCTGACTGGCGTGTACACTTTGTAACACACAAAATGTGCAATTTGAACTACTAAAGTTAAAGAGAATACTAGGACTGCTCACTGTCGCAAGGAGTCAGCTGGTGAAATTAGAGTGCATACAGAATGAAGCTATGCAGGTCATTCTGGGATGCACCAGAGACACCCCAGTGGTGTGTATGCATTACATCCTTGGTTTTCCGACTGATGCTGGTAGGCACAAGGTGATGCAGGTGAAGGCATACCTCAGAGTAGCTGCAGACACAGATCACCCGTTGCATGAGGCGCTGGACGTAGTTAAGGGTCAGAGACTGATAAGAGGGAAATCATGGATAGCTCAGGCGGAGGATATGATCAGACAGGTGTGCATCTTGGAGAACATTGGGCGAGGAGAGGAGTGGGTCAGAGTGCCAGCGGAGCAGTCAGACTTGTGCAGAGTTATAATCACATTGAGCCGGGAGTGCAGGGAGTGGCCAGCAGGGGCCATGGAAGTGGAAATCCAGCAACTAATTCTGGATAATGCTTGCCCGGGTGATGTGATTATCTACACAGATGGTTCGGTGTTGAGAGGTAGGAGAAGTGCCTGGGGATTCTTAGCGAAAGCTAATGGTCGATGTTTGGTGCAGGAGAGCCTGGCATATGACACCACAACATCTAGCTTAAGAATGGAGGTGGAGGCGGTCAGTGCAGCTTTCCGCTGGATGGAGAACATGATACATACACACATCATGATTGTAACTGACTCAGAAAGCATACTGAGGAGGGTAAGGACAGGCAGGCTTCGTGCAGAGTGGCTTGCTTCGCTTCGGAGATCACGCGTGACAAGCATCAACTGGATCTTTTCTCCGGGGCATGCCGGTATGCTGGGGAATGAACAGGCAGACAGATTGGCTGGCTCAGCAAAACTTGGTGGAGTATTGATGCATGACAAGGCAGATGTGGTTGTGGCCTTGTGAGAGCACATGTGCACCTCGGAGGAGCAAATGGATCACCATAGTCTGGCAAGAATGAGGCAGCGAGGAGTGACGAGGGGATCTGGGCGACACTCGACGCTCAGAGGAAAGGCGAGACGGACATATAATCATATTGCTACTGGAACTATTGGTGTTGGAACTCTTCGCTGGCTGCTGAGGATGGGGACGAAGCGCTTATGGGAATGCCCCGAATGCTACGATGTCGGTTCCTAAATCAATAAATCAAATCAATGAAGAGAATACAATTTTAAAGATTAATAAAATACAAAAAAAAAAAAAAATACAACAAAAATAGTACAAGAATGTAAATAAATTATTATAATAATTTATTTACATTCTTGTACTATTTGTTAATCATTTAACATGACGGAACATATTGATAAAGTCGGATTTAATATCCGTCTAAAAGAAAATTTAGCAGAGACCGGAAGTGGAGAACAATGAGACACACTGAAGAGTAGAAAAAGTATGCAGAACATGAGAAAATGGTAACTAATCCGTCTACTCTTACCTTCACAAAAATGTGGATATCTCCACTTAGAATTGACATTCAGTTACCGTCTTGATGGACGATAGTTTGTTACATTGTGCTTCAAAAAAGGCTTAATAACTACAACCCATGGCAGTGGCGAATGCAACTGTTAAGGCTAATTCGCGCTGCAAATGTTCGTCCACAGTGGATGCATGATCCAGAAGTAAAATCACACAAAGACCTTAACTTGACAGATCGCCAACCTATCACTATCAGCCATATTTGACCGGAAACACCTACCCCTAAACCAGGGTTGCCAGATCACCACAATCACAAAAAGCCAAGTCACGAAATTAAAAAGCCAAAAAAAAAAGGCAAACATTGCCCAGTAAAAATATGTGTTTAAAATATATTTACAAGACAATTTACATCATATGAAAAGCTCTTCCGCAAATAAGTATTCCTCTTCATTGTTGAGAAATTATGTACATGATTCCTTAGAATATGCAATGTCTGTTTTGAAATCATCGCTTTCTGCGACGCTTTCCGAGCTGCTGAAAGAGACCAAGCTATATACTATAACTAGCTGACCCGGCCCGGCTTCGCCCAGGCCCTGGAGGGGATCTATCTATCTATCAGTCTGTCTGTCTGCTTGTTTGTCTGTCTGTCTGTCTGGCTGGCTGACCCGGCCCGGCTTCACCCAGTCCCTGGTGGGGAGCATCTCATTTAATTCATATAAGTAGTCATATAAGCTCTCCCGTTCCCGACTATCTGTCTGTCTATCTGACCGGGCCCGGCTTCACCCAGTCCCTGGTGGGGAGCATCTAATTTAATTCATATAAGTAGTCATATAAGCTCTCCCGATCCCGACTATCTGTCTGTCTATCTGACCGGGCCCGGCTTCACCCAGTCCCTGGTGGGGAGCATCTAATTTAATTCATATACGTAGTCATATAAGCTCTCCCGTTCCCGACTGTCTGTATGTCTATCTGTCTGACCGGCGTGGTTTCGCCCAGCTTTTGGCGCACAGTAACTTAAAAGAATGTCCTTCCACACACCATTCAATGAAAACTGTAGAAAAAGATGGGTTAAAATGTTATGCATAATGCATTATTTTTATGCCAACTGTAAAAATACCTTAAAGATTATATCATTATTTAATATAACTCATATGCCTAAAAATAACTATAGACAAAGAGTGTAACAATAGTGCAGGAAAGTCCAACAATATGACTATAAAGTATTTAGAAATGTTATTAAAAGTTATGCCCCTTGAAATAACTTTTCTAGAGTGAAGTGCCCCTGCTATATAGACATTATATAATGAAAATGGAAAAGTAAATGTTATTAAATAAGTAGAAGATTTTACATTCAGAAATTATTATAGTCGGTTGCACAGGAATGAAAGGAAGACGTGTAGAAATTTCATCTCAATCGGATGTACCGTTATCGAACGCATCCAAATCCACAAACCCACAAACAAACAAACATACAGTCTCTTTTATAGATATAGATTTATAGTATAAATATGGGATAAAACCCTGTGCAATGAAGTCGACCCTGTCGACTTTTAAGCGACTTTTTAAAGAGATAGGAACTCTTTAATGGCCAGTACACCAGTAGCATTACTTAAAGAATATATCATATAATTCATTCATTCAGTAGCATGTCCTTTGCAGAACTTCGCTCCCATAACAACCTTCCAGAAAACATCGATCACAAGCAAGATGTCCCGCGTCTGTTACACCTATCTAGAGATCATCCGCCACATCCTGCACCCGTCTTTTCTTTGGCATTCATCTTCATCTCTTACCCCTCCATTATTGTTCTCTCCAAACTTTCGTGACGCTTCAAATGACCAAAATATTTCAATTTTCTTTGGTTTATCGTCTTTAATAGCGAACCTTCTTCAATATTCAGCTCTTGAAGTATGGATGCATTTGTTATCTAAGATATTCTTATCACTCGTCTATAACATTTATATTCAAAAGCATATAAGCGCTGAAGATCAAGTGGTTTGGCCATGTCGTTAGAATGCAACACCAACAACTACCATCACTGGCCTTACATTAAAGATCATCTGCGATGAGACCAAGAGGACGTCCTAGAAGAAAATGAGTTGACGACATCAAAGACAGTGTACAACCACCGGAATGACACTGTCCAGTGCCGCCCACCGGGCGCTGGAGCGCAAATTATTCCTCCCCACGGTGCTTGATTTTCGATGCGCATTTTTTACTTGCTTCTTCTTCTTCTTCCCCTCCACCACCTTCTGTTTCTTCGTGTCCGAGTGATGTCATCGTTTACACGACGGCTCCTAGGGGTTCATGGCGAAGGTTAATGGACAGTGTTTAGTACAGGAGAGCCTGGTATTTGATACCACATCTAGCCTGAACATGGAGATGGAAGCAGTCATTGCGGCGTTTCACTATCTGGAGGTTAAACAGCACACACATGTAGTGATTGTAATGGACTAACAGTGCATGCTGGCATGGTGAAGACAGGTATGCTTCGTGCAGAGTGGTAAGAGTTAAGGTTACTGTAGGCAGTAGGCAGTATCCGTTGGATCTTTTCCCCCAGGAGAGGCTGGTGTGTTGGGAAATTTGTTCGTTTCTATTGAGTCTATATCTGCAATTGTGTCCCTTGCATAAATTTCACTTTCTTTGTTTAGTTCACTAAGTGACCCATAGAGTTTACTTCCACTGTTATTTCTCTAGACCAGAAGGCTTGGGTAGATGTGTTGTATTTTGAGCAGTCTTGGCGTAAGTGATCTGCTGTCTGCGGCGCTAATCCGCGCGTGCACATGGCTAATTCGCTAGTCTGGAATTGTGCATACATTGTTCCGAGGCGCAGAATAATGATTTTTTCTCGTCTGTCCATAAAGTGGTAATCGTCTGTAGCTGGCGTTGGTGACTTTCTGATTGATTTAATCATTCTTTTCTTTTTGTGGTATGTAACAGGCACATAGGGCTTTTATTATATAGCTCCTTCCTTAGCTAGTCGACCAGCTCTCGTTTCCGCCGTCTGTTTAATTCAGAAAAGCAGTGTCTATAATAGTGGTAATTTTCCAGGCAGGAGAGCCTCAAGTACTGATTCTGCATTTGTCAATAGCACCACAGGCTATTGGTATTTAGTAATTTCTCTGTTGCTATCTTGATGCCTGGATTTTTGCATCATAGTTATGGCAGTACGGTCATATTGGTACTCTGGCCATGTCCCTAGTATTATTTGGGTAATCTATGAACACTCCCGCTACTCCATTTCGAACAGCATTTTGCGCTGACCCATCTGTGTAGACTCGGATCCAGAGGTCCTGTGGGTATTCTTCATCAAGGAAACCGAGAGTGGCTGTTCTGCGCTGTACACTATTCTGTTCTTCCTTGTCAAACATCCCTCTCACTTTTGTCTGGATTTGTAATGATAAACTATGTTCTCTTTCCACGAAGTTCATTCTGTGATAGCTTTCAGGAGGATACCAATTGTGGGCAAATCAGTGGTTTCTCTGCAGGGTCGTTTGGCCTGGTGCTTAAAACTGCTTCTTTTCAACATTTCCCCAGCTACGTTTTCAAATCTGTTCTTCCTAGGTTGGTTTGACATGCTGAGGAATTGTTCTGCTTGTATTAGCGTTAAATAATTTTTTTTTATTATTACCACAGTGCACACCCTCCTCAAGCAGAGACGCCTCCGGTGGCTGGGCCACGTATCTCAAATGGAGGATGAACGTATTCCCAAAGATCTCCTATACAGAGAACTAGCCACAAGAAAGAGACCAACCAGAAGACCCCAAATGCGATATAGGGATGTGTGTAAACAAGATATGAAAACCCTTGGAATAGATCCAGACACGTGGGATAGAGTTGCAACAGGCAGATGTTCCTGGAGAAGAGATGTACGAAACGGACTGGTGCTCTTTGAACGCAATCTGATCCAACAAACTGAGGATAGGCGGCACAGGCTTAAAACACAGTCACTTACTGCGGGACTTGCCTCGTCTTACAGATGCGGAAACTGTGACAGGGATTGTCACTCTCGCATTGGACTATACAGTCACCAGCGGTGCTGCCAGGTACCTCCCAAGCGGCACAACTCTATAGTACTTCAGGACTGAATGAGGCCTACTACTATTAGCGTTTTTATATCTCTTCACTCGCTCAGTGCTAATGTCATCCCTGACATATGCCTGGGTCATTGACAGTGAGGTGAGTGACCTTGTAGCGGGACTACGAGAAAAACAACCAGCCCTGAGAAATAATGGTGAGGGTGGGTGCAGACCCATCAGAGTGGATGGGGTGAGAGACAGTTTAGTTTTGTGTGAAGTCAGGGGACTTGAAGACAGTTGATGTTTGGACTCCGAGCTGGTCGGTGGTTTAAGGAGCGGAGTTAGTTAGAGAGCTCTGTCATGTGTGGTGTTGTTCTCCCAGTTTTGAATGGAGGCCTAAACTCAAAGGGGATTGGATAGTTAGTGGAGGCCTAGACCCAGTGTGTGGGTTGTATTGTGTGAGGTCCGGCCGTGGATAGTAGCTGGATAACTAGCTTGTAAATTTGAGATTAAGAAGGTCTTGAGAAGGCAGTGATGTGTGCTGGTTAAGTTGTGAGGAGGATATATATATTCTGTGGATTATATTGTTTTCTGGATATATAAATATGTTACGTGTGTCCGTGTTCCTTCTGCATTAAAGGATTATGTGCGCCAACTCAATCTTGTTCACTGACTGGTGGATGTGTACTGCGGGGGCGAGTTGTATTATGAGACAGGTAGCTAGCTCAACTTACACTCCGTAGTGACATACAAGGAGCATTGTAACCTAGACAACGACCATCTCACTCGGTTATTATTAAGAACATCGTGAGAACATCTCCACTATAGGGGTTGATCTCATCCCTCCCATGGTGAAAGTGTTTGATTTTGCACATTGTCCAGTTCTTGTAGTGTGGTTTTGATGCTGAACACTGTCTTAGAATGCCGCGATATCACCAGAATGACTCTATAATTCCATAATCCAGATGGACAAATTAAAGAGGAATGATAAATTAGAGGAAAACAGATGAAATCACATTTCTCAGTGTCTGCCAAGCTGTGATGTAAGATTTCCACTTAGACGGCAAGTAGACAAAGCTATTACAGGTTGGTTTCTACTGTTTAAGAAATTTCAAATTTAACACGTGAAGTTCACCTACAGAGGAAAGAGACAGGTGTACAATTCCAGCTTGATAAAAATCCCAGCTTCAACACATTGCCGGGAAAAACACGGACTGTCTGGGGCCGGTCCAGCAGAGCAAATGTGTGAAATGTGCGTATTCATGAACTGAAGTGTGAAATGGACTAACGGCTGACTGGAGTCGTTCACCCGATAAAGGTGTGAATGAAGGTAGCTCTGGCCCAAGGGAACTTACAACCACACAAATGTGTGGATTGGAATCTACGCCATAGTCCAGAAAACCCCTGCCGTATAACACCTCGTGCTAAGAGCGGCGTGTGCAGGATTCCTGACACTATGGGCTACGTAGATTACAAGATCAAGGCTAGCTAATAGGTAAGAAATGGGATAAAGGCTAAGGGATTCTAATGGTCAAATCAGATTTGCCATAGAAAGGATCAGGTATGAGCGAATTAAAATATATATTTCACTTATCGATAAGTCCGATTCTTATGTTGTTAGAATTTCCTATGGATTTATTTCATAGTAGCTATTCTGCCCAGTAACGACAGAATCAGGCAGACTTTAATTGTGTCTGATTCATGTGGTTCTAATGAGAACTATTATTTCTCGTTTTCCCGTATATATGGTAAATTATTATAATAGCGTTATTCTGCATACACAAGTAGGAATCTTATGTTTTGCACATTTTCAATTATGTTGCTAGGCATATAATTTTATTATATTATGGATAAACATTTGGTGGACTTTCATTTTGTCTTGAGAACTATTAATTTCTCAGTTTGTTGTAGATAAGTAAATTACTACATGTCTTGCATTCTTCTTACAAACATAGGAATATCTTTCTAGACATAACTTTATGCAAAGAAACATGGACTGGCAGTAGTATACACAATATGCGAGTCTGGCTCACTAGTTGATGACGTCACATTTGCTGATGACGTCACATTTGCTGATGACGTCACAATTGCTGATGACGTCACAGTTACCATATATATGCGAGTCTGGCTCACTATAAATAAAATATTTAAAAAAATAATAATAATGGATATACCCCCCCTGGGGAAAATTACCAATTTTTAAAAAAATTTATTGTTTTTTAATTATAGTCTTACAGGATGATAATATGTAATACATTTTAGTGTATTTTTATTTGAACGATTTAAAAAAATAATAAAAAATACTAATATAATATGAAATAATAATAATCTGGAACTCCACCAAACACAATCGTAAATTCCTGTAATGATTTTCTGCAACCTTACAGATAAAATTCTTTGGTCTACTTCTACACGGTGAGACAACACACTATACCAGCGGTGTGCCCAGCCACACTATTGCGTCTAAGCACTTGTGTAGAGACTTGCTGTCACAACTAGTGACGGTGTGACATGGTGACATAGTGACATTCTGGGACATAGTGACATTCTGAATGCTCTACGAGAAGTGAGACTTTTGCAAGAACCAAGTGATGACTGTGAATCTACAACAATGGCCAGACTGCGAGAGCAGCAAATTAAAAGAGGGGTGGCCAAACAAGAACACTACGCAGGAAGCCAAAGAAGATTGATAAACCAACACAGAACTGGCGTCGTTAGCCGCTACACGCTGCGGGATTTGCTGAGGAGGGGATCCGAGCACTTATGGACTGAATGGTCCGATGTGCAACGAGGATGATCTGTCGACTAACTAACTAACTAACTAACTAACTAGTGACGGTGGTGGATAACACATAATGCTTGGTGTGCCCAACCGCACTACTGCGTCTAAGCACATGTGTTAGGAACAGCGGTCTACTTCTGCAACAACCAGTGTATTCTAACCGTCACACTTCAACTTCAACACACCAAATTATCACAATAGAACATCACAACGCTACCTATCGTAGGCCATGCTCATCTTGAGCATGGCCTACGATAGGTAGTGTTGTGATGTTCTGTTGTGATAATTTGGTGTGTCCAGTGTGTGCCGCGTGGTTACACACCCGCTTCACACGCGTGATCCAGGACTGTTTCCGGATCCGGTCAGGGATATGAACTACTGACCAGCTCAAATGAGGGCGAAACTCGAGTATAGTACTTCCATATTGACGTGGATAGGCCTTAAGTTCATACCAGAATGCGATCGGAGTTGCCGGTAGTGGGTTGTGCTCAATATTTAAATTTCTTTTGTATTGGGAGAAAACCAGAGTCAATGCAAATCCCATAAAACGTCTTTACAAAAGAAACTGGTTTATGAGGAATGACGTTTTTTAATCACCCGACAAATGAGAACGAAATGTCTACAATGGTTCTAAAACTTTTATATAAAAAAGACCCCATTTTTAAAATTGTTACCATCAGAAATGATTCAAAATAGTCTCAAATTAATTAATATGAATCAACAATTCTCAAATTAAAATAATTAAAAATGAGTATTGAAGAATTCTCATGGAATGAAAATACATCAAACAGAAATAATAATTATCTACTACCTAGAAGTATAAGGGGGCTCATTGTTGGTAAATGAGGTTGTGGAAAAACTAATTTACTTTTAAATCTACTTCTAAAAGATTTCTTAGATTATGATAATCTTCAAGTCTTTGGAAAATCTCTTTTTCAACCAGAATATAAAATAATTAAAACAGGCGTTGAACAAAGATTACCGAAAGAAATTTTACATCAATTATTTAAAAATAAAGATTATATAATTGGTTAAGGTGTATCACCACATCAATTATTGCAAGAAGCTGGAAAACAATATTATAATAAATCACCAATGGCTTCACCAATAAAATGTTGTTTTTATGAAAATGCTAACGATGTTCCTGACCCAAAAGATCTCAAATCCACAGATAAAAATCTTATGATATTTGATGATCTTTTATTAGAAAAACAGAATAAATGTGAAGATTATTATGTCAGAGGCAGACACAGCAATGTAGATTGTTTTTATTTGGCTCAAAATTATTTCAAACTACCAAGACAAACTATCAGAGAAAATACAAATTTCATATGTTTATTCAAACAGGATGAAAAAAATTTAAATCATATTTACAACGATCATGTAAGTACTGATATGCCAATAGAAGAGTTTAAGAAACTGTGTAAAATATGCTGGGAAAAACCTTATGGTTTTATCATTATAGATAATTCTAGTCATAAATATAATGGTTAATATAGATATAAATTAGATAATTTTTACTACCCAGAGGAAAATTGTATCTCTTAAAATGGAAGAAATTTTAAATAACATAGAAAAGAATACAAGACATAAATGGTCTACACAAATCATTGTATCCAGTAATAAAACAGAATTTAATACTATATTTGATCCTCCGTTAGAACTTCATAGAGATAAGAATTATGAGATTGCATTAATTAATTTAGAAACATATTATTCTTTCCCTAATATTAGTAAAGATAATCATCTATTTGAATATTCAAAAGACAATGGTAAAACATGGTTGAGAATAGTAATACCAGAAGGTGCTTATGAAATAAATTCTTTAAATGCATCCATCCAAAAATTTATAGGAGATACTGAAAATCCTCCAATAACAATAACCCCAAATAATAATACTTTAATATCTATTTTAATTATTAAACCCAATTATAAAGTAAGTTTTAGAAAGAAAAATACCCTAGCTAGTTTACTTGGTTTTAATCCTAAGGAGTACAGTGCAGGTACTCATGAATCAGAACATATTATAAACATTCTTAGTGTTAACAGTATTTTAATTCATTTGAATATAATCACAGGAAGCATAATAAATGGTCAAACGTATCCTGTAATTTATAGTTTCTTTCCTAATGTATCTCCTGGATATAAAATAATTAAGAACCCAGCAAACCCAATATATCTTCCTGTTTCTAATAAAACTATTAAAGATTTTAAAATAACAATTACAGATCAAAATAATGATACTTTAAACTTACGGGGAGAAACTATAACGGTAGGTTTTCATTTAAGAGAGATCTAATTTTCACTCTTAAAAAATGGCTTACCAAGAAGTAAAAGTAAATATTACCGACAATCAAAAAGATAAAATACAAAAAGCTTTGAAAGATAAAACACCGGTTACTATTAGAAATACAGAAATAGGTAATGATGTATTAGCATTAACACAAAGACAAATAAACAAATTAGAAAAAGCATTTGCACAAAATAAAGGAGCTGATATTACTCTGAGTAGCAAACAAATTAAATATAATATGAAGATTGAAGGAGGATTTCTTCCTGCACTGGCTGCTATGGCATTACCTTTATTAAGAACAGCTGTTACTGCTATAGCAAAATCTTTAGGTATTGGTGCCTTAACAGGTTTAGCTTCAAGTGGGGTTCAAAAACTTATCGGCAACGGACTTCGTCCTACCATAGGGAATGGTTTATATTTAAGCAGAGGAGGATGTGTTTGTCAAATTGAATCTGATGGAAAAGGACTTTATTTATCACCAATGCAAGGTAGTGGATTAGAATCATACGGAAATGGGTTGTATCTATCAAGAGAAGGAAAAATGTATGATGGTAGTGGGTTTCTGGGTGATTTAGTTAAAAATATACCATTACTTAATGTTTTATTTTAATCTATTAAAAATGGAGAAAAGACTTTACCCTCCGATTCCAACAGCCCCACCAGAAAACACAATAGAAGCTAACAGTTATAGAATACAAAAAATATTAGATATACAAAACGATTTTGAAAAAAATAAAGAAGATAGAAGAAAGACATTAAAAAAATATACAAAAGTATTATCTGCTACAAATGCTACTGATACAATTTTAACCACTGCTTCAATAGGCCATGGTGTTACAGGTGTTGGATTATTAACAACAATTGTTGCAGCTCCAATAGTTTTAGGAATGGAAATTGCTGCATTAGGAATGGGAGCTGGAAGTATTATAATAAAATTTATAAAT
Source organism: Cepaea hortensis (assembly GCA_963921405.1). Taxonomy (NCBI): domain Eukaryota; kingdom Metazoa; phylum Mollusca; class Gastropoda; order Stylommatophora; family Helicidae; genus Cepaea; species Cepaea hortensis. The sequence goes on along the minus strand of OY992897.1, from coordinate 73,546,930 downwards.
AAAAGATTACAACAGAAAGCTGATAAACATAGACAGATATTAATTTTATCAGAAGCAAAACTTAATACAATTCATAATCATATTTCTAAATCACTTGAAGATGGAAAAATATCTGAAGAAGAATTTAAACTTATTCTGGAAGAAGAAACTAAATTTAGAGATATGAAAGAAGCAATAAAACATCATGATCGCATAACTACCGCAAAAAATCTTGAGAATCATACAAATGAAAAACAGGATTTAATAAATAAATTTAAAATTTTTTTAGAAGAATCAAAAAAATCGAATTAAGTATAAAATTAAAAATTAAAATTAGTTATTAAAAATGTTCTTAAATATTACAGATCCTATAAAAAGAGAACAAATGTTTAATGAGTATTTAAAAACAAAAAGAAATATTCAATTGAATAATATTAGTGAAAGACTTGGAGATATTGAAATGAAAAGAGAGTTTACTAAAGTATTTTCTCCTATAACAGAAAGTCAACAAAAAGCAGCTGAAGTTGCAGAAAAAGGTTTTGCAACTACTCAAAAAGCAATATCTGAAATTACTAGAATAACTCCAAAACAATTAGCATTAGAAGCTCCACAAACATTATCGTTAGCAACAAAAGGACCAAAAATGGGTGATACAGCTTTTGGATTGCATGATTTCGAAGGTAAATGGGTTATAGGAAATAAAGAAGTTAAAAATGATGTTAATGGTGATTATATAATAGATGGGAAGAGATACATAGCAACTCCAGGTTTAACACAATTATTAACTTGTAAAGAACCTAAAAATTATACAGAAGAAGACAGAAATATATATAAAGAAATCCTAATTACAACTTGAGCTTTATGGATTCAAAATGATACAAGTACCAAAAAAGCAAAATCAGGTAAAGGTGCTAAATATTATAATATCATAGTACCAATAAGGAGAGAAATGCTTGATGAAAACAATTACTTAATGAAAAGATTTGATCTCTTAAAATCAAGTAAAGAAGATGGTGATAGTAGCGTTGTTACTGAGATGAATGATATAGCAGATAAACTTTTTCAAAGAGGAGGTGTTGATGAAGAACAATATGAAGAATATAAGAAACAAAATTAAAATATTAAAAATGCCTTTAAAAATAAGAAAAAGTAATAGGTAAATATATTTTAAAGGAGAAGGATTTTTTGATAGTTTGTTATCTACTATTACTTCGAAAGTTGTACAAGATGCTGCAAAGGAGGTAGTTGTAAATGTTGGTAAAAAAACCGCAACAGAATTAGGTAATAAAGCTAGTGAAAAAGTTATAAATAAAATATTTCCTCCATCCAATCCTTCTAATATAAATAACACACAAGAACGGAGTGTTAGTGAAAAAATTAAAGAAAATAAACTTTTGGCAGAACAATTATTTCCAAGAGGAAGTGGGTTTAAAAATCCTTCTATTAAAAGAGTCTGAAAATAAAATATTAAATTTAGTAGTCAATTTGTCGACTTTTAAGTAGTTCAAAAATTTCACTATAATTTTTAATAATTTCCCTATATGTTAAATTACAAAATAAAATTTGTTCATACTGTTTACAAGCATTATAAAAACGTATATAATCTTTCAAAGTTGTTAAACTTCTATCAAATTCTTTTTTAGCATATGCAAGAAACTCTTTTTCTGTTTCAAATTTTGATTTAAGAATAGTAAAATAAGAACCAACGATATAATAACATCTTTTATTTCTTTTCTTATTAATATCCAAATAATTTAAAATGTTTTTACACACATCAACTATTTCTTCAACAGAATTATTACTATTAATATTTTTAATTTCTTTTTCAAGTTTGTTTCTTTCATCATATAATTCTTCATTACTAATATAATTAATAGTTTCAAATAGTCTTTTTTCTAAATCAACCGGAATCTTTTTTTCTTTTTTTACCGCTTGCACCCCAACAGGAATATCGCTTGCGTCTTGATGTTCTTCATCATTCATGTTCATATCAATATTTAATTTTATTTTATTATTTTTCTCAGGTCCACCAGAGAGACGAATGGAGACAGATTGTATTTGCAGCAAAGAACCTCAATGGTTCGGAACGCTGAAGAAGAAGAAGAAGAAGAAGAAGAAGAAGAAGAAGAAGAAGAAGAAGAAGAAGAAGAAGAAGAAGAAGAAGAAGAAGAAGAAGAAGAAGAAGAAGAAGAAGATTTTATTATTTTTCTCAAATTATTTTACTGTTTTCTTAAAGTCACTTAATTTATCTTCATGTAAAAATATTTAATTTCATTCAACATTTGAGCAATTTCATTCAGAATTTGTTCTTCCATTTTTATAATAAAAAATCATATCTTTTTAACCCATTCCCAATGCTACTTTAGCTTTAATAATATTACCAACAATTCCTTTATTCTTTCTCTGATACTAGGATCGGAACGACTCAAGATATTCAGATCTTGTAACATCTTTTTATCACAAACTTCATTTCTAGTTTTCTTATCTTCATTTTGTAAGTAACAAATATCATGATGCATAGCAGCTTCATCTACTCTATTAATACATTTACTCCATGGTTGAGGTGTAAAATCAGGAGGATTTCCATAAGGATCTTTTAATCTTTTCTTTAAATTAGTTCCTGGTCCTGTAAAATTATGTCCTGGTAAATGAAGTTCAATTGGAAGTTTATTTATTAAACTATTTAGATCGCCTCCAGTCACTTCAGATGCTTTAATAAATTTATTTTTTACAGTACCACATACTACACATTTTCCTTTTAACACATCTCTATTATTTTTACTTTTAGTTTGTTTTAAATCTAAAGTATCTGTTTTCTTTTTACATTTTACACAAAATATCTCAGCCATGACTTTATCTATTTTATATAGTTTAAAATGACAGAACAAAGTTCTGGCCAGGTTATACAAATAAAAAACATATCTTTACCTAATGAACCTCTTTCTAACTTTCAATTATTAGACGCTGTTAAGAAGTTAAAAATTACTCATTTTAGAGGAGTTTTCTAAGAACAGAACTTCCTAAAAAACCAAGAAAAAAAGAATGTGGAATAATGAATTTAGATGGTGATCTAACAGATGAAACAAAAGGAACACATTGGGTTGCTTGGGCATGTATAAATAATAAAAATAATAATGATAAGATATATTTTGATAGTTTTGGAATTCAACCTCCATTGGAAATGATTGATTATCTTAGAGAAAAACTAGGAGATATAGAATATTCTACTGATCAAATACAACCTTTTAATACAGTAATTTGTGGTCATTTATGTTTATATGTTTTAAAAGAACTTACTGATGGTAGAAGTTTTCAAGAGATAATTTTTTCTCTATTAAAATGTCTGTAGATACATCTGGAGATGAAACAATTCAACCCATACATCATTATTCTTTAAATCTAGATGATTTAGAAAATGTAGAAGGATTTGATGATATTGGAAAAAAGGATAGTGTGTATGGTTTTAAACTTTCAGATAATGGAACATATATTAGACATGAAATATCATCAACTAGTGGTGTTTTAGATAATAGAGGTATAGAAAACCAACCTTTAACATTTTTGTTTTCTAAAAGAAAATGGATTCCTTTACCTCTAAAATATGATTGGGATATAGATTTTAAATTAAAAGCTAGTAGATTTATAAACAATGTGGATATTAAGATTATAATTAATTCAGGAACAATACTAGGAAGTTTAGTTTCTCTACCTCCAAGTGGATTAATAGGAAAAGCACTTTTAATGAGAAGATCTGACAAAGGTTATTGTATTTCTTCACAGGAAAAAAAGGAAGTACATCTTAAAATTGATACTGAGCATTCAACAGATACAAATACTATTAATAAAATACCTGTTGGTTCAACAATTATAATTGAAGGCAAAATTCGTAATATAGGTCAACAAAAAGAAATACTACCCGGAATACTAATCACAAGTCTCCAAAAATCTAATTATGACTTTCAAATCATACTAATGAAAGAACGGAGGGATGAAAATGCAAAATATACAATTAGATTTGTTACATCTGATCTGGAGTAAATCTAACTCAAGTAGAAAACAAAACTTTAGGTTTAAGTCCAATTAAAATTCATGATTTTTATTATATTTGTCGTATAAGATTAACAACCCAACTTGTAAGTGATAATGAAATTAAATATTTATAAAACTATTTTCTTACCAGTAAAAATGCCTGTAGATAAATTTGGTTTAATGGATTATGATCCTTCTACACATATAACTTATATAACCAATATACAACCTCTAAGAAATTATGCCGTAAATCTGGATGATTTAGAAAATGTAGAAGGATTTGATGAGGAAGGTGGAAAAGATAAATTTTATTGCTTTAAGTTAAATGAAAAGGGAGTGTATAATAGACCTGAAGTGCCATCTAATGGTTCTCCTTTAGATAGTATTGGATGAATAGAAAATAAACCGTTAACATTTATGCATCATCCAGTGTTGAAATGGATTCCTTTACCTAAAAAATATGATTGGGATATCGATATTCAAATAAAACCAACAATTTCTACTAAAGGAACTGATCACACAGTATTAAAAATATTTAATTCTGGAACAATGATTGGAAGTTTGATTCCTGTAACTTTGAAAAGTCCAGTATTTTTGGTAAGAGAAAACAAACAGTATTACTTTAGCCTTAATTGTAAAGCCACTGTAGGAGGTAATCTTTTTTTTAATACTGAATTTGAGGAAGATAAGAAAATTATTAATGAACCTCCCTTAGGATCTACACTAATAATTGAAGGAAGAATAATTAGTGAAAACCCCGCTCCAGTCGAGATCTTACCTGGTTTACAAATACAATATTCTCATCAACCACCAAGAGAAGGGTTGTTTCCAAGTCTTCCGTTTGATTTTAGAATTGTTATAGAAAAAGGAGAAGGTCAAGAATATCATGTCTTAGAGAAATTACAGAAGGTGTACAAATAACAAAACAAAAAGACTATTAAATATAATCCTATTAAAATTTATAAGTTTTATTATATTAGTCGGATACGATTAACTACTCAACCAGTTACTGATCAAGAAATATTATATTTATAGAGTAGGGCCTATAAAATGACTGAAGAAAATTTGCAAATCGATGAAAAATTTACAATTGATGAAAGTATAGAAGAATATGAAGTAAATGAGTATACTCCAGTATCAGGAACAACAGATTTGAATAAAGGAGGAGAAATAAGAATAGTTATACAACATCAAGATGAATGGGTTCTTATCGGTGAAAGCTATTTGCTTATTGAAGGAAAGGTGACAAAGAAAGATAATACTCCATTTGCTGATGCTGATAAAATAGCTTTTTGTAATAATGGTTTAATGCATATGTTTGAACATATATCATATAGATTATCTGGAACAGAAATTGAAAATATTAATTATACCGGACAGGCGACTACGATGTTTGGATTGTTAACATATTCAGATGATTATCAAAAATCATATGGTTTAAATATGATGTTCTATAGCGATCATGATACTACTGGTTTCTCAATTAGAAATAAACGATTGATTATCAAACCTGATCCAAAAGGATATTTTAGTTGTGTAGTTCCATTAAAACATATCTTTGGATTTGCTGATGATTATAATAAAGTGATATGGGGGTTTACACATCAGATGACATTAAAAAGAAAATCGGAAGATAGTGATGCTTTATTTAAAGATAATCCAACCGCAGAAGGTAAAATTACTTTAGATAAATTATCATGGTTTGTTCCTCATGTAAGAGCTAGTGATGAACAAAGAAATCAATTGTATAAAATTATAGAAAACAAATCATCTTATCTTATTGGATTTCGAGTAAGAGAATGTGATTCAAAGTCTGTAGAAGAAACTAAACAATTTTCATGGAGATTGTCAACAAAAGCTTCAGCAGAAAAACCAAGATATATTATAGTGGGTTTTCAAACAGATAAAAGTTCTGATCAAGAAAAGAACACTTCAATATTTGATAACTTAGATTTAAAAAATATTTATGTAACTTTAAACAGCAGAAGATATCCTAAAGTAGATTATGATTTATCTTTTACTCAAAATCAGTTTTCTAAAGCATATTTAGATGCTGCAAGTTTTAAATCTAAATTTTATGGAAGAGAAGATGATTTTTCAGTACTTCATGAAGATACTTATAGAGATTTATATCCATTGTTTGTTTTTGATGTAAGTAAACAAAGTGAAAAAATTAAATATAGCATAAGTGATATTAGTGTTAAAGCATTTTTTCATAAAAACGTTCCTGCAGGAACACAAGCTTATGCTTTAGTTATTTCAGATAAAATATTAAAATTTCAATCAGATGGACAAAAGTTGAGTGTTATGATTGGTTAACTATTAAAAATATATTTTTTTATAAATTAAAATGAATTCAGAAGATATCTGGCAACTATGTTGGCGAAGTATTTATAATCCACATATTTTTGGTGCCGGGAAGAAATCTATTTTATGGAGTAATTATCTAGCTGATGAATTACATAAACCAGTTGTTAAAAAATTTAAAAAAAGAAGAGTTATTGTAAGAGGAATAGATCAAATATGGGCAGCAGATTTAGTTGATATGTCTTCTTATTCTAAACAAAATAAAGGATATAAATTTATTCTTACTATTATTGATGTTTTTAGTAAATATGGATGGATGATTCCATTTAAAAAAAAAAGTGGAATAACTGTTGCTGAAGCTTTTAAGAAGATATTTTCTAGAGACAATAGAAAACCAGAAAAAACTATGGGTTGATAAGGGAAAAGAATTTTATAACAAAGATATTAAAGATCTTTTAAAAATTAATAATATTGAAATATATTCTACAGAGATTGAAGAGAAAAGTTCTGTTGTAGAAAGATGGAATAGGACTATGAAAGAAAGAATGTATAAATATTTTACTGCTAATAGTGTAACAAAATATTATAACATATTGGATGAATTAGTTAATGATTATAATAACACATATCACAATTCTATAAAAATGACTCCTGTTGATAGTAGTAAAACATCTAATGAAAATATAGTAAGACAAAACTTATATGGATCTGAAACTGAATATGATGAAATAAAACCTAAATTTAAAATAGGCGATAGAGTTAGAATAACAAAGAAGAAGAAGTTTTTTGAAAAAGGATACACACCAAAATGGACAACAGAAATATTTGTTATTAGTGAAGTTTTATATACAAATCCTGTTACTTATAAAATAGAAGATTTAGAGAGTGAAGAAATTATAGGATCATTTTATGAAAAGGAATTACAAAAAACTCAGTTCTAATAATATATAGTATTAAATTCTTTTAATTTATTATTAAAATTATTCATCCTTTTCTTTCCAATATTTGTACTGAAATAAAAATCAGGAGTGTATAATTTTTCTTTATATGTTCTTTGTATAAATAATATAGCTTTTATTTGTTTATAACTATTAATCCATAATTTTTTATATTTATAATTTAATAATAGAACCATTATTTCATATCTATTATCATTGAAGTCTTTTTCTAATCTAGTTTGTAGATCTTCATATTCTTCTAGATTATAATGTAGTTCTATATAAAATACACCATCAATCAGCAAATGTATATAATCACTAGTATTGTCAAATACTAAACAAAACTTTTTTTTCAATATCTATACGATTAAAGAATTCAAGCAATCTGTAAGTACTAAAGTTGAACAAAACATTATAAGGAGTTTCTTTTTTATTATTTTGTAAATTAATATCAATATCATTATGACTTAATAATAATATAATTATATTAAAACTACATAATTGACAAACAATATGTAAAGGAGTTTCTTTATAAACATTTTGCAAGTTGACATTAATATTTTTACAATTTAATAAAAATTTAACTATTTCGATGTTATTATACATGCAATTAATATGTAATAATGTATTTCCATTTTCATCTTGAGAATTAATATCAGTATTTAAAAATAATAATTTAAATGATTCGATATCATTATTTTCACAAGTCTTGATAAGATTGTGTCCGCTCATTTTGATATAAAACATTTTAAATATACAAATTTGTTTATATTTAAAAATGAATAAAGACATATTTTCAATTATGTTAATTAAACACAACATTTTCAATCATTTCAAATAAACAAGTAGTAAATGGATATGCATGGGGAAGCGTTTTTATTTTATCTGCTAAAATATATCTTTTATCATCATATGGACTAACAGACTTTTTATTTATTTCATTCAAATATATTTCATGATTCTTAGAATTTAAAGTATTCATATTATTATATTTTATTGTAGTATATTCAGTTAATAATGCATCTTTATAATCTTGAAATGTAATTTGTTTTTTTAATGTTCGTCTACCAATTCCTTTGAGTTTCTTTTTTTCTTTATATTTATTTTGCTTATCAACTAAATAAGAATAAGCTTTACTTCTTAGAAATACTATCTCACTCATTGGTTTTCCATTTAATTCATCTTTAAATTTTCCGGCACTCTTCCGATTGACGGTCCCAAATAGTTCCGCAGTGAATAAGAAATCTTAGGTGTAAAACAGGGCCTCATTGGGTGATGCTACAATACGAAACACAGCAGAATGTCACAGCAGAATGTTGGTTAATATATCAGCTTTAGTAATAATCTTGAAGAAATAAAAAACAGCCAGTAACGTATTTTCGCAGTGTTGGTTCATCATCATCATTATCATAATCATCATCAACATCATCATCATCAGGTGCAATGCCGATAAGCGTGGAAGGTCATGGTTCGTGATCTCACGCAATCATCAGTCTTTTATCAGGTCAGTGTTCTTGTGCCGATAATGATAGGCGACCAAATCATCCGGCTATTCCTCTCTTTGTCTTCTCCGTGCTCTTTCTCCATCGTCATGCTGCTCGTGGTCATAGAGTGGGCACCACTGGATTCTTGAACGGTTCGGCCCGCTGAACGGGCTGTAAATGCCCACGCACTTCTCTGCTGCTTTACAACAGATCCATCTGTATAGATGAGCACTTCGGGGCTATCTGAGTGTTCATAGATGAGCGCGTTGACTTCTACATTGACAGCGACAGGGTTCTGCTTTCTGCACCGTCTGTCGAGTGTGATAATGCAGGAGAAAGTGCACTTAAAAGCTGGAGGCACCGGCACCCATTCCTTGCGGGGGTTGATACTGGTAAGTCTGCAGAGCTGTCTGACGACATCTTCCGCCCGACCCATCCATGATTTGCCTCTCTTTAGCCTGTCACCCTTTTCTCTGAATATAGCGCCATGCAGAGGGTGCTGCTCATCTGCACTTATTTTTAAGTATGCACGAGCTCTCCCGATCTTGATCCTGTGTTCCATTGTCGGGAAGTCAAGGAGGTATCTCATTGCTACACAGCTGGTGTCTTTCGTGCAGCCCAAAATGATGCGCATGGCTTCGTTTTGTACCTTTTCAAGTCTTCCAATCTGTGTAGGGCTGACAGTGAGGATGGCCTGGGCATACTCGATGCGTGAAAGCACCAGTCCTTGGAACAGAAGTATTACCAGTCTTTGCTCGATATTGGCAGTCACCATGACTCTCATTGCTGACAAACCTTTTCGAGCTTTCGTTATGACATAATCGACATGATCTCTGAAGGAAAGGCTACGATCAAGCCACACGCCAAGATATGTCATTGACTGGGTTCTACTCAAAATGCTCCCATCCATTCTTACCGCCGGCAGGTCTGTGTTCACAATATGGTTGTTTAGGGAGAACCATACAACCGAAGCCTTTGCAGGGTTGACAAGGGCACCGGCATCAGCACACCATGAGGAAATTCGATCTAGTTCTCCCTGCATATCATTGGCAACCGCCTGTCTATCTCGACCTTGTCGATACACGAGAATGTCGTCAGCAAATGACAGAGTCCTACCCCTCCCGTCCAACTGTTGTTCAGTGATCGGCACCGTATACACGTTGAATAGTACTGGGGACAGTGGTGAACCCTGCGGCAATCCTGGACATATCGTTATCGGCTCAGAAGACCAACTGCCGCATCTTAGCACCACCTTCGTTTGGAGCAGAACTGCAGCTATCCATCGTACAAGGTGAGGGTGCACTTTCAGTCTGAGGAGGGTTTGCATCAAGTGCTCGAAAGATACTCTGTTATATGCGTCCTCTAAGTCTATGGCTGCCGCACATGTCTCTTCTCTGACCTGAAATCCTTCGTAAACATCTTGAGCAAAGACCGCTGCATTCAGCCATGACTCTTTGTTAGTCTGTATCCTCCAAGTGTGGGCGGGAAGCAGCTGGGTTGTTCCAAGTGACAAGCAAGTCTGTGTGCTAAAATTTTCTCCAGTAACTTGCCAGCAGTGTTCTGCATCGTAATGATTCTGTAGCCGCTTATCTTGGAATTGTCTTTGTTAGGTTTTGGCAGAGGCAGCAAGTAGCTGTGTAGCCATTCTTATTTGATCTGACCCCTCTGGATACTGGTGTTGAATTCTCTGGCCAGTTCTTCCATGTCATCATCTGATATCACCAGTAGGTCACCATATCGGATGCCGTCTGGGCCTGGGACGGTGTTAGGTGATTTCTTGAACATCGCACGTATTGTCTCAGCTGTGATTATCCATTCTTCGTCTGTCCCGACCCCCTCGCACAACTGAGAGAGTGTCGTTGTGGTCCTCTGTCTGGCGGGCTCGTATTTCTGGTCAGTCTGTTCTATGTAGCGTGCAAGAAGGGCCTTACCTTTATCAGCATCCGACTTTTTTCATGTGAGGTTTGTGCCTTAAAAAAAAAAGTCGCTTAAAAATCGACAGGGTCGACTTCATTGCACCGGGTTGTTTTATCCCATATGGCTCGGTCTCTTACCGCAGCGCGGAAAGTGTCGCACAAAGCACGAACTCCGTAGCTGTAGCGACGACCCACAGGAGTCTCCGAAAAATTTAACTCGTGAACCGAAGGACGCGGCCCAGAATCTAACCCACAACCTTCGGAGCCCGAGTTAAACGGCTTGACCACTTTGCCACGAAAACTCCCCCCTTGAAAGTCTGGAATACCCCTACGTTGTGCAGCGCCGTTCATGCTCTTATGGAGGCGCCAGAATGTCGTAAGAGATCGCTCGGAGCACACCTTCCTGCAGAACTCGTCCCATTTCTCGGCCTTGGCCTGTTTGGCGCAGGATTTGAATAAAGTCGTCGTCGTATGGACCTCAGTCTTCAGGTTCGCCAACTCAACCTGTGGCATGTTGGCCTTTGTGGCCATTTGCCAGTCTTTGACAGCCTGCCTCTTTCCCAGCCATGCCTTCTCGACCTCTCCATTCCACCATGGTGGCTGCAATCATCTTTTTGTCTCCTGCAGGAGGAAGTTGGTTTCCTTCTTCTGATCTTGCTTATGGCGTCTTGACCAGTGTTGTCGTAGGTATTGTCCCTGTAAAGAGACTCTCCTCCGAACTTCGCGAACTTGAGATTATAACCAGCAACTAGAAGTCGGCTGCTCTCAATCTCAATTTTAATCCAACAAGTTTGTACAATATAGAACGCCGGGGCAAGGGTTGGTTTATGGCCGATATTCCGTTGAGAGATACAGGGAAGAAAGGAAGACGACATGGTCACGTGGGATGGGGTTTATTATATGATAATATAACCATCAGAGGCCAGCATAGCCGAATGGATAAGAACAGGCGTTCTTAAACATCAGGCGTGTAGGTTCAACCCCTACACCGGACAGATGGACTAAAATGTTGATGGGGACTAAATTACAAGTGCCTCAGAAGTCGGAGTGGATACGCCTGATGGCGAGGGACACTGGTAATAGGGAAAGCTAATCCACGCGCAAAATTCAGTCTAGTGCACTAATTAGCAGTAGCAACTACTAGCAGTAATAGCACGCATGTTGTAGATGTGTAGGTGTGAGGATGTGGTGGATGGGTGGAGGCATGAATGTGTATCTGGGTTGTGTGTGTGGTTGGGTGGGGGAGTTTGGGTAAATGGGGGATGTGTGGGTGGGTGGTGGGTGTGTCTTATAACATGGTAATATGCATTGTTTATGTTTACAAAATTCATTTGACAATGTTTTTTCCTTTGCACTATTGATGAACAAAAGATGAGTGATTGGAAGGGCTGAATGTAAGACGGGCCTGCGTGCCCAATTTGTTGTGGTACTTAAAATACCTTGGAAGTATGATCACAGAAGATGGCAGATTGGACAGAGAAATTGAAGTCAGATGTCAAAAAGCTAGTGCACTTACATATCAACTATCACCCTTACTGAAGCATCCAAACATACCCATGTCCGCAAAGCGACAGGTAATAAACAGCATATTCACACCAACCCTATGCTACCAATCTCAAACCTGGACTTTATCCAAATTACACCTTCGCAAAATCAACATCTGCGAAATGAGATGCTTGAGGAGAGCTGCCGACTTAACAATCCGAGATCGAGTAAGAAATGCTACTATCAGACAGACTGTGGGATCAACACCTTGTGCCACATTTATTGAAAGACAGAAGATCAAGTGGTTTGGCCATGTTGTTAGAATGCAACATCAGCAACTACCATCACTGGCCTTACATCAAAGATCATCTGCGACGAGACCACGAGGACGTCCAAGAAGAAAATGGATTGACGACATCAGAGACATTGTACAACCACACGGAATGACACTATCCAGTGCCGTCCACCGAGCGCTGGGACGCAAATTATTCCTCCCCACGACGCTTGACGGCAGAAGTGGAAGATGATGATGATGATGATGATGATGATGACTTCAATGAACTGTTTTGCATGCGCAATAAAAGCAAACTGCAATCTATCAATACATGTATAGGAGTGGCAGTGCACTTTGCAGACCTGTATAAGTTATTTGCAAATCCTTTACAGGACGTCGCAATCAAATCCTAGCAATTTTGGCTGTATGTATTTCTTGGCAAGTTTATGTTCAGTAGTTTGCCAATGCTTTCCGACTGACTGACACTCAAACTGTTTGTATTAAAACCAATGCAAGAGTGTCTTATAGAGGTATAGTGACAACGAGTTAAGTCTGCTAATATCCCACTGCCACACAAGTCAACTCCATCTCCATGTGGTATAGACTGGGGACAAGAGAATCACGCCGAAGACTTCATCAACAAACAATAAACAAGAAAACAACTCGGGCCTGAGAAAAACAATCTGATCAACAGAACAAGTTCCATTCGTAATTTTTGTGTTCATCAAATTACTTTTAAGATTGACTTAAGTTCTACTTGTTTTCTTGTTCGCCGATGAAGACTGGACCAAACAGAAGCCTGTATCTGTGCACATGTTTTCCCTGTACACCTTCCTAGTTATATTTGGTCTCTGACTCAGATCCCTGGGTGCAACTCCATACTTGTACTTGTCAACATGGCCGAATGGATAAGAACACGTGTTCTTAAACATCCGGTGTGCTGATGCCGAGGTAAGGGGTTCAACCCCTACACGGGCAGTTTGACCAAAATGCTGACCTATCGACCTTGCTTGGAGATGTAAATTACAAGTACCTCTGAAGTCGGAGTGCATTCACTTGATGGCAAGGGTCACTGTTAATAGGGGAAGCTAATCCACATGCAAAGTTCAATCCAGCATTACTTGAAATAGTGTGTATGGACTACGCTTGCGTTCAAAGCGAGCGAGCGCAAATAAAAAATAAAAAAACATGCTTCAGAGATTTTTCAATCAACCCCACAGCAACCTGATGACAATGCTGATGGAAGCTGAGGGTAAAAAACAGTTCACAGAGGCACCACCAACAACAAACCCAACCTTGATGTCATACAACTAGAATGCTCACTTCTCAACTGACAGGCATGTCACCCCCCCCCCCCCCCCCCCCCCCAAAAAAAAAAAAAAACTACAAATGGCATAGATATTTCAACAAGGAACAATCTACTGTGTTAAATGCCTCACAATATCGTACACAAGAAAATTGGATCCTTTATTTTGGGGGAAAACAAGTTTGTTTTGTTGAGAAAGCACAAACACATATTGTCTTCATATGACAAAGGTCAAGCATGGCTAGCGATTGATATACAGAAAACATGCTTACATTTAGCTTTTTAAAATCTGGAAAATGCCATATGAGCATGAAAAATACTTGAGTGAAGTAAACGTATGGGTAGCATCCATGTTTGGATAGGTGGTATCCATGTTTGGATGGGTGGCATCCATGTTTGTGAAACAGAGGTGAAAACAGGAGCAAGAACAACTTACTTCTGGTACGGTGATGTGAGGAGAAAGGGACAATAATATACAGACATGTAGCATCAACAAAGAAGTTAGAATCCAGCAAATCCAAACAGCAAAAACACTAATCCAACAAACAAAATTCCTAAGTGTAGCAAAAACGTCCAGTGCACTAAAACCCAATCAACTAAAAACTAATCCACCAAAAACTTCTAGTATACTAAAAACTAATTTACCAAAAACTTCTAGTGCACTAAAAACACAGGAAAATATCACATCTAAACCTAGAATTCTGGCTTATCCTGTGGATAAAATAAAAACCAACAAAAATACTATTAGGGAAAGACAAGTCAAACATCTCAACATGATGACCCAACAAGACAACACCAACACCCAGTCTTTCTACGTAAGACAGACAACACTTTTGTACTTGTGACAAATAGACACAAGATGCAACATCCTGACACTTATTCATTAAATTCACTTACATCACACATCACAAGCAAACACAACATCTCAACACTGATTTGTCTAACATGGAGGATGTCATAGAAGAAACCCCCAAACAGGACATCCTGATTGTGCTAGGAGACTTCAACGCAAAAATAGGTAGAGAGCAAACTCATAAAAAAGTTGCTGGCATGCAAAGCCTACATACAACTTCAAATGATAATGGATGGAGAGTCATCAACCTGGCAGAAGCCAAAGGACTGCAGGTTAGCAGTACCAGACTGCAAAGAAAGGATATACACAAACAAACCTGGAAATCATGTGACAAGAGAAACTATAATCAAATAGATCATATTTTAATTAACAAAAGAAATGCATCAAACATACAAGTTAGAAGCTATAGAGGAGCTGAGTGCCACAGCGACCACTTCCTCGTTGGGGCAAAATTTAAAATAAAACCTGAGAGAGCTTTCTATGCTAAACTACAAAGGTTACATTCAACATATAACAGAGAAAAACTGCAAGAAATTACAGTCAAAGAGAAATTTGCAGATGAAATAAAATGTAAACTTGAAATTCTACAAAACCCGTTGCAGGAAAGTGTTGACCAAACTTGGTTGAACATTAAGAATACAATTCAATCTACTGCAGAAGAATGTCTCGGTGTGTTAACAAAGGATCTCTTCATTGAGTAAACACTTCTAACAAAAAAATTGATTACAAAAAAAAGCAAACAAAATTTGATTTTGACAAGGCACGGACGTTGGCAACGTGAACATTCTGCTGTGTTTCGTATTTACCGGTACCCAATGAGGCCCTGTAAGGGAGACTGTTTACACCTAAGAATTATCATTCACTGCGGAACTATTTGGGACCGTCAATCGGAAGAGTGCCCAGTAAGTTTATTATATTTATTTTCATATCTCATTATTTCTTCAATCATAAAATGAAAATCATATCTACTTCCATTATGAAAAAATACTGGAATAATTTTAGAGTGTTTTCCTTCTTTTGTATTACAAGATTGACAAGCTGCTCCTCTATATTTTCCATTATAATGGTTATGTTCTTTTATTTTAGAATTATTTTTTTTTTACACCTATAACATTTTATCGCAATATCAAATTCTT
Source organism: Cepaea hortensis (assembly GCA_963921405.1). Taxonomy (NCBI): domain Eukaryota; kingdom Metazoa; phylum Mollusca; class Gastropoda; order Stylommatophora; family Helicidae; genus Cepaea; species Cepaea hortensis. The sequence continues at coordinate 73,531,223 of OY992897.1, read as the reverse complement.
TTTCTTGTATTTTGGTTAGTTTACATTTATTTTTTTTCACACTTTTTTATCTCTTCGTGGATAGTATTAAAACGTTCTATAATAGTTTCAAAAAAATGTTCTATTGCATTTTCACCAGTATGTGAAATATATTCCGATTCAGCTAAATTAGAATAATCAGATTTGATATATAAACCATAAGAAATAATTTCTTTTTTAAATAATGGTCTTGTATATGGATTGTTAGAATCGGGTTGAGAAGTACTTATTGGCATATTTTTAGCTTCATAATCAGAATACATTACTATAGGTAATTTAGAACTAAAATGATGATTTCTAAATTTTAAAATATTATGATCTTTATCCGGTAATATAGTTTTACAAAACTTATGATTAACACATTTTTCTCGGTGATTTTTTAATGCATCTTCCGTTTTAAATAAATTCATACAATTTATACAAACATAACTTTTATGTCTGGATTTATCACATAGAAAAGAATTAAGATCTTTTATTAAACAATAATGAGTTTTACCATCTTCTTCTATATATAATAAATCAATAACTATTTCTCTGTTTTCTTCTATTGAAGTATATATTGGATAAAGAGAAAATTTATCCTCAGAATTATTTAATGCAAAAACATTAATACTGAGGTTATATCATCTTTGTTTACAGGATAGTGTCACAGGATAAATAAACTTGTTAGTTGCGACCGATGATAACCAAACCCGACATTATTTTGCTAACACAATTGACTCTTTGATGGTGAACAAACTGAGGAAAATACGTCGGTCCAGATTCTCTGCACCTGGTCGACAGTGTGTATGAGATAAAAGGGAGTCACGTCGCGTTGTCTACACACAGTCGACAGTTTGATGACAGGATGTTGTTCGAGAGGTGTGTACTGGCAACATTTGTCTACAAAACGGGAGTTGGCCGTTGAAAGTAATGGACAGATGTCTGCTAGAGGTCAGAAGGATTCTGTAATGGGAGAAAGGTCTCTGGCTTACAGACAACCAGGATATTTGTTGGATGAGACAAAGAACTCCCCAGATGAAAAGGAAACTTGACAGCTAATTGACTCTGGTTAGTCGGGAAACAGGAGGACAAAGCCAAATTCTGGACTGATTGGCGTCTGGACTTTCTGGTGACTCACGCAAGCACCCATATAAAACCCAGTGCGGTAAACAGGTGGAGGGAGTCGAGGAAAACATTCTGAAGTGTTAGGATTGGGGATTATTCCGAGTTGTGTTATATGAGAGGGACTAGACTATCTAAGTAGTGATAGTTATCCGCGGACATAGATCCAATCGGATTGCCTAGTTTCTCGAGTAACAACAGGAATAGACATATGGTAGGCAATTAATTATATCTAACTTAAGAGTATGATTAGGAATAGAGTACAGTACTGTGCGATGATATAATGTATTACAGGTGCCGTGATATAATGTATTATGATTAGTGATAGAATGTTCTATAAGTGCGGTGCTAGAAAGTATCATTGGAGCGTCGGCACTAGTATTCTATTGTGTGGCTTCAATTGGCTTGTGTTATATATCATTTTACTCAGGAAGTTGAGGACAATGTAGTGGAATAATAATTAGAGAGATTAAGGATGGTTGAGAGGGAGAAGAGGTATGTGTAATGGTAGGATCTTCCAGTAGGGCATCTCCTGGGTTTCTACCCGTTCCTTTATTCTTTCCTGGTGTTGCCATGTATAAGACCATTGTGATGCGCGATTTGGCCGTATGACAGAGATCGGATCTCTGTTACAGATCTGAGTGCTGTTATTGGCCTACAATCACCTAATTACGGTCAGGACTGAGTTGCCTTCACCATGATGTTATCTACTCTACATGTTCCATTTACAGTTCCCCTTGAGTGTTCCACGTGAGTGTGAGATGATTTATTACGAAGAAGCAGTTCCAAGTTTTATACCATGATGGCTCATGGAAAGAAGACAGCGGTTGCTGAGAGGTTTTACACGGGGCTCAGAACATAGTTGTTCCGCAGAAACCTGGCTTCTGCTGAGTAGAATTGTATGAACAGAAGTAATGTGTTTAATGAGTGATAAGCTTCATCACCGAAGATTAATAACTCGCATACTAAGGACACACACACATATATATATATATATATATATATATATATATATATATATATATATATATATATATATATATATATATATATATATACACATCTACCTAACAAACATTAATAGGTTGTGTTCTAAAAGAGGGGAAAATGTTATAATCAGAGACTAATAAACAGTAGATTTTCCCCAAGTGACATTTCAGCCGGTCTCTGTGGCTGAAGGGCTTGCGAACGCGGTTTGTGAGCCCGTATACCCGGGTTCGAAACACGGCGGTGCTCGTATTTTCGAAAAAGGTATAGAGACCGGTCGTTCAGAAAGCAATGGCAAACTACTGAACGTAACACTTGCCTAGTACATCAACAGCAGCATGAAAATGCTGGTGTTGACTGCAACGTCCCGTAAGGGATACGCAACAAAATTTTTAAGACATTTCAGTTAATTGGAAGACTATCAGTTCAAACAAATATTAGGAAACAGAGTAACTTCACCGTGTGGTAGAGTGAAGACCAAGATCAAAAGTGTCTATCGGATTACCAGCATCCTGTTTGTTAGAGTGATTGGAGAAAGTCGTCATCTTCTGGGTGAGGTTCACTGTCCGGAAAAATGGTGCTGTTGTGTGCTAAGCACTATGATGTTACAGACTTTGCTTCTAAATCACTGGTCTACCATTAGAATACACGTCACGCATTCTACACCTTGTACACACACACACACACACACACACACACACACACACACACACACACACACACACTTCTCCTACATATACTCTTTGCTTTAATAAATTTCTTGTTTTTATTTGTTGAGGCTAGAGTTGTCAAGTATGTTATGTTGGGGAAGAATGAGAGGGGGCATGATCCAGGAGTGAGCAAGAGTGAGAGGAAGGTGTCTTCAGATTGAAGGAGTGTGTGGACGGAGTCTGCTGGATATCTCCAGAATAGAGATATTGAATTAAAACAAATGTGGGTGTTGATTCTCCTCACTCCAGGGACGACACTAAAGTGGTAAAGAAGAACAAGGAACTACTACGACATTCATTTTTTACACACACGACATTTATTGGGGGCTCGTCCGGGATCTTTGGACAGCGGGATCTCTCGTAAACGGAATCCTTGGACAGCGGGATCTCTCGTAAAAGTGATCTTTGACAGTGGGATCTTCTGACAATGGGGTCTTTTGACACGGGATCCTTAGTTATAAAACGGAGATATCATATTGGAGAATCCAGCTAGAGTGAATGTGGATAGGGGTTAGGACAAATATCTTACCTTTTCACATTTTACACGTCTGCATAGGTCTGTGGTCCTGATTCTACTCTTGTCACTGAGTGATTGTGTTGTGTTGTGTGGTGTGTTATAATATATACAGATTTATTGTATTTTGTCATTATCTATATAGTTGTTTAGAGATAATCTATACTCTGTCTGTTGAGTTACCTCTCTGTAAAATGGCCACTCCTAAACTGACTACGCGGAACTTAGGGCAAAGGGGGAAGAAATGGGATTGTCGGGTTCTGCACTAACAGATTACATACAGGAGGTGGAGAGGGAGTATCGTCAAGCAGAAAGGGAGGATCGGAAGGCTGAGTTGGAATTGAGAAGGATGGAGGCAGAGCAAGCAGCTAAGAAATTGGAAGCAGAACAAGCTGCTAGGCAACTTGAGGCTGAGCAAGCCATGAGAAGGCTGGAAATAGAAGCTAAAAAACTGGAAGCAGAGCAAGCTGCTAAGATACTTGAGGTTGAGCAAGCTGCTAAGCAACGAGAAGCGGAGCAAGAGGCTCAGAAAAGGGAGCATGAGTACCGGATGCGGGAACTCGAGCTCAAGAGGCAATCTGGTGGGGAAACTGAGGGAGCAGTGGGAGGTTCCTCTCTCCATGGCTCAACACCAGTAGGTGGACATAGCTACCATGCTATGAAGTTCCCTCTAGCGATCTACGAGGAGGACAAAGAGAAGATTGACCAGTACCTTCAACGCTTCGAGGCTATGTCAGTTGCTATGGGTCTGGAGCGTGACAAATGGAATCTCCAGTTATCCCAGGGATTATGCGGGACCGGTTACGAGGTTTATTCTCGCCTGCCACCAGGACATGAAAACAATTATGACGAGTTGAAGACGGCTTTGCTGAAACGCTTCGAGGTTACGTCACATACCTACCGGAAAAAATTTCGAGGAGCGAAACGAGAACCGGGGGAGTTGTTCGCCGCCTATAGTCTGCGTCTGAAAGCATATCTACATAAGTAGATGGATTTGGCTGGGTTTGCGCATGACTATGCGAGTCTGGAAGAGCTCACGGTAGTCGACCAGATGCGGAAGCAAATGTCGAAACCTCTCAGGACATTCTTGGGAGAACAAGGGGCAGAACGAATCGACATGGTGACGAAATTGGCGGAACGGTTCGTCGAGGTCCATGGGGAGGCAGCAGAAATTTTCTACAAACACCAAAAGTCAGGAAAAACATAACCGGAAGAAAGCCAAGAGCACAGGAACTAAAAAGGTGGAACCATATGTCAAAACTTCAGAGGAGAGTTCGGAGAAGACGAAGGGGGAAAGCAAGAAAACTTCAAGCTTTACACAAAAACGACCATGGTCGGAGAAGTGGTGTTCGATTTGTAAGTCACCTTCTCACAATACGAGGGATTGCAAATCGAAGGCTAAGAACCCTCACTTCGCGGCATGTCAAGTGACTTCAACGCAGGTGGACACTGACAATGCCAAGGTCGACAAGGATGCTCACCACCAGGAGAGCTCACTCAAGTTCGGCACAAGAAAATCTAGGACAGGGAAATGGTGCAAACACTGCAGGTCGAATACACACAATGCTATTGACTGCAGGGGAAAGTCAGGAGACACTCAATTCGTCGTGTGCCCCGGAAAACCTAAGGTGGAGCCCACCGAACAGGTCGAGGCCGAAGTAGAGACTCCAGACCAGGAAAAACCACCTGTAGTGGAATTGGTAGAAGTTAACGGTCGTCAAGTGGAGTGTTTATACGACACAGGACTGGACGGGGAGGCAGTGATTTCTGCGGATCTGGTACATCCAGAACAATTCACAGGGGAAACCATGGAGATACAGCCTGCACAGAAGAGTGCTGTAGCCATGAAATTGCCCATTGCCAGAGTGGAGATTCGGTCAAGATATGTCACCGGCACAATCATGGCCGCGGTGTTGACCGATCCCATTTTTCCCGTAATCCTCGATTGCCGGTATGTCTTTCTGGGAAATCCCCAGGGAGCCAGTCCATATGGGAGCAATTCAGACTCGCTCTCAGATGAGAACGGATGAGGCAGAAGCCAATGTGACTAACCCACTGCCAGGGGAGTTGCGAACTGCCCAGAGTGAGGATGCTACGTTACGTCCTTGCTACAAAAAGCTGCAGAAAAGTGCTGATCCACCCAAACGGGGGCAGTACTATATGAAGAATAGGATACTCTACAGGAGAGCCGAAAGGGGAGACAACCTACATGGTCAGTTGGTGGTCCCAAAGGCCCTCCGTTCCCAGATTCTTCAAATGGGGCATACCATCTCATTCAATGGGCACATGGGTATTGCCGCCACCATGCAGCGAATTTCCTGCCACTACTATTGGCCGGGAATGACAGGTGATGTGCGTCGGTATGTGAAGTCATACCCTGAGTGCCAGAGGGTGGCACCGAAACACTGGACAGCGCCGGTGGTCTTGGATGAAATGCCCATCATGAACTCTCCTTTCGAGAGGGTAGCCATCGATATTGTGGGTCCACTTCCTAGGACTAGGAAGAGGAACATGTACATACTCACCATGGTGGATTGCTGTACAATGTGGGGTGAAGCCATACCGTTGACCACCATTGACTCGAAAAGAGTGGCGGACGCACTGATGGAGGCCTTTACAAGATTAGGCTTTCCTGATCAAATACTGACGGACAATGGGTCCCAGTTTTGTGGAAAACTTATGGAGGAGGTATTTAGGGTGTTCCACTCTAACCATATCCATACCAGCCCTTACCACCCTCAAGCCAATGGACAAGTAGAGCGTTTCAACGGCACGTTGATGACAATGCTCAGGAAACTAGCGCAGGAAAAACCTGATAGGTGGGATGAATATATCCCAGCAGCCCTCTTTGCCTATCGGGAAGTTCCTCATGGCTCAACAGGACTACCACCCGCTACGTTGCTGTTTGGTCGTCCAATCAAGGGACCGTTGGAAGCCATGTTGAGGAGTTGGACTGAAGAGGGGACATCAGAAGAAGTGATCTCTTCTTACAAATATGTGGAGGAACTGAAAGAAAAACTTCACAAGGGATGGACTCTGGCAAATCAAAATTTGAAAAAGGCCAGAAAAAGACATGCGGCTTACTACAACCGTAGGTCTAAAGACAGATCTCTAGAGGTGGGAGACAAAGTATTGTTGCTACTCCCAACGGGAAACAACAAACTGGAGATAGGTTGGCAAGGACCATTTCCCGTGGAAAGGGTGATATCCAGAACGAACTATCAGATCCGGATAAGGGGAAAGTCGAGGATTTTCCATATCAATCTCTTGCGGAAATACGAAGAGAGACCAGGAGAAAAAGCAGCTCACCTCATGGCAATGGCAGTTGCAGTGGAGACAGAAGTGGGAACCAACGAGGGAAGGGAATATCCCCTGGTACACCAGGAAACCTACAAGGATGTACAGGTGAACCCTGACCTGACTTCCCAGGAGAGGGAAAAGATAACCCAGGTTCTCGAGTCTCATAAGGAGATACTGACTGATAAACCAGGACGAACGAGGTTGGTGGAGTTCGAGATGACTTTGACCACTCAAGAGCCTGTTCGCCAAAAGGTTTACCCAGTGCCATTCTCTAAAGAAAAGGCCCTGGAAGAGGAAATACAGAAACTGTTTCAGGATGACGTGATTGCACCTTCCACATCCCCATACAATGCGGGGGTAGTTTTGTTACTAAAACCAAGTGGAGAACACCGGTTGTGCATAGACTACCGACTTCTGAACAGTCATACACAATTTCAGGTGGAACCTTTGCCGAATCCAACTCAGTTATTCGCGAGGCTCCATAAGGCAAGGTATTTCTCAAAGGTGGATCTGAGTCGCGGGTATTATCAGATTCCGGTAAAACCAGAGGTTCGACCCCTACTGGCCTTCAGTACCCCCAGTGGACATTATGAATTCAAAGTCATGCCCTTTGGACTCAGCAATGCACCTAGTGTGTTTACTCGCATGATGAGGACTTTACTAGATCCTTTAAAGGATCCGTCCATCATCTCATTCATGGATGATATTCTGATTTCCAGTGACAGTTTGGATGACCATTTACAATCCTTGGAAAGTATTTTCAATAGGCTCAAGGAAGCAGGGCTTACAGCTCGCCCAACCAAGTGCATGATCGGTTACCAGACTCTGGAATTTCTAGGTCACACCATCACCCCAGGACACATTGTCCCAGAAGAAAAGAACCTAGAGAAAATCAGATGTGCTCCAAGGCCAAAAACGAAGAAGGATGTGCGATATTTTCTCTCATTGTGTGGGTTCTACCACACATTTATCCCACATTTCACGGAACTGGGAGCTCCATTAACAGAAACCTTGAAAAAGGGATTCCCGGACCAAATAGTTTGGACACCAGAATGTGGGAGTGCCTACAGTCAGTTGAAGGAGGCCTTGGTCAGCAAACCTGTGTTACAGCTCCCGGACCTTTCCAAACCATTTGTGTTGAGAACGGATGCAAGTGGGATTGGGATTGGGGCAGCTTTGTTACAGGAAGGAAAAGACGATGCTTCAGTTTTGAAACCAGTGGCATACGCAAGCAAGAAACTTCTCCCAGCTGAGAGGAATTATTCGACCGTTGAGAGAGTGTTTGGCTCTTGTATGGGCCGTACAAAAATTCCAGCCTTATTTGTATGGAGTTCAGTTTCGAGTTCAGTCGGATCATCAACCTTTGATATTCCTGGCCACTTCTCAGAAGCTCAACGCCCGTTTGATGCGGTGGTCGTTGCTATTTCAGCCATACCACTTTACAGTGGAGTATATACCTGGGAAGGAAAATGTTGGAGCTGATTTCCTGTCTAGACATCCAGCTCCTGAAGAAGAGGAATAGATCATCTGGATCGAACCTCCAAGAAGAAAGAGTTGTTGCGGACTACTCACTTAGGAGGGGGCATATGTCACAGGATAAATAAACTTGTTAGTTGCGACCGATGATAACCAAACCCGACATTATTTTGCTAACACAATTGACTCTTTGATGGTGAACAAACTGAGGAAAATACGTCGGTCCAGATTCTCTGCACCTGGTCGACAGTGTGTATGAGATAAAAGGGAGTCACGTCGCGTTGTCTACACACAGTCGACAGTTTGATGACAGGATGTTGTTCGAGAGGTGTGTACTGGCAACATTTGTCTACAAAACGGGAGTTGGCCGTTGAAAGTAATGGACAGATGTCTGCTAGAGGTCAGAAGGATTCTGTAATGGGAGAAAGGTCTCTGGCTTACAGACAACCAGGATATTTGTTGGATGAGACAAAGAACTCCCCAGATGAAAAGGAAACTTGACAGCTAATTGACTCTGGTTAGTCGGGAAACAGGAGGACAAAGCCAAATTCTGGACTGATTGGCGTCTGGACTTTCTGGTGACTCACGCAAGCACCCATATAAAACCCAGTGCGGTAAACAGGTGGAGGGAGTCGAGGAAAACATTCTGAAGTGTTAGGATTGGGGATTATTCCGAGTTGTGTTATATGAGAGGGACTAGACTATCTAAGTAGTGATAGTTATCCGCGGACATAGATCCAATCGGATTGCCTAGTTTCTCGAGTAACAACAGGAATAGACATATGGTAGGCAATTAATTATATCTAACTTAAGAGTATGATTAGGAATAGAGTACAGTACTGTGCGATGATATAATGTATTACAGGTGCCGTGATATAATGTATTATGATTAGTGATAGAATGTTCTATAAGTGCGGTGCTAGAAAGTATCATTGGAGCGTCGGCACTAGTATTCTATTGTGTGGCTTCAATTGGCTTGTGTTATATATCATTTTACTCAGGAAGTTGAGGACAATGTAGTGGAATAATAATTAGAGAGATTAAGGATGGTTGAGAGGGAGAAGAGGTATGTGTAATGGTAGGATCTTCCAGTAGGGCATCTCCTGGGTTTCTACCCGTTCCTTTATTCTTTCCTGGTGTTGCCATGTATAAGACCATTGTGATGCGCGATTTGGCCGTATGACAGAGATCGGATCTCTGTTACAGATCTGAGTGCTGTTATTGGCCTACAATCACCTAATTACGGTCAGGACTGAGTTGCCTTCACCATGATGTTATCTACTCTACATGTTCCATTTACAGTTCCCCTTGAGTGTTCCACGTGAGTGTGAGATGATTTATTACGAAGAAGCAGTTCCAAGTTTTATACCATGATGGCTCATGGAAAGAAGACAGCGGTTGCTGAGAGGTTTTACACGGGGCTCAGAACATAGTTGTTCCGCAGAAACCTGGCTTCTGCTGAGTAGAATTGTATGAACAGAAGTAATGTGTTTAATGAGTGATAAGCTTCATCACCGAAGATTAATAACTCGCATACTAAGGACACACACACACATATATATATATATATATATATATATATATATATATATATATATATATATATATATATATATATATATACACATCTACCTAACAAACATTAATAGGTTGTGTTCTAAAAGAGGGGAAAATGTTATAATCAGAGACTAATAAACAGTAGATTTTCCCCAAGTGACATTTCAGCCGGTCTCTGTGGCTGAAGGGCTTGCGAACGCGGTTTGTGAGCCCGTATACCCGGGTTCGAAACACGGCGGTGCTCGTATTTTCGAAAAAGGTATAGAGACCGGTCGTTCAGAAAGCAATGGCAAACTACTGAACGTAACACTTGCCTAGTACATCAACAGCAGCATGAAAATGCTGGTGTTGACTGCAACGTCCCGTAAGGGATACGCAACAAAATTTTTAAGACATTTCAGTTAATTGGAAGACTATCAGTTCAAACAAATATTAGGAAACAGAGTAACTTCACCGTGTGGTAGAGTGAAGACCAAGATCAAAAGTGTCTATCGGATTACCAGCATCCTGTTTGTTCGAGTGATTGGAGAAAGTCGTCATCTTCTGGGTGAGGTTCACTGTCCGGAAAAAATTGTGCTGTTGTGTGCTAAGCACTATGATGTTACAGACTTTGCTTCTAAATCACTGGTCTACCATTAGAATACACGTCACGCATTCTACACCTTGTACACACACACACACACACACACACACACACACTTCTCCTACATATACTCTTTGCTTTAATAAATTTCTTGTTTTTATTTGTTGAGGCTAGAGTTGTCAAGTATGTTATGTTGGGGAAGAATGAGAGGGGGCATGATCCAGGAGTGAGCAAGAGTGAGAGGAAGGTGTCTTCAGATTGAAGGAGTGTGTGGACGGAGTCTGCTGGATATCTCCAGAATAGAGATATTGAATTAAAACAAATATGGGTGTTGATTCTCCTCACTCCAGGGACGACACTAAAGTGGTAAAGAAGAACAAGGAACTACTACGACATTCATTTTTTACACACACGACAGATAGTCGATGCTATTCATATTTAAAGTAGATTCATGCTTTTGATATTTTGTTACCCTTTCCTTATTATCATCTGCAGGATGCAGTTTAGCAAGAATCGACCATAAGAAACATTTATTATCTTTTGTATGTTTTACATTAATAATATTTGAACTTTTAAAAGGAGTTGGAATATAAGATGATGCTCTGAAAAATTGAGTTTCATATGTTTTTATTATACCATTAAATACATGTCCACTCCCACGTTCTTGATATTCATCTACCCATGTTTCAAAATGATCTCTAATTGAGTTAAATTTTGTATTAAAATCATTCATAGATCTTATAATTTTATTCTCTCCTTGATAATATACATCAATAAGTTGAAAAGCTAATGCAGTGGTAAACTCACAAGTTAGAACTAGTTTAAATTTAATAGGTTTTTCAGTTTCGTCTATTATATCTCTAACTCTATCTCTAATTAGATTAAAATAAGTGTCTAAATTATTTTCTTGAATATCATCAATTGTATATTCATTGATAATATTTTTGAAGGTTTTTCTTCTGCTCATTTTATTAGGAAACATTTTTAATATACTTTTTTCTTTTTTAATTTTTAAAATAATCAGGATTGTCAATCATAAAATCTTGAGATGCTTGTTTATATTTTTCTTTATTTTCTTGATAATGTTTCATTTTATATGGTTTATTACATTCCTTACAACTCGATCTCACTCCATATTTTCCTGTTTTATCTTTTACAAAGCAATTGAATGGTTTAGTTTCATTACACATTGAACAGTTTTTCTGCAGTTCATTGGTGTCCATTTTTATATATGTATTTTTTAGATATATAATGATTTAATTAATATTATTATTATTATTATATTAGTATATTAAAAAATCGATTATTATTATTTTTTATTTGTTATATTTCAAATTCGTCGTTGCCATGTTTCAATTATTTATCATTACGGGAATTTCAGAATGTGTTTGAGGGAGTTCCAGATTATTATTTCATATTATTATATTATTATATTAGTATTTTTATTATTTTTATCGTTCAAATAAAAATACACTAAAATGTATTACATATTATCATCCTGTTAGACTAATTAAAAAACAATAAATTTTTTAAAAAATTGGTAATTTTCCCCAGGGGGGTATATCCATTATTATTATTTTTTAAAATATTTTTTTTATATAGTGAGTCAGACTCGTATATATATGGTAACTGTGACGTCATCAGCAATTGTGACGTCATCAGCAAATGTGACGTCATCAGCAATTGTGACGTCATCAGCAAATGTGACGTCATCAGCAAATGTGACGTCATCAGCAAATGTGACGTCATCAGCAAATGTGACGTCATCAACTAGTGAGCCAGACTCGCATATTGTGTATACTACTACTGGCCAATACCTAAATTTTCAGAGCTTTACACCTGTCCAGTACAAACAAGGCTTAGTACGGACCCTGATTGACCGTGCTAGAAAGATTTGCACCCAGGACACCTTGACAGAGGAATTTGAAACTCTGAAGAATGTCTTAAACCTGAATGGGTACTCCACATGATTTATAAAGCGCCACTGCCAACAGCCCAAACCAAAACCAGACGAAACTGCAGTCCAAAAACTCAAGGTATTCATCCAGCTAACTTTCGAGGGGATAACGTAATGCAACGTCTACAAGACCGGCTTACTACAGCAGTAGGCCGAACATTCTGTGCTGCAACTCCAGTCAACAGGTATAGAAACACACCGATTCCCACACCAGCAGTAAAAGACCTTGTTCCTCTGTACGCTAAAAGCAATTGTATTTACCAATTCACATGTTGATGCCAGGCTTTCTACATCGGCAGAACAGAGAGACAGCTGAACAAAAGAGTGTCAGAACACATACCTCAACGGGTCGACAAGATACGACACACAGGCGATGCGGGCCTAGTGGGGCCGACACAACGGAAGCTCCCCACCTCTTCAATCGGTAGGCACATTATCGAAAGCGGCCACGTGATTGACAGAAACATTGCCTTTAGCGTGTTGTTTAACACACAAAATACTCGCTTGTTAAAGTTTACAGAAGCAATAACAATCAATCAACGCAAGCCAGATTTGTGCAAACAGAAAGACATGTTAGTCAGCTTAAAATTACCGTGGTAGACAATTGACATTACTGTGCGAACATGTGTATATTTCAGCTTGAAGAATTTATCTAGTTATTTTGCTTTATGTTGTGTGAATTCTGCAGTATGTAGGCTACCTGGCGAGATGCAGCGAAATATGCCAGGCAATAAATCGTGCAATATATTGCTTGTGTCTTCGTTATTCAAATTCACTACGGGAAAACATTGTGTTGAATAACATTATGTTTCCATGCTTCAGTTTTATGATGGCATAACCAGGGTGATTGTGTGTTGTGCTAATTTTATTATTATCAGTAGCGCCCATATGCATATTGTCTATGGTTGTAGTAGGCTCCACAAGTAATATGTTACACTCGGGTGTAAAAAAAAACTGAATTTGACATCAGAGTGGTAAACTTATCCCCCACAATGATCTACCCCTTTTGGATGAGTGTACGGCATTTTAGTGTGTATGTGTGGGAGTAATTCTCGGTGCCAAAGTCAAGCTGTGATATTCTTGTGGTTCTCGAGAAGTTGTAGCAAAGGATAAGTGAACTCCACTGTCCCGAGAAATATCACGCAATTGCCTTAATGTGCGTAGAAAATTCTAGGAGAAAATAGGACTTTATGACAATTTCGGGGTATGGGATGGTCATTTCTGCGTGGGAGAACTTCTGGTACTTTTGAGAGGTCGCGTGAATCGTTTGACCTTACTTCCGGTGGGAGATAGAACTGCCATTCACAGTTCATCCTTGAGACAGAGAGGTCGTCTTCAATGTTAGTTGTAGTGAAGGCAGTCTCTGATGATATAGACCGTGACCAACAACTAAAGATCCTGTTGAATCTTGTGATAGTCCGCATTTCAGACGGAGAGGCCATGTCTACTGCAAGTTATATCAAGAGTGTTTCTGGGGATCCAGATAACGATATGCAGTGGTGGTCCTCTTGATTCTATATCACATTCTGTGGCAGAGTAGTTCCTAAGTAAAAAAAAAAATGTTTTGCATATCCTTTACAGGACGTCGCTGTCAACATCAGCATCTTTCAGCTGATTGTTGATTTCTTGGGAAGATTACGCTCAGTAGTTTGCCATTGCTTTCTGAGCGACTGGCTCCATACTCTCATAAGTCACTGGCGCGATTCGAACCGCTTCCAATTCTCATGCGCTCACGTCAACCACGAGCGTATTCGGGGCTACGGAGAAAGCTGCTAACACCTCGGCCAGGGAGACAGGCTCCTAAGTGAAAGGTAAATACTATTTATAGTTGTGTGGATTGAATACGTCGTGCGATATAGGTCAACTAGCGACCAGACCAGTCTAATCACGAACCTGTGTGTTGACCCAGATAAGTGGCGACGTGTGTCCAGCCGATAACGGAAATACTTAATATAATGAACCGGTTTTGTGGTCTGTCTAGGTCAGTGGTTCTCAACCAGTGGGGAATCGGGGGGGGGGGGGGGGGGGGGGGGAGAATTTTAGGGTTTCGGGGGGGGGGGGGGGGGTGAAGATTATTTCAAGATCGCGTTAATACAAGAACCTATTACTTGATATTGTTTTTCCCTTCATACTTTACGGTTCTGTACGTCTCACCCGTCTAAAATTCATTTTATAAAGTACTAGCTGACCCTGCCCGGCTTCGCCCAGTCCCTGGAGGGGATCTATCTATCTATCAGTCTGTCTGTTTGTCTGTCTGTCTGGCTGACCCGGCCCGGCTTCACCCAGTCCCTGGTGGGGAGCATCTAATTTAATTCATATAAGTAGTCATATAAGCTCCCGTTCCCGATCTATCTATCTATCTATCTATCTATCTGTCTGTCTGTCTGTCTGTCTGTCTGACTGTCTGCCTACCTGCCTGTCTATGTATGTATGTTCTGCCCGTTCCCGTTAAAAATATAGATAGAATAGAAGAATAGATAGATTGATAGTAGAAAATATGATTGGAAGAGATCTATGTAAAGTTAACTTGTAGTCATATAAGCTCCCGTTCCCAACTATCTGTCTGTCAGTCTGTCTATCTGTCTGTCTGACCTGGCCCGGCTGCACCCAGTCCCTGGTGGGGAGCATCTCATTTAATTCATATAGATATCTATAGCCAGGGGACTTAACTTAAGATATAACAATGCTACTAAAAGTTATGTCCCTTTTTTATATTTTCTTATGTTCAGTCATGTAATTTCTAAATTAAATGTTAGTAAGGTAATAGCTGATAGCTGATAGATAAAACTATGACAGTTGGTTGCACAGAAATGAAAGGAAAACGTGTAGAAAATTTCATCTCAATCGGATGGACCGTTCGTGAACGCATAAAGAACGGATCCACATACATACATACATACATACATGCATGCATGCATGCATGCATGCATGCATGCATACATACATACATACATACATACATACATACACACACACAGACACACAGACAGACACACAGACAGACAGACAGACACACAGACAGACACACAGACATACAACGATTTATATATATATAGAAGTAGACCCACAAATCACATTTTATGTGGATGTCTAGACTTGTTTTAGTATGTGCTTCCATTATTACGTATACTTGTAGGAGTGGGGGGGGGGGGGGGATTTTTAGGTAGGAAATACGAAAGGAGGAGTGGGGAATGACATTCTGAAAATATGGTGAAGGGGGCATGGGCCAAAGGTTTAGGTAGGAAATACGAAAGGGGGGGGGGGGGAATGACGTTCTGCAAATATGGTGAAGGGGGCATGGGCCAAAAAAGGTTGAGAACCACTGGTGTAGGTGATGCGTGTTGGTAATTGATTTCGATTTCTGATCCAATGATGGAGTGTTATATCAAAGTACTGTTGGTAAAAAAGTATTCCCCAAGGCTGGGTTTGAGACCAGTACTCTTTTAATCATTATCAGGTGGTGCGCAAGAGTAATGATAGGTGAGGGGGCGGGTTAACATCTAATGAAAATATAGAAGGACTATATGTTATGAAGGGATATCGAACGAGGCCGGGCGTTATCTAACTAGGTGTATGGAATGGAGTTACAAATATCTTGGCACCTATTAGGGTTACCAAAACTTGAAGTCTGTAAACCGACCCGAGGCACAAACACACTTTTTGCTTATAATTTCCGTATTGTTTAATACACTACCTCTTCGATAATAGAGGAATAATCTTGTCAGGCTTGTCTAATGGTTACATCGCCTGTAATATATTCAGAGCAGAATGTTCTGAATGTTAATCTACTTTTGTTTGGGCTGACAAGGGAAGCCAAACTGTAGAGGTCATTGTATATACATACCAGACTATCCATGTACCAGAGGAGAGGAGTAGGAAAGCGTCTGACACAAGAACACAGACTTTTCTTTTGTTTGTCTATCTTGATTTGGAATTTCAGGAAAGGTTGACCAGCACAGCTGGGACATCTTCAAGCAACCTTGGCCAGTAGGGGAATGCTTGTACGTGTTATCCTGATACTTAAATCCTCTTTCTGATGTAATAGACTGTGTTGACCAGAGAGTCTATCCTTGCCATGATTGATATTCACGGGAAGTTTAGGAGTCTATCGTCTTGCTGATCTACACAGGTCTATAAGAGATATGTCTGAAGCCAGGCCCATACAAGTGGTCTGACGTGAAGAGCTGACCACACGATAATGTCAGTATATGATAATGTTGTGATGTATTAATAACAGTTGCGATGGATTTGTACACTGGGTCTCTTACTTACAGGAACACCTTTTAGTTTTCCTGTGTTTCCTGTCTTGATTGATGTGCCACTGAGGAGACGGGTCACCTCCAGTCAACTTATAGAAGATAGGGCCATCAACATGATGTGTTATGACAAAACCTAGACGACCAAGCTATCTGCAGGGGCAGATTACAGTCTGGCCGAAGAAACTGCCTTGTGGCCTAAAGAACATTATTCTCCAGGCTCCAGTACACAGAAGTTCCGAGAATTCAAGGAGGATCAGGTGAATGTTATCCTACCACCTGTATCTGCATCACATCGAAGCTAAATGCTGACAACACTCTGGTGGAATGAAGAAACTGTCCTCCAGATCACTCTCACCAAACTCCGTGTTTCTGTTTGTCCAGTACCTGAATTTTTGTCTGGAATCTGAATCTTCATTAAAGATTCGTAAGTTACCTGTCTTGAGATTGTCTTATAGTCAGGTAGTTGTCTGTGTGTGTCAAAAGTTAGTAAGATAGGAAGTTAGCGCCTTGGCACCGTCCCGGTGGCAATGAGTTAATGGTAGACAGAAGGCAAAATAACCCTCAAGAAAAAGTATCAACAACCACTGAGATCCGGGCCAATGTTGTTACACCGGGGGAATGGTTGCTGAGCTTTGTAAGAAGCATTCTTTATACATATTGGCACCTATAATATGTTACCCCGTCATGAATGTTATATGATAATATCATGGTTGTGTTTGAAGCAGAGGTGTAATGGTGTATACATTACCCAAATCAGGTGAAGGGTATATGGTGTGCGTAGCTATTTCAAGTGCGCGAAGAAGGAGCGTTCATCTTAACTCACATGAGGCTTAACGCAGAAAGCTGACCACTGGCAGGAAAGCCGATGATCAGACACTTTTGTATTACCACTCCGGAACACTTAATCGACTGAAACAACTTGTAACAAAGAAGCGGCTGTGAAGAAACCTTGTGCCTGAGTGAGTTACATTTCTTCTTCTTCTTTCGTTCGCTTGAAATATGTCTATAACTGCAATGCTGTCTCTTGTATGAATTGAACTGTCTTTTTCAGTTCACACAGCGGTCCATAGAGTTTATCTTCCACTGTCCTCTCTCTAGGCCAGAAGGTTTGCCTAGATATGTTATATTTTGGGCAGTCTTGGAGTATGTGCTCAGCTGTCTGCGACGCCAATCCACATGTGCACATGGCTGTTTCACCAATCTTGAATTGTGTATACATGTGGTTGCTTAATCTATTGTGCCCTGTTCTGAGGCGCAGAATAATGACTTGTTCTGGTCTGTCCATAACGTGGTAGTCATCTTGAGCAGGTTTTGGTGGCTTTCTGACTGATTTGATCATTCTTTTCTTTTGGTGGTATGTAACGGGCACATCAGGCTGTTCTTCTTTGGCTCCTTCCTTAGCCAATTGATCAGCTCTGTCGTTTCCGGGTACTCCACAGTGGGATGGTATCCACTGTATGGTGACCTTATGCTGACTGCTAAGTTCAGAAAGTAGTGTCCTTAGCACTGGCAATTTCCCAGAAAGGAGCGCCTCGAGTACTGATTTTGCATCTGTCAATAGCACCACAGGTTGTGTACCATTGCTGGTATTTTAGTTATGTCTCTGTTGCTATCTTCATTGCCTCAATTTCAGCATCGTAGTTATGGCAGTACTTTCCTGTCGGTACTCTAGCTGTGTCCCTAGTATTATTTTGGGTATTCTATGTACACACCCGCTCCTCCATTTCGAACAGCATTTTGTGCTGACCCATCTGTGTAGACTCGGATCCAGAGGTCCTGTAGGTATTCTTCATCAAGGAAGCTGAGAGTGACTGTTCTGCGCTGCACAATGTTCTGTTCTTCATTGTCAAATATTCCTTTCACTTTTGTCTGGATTTGTAATGATAGTTTATGCTCATCTTTCCATGGAGTTCGCTCTGGAATAGTTGTTAGGGGGATACCAACTGTGGACAGATCCGTGGTTTCTCTGCAGAGTCGTTGGCCTGGTGGATAAATCTAATTCTTTTCAACCGCCCCATAGCTAGGTTTTCAAATCTGTTCTTCATATGGTGGCTTGGCAAGCTAAGGAACTTTTCTGCTTGTATTAGCGTTTTCGTATCTCTGCGCTCACTCAGTGCTTGTGTCCTCCCCATCTTCTCCATATCCATTATAGGGGTTGATCTAATCCCTCCTGTGGTGACTCTAAGTGCTTGATTTTGCACTTTGTCCAACTCTTGTAGTGTGGTTTTTGATGCCGAACACCACGCAGTTGACCCGTATTCCAGGTGTGGTCGTATGCTCTGTTGATAAACTTTGCTAAGTATTTTCCTACTGGATCCTCATGTGGTTCCACTTAGCTTTCTCAGAATGGCTATTTTCCTTCAGGCTTTTGCTACTGCTTTGTTGATGTGCTTTCTCCATGTCAGCCTGCCATCAAATGTTATCCCAAGGTATGTTGGTTCTTTATCTTCTCTTAGGGGTGTTCCATTTATCTGGATGGTCCCTGCCTTTTGTTTTGGAGAGAGGTTAATTAGGGTGGTGCTGCACTTGTCAGTATTATTGCTGACACACCATCTATTTGCCCATACAAGTAATGTATCTACAGCTCTTTGTAGCAGCAATCTGGTGGCCACTGATGCATGTTCATTTGTGCTCCATAGAACCAGGTCATCGGCGTACATTGCGGCTTTAATTCCATGCGGTAGATTAGCAACGAGATCATTGATGAAGATTAGAAAAAGTGTGGGGGACAAGACTCCGCCCTGGGGAACACCGTGACGCAGTAGTACTTTCTTGCTCTTTAGTCCGTCTATCTGTACTCGGGCTCTTCTGTTGTGCCAGTATGCTTTCACCAATTCCATTGACTTTGCAGTTTCTCAGCTTCTTCATCAGACCTTCTTTCCAGACTTTGTCAAAGGCTTTCTTCAAATCTACCCATGCCGCAGGCACCAGCCTCTTCTCTTGGAATGCATCCTCAATTTCTTGAGAGAGGTAGGTTGTCTGATCTTCCGTAGAGTAGCACTGCCTAAAGCCAGCCTGCTGTGGCACAAGGATGTTTTTACTTTCAGTGTACCACTGCAGTCTGTGATTAATGATGCGCTCCAGTGTTTTGCAGAGACAGCTGGTGAGACTAATTGGTCTGTAACTAGAGGCAATGGAACTATCTTTCCCTGATTTTAGGAGGGGTATCATGATTGCTTCTCTCCAGGCTTGTGGAACACTGCCTAAGGTCCAACTGTTATTGAAGATCCGCAACAGCTTTGCTTTGGCCTCTGTTCCTAGGTTCCTGATCATTTCATTGGAGATACCATCAGCTCCTGGTGACTTTCTCATTTTCAGTTTTGATATAGCTAGCTCCAGTTCGCTGATTTGATGGGTGCCCCCAGAACCTCATGTACTATTTACTTATGTCCTGTATGTTACCGTTTCTCTCGAATCTTGTTATTTCTCTGGACTAATTTTGATATTGTTAGTATGCTGGTGCAATTCTTGTACATTGCCCAGTCTGCTTCCTTGTAGTTCCACCTCGAGAGGGTGCTGCTTTCACTTACAAGCTCATTTTCTACAGTTAGAAAGACTGGCCCATGGTCACTGCCAACAAATTGTTTCCCAACAATTCGTGTAATGTTCCACTCCAGGTCTGGTGAATGAAAAGCCAGGTCAGGTGTAGTTGTAGTGTGCCATGATCTCGAGTAGAAAGTATGTGGGTCGGATGGCTTGTTAACCAAGATGAATCTATTCTCATCCTGCCAGTTTTCCAGTCTCTCTCCTCTCTGGTCCATGTGATCATAGCCCCAACTCTGCGAGTGGCTGTTGAAATCGCCACACACAATCATTTTTTCTGTTAATGGGAGTGTGTCCAGTGCCTGTGGGCGGTCACTTGGACAGTAGTAATTGATCAGATGTAGGTCTGCATGGCCTGTCTTGCTTCCTTGTGTTCGTTGGCTTGAGGAGGGGATCCGAGCACTTATGGACTGAATGGTTCGATGTGCAATGAGGATGATCTGTCGACTAACTAACTAACTAAGATAACTGAGTTCCCATCCACTAAATTACTACCTCAAATCAGAGATTTATTCCTGTGATCCCTTGACAGAATTAGTTCAGACTAATTAACACATTTAAACCAATAGGAGAGGGGGAAGGGGGACCCTATTAAGGTCTCACAATTATGAGACAAGGGACACAATACAGGAAAAGATAACCACGCACAAAGAAGGGAGACAAGAACAACGACCCGAACGTTCAAGATCTTGAACATTCGAGAACAGAGGGGTAGAATTGCCTACTGCGCAATAGACCCAGGCGGAACCGGCGTAAAGTGTGAAAGAGCAACACCCACGGGGTGCACGAGAGAGCCAGCACTCCGTGTCTGCCCGACCCAAGTCGAGAAGCCAGACGGCTACTGGACACTGGACTGGAAGGAGGGTCTAGCTTCTAGGGGGACAGACATATAGAGATTAGTTTAGAATCGATAGATTGTTTATGATAGACAAATGCTGTGATGTATAACTTGTATGATGCTCTGTCCATGTGTAACATGTTATGAAAGAAGTGCGAGATGACTGTTCGCCAGTTCTACGTTATATTAAAGTAGAATAATAATGTTTGAACTTGGAGTTATGTTAGATCTGTGATCGCCCATCTGAACCCGAGTCTTCTATCCCTAGTTCTGAGATGCTGCCACTTACCTTGTGGATGTCGTCTGCAGACTGGCCGTTCCTGGCTTGTGCGGGGAGCGGCAAGTGGTTAACTAAGTGCCCAATATATGGAAGTGAGGAACTAAAGCAGCCACGAGAAGGATATGACGATTCCTCGGCTGAGCCCAGTCTCAGAGCAATATGTGCTGGCTTTGCAATTATGGAAGCCTCCTTGGATAGTGAGGAATGCGCATGGTCTGCCCCTGCCTTTATTTGGGGGTTGACCGCGTTGTCTTTGACCGTTCCACCTTGACCAGCTGAGATGTGGGCGACACCACAACAGTAAGAGTCTAACGTACCCCGAAACCCAAGGAAGGTTAACCTCATTAAAAAATGCCCGTGGAAGTCGGAGGTGCCGGCCTAAGGGTGGCAAATAAAAACTGTCACCACGCAATTACGTCCGAGTGAAATTCTTTCGTGCTAGGAACAGCTCTGACTACCTAGTTCTCCGAATGCACCTCATGGCCGGAATAGCTCTGAATAGGTAGTTTCTGAATGTCCGTTGTGCCCAGAACAGCTCTGACAAGCACATGTCCGAATCGAAAACTCGCTGAGTGGATACCAACTGCAGACCGGCCTGGTTTGTGCGGGAAAGGCCCGTAACAAACGAAATGCCCAATATATTGAAGTGAGGAATTAAAGCAGCCATGAGCAGGACGTGACGATTCCCTCAGTGAGCCCAGCACCAGGGCGCTATGTGTCGACTCTGCAACAATCATCAGACTTGTACAGTTTATCTCGTGTATGTGTTCTCCTATGGTACTTCAAATTGCCAGCTTGAGTAAAAGAAGCACCACAATCATCACACTTGTAAGAATTCTCTCCTGTATGTATTTTCTTATGGGTCTGCAGATTGCCTGCATGAGTAAAAAAAGCACCACAATCATCTCACTTGTAAGGTTTCTCTCCTGTGTGTGTTCTCTTATGGGTCTTCAGATTGCCAGCATGAGTAAAAGAAGCACCACAATCATCACACTTGTAAGGTTTCTCTCCTGTATGTGTTCTCTTATGGACCTTTAGATGGCTAGATTTAATAAAAGAAGCACCACATTCATCACACTTGTAATTTTTCTCCCCTGTATGCGTTCTCTTATGGTTCTTCAGATCGCCAGATCGAAAAAAAGAAGCACCACAATCATTACACTTGTAAAGTTTCTGTCCTGTATGTTTTCCCATATGGTACTTCAGATTACTAGTATTCTTAAAAGAAGCACCACAATCATCACACTTGTAAGGTTTCTCTCCTGAATGTATTCTCTTGTGGACCTTCAGATTGCTAGATTTAATAAAAGAAGCACCACAATCATCACACTTGTAAGGTTTCTCTCCTGTATGTGTTCTATTATGGTCATTTAGACTTTTGGCATGCCTAAAAGAAGCACCACAATCATCACACTTGTAAGGTTTCTCTCCTGTATGTGTTCTCATATGGTACTTCAAATTGCCAGCTCGAGTAAAAGAAGAACCACAATCATCACACTTGTAAGGTTTCTCTCCTGAATGTGTTCTCTTGTGGGTCTTCAGATTGCTAGAACAAGCAAAAGCAGCATCACAATAATCACACGTGTAAGGTTTCTCTACTGTATGTGTTGTCTTATGCGTCTTCAAATTGCCAGCATGAGTAAAAGAAGCACTACAATCATCACACTTGTAAGGTTTCTCTCCTGTATGTGTTCTCTTATGAACTTTCAGATTGCCAGCACGAGTAAAAGAAGCACCACAATCATCACACTTGTAAGGTTTCTCTCCTGTATGTTTTCTCTTATGGACCTTCAGATGGCCAGATTGATAAAAAGAAGCACCACAATCATCACACTTGTAAAGTTTCTGTCCTGTATGTTTTCCCACATGGTACTTCAGAATACTAGTATTCTTAAAAGAAGCACCACAATCATCACACTTGTAAGGTTTCTCTCCTGTATGTGTTCTCCTATGGTACTTCAAACTGCCAGCTTGAGTAAAAAAAGCACCATAATCATCACACTTGTAAGGTTTCTCTCCTGAATGTATTGTCTTGTAGGTCTTCAGACTGCCAGGGTGAGTAAAAGAAGCACCACAATCATCACACTTGTAAAGTTTCTGTCCTGTAAGTTTTCCCATATGGTACTTCAGATTACTAGTATTCTTAAAAGAAGCACAACAATCATCACAAATGTAAGGGTTCTCTCCTGTATGTTTTCTCTTATGGACCTTCAGATGGCCAGATTGATAAAAAGAAGCACCACAATCATCACACTTGTAAAGTTTCTGTCCTGTATGTTTTCCCACATGGTACTTCAGAATACTAGTATTCTTAAAAGAAGCACCACAATCATCACACTTGTAAGGTTTCTCTCCTGTATGTGTTCTCCTATGGTACTTCAAACTGCCAGCTTGAGTAAAAAAAGCACCATAATCATCACACTTGTAAGGTTTCTCTCCTGAATGTATTGTCTTGTAGGTCTTCAGACTGCCAGGGTGAGTAAAAGAAGCACCACAATCATCACACTTGTAAAGTTTCTGTCCTGTAAGTTTTCCCATATGGTACTTCAGATTACTAGTATTCTTAAAAGAAGCACAACAATCATCACAAATGTAAGGGTTCTCTCCTGTATGTCTTAGCATATGATGTTTCAAATTGCTAATTTGAATAAAAGATGCACCACAATCATCACACATGTAAGGTTTCTCTACTGTATATGTTCGCATTTGTTTCTTCAGACTGCCAATCCCAGCAAAAGAAGACACATTTTCTGACATTTGAGAACAATTTTCATGTTTTACTGATGCCTTACAACTGTTCTCAACCATTCTTGATTCTGAGTTGCTGTCCCCTGCCATTTCTTGAATGATGCTACCCCGAGCTATGTCTACCATTTTAATGAAGCTGTGACTCCTGTCCTCACAGAGAACATCCGATAATTCTTGTTTCACAGCCTTCACATCAATGCTGTCATTTGTCCACTTTTGTGAATGCTCTTGTGTATGGAGAGGTAAGGACTTCTTGGAGACCATGAGTGAGTTTCTGAAACACTAAAGTAAATAATTAACAGCCTCATGAATATGAAAGGTATCGAATGAATGTGTATGTGTAATAAAACAGGCAAACATTGCAGCTATAAACAATCAATTTCAAGTCAGTGGCGTGCAGGGGGTGTGACGGCCCCGGGAATCCAGCCGGGAGGGGGGCATCCAATTAAGGAGAGGGGGCAGCACAGTGCAGTGGGAAGGGAGGAGGAATGAATCAGGGAAAGAACAATTTAGGGGCATCCAATCAAGGGGTTGGCCCCAAGCATCAAAGAACCTCTGTATGCCACTGTTTCAAGTGAATGACATCCAGGCAAGCCTTCTTGCCTAGAGAGACAACAGTGGAAGATAAACTCTATGGACCACAGAGTGAACTAAAAAAGACTATTAGATTCATACAAGAGACAACATTGCAGTTATAGACATACTTCAAGCGAATGAAAGAAGAAGAAGAAGAAGAAGAAGTGAGCAACGGATGGAGAAGAAGAATGATTAAGTGTCCATATGCAATCTAAGCTGATGCATGATCTAGTTAGTTGACAGATCATCCTCATTACACATCGAACCATTCAGTCCATAAGTGCTCGGATTATCTCCTCAGTAAATCCCGCAGCGTGTAGTGGCTAATGACACCAGTTCTGTGTTGGTTTATTAATCTTCTTGTTTGGCTCTACCTCTTTTAATTTGCTGTTCTTGCATCCTGACCATGGTTGTAGATTCACAGACATCACTTGATTCTTGCAAACGACTTACTTCTCGTAAAGCATACAGAATGTCAGCCTGGTCTACGGTACATCCGCTTTCCACAGCAGCCTTATCTGCGAGCATGTCAGCCCGCTCATTTACTTGTACAGCCGCATGCCCTGGCAGCAGAAATGCTCTTGATGGAGGAAAATAAAGAGGAACACATTGCTATCTTCACAGATGCAAAGTCACTGTCTCAATACTGAAGAGCAAAAACAGCACAGAACTAGCAGACCTAAGAGCAGCACTCCATGGACTATGTCAGAAATAAATAAAAAAAGTTGTAATACAGTGGATCCCATCACATCGCAGTATACCTGGAAATGAAGAGGCTGACAGATTGGCAAAAGAGGGTGGACGACTACCTCAGCCTGACATAGACATCTATAATGAGGCAAAGAGGTTTATAAAAAGCACTTATAGAACCAAGTGGGAATCAGAGCATCCCGGCCACTATAAAGATGAGGCATATTACAAACTCGACCGAAGAGAACATGTAGGAATCTTCAGACACTGCACAGGACATAACATGCTGAAATACCACTTATTCAATAAACTAAAGATAGGGGATGCAGATGAATGTAATTGTGGAACTGGTAAAATGACAGCCAGACATCTGCTGCAGGAGTGCCCAATATGTGCAGAACAGAGAAAGATATTTTAGCCCACACCTGCTTCATTTGTGGACAAGCTCTTTGGAGATGCCAACAAGCTCAAGTTGACTGCAGCTTTCTTTAACTACATTCAGGTTGACATCTAAAGGTGCATGAAGAAGTTCCTAGCCTGCCACACTTCATGCCACAGGTATGTCGGTGGCAAAAGCGTCACGGTGGCATGAAATGGAATATTGCTTGGCTAGCAAATCCATTACGTGGAAACTCCGAAATGAAAACTCATTGTGTGGGCACCAAAGGTGATAAAAGTGTCCCAGTGGTATTAAATGGGATATTGCTTAGCTAGCAAATCCACTAGGTATAAAAGCCCGAATCAAAAGCTCACTGTGTGGATGCTTTCTGCAGACTACATTCGTCTGGTTTCCGGAGGAACAGCTTGTGGTGAATGGAAGGCCCAATATACGGAACTGATCTAAGCAGCCATGTGCAGGACGTGGCAATTCTTTGGGTGAACCCAGTACCAGAGGGCTATGTGTTGGCTCTGTAAGTATGGAAGCCTCCTTGCATGGTGGGGAATGCCCATGGGCTGCCCCTGCCTTCTCTTGAGGGCTGACCGGGATGTCTTCGGCTGTTCTAAATGAGCTAGCTGGGATGGAGATATCACAACAGTGAGAGTTGAACGTCTTACGAAACACCCGGTACTGGTCAACAAATGCTCCTCTTTGATCTCTCACTCTGATATAGAGAAATGGATGAGATCTGGTGACAAAACATCTCCTTGTCTTACTCCTTACTTCATCTGTTCATAACTGCGATCTTTATTTCCTATTTTAATTGCTACTGCTTGTTCCAAGTATTGTTATTATTCCAATATCTTCTCCATCATCTTCCAACATTTTGATTATTTCATCATGCTTCACTTTATCAAATGCTTTGGTATAATCTATACAGCCATGTATATGTCTTTCTGTGTATCAACTGATCCCTAAATTAAGTGTCTGTAATGTGTATATTGCATTATTTGTAACTTTTCCTTTGACATATCCATGCTGTTTCACCAGTTTCCAACTTTATTTTCATTCTTGTTCTCACTATTCTGAGTAGATGTTTGGTGACATGGCTTATGAGGTTGTGAGTGTACAAAATTCTTGATATTAAATAGCTCCTGGTCGTCTCAGCAGAGCTATACATATGATTTTAGAATGCACTTGTTACCACAGGTGTTGTTTTTATTTATTTATTAAGGCATTTCTTCTTCTTCTGCGTTCATCCAATTTTTTTTTTCCGGATGTGATTGCGTTGTACCTGTTTACAGCAAAGCTGAGTTCTTGCGCCGTTAAGCCGACACATCCGACTTCTGCGGGCATTTGTTGACTGGGTTAAGCATCCCGGTCTATCGGACAGACGGACTATTCACGCACACGCAAGCCAAGAGTAGCATCGCTAAAGCGCGCCCTCCCGGTACAAGGTCAGGCATTTCTAATCCTCTTATTGATCAGTAAGCAGCCAATCTTTTTGGATATTTTTTTATTGGGGCTCTTCTCTGTTTACAGTTGTCTATTACAGTATTCAAACCATTTCTCTCCAATCATCATATTATTTAGTTTTGTGCACTCCATCAGTTTTTATCCTTTTTCATTTTTAGTTCCTAAACCATAATCACCAACTAAATCTTCCATTCTTTCCTTTCCTGCTTTGCATTGAAATCTCCAAGTCTCAAGTTTCCAGATAGAGTAACTATGACTGAAAGATGAAAGACATAAAGAGCTAAAGACAGTTATACAATAGTTCAAATGAAAACAGACTGTAACGAGACAGAAATATGTGACATGCCCATAAATCCAGTCAGGCAGCTAAGCCCATGAGCTCTAATGATAAAAATTTGGGTTAGCATGATTGATTGATTGATTGATTTATTGACTGATTGATTGAGGAATCAACATCACAGCATTCGGGGCATTCCCATAAGCACTCTGTCCCCATCCTCAGCAGCCAGCGAAGAGTTCCAACACCAATAGTACCAGTAGCAATCTAGTTATATGACCGTCTCACCTTTCCTCTGAGCGTCCACCATCGGCCAGATCCCCTCGTCACTCCTCGCTGTCGCATTCTTGCCAGACCATGGTGATCCATTTGCTCCTGTACACGTTTACATGTACTCCCAAAAGGCCGCAACCACATCTGCCTTGTCATGCATCAATACTCCACCAAGTTTTGCAGAGCCAGATAATCTGTTCGCATGTTCATTCCCCAGCACACCGGCATGCCCCGGAGAAAAGATCCAAGCGATGCTTGCCACCCGTGACCTCCAAAGCGAAGCCAGCCACTCTGCATGAAGCTTGCCTGTCCTCACCTTCCTCAGCATGCTTTCAGAGTCAGTTACAATCACGATGTGTGTGTGTGTGTATTTTAGGTAGCAATGTTGACACAGATGGGTGATCATATACAGATATTAACCCTTTACAGGGCAGACGCTTGTCCATTTTTTAACCCTGAACGGGCAAGATTTTTTCAGGTTCGGTAAAATTTCGGGTTGCGTAAGTAAAAACATCACAAATAAGGTGTTAGTCAACCGATTTTAGTTAAATAAACAACACAATGAAGGGAAAAGCATGCAGAATATGTTACTCATGTGATTGTTGTCAGTAATCCATATTTGAACACAAATACTTATGAAATACAGCATATTTTTTTGTGATTTTCCATCATCTATACGGCAATTTACAAACACATTTTCAGAATTATAATCACTTTCTTTAAAGTCCGACTCACGACTCTAATGCAAAGTAACGCTTTTCACTGATATCTAGCTGCGATTAATAGTCAAATTCGTGCCCTTTAATGTCACTTAAATTGAACCTAGCGAAATCTCGGCTATCACTTGAAGAATCGCCAAAATCCATTTTGAAAAACTAAGCGTAAAAATCCCAAAAACTATCAAATAAAGGCTGTAAAAGTCCGTTCAAATTCATAGTAGGCGCTTACAAATGGCGGCCATGTTGTCAAGCTATTGGCGAAAGCGATAGTAGCCGTCGGAAGTGTCGGAAAGCCGAGAGATCGTGTTTTTACAATGCATAATAGCATCAGACGCAATCGGCCAATCTGCTCGTTTAAGCGATCGACCGCAAATGGACGTTTTGCCCTGTAAAGGGTTAAAAGAAGAATATTAATGCAAGAGGAGCTTTGATGCCAATAGGATATTTGGGCAAGTCAAAAGAAATTAAATAGAATATTCAATTATAACATTAAATCTGTATTACTTTGTGGATAAGAAACCTGGAAAATGACTTAAAATGACTACTAACATTATTTGTGACAAACTACAAATATTCATATATTCTTGACTAGGCAAAATAAAAGGACTAACATGGCAGAATTACAATTGTAAAGCTTATGGTGAGAACTAAACAAATACCAGTGTATCAAACTTTAACAAAATAAGTACAGTCAAAAATCAAGGAATGCGAATCATAACTGGAAGCCTGAAGACAACGCCTATTAATGAACACGAAAAGATCACTTGTTTACAACCAATGCAGGATAGAAGAGATAAAATTTAGAAGATTGACAGACCACCCTATGTATAAAAGGTTTAATGGTTTTGGAAAGGGAAGACTGAAGCGTAGCAACTTTGTAGAAACTGCAAATCAAAATATTAGGGCAGATCCTATACTTAACATATCAACAGTCAAACTAATTTACAATGCACACAAGTTCCCAGCTTAGAGACAGCAGCAACTGCCTGAGATGATAGAAAACATTCTTGGTATTGAGAAAGAGAACACTCAGAATGAAGCAGAAAAGAAGAAAAATTGCCCTAAACTACATAAAAGAACATTACCCAAGTAGCAATTGGACCCATGCATGTACAGATGGACCAGCCAAAAATTCAATAGAAAATGGAGATGGAATTCTTCTAAATTTAAAAAATGAAGTGAAAAAAAAAACAGTCAGTGGCAACAGGAAAAATTTCAAGTAACTTCAAAGCAGGAGTAAAGGCTTTCAAAACTGCAGCAGAAATGCTCTTGGTGGAAGAAAATAAAGAGAAGCAAATAGTTATCTTCACAGATGCAAAGTCAGCTGTCTCAATACTGAAGAGCAAAAACAGCACAGAACTAGCAGACCTAAGAGCAGCACTCCATGGACTAAGTCAGAAATCCAAAAAAGTTGTAATACAGTGGATCCCATCACATTGCAGTATACCTGGAAATGAAGAGGCTGACAGACTAGCAAAAGAGGGCGGACGACTACCTCAACCTGACATAGACATAACCTATAATGAGGCAAAGAGGTTTATTAAAAGCACTTATAGAACCAAATGGGAATCAGAGCATCCAGGCCACCAGAAAAATGATGCATATTACAAACTTGACCGAAGTGAACAAGTAGCAATCTTCAGACTTCGCACAGGACATAACAGGCTGAAATACCACTTGTTCAATAAACTAAAGATTGGAGATACTGATCAATGTAACTGTTGATCTGGTAAAATGACAGATAGAAATTTGATGCAGATGTGCCTAATATATGCAGAATAGAGAAAGATATTTTGTCCCACACCTGCTTCATTTGAGGACAAGCTCTATGGAGAAATCAACAAGCTCAAGTTGACCTCAGCTTACTTTAACTACATTCAGTTTGACATCTAAAGGTGCATGAAGATGTATTTAGACTGCCACACTTCATACCACATATATGTTGGTGGTGAAAGTGTCCCAGAGGCATGAAATGGAATATTGCTTGGATAACAAATGCATTACGTGGAAAGTCCAAATCCCCAGGAAGGTTAACCCAGTCAACAAATGCCCACAGAAGTCGGATGTGTCGGCCTAAGGGCACAGTATCGCAGCTTGGCTGTAAACAGGCACAACGTAATCACATCCGAAAAAAAGACTCTGGATGAACGCAGAAGAAGAAGAAGAAGAAGAAGAAGAAGAAGAAGAAGAAGAAGAAGAAGAAGAAGAAGAAGAAGAAGAAGAAGAAGAAGAAGAAGAAGAAGAAGACTGTGTTCAGGAAAATATGTTTAGCAAAACCCTGAAAATTAGATCGCGCATTCACAACACAAAATTCAAAATGGCGTCGCCCATATTATACTAATTACTATAGCGAACCTGTATTTATTTATAATTAGAACTGGCAATTTAACTACTAAAATTAAACAGAATACAAGTTTCATTTGCAGCAATAATTTATCTGTATACATGTATAATTTTTCAACATTTGACATGATTGAAATTTTTTAAGCCGGTTTTCAGACCCGTCTATATTATAAACCTGTAAGGAGTACATTTTTTCTTAACCGCACAGCTGTACATACTTAAATTTGAATAAAATTTTGTGAAACAAGTTATGGTTTTTTTTTAAAAGTTAGTATTTAATTATTAATTGGTCACTTTTATATACAGAACAGTCCTCCGAAGTCTGAGAGTATCTGCCTGCATGGCGAGGAACTACCAGTCTGCACGCCAATAAGCCAGACATGGGACAACGGATACTCACGCAAACCTCAGGTCCTGTATGACATCACACTGATGTTGGACAACAGGATGTCTTCATCTGACATACAGCACTTTGCACTGGAGTTCACAGCCAGCGAATGCAAGCAAAGCATATACAGAATAGTGCAATTATAGAGCAGAAGTAGAAATAAAGTATTAGGGAAAGTGACTGCTTAATTTATGCAGCAGTTACAAACTTATTTACTTACATTATTGCATGATATTTAATCAACAAAAGAAAGCTGTCGCAATGCAGTGCAGTGGGTGCATCAAGACAATGTGAATACATTTTCATGAATTGTTCTTTGACATACGACGAACATATCACATGACATTTAATTAATATACATGGGCGGCTATTTTTAATTGTTAATTATGTCACAGAACATCCTATTGAAACAGGAATGTGGCCGTGGCTTTCCTTTTACTAGTTTAAATACTAAAATATACATCTTGCCAAGTTTGTTTGCCAATAATTAGCAATGCACATGATATTTAATGAATATTAATCAATTTGCGGCTATCTTAAATTATTAATTAGGTAACAGCACATCCTATTTTTTTTAAAATAGACATGTCATTGTCAAGTTAGGCCTTGCTTTCTCAGACGCAACATTAACAATTACAATATATTATATATGGTTGCTAAGCAGTTTGTTTAAAAATAAAGTTATTTGGTTCGTTTAAAAATAAACAAGCCACAGTAATTAATAGAAAGCAAAATTAAATGTTCTTAGCTCCCAATTTACTGGGCTGCGATCAGAACTGCTCATTCTCATTCATTTGTTCAGATTCCTTTGCACTGACTTCCTGATTGTAGATCACGATACAAAAATATTAATAACTCTGCTTAGAATCGAAGTACATTCTTCATTTAAATACCGTTGGATTCGTCTACGGTCTTGTAATAGTAGTGAGTAGTGACTAAATACTAATAATAGAATAATTAATAATTAATACTTACCATCCATTAACCATTCTTCTTCTTCTTCTTCAGCGTTCCGAGCCATTGAGGTTCTTTGCTGCAAATACAATCCGTCTCCATTCGTCTCTCTGGTGGACCTTCTCTTGCCAGTTGTTGATTCCAAGTGCTTGTAGGTCTGTACATGTATTATCTCTCCACCGCCTTCTTGGTCTACCTCGGGGTCTACGGTCATTTATTTCCTGAGTGTCAGCGAGTTTTGTTTCCCTATTATCTTCCATTCTTTCTATATGCCCCAGCCATTGTAGTCTATTAGCCTCATCCATTAACCATGCCAAATTAATTACAAAATAAATGAATGATGTAGTAAAATATTCAACATTACGAAACTGAGTGTGTTTTAGTCCAACATTCAACATAAACATACCTCCAGGCATGCAATGAAATACCTGGGGATACGATTTGATAGAAGCCTTGCTTAAACTTAAACTGAGCACATAGACCAGGCGGTGACAACAGCCAAGCGGGGTTTGGCTGCAATGCGTGTCATGGCCAGAGTTGCCACTTTTTTTGACCAAAAATATCTAGAAACGGCCCAAACAACATCCATAAATATCTAGATTTCGTTGGAAAGTATCTAGGAAACATATCCAGATTGAGAAAATAAGAAATTACTTATGTTTTGATGTGACTGCCGGCCTCCCTGGCAAAGGCAGTTAACCCCGAATATTCTCGTCAGTAACGCCAGATTGTTGGGCGTTGACCCAATTCAGTTCAAAGTTTAAATAATGGCAGTTACCATAATTTACGGCGTCCATATCAAACAAAAAGTGGGTAAATTAGATCGCCGTGATAAAAAAGCCAAGCCACGAAATAAAAAGCAAACATAAAGCCAAACATTTTCCCAGTCCGTACAGGATTCATTATAGTATGTCCCACAAAGAATGCCTTCATTCACGATCAATTATTTTGAAAACTGTCTGTTGCATCGTTATGAAATTTTTCCAGCCGTCTTATATTTACCTCCACCCAAGAAATATATCTTTGATAGGTCCAAACACAACTTAAATCATCGAAAGCGGTGATATTTCTTTGATGTTTTGCTGAACCGCTAACAAATTTATGTTTACAGTAATGGAAGCCCCGCCAATAAGATGACACACAAGGCTTATCCGGATTCGTATGGGAGTGGGTGCAATGAAAGAACTAGCTTAAAAGTCGACAGGGTCAGCTGCATTGAACCAGGTTTTTATCCCATATGGCTCAGTTTCTTTCCGCAGCGCGGAAAGCGTCGCACAAAGCACGAACTCCGTAGCTCCAGTGACGACCCTCGGGTGTCTCCGAAAAAATGCACTCGTGAAATGAAGGACGCGGCCCGGAATCGAACATACAACCTTCGGAGCCCGAGTCAGACGGCTTGACCACTTCACCACGGAGAATCCCGAGAGGGTGCAAGTGCAATGTGTAATATTAGTCAAGACAGAGAATTTACAGAGGCACGGGGTAAATAATTTGTAAATTAACAGGAAAGTAGTAGGAATATATTTCTAACCTTATTTTTCATTTCCTTCTTGTTTCATCAGCTGCTGGTTAATAAAGTGTACACAAGTATTCGTGTTAGCTTTTTATATTGAGTTCGTGAAAGCTTCCAAAAAGCTGTGCGTTAATGTGCGTATGGAGTGACCAGAAATGATACCGCAATTTAGTCATCATGTTTCCATTTTTAAAGATCCGTTCAGCTGTCTGTGTAGTTTGTTCACACGTACACATGGGTGACAGACCCGCTTTGAGTCTTAATGAAAGACTGTCTACTCTGCTGTTTACCGTTCAGAGACGGAACATACATGGTTACCTGTTTTGCACTATGAAAATAGTTGTCAGTGTCTCTGTAGTGGGCTTTCTTCTTAACGACCAAGATGTTAATCCTCTTTTCATTGAAGTTTATATATTGATTCGTATGCATGTGTGTTGTCCCCTAATTTGACAACGTGTTTGCTCTCACGTTTCTTGTTATGCCACAATATGTAAGTTTCCACCGCAATATTACTCTTCTGTTGGTATTCAATGCATTTAGTGTGTGTGTGTGTGTGTGTGTGTGTGTGTGTGTGTGTGTGTGTGTGTGTGTGTGTGTGTGTTTCAATACAGTTGTTTGTCACCGTTGAGGGCTTGCGGAATTGAAAATTCATCACTGTGGAATACAAACTGTTGCCATTGATAGTATGCTGATGCTGTAATGTTTAGGGTCTGCCATTCTTCTGAAAATTTGTAGTAAAATATCCCAGTTGGTGTGCATGTGGATTAAGGTCTGCGATCTGCACAGACCTTAATCTGTGTCGGACGATTCCAGTAGGTTGATGATTGCTCTCGGTTGCATAAAATTCAATCCATCCTTTCTCCAATAGTCCTCTTTCTCTTTCAACACATGGTCCTCACATTTTTTCCAGTAACTTTTATCAATATTTAATAGCACGGACTGGTTGATAGACAGAGACAGACAGACAAACAGACAGACAGAAAGACAGACAGACAGACAGACAGACAGACAGAAAGGTAGGTAGGTAGGTAGGTAGGTGGGTGGCTGGCTGGCTGAATAGCTGACTGGCTGGCTGGGTAGGTAGGTAGGTAGGTAGCTAGATAGATAGATAGATAGATAGATAGATAGATAGATAGATAGATAGATAGATAGATAGATAGACCGCCAGGAGCTGGGCGAAGCCGGGCCGAGTCAGCTAGTTTATTTATATAATCACGTTTCATGAAAGAACCCCCATTGGAGACACCTCTGAACAATACCATTTAACTCCGCGCTGTTTGTGCCAAAACGAAAACCGCGAGACAATTTCAAAAATAGCCGGGGTGTGTTTTGCTGAATCTGTAATACTCTTAAAACGATGGTATTAATCCCGGAGCCGTAAATTATATACCGCATATAAACAAACATTGAAATCTGCTTTACAATCTCCAGAACGAAATTTTTTTTTGTTGGGTGGACATAATGATAAGGTTATTTGCTAAATCTCATCATTTTCTCTCAGTTGGTTACTGAGATATTGAATTTTATATTGGGGCAACAAAAAAAAAAACACACACACACACACACTATAGACTTAGATTAAGTTTCCAGCTTTGAAATCATTCAACATTTTGGATGAAGAAACAAATTCATTACAGCACTTGTTTGAAGATAGTTCTGCTCTAATTCTAATAATTGCTTCTAAGAGAGACAGCTGAAGTCTATTCCTTGCTTTGGTTTTTATGCATGTTAAAAGAAAACATCCTCTCTACTGCAGCATTGCTAATAGGTGTTATTAAGCAAGTAAGAGCAAAAGAAGCAAGCTCTTTAAATTGGGGATGTTTCATGACTCCTTGCCAGAACTGCTCTGTCATAATCTCCCCTGTAGTTGTGCCGCGGCGTCATTACGGGCGCCAGGCGAATACCATTTACCTGTCCACAGGTTCGCCTGTGAGCGGGACTAAGCAGACAGCGGTCAAGCCAGCACAGCCGTGAAGCACGAAGTTCCCGCTGGGACTCCATCCCACATGGCAAGTGCTCAGAGCGGGGACCGGCAGACACGCTTGGGATCGCCGGACAGTACGGACGGGGTTTGAGAGAGCTTGTGTGACTGCTGTGTCCGAATGCCGATTGATAGTAACTCTTGTGAGAGAATAGAAGACTGTGCGGCTGTGGTATAGGTCTGTGAGTGTATCCAGTGTATTGATTCATTGACTAATTGTATTGTTGTATCGATATTGTAATGGCGAGACGCCTGATCTGATTGTGTTGCGTGATAAGTGTAAATAAAGTGTTTAACTTAGTGTTGCAGTGTGTCACGTCAAATCATTCCGTGACTGTTTATGTCTCACATGTGTTGGGTCATACGAGCCTTATTCGTTGTTATATGTAAGAACCTGACATGTGTGAACGTGGGAAGCTCGTCCTCATAGGATTTGAACAACTGAAATAAGTGTAAACGTGTTGTATGAACGTGGATAACTAGTCTTAAGTGAGTGAACCATAGATAACATGGCTAGCTTATCCTCGTGAAAGGAACAAATGATGAGGAACAAATTAAAAATCACCCTGTGAACTCAACACAGGCCATTGATGTATTTAATCTCGAAAAGTGTACCATCTGTGATCAGTTCCATGAAGATGGCCTATTGACATGCGGCCACTCAATACCTATTGCCAATGAGGAAGCTAATTTGGTGATAGACTCTAAAGGCAAGATTAACATCCACCAAGGATATGTGAATGGCAAGTATGCTACAGTCTTACGAGACAGCGGAAGCACTCTTATCGGTTTGAGAAGAGATTTCATATTGCCTACAGATTATACAGGCAAACATGTGACATGCAGAACTTTCTCAGGTAACATCGAGAAATATCCTCTTGCATGGGCATATATTGACACTCCATTCCTCACAGGAAGGGTCAAATGTGCAGCATTGTCCAATCCATGTTGCGACATTATTGTTGGTAACCTTCCTGAGGTGAATGATATGCCTCATAATACCATAACATCTGTTGCCATATGTAATGATGATATTGTAACATCATCTCCAACCAATTGCAGTGTTGAGAATGTGCTATCATTGAATGAATGCATGTTTGCTAATTCGGTAATATCATCGCATGAATCCATTGATCTAAATGTTTCACCACCATGTCATGTTATTGAAAATGTTAACGCAGTAACTAGATCTGCTGTGAGAGTGTAAAAGCAAATCGATCAAACTGAGGCGATAGAAATGCTAAGCCCAGTGTTAGTACCTCCTAAAACCATAAGGGAGAACTTTATAACAGCCCAAAAGGCTAATCCATCATTGCACACATATTTTAATCTTATAGGCCAAAAGCCAAGGTTGACTAAGAATGCGAGATGGCATTTTGCTCTAAAAGATTGCATCCTTACAAGGTACTATACCAGAGGTACCAGCACAACAGAGCAAACGGTGTTAACAATCGAATACCGCAAACAAGCCTTACATCTTGCACACGATATACCTTTCGCAGGGCATATGGCGTATTCGAAGACCAGATCTAGATTGTTGACCCAGTTTTATTGGCCAAAATTCTGTAATGATACTAAACAATATTGCAGAACTTGTGACATCTGCCAAAAACTGGTCAAAAAGGGTAAACACCCACAAGCTGAATTGCAGGTTACAGATTTAGCTAGTAGACACTTTGAGAAGATCTCTGTCGACATTGTAGGCCCTCTAAACCATGTAAGATCTAGAGGAAATAGATTCATAATTACAATAATTGATCTATGTAGCCGCTGGCCTGAAGCTATTCCACTTAAGAACATAACTGCCAAAGAAGTGATGGAAGTTTTCTTCCACATATTTTCGAGAGTAGGGTTTCCTGACACTATCCTCTCAGACCGAGGAAGTCAGTTTATAGCTGCAAGCACTCAAGCTTTTACCAAAATGTTAGGGGTTAAGCAATGTTTCAATAGCCCGTACCATCCTCACTCAACGGGAATTATAGAAAAAATTAATGGAGATCTCAAGCATATGCTTTCTAAAGTCACCCAGGAACATCCTGAAGACTGGTACCTATTTGCCTGCCATATTATTTGCATATCGCGAAGTACCTCATTCTAGCACAGGGTTCTCACCATTTGAACTTGTGTATGGTGCCAAACCATGCGGCCCATTGGGTATATACCACTCCATGTTAACTGAAACTGCACCTGTACATACACCCATATCATCATATGAACATGTAACATCATTGCGTGAAAGGATAATGAGATCTTGTATCATAGCCAAAAAAGCACTTAAACAATCTGGTGCTATTTACAGACAGTACGCAAACAGGGGAAATAGGACGATAACACTTACACCTGGACAGGACGTTCTACTTCTTCTACCTAGCGACCAACATCTACTGACAGACTCATGGCAAGGACCATTCAAAGTACTAAGACAGATCTCGACTGTTGACTATGAAATTGCAGTCAAAGACAAACATAAAATATTCCACATCAACATGCTAAAACCATACTACAACAGAGACGAAGACCAAGACCAGACAGCAGCCTGCACAACGATAGGTGACCATGACGACGACGATGAGACCGACGAAATACCGACCCCAGCACTTGACACGACAAACAGTTTGCAAGACATCAAAATAAACCCGCATCTGACGCAAACAGAGACTGACAGGTGCAGACAACTGCTACAAGACACTAACACAGATGACAAGACTTCTTGTGACTTCAACAAAGAACGACAGACCACATAACATAACTACAGCAGACATATGACTTCAACAGACAACGACATACCATGTAACACGACCACAGCAGACAATACAAACTGACATTTAAACCATCTACAGCTGACAAAGCCTATTAAAATACTTCATTCGTTGTTTATAAAATTTACAATGGCTTTGTCACGACTGACAATAACATCGTATCAAGAAAGAAAGAATTACAAACTATTCTATGTCTGCCAAAATTATTACAGACAATATACCAAATTGTGCCACAATAACCGAGTATTTTAGTAACATACTAACCAAACAAAATTGTGAACAGCGAATGCCTAAGACCTGCATTTATTATTTATTATTTAGTATTATCATATTTTTCTAATAACTCCATTCTTATAAGATCTATATTTTGATATTATTTTCAGATTAACAGCTGACACGAGCTCCGTAGCGGGTGCGTAATTCGGGTACAGGAGCACTACCAAAACCGACAATAGTCCGTTAACAATCATCACATCGGGTGCTCCAACCAACCACACGATTGCACGTTGGTCGCTGCTGCTCCAAGACTACGGTTTCGATGTCAAACATATTCCGGGCAAGCAGAATATACTAGCTGATCTTTTATCCCGTTGTCCCGACGACACCCAGTAGCCTAACTACGTCTGAGTGCAATGTGTCAAAGCACTCAAATCACACAGCCATGAATGAAAGTTTTTCAGATAAGCTGTGAAATATGTGATAGGGACGTGATCCCATTGTAAATATAGTTATTATTTTATAAGTAGTGTAATAATTGTGGCGTATACTTGTGTTAGAAAGGGAACATTATTTATTGTAAATATTACGGACGACAACAAACAGTGCCACATGAGTTCAGAACTTACTTCATGTGAACGATCTGATTTATCCGTGGTACCTGCCAACCGGAGATGTTCCGAAATATTTTAATCCGTGTGAAAGAAACTGTGACATTTAAATTACTGCAGAACACTGTAATTCATACGTTAATCCATAGTTTCCAACGAAATATTGAACTCACCAGCTGTTTCTAAGAACTGTGTATTCCGACCATTGTTACAACATCCATGCGGAAGAACACTGTGTTAATAACATCTGATTACATCAGCTGCGTGTGTACTTCCGGGAATTTAGAAATTTATCCAAAAAATTAGCAGACTACAAACAAATGGTCACAAAGAATTGACGAATGTAAGACACTTTGTGAACGTGAAATTACAATACACGAATTGTGTGTGAGGATTTTTTCATTTAGTGTGATCTGAGAATCATAACTTGATTAACTTGTTCACAATAGCGACATCTAGTTCACTATTGTAAAGAAGCATCAATTTATGACGCTTCGAAATAAATTAACAAATGTAATTTATTGTTTTGAAAATATGTTGAAATTATCTCCCATAAATTTTAAATTGTTTCACAGATTACACCAAAGGGAAACAAATTAAATAAGTGGTAATGTGTAAGATATAAAAACCACCTTCATGTTGCCAGATTGTCAACACTCCAAGATGACATCAGCTAGGTATGGAAGAGATTGCCGAAGTTGTAGACCAACATGAGATGTTCCTACCAAGTCTGGGGGGGGGGGGGACGGGGGACTCAAATGTTGGATCCGTCTCATATCGGGACGGCTCGCAGTTTAACCTGATGTTTTCGGACGTTTTGTCATTTTTGTTTATTGTTGCGAGGTAGTTGCGTGGGTCGCTGGTGCTACCGGTCTGACTGTGTCATATTGCAACTGACGTGATAATCCATCGAGAGGATTGTACTTGAGAGGTGTGACTTCTTGACATCATGTGAGAGTGTGTGTAGATATAGCTTGCAATGCCTACGTATTGCAATGAAACCTAAGTCACGTCAGATGACAACTGATGGGAAGATTCTGACAGGGTTAAAATATTAACCCAAATTTACAGAGAGCTCACATGAAAGGTTTTACCTTTCATGAATGGAAGGCGGGGAGAGTGTCATAATCTCCCCTGTAGTTGTGCCGCGGCGTCATTACGGGCGCCAGGCGAATACCATTTACCTGTCCACAGGTTCGCCTGTGAGCGGGACTAAGCAGACAGCGGTCAAGCCAGCACAGCCGTGAAGCACGAAGTTCCCGCTGGGACTCCATCCCACATGGCAAGTGCTCAGAGCGGGGACCGGCAGACACGCTTGGGATCGCCGGACAGTACGGACGGGGTTTGAGAGAGCTTGTGTGACTGCTGTGTCCGAATGCCGATTGATAGTAACTCTTGTGAGAGAATAGAAGACTGTGCGGCTGTGGTATAGGTCTGTGAGTGTATCCAGTGTATTGATTCATTGACTAATTGTATTGTTGTATCGATATTGTAATGGCGAGACGCCTGATCTTATTGTGTTGCGTGATAAGTGTAAATAAAGTGTTTAACTTAGTGTTGCAGTGTGTCACGTCAAATCATTCCGTGACTGTGTATGTCTAACATGTGTTGGGTCATACGAGCCTTATTCATTGTTATATGTAAGAACCTGACAGCTCTGTATCTTTAGGCAGTCCATTTTCTTTAAATTGTTCTTTTTCATTTCAATCTACAAGAGGCAATTTTCAGTATTTCTCTTCAATAATAGTGTGGTGGTTTTCTTCAGCCAAATTCAGAAAGGGCAATTTCGAAAATAGTGGTCTAGAAGACTTGTTTAAGATTATTCCAGGGCTACAATTGGTTAGATCGTTAAATATATTTCTTGCTGAAGGAAGCCGCTTTCTAACTTGAACAAGTGCTTCTTCTAGCATTGATAAGCATCTTTCTTTGAGATCTAAGACCTCTTGTTGGCAATTAATTTTCGTATCAGAACTTGTCTGAATGTAGTTATCACACTCTGACAGGAATTGGATGCCAAAATCAACATTAGAAATATCTTTTTTCTTATTATTGGTTGTCGCGGAAATTCTTGGAGTTGTCGATCGAGGAAAGACTGTCGCGCCATTCGTCTACAGGCGGGCGCCATCCTTTGATGTTGGAGACAGACTGTTCTGACGGGAGTCGGCAAGATATTTTGTTGTGGGGAAAACAGGTCTCCAGTTCACAAGCCGGCAAGACTTTTTGGAGTACCGGGAACAATTCCCAAGATTAAAGAAGGACAGCCGGCCAGTTGTTTACATCAAGTCGAAAAAAAGAGAAAGAAAAATAGCTCCTCGACACCTAGTGTGTAGTCAGATTTGTGACGTCATTCAGACACAGTATTAAACAGTCTGGACAAACAACTTTGGCGGGAGTCGACCAAATGTTGTGAGGCAACAAGGACGTGTGTGATGTTCCTGGTTTGATTATGGAGAGAGATTAAAGTGTCTTATGTTGATTTATATCGGCGGACATATATCCCTTGTGTGATTTAGTAGTCTCAATTTCAAACAGGAATAAATATATGGTATTTAATTAAATAGACCCAAATTAGATTATTCTTAGGAATCGAGTGTAGTAATGTGCTTTGTAAGAACGTATTATAGGAGCATAGGCAGCAGTAGGCTATCGCGTTGCTTAAACTAGCTAGTGTGAGATATCAATTAACTCAGTGAGTTAAGAACAATGTAGTGGTATGATATTTAGGGAGATTGAGGATGGTTGGGGGGATAAAGGAAATGCCAAATGGTGGGATCTTCCAGTAGGGTATCTACTGGGTTTCTGCACTTCTCCTTTAGTCTTTCCTTGTCTTACCATGACTCAGACCGATGTGATGAGCTCCTCTGCCTTATGACAGAGTTTAGTTCTCTGTTATATATCTGAGTGCGGCCGTCGGCCTACACTCACCTAATAAAGGTCGGAATCGGGTTGCTCTCACCAGGTATGTTCTCTCTTCAACAGGTTCCACTATGTTTTCCAAAAAGCTAACGGAAAAGTCATAGAAGATAATTATGGCTCGAGCATTGAAGGCAATTTTTACTCAGTGCCTTTGCACTGGGCCCATAACCCAGAGGGTCTGCAAGAACCTGACCTCTGCTGAGCAGGAACCGATGATCATCTAAGAGTGATTCCTCAGTGGTAGTTATCAGCACAGTAGAGTGAACATACTTACAATACCACCAGTAACAGGAACAATAATTGTTATATAGAGAAATTGAAAATTAACATTTGGGTTTTTCCAAATGGTGAATTCCCGTGAGACATTATCAATTAACATTGCGTTTTTCCATGTGGTGAATTCGTGTGAGAAATTAACTACTAACATTTAGTTTCAAGAGAAATTAACTACTAACATTTAGTTTCAAAGTGACAGTAAACATTTATTTTACTGTACAAGGGTTATCAGATCACATAACTTTTAGTGTCCTATTAGTTACATGGTGTGTGTCAGATTCATGGTCAGTACTGGACTATATCCACTATTGGTGATCAGGCATCCGGACTATCCAAGAGCCACTGGAGGAAGTCGACATCTGGCGGGAGAGACACATCATTTGGTGAGGTCCTTCTGTACTTGATCTATGGTGCTGTTGTGTGGCCGGTACTGTGATGAAAGCAGACTTTGATCCTGAGCTGTTCGGTCTGATTCTGCATACACACTAGATCAGTGGTTCTCAACCTTTTTTGGCCCGTTCCCCCCTTCACCATATTTTTAGGACGTCATTCCCCCCTTCACCATATTTTTAGAACGTCATTCCCCCCCCCCCTTTCGTACTTCCCCCCTAAAAATTCCCCCTGCCCATACACAGTATACGTAATAATTGAAGCTAAATTTAATAGCACATACTAAAACAAGTCTAGACATCTACATAAAACGTGATTTGCGGATCTACTTACGTTATAAAATGAATTTCAGAAAGGTGATACGTACAGAACCGTAAAGTATGAAGGGAAAAACAATATCAAGTAATCGGTTCTTGTATTAACGCGATCTTGAAATAATCTTCATTTCCCCCCTGGAAACCCCCAAATTCCCCCCTAGGGGGGGGGGGGGAATTCCCCACCGGTTGAGAACCACTGCACTAGATTATACGACAGACATTCTACACATACACTTTGCACATACCTGACATTTTTCTTTATTAAATTCATTTGTCATTTTTCTGTTGTTGTTGTTGTTGAGGCTAGAGATGTGTAGTATGTTTTGGAAAATAATGAGAGGTGGCATGGTCCAGTGGTAAAGAGAGAGAGAGAGAGAGAGAGAGAGAGAGAGAGAGAGAGAGAGAGAGAGAGAGAGAGAGTGATCCAAAGACTGATGGGGTTTTGTGGACAGAGATCTTGGATATCCTCAAGATAATGATATGGAGTTAAAAGAATGTGGGTGTTGATTCCCCTCACCCCAGGGACGACACTTATTACGACACTGGTATAATAAATCCTACTATTAAGACACTTATATTTCAAAAATTGTTCTTCATGTAATTCGTGAGGATCTGCCTTACTTTTCTGAAAAAGGCTATTTAACCTTTCGAATTCCTGCACAAAAGGGGTTGCAAAATGAAAATAAAGGTAGTTTAGAATAACGAAGACACAAACAATAGATTGCACGATGTATTGCCTGGCATATTTCGCTGCATCACGTCAGGTACATACTGCAGAAATCACACAACTTACGTGAATTAACTAGATAAATCCTTCAAGTTGAAATATACACATATTCGCACAGTAATGTCAATTATCTACCACGGTAATTTTTAGCTGACTAACATGTCTTTCTGTTTGCACAATTCTGGCTTGCGTTGATTGATCATAATTGCTTCTGCAAACTTTAACAAGCGAGTATTTTGTGTGTTAAACAACACATGAAAGGCAGTGTCTCTGTCCACCACATGGCCGTTTTCGACAATGTGCCTACCAATTGAAGACGCCGGGAGCTTCCGGTGTGTCGGCCCCACGAGGCTAGCATTTCCTGTGTGTTGTATCTTGTTGACCCATTGAGGTATATGTTCTGACACTCGTTTGTTAAGCTGTCTCTCTGTTCTACCAATGTAGAAGGCCTGGCATCTATAGGTGAATTGGTAAATACAATTGTTTGTGGCGTACAGAGGAACAGGCTCTTTGACTGCTGGTTGGGGAATCGGTACGGTTTTATATCTAATGACTGGAGTTGCCGCACAGAATGTTCGGCCTACTGCTGTAGTAAGTGGGTCTTGTAGACGTTGCATTATGTCATCCACTCGAAAGGTTAGCTGGATGAATACGTTGAGTTTGGGGACTGTAGTTACGTCTGGTTTTGGCTTGGGCTGTTGGCAGTGGCGCTTTATAAATCCTGTGGAGTACCCATTCAGGTTTAAGACATTCTTCAGAGTTTCAAATTCCTCTGTCAGTGTGTCCTGGGTGCATATCTTTCTAGCACGGTCAAACAGGGTCCGTACTAAGCCCCGTTTATACTGGACAGGTGTGAAGCTCTGAA
The DNA here is from genome assembly GCA_963921405.1 of Cepaea hortensis. Classification (NCBI taxonomy): domain Eukaryota; kingdom Metazoa; phylum Mollusca; class Gastropoda; order Stylommatophora; family Helicidae; genus Cepaea; species Cepaea hortensis. The sequence goes on along the minus strand of OY992897.1, from coordinate 73,486,703 downwards.
AATTTAGGTATTGGCCAGTCCATGTTCCTTTGCGATACACCGATCTTTGAATTGTGCCGTCTGCTCTACGTCTCATTAGAATATCTAGGAACGGCAACGCTTCGTTGTGTTCGTGTTCCATAGATGACTTAGTTAGAAAATTGAATTGTATGTTGGCGGTACATAGTAGTAGTAGCCTCTCCAGAATAGTTGTTGGTATGCCTAATTTTAGTTGTTTGTCTTCAATGCGTTCCCTTATTATTTTCAATGTCTCCTCTAATGGAACGTTAGTGAATAGGGAGGCTATATCCATGGATGCCATGTGTTTGTTATTTATGTCCATAGTATCCAATAATTCCACCAGTTGGAATGTATCTCTGAGTATTTTTGGATTGAAGGACTGTTGTACTGGCTTTAAAATTTCGGCTAGCCATCTCGCCATACGGTGTTGTGCAGAGTTAACCATGGACAGGATAGGTCACATCGTTTGCAGATGATAACATACGTTGTTCAGACACCAGAGATTACATTTCCCCGAGGCACCTTCACCTTGAAAGATTCTTTCACTTGTACATCCCGCAATCTGATTTATGTTATCATCTGCAAACGATGTGACATGAAATACATTGGCCAAACGGGCAGACGTCTTGCTGATCGTTTTAGAGAACACCTCAGAGACATCAATCAGGGCGCTGACAAACCTGTCCCCAACCATTTCAATTCCTCCAACCATAATGGAGTCGACGATGCATGTGTCACCGCATTAAAACCCTGCTTCTCCAATAGCTCCATCAGACTTAAAATTGAATGCCAGCTAATCAACAATCTGGGATGCATCCATCCAGCAGGTATCAATACTGTTGTGGACGCTACGGTATAACTGTGGCATCTTCCCCAATTGTTTACACTGTCTATTACTATGCTGTCCCCCCCCCCCCCCCCCATATCTAGACCTAACTGTCCCCACATCCCTATATTTTAATAGCAGACTGTTCACATATTTTTGGCTACTTAAATCCTTTTTGGCAACCCACTTTTAATTCTGCAGCCAACGAGCGCCTTCGCAGCTGGCCAAGTCACCTTTCCTGCCCCACATGGCACAGTGATAGGACGTGTGTGTGTTTTTTCGTTGTTTGCTGTATTTCGTTGTTAGCTATCTGTGTTGTCATTGACAAAGATTCTGAGAATCGAAACGTCTGTGTATCGTATTGTACGCAATCGTGTGTATTTTATTTTATTATTCATTTTATATATTTATTGAGTGCTTCTGATTTCGGATTTTCACCTGTATTTCGCGATACGTGGATCTCCTTGTAAGGTATGTGCAAGGTTGTTGATGTTTAGTACGTTTTTTCTCGCAGGAGTTTAATATACCTATTTGCTTCCAATTCATATTGTTATATCTTGCTGCAGCCGCTGCTTTTTCTTTCTATTCCATAACAGGACATCCCTCAGCAGTTGTATAGCGGCACCAATTAAACCATCCGTATCAGGCTCACAAAATCCTGTGTCATGGACCCAAATAAGGTCACATGCAACAGGACCGCAATCTCTCAACAAACTGGCGGTCGGTTCAATATGAAGTTGAAAAACTGATGTAGGGAAAATCCGCAGCAGACAGACCATCCTATTCCAGATTGACCTTAAACAGTTTTGATTGTATAGTGGAGTAAAATTTGGGCCTTCCATACTTCAGCATTTATTAATTAAAAAAGAATCACACAATTGTTGTTTCACCAAACAGAATTTCAATTTTATTTGACTGAATTTGATCCAAACAACAAGCGCATGTCGTACATATTAATATTTGGATAGCTCTCAACACCAGGAAGAATTCAACAATACAATTTCCAAAGGCCTTCAAGTAAAAACACAAGGCCTATTCAGACATGACATACATGGCAAGGAAATTTAATGAAGACATCCTGATCAATTAAACCATTTTAAACTATTCTTCTTCTGGGTGAAATCTCTGTCTGATGTTTCAAACATTCCAGTTGGTATCCTGTCTTTCACTGATGTTCGACCTTCCTTTCCAGATGGTATCTCGCGTCTCACTGTTGTGTTGTCAACCTTACTCACCCCCTGTCATCTAATGTTGTCATTCTTCGAGACCACACACAAATTCTCTACGTCAAAATAATATTTCTGTTTAGTGCACCCTCATGCCACAAGGGAGATTTTCCTAACTGTGTTTTCTGTCCAAGCGTAAATCCCCTTCTTTAACCCATCGCCAGGATTCTGTTACATTATTTCCAGCTGCTATGGTATTTTCAATGTGCACAACCTTGTCACGTGAGCTCATGTTTATCAGACTAATCAGATTAGAGTGCAACTGTGACACCGGTGCCACCATGTTGGTAGGAAGTCCATTATGAATAGTGCTCTGTTTGTGTCAGCTGTTGCATATTTGTTTCCTCAATATTTGTAACTTCAAAAATACTTTTATACACAAATGCAGTACCGCATAGACAATACACACACAAAGAAAATACCGATGGCTGTATGACTGGCTGGATTACTTCTGGAAGATTGTGAATTCTTCTTCTTCTGCGTTCATCTGGATTTTTTTTTCTCAGATGTGACTGCGTTGTGCCTGTTTACAGCAGAGCTGTGTTCTTGCGCCGTTAGGCCGACACATCCGACTTCTGCGGGCATTTGTTGACCGGGTTAACTTTCCCGGGATTGTGAATTCTAGCTCTGGAGTCCACAGTACTGAGGTTATGCGAGTTCTAGCTCTGAAATCCACTGTACTGAGGTTCTGTGAGTTCTAGCTCTGAAATCCACTGTACTGAGGTTCTGTGAGTTCAAGCTCTGTAGTCCACTCTACTGAGGTTCTGTGAGTTCTAGCTCTGGAGTCCACTATACTTTTCTGTGAGATCTAGCTCTGTAGTCCTCTGTACTGAGGTTCGAGGTCTAGCTCTGGAGCCTACTGTACTGAGGTTCTATGACATCTAGCTCTGGAGTCCACTCTATTGAGCTTCTGTGAGATCTAGCTCTGGAGTCCACTCTACTTAGGTTATGTGAGATCTAGCTTTGGAGTCCACTGTACTGAGGTTCGAGGTCTAGCTCTGGAGCCCACTGTACTTAGGTTCTGTGAATTCCAGCCCTGGAGTCCACTGTACTGAGGTTCTGGTTGCTAGACACCTGAAAAGGGTTTGCTTCTATCAGGGTAAGGCTGGTGTAAACACTTTACTCCTGACCTGGTACCATCTCTTGAGGGACTCAAGGCTTTCTGTGAGCTCTCTCATTCCCCTCTCCAAGTGCAGGAACCAGTGGGGTGTGCTAAGCTAGTGCTGGAGCCCATCATGTGTGGCGAGCCATGACAATCCTGAGAACTTTAGTCAAACCCAGGACCAAGTCTGTAGACAGTCTATACCTGGACCAAGTCTGTAGACAGTCTATACCTGGACCAAGTCTGTAGACAGTCTATACCTGGACCAAGTCTGTAGACAGTCTATACCTGGACCAAGTCTGTAGACAGTCTATACCTGGACCAAGTCTGTAGACAGTCTATACCTGGACCAAGTCTGTAGACAGTCTATACCTGGACCAAGTCTGTAGACAGTCTATACCTGGACCAAGTCTGTAGACAGTCTATACCTGGACCAAGTCTGTAGACAGTCTATACCTGGACCAAGTCTGTAGACAGTCTATACCTGGACCAAGTCTGTAGACAGTCTATACCTGGACCAAGTCTGTAGACAGTCTATACCTGGACCAAGTCTGTAGACAGTCTATACCTGGACCAAGTCTGTAGATAGTCTATACCTGGACCAAGTCTGTAGATAGTCTATACCTGGACCAAGTCTGTAGACAGTCTATACCTGGACCAAGTCTGTAGACAGTCTATACCTGGACCAAGTCTGTAGACAGTCTATACCTGGACCAAGTCTGTAGACAGTCTATACCTGGACCAAGTCTGTAGACAGTCTATACCTGGACCAAGTCTGTAGACAGTCTATACCTGGACCAAGTCTGTAGACAGTCTATACCTGGACCAAGTCTGTAGACAGTCTATACCTGGACCAAGTCTGTAGACAGTCTATACCTGGAAGACAAGATCTTGACCAGTGGTTTGTCCTGATCCTGTGACCTCTGGGGTCCAGAGAATACCGACACTCACCTCACCAGAATCTCGAGATGTGGCCACTAAAACTGGGGGATCCAGCAACTTCAGAGAAAGACACTCCTGGTCCTAGCAAAGCTGGGGTACAAATTAAAGTTCTACTTCAGTCTGCTCAAGCTACAAACTCTATTTGTACCAAGTGTAATCTAAGTCATTTTGACATTACCACTTCATGAGTGGGGACTAATTCCTATCCTTGTAGCTTTTCAATGAACTTACAGCAACAACCAACTGGCTGGCCTCTTCCACAACCCAGAAGGTCACTGATGCTCCAACCGCCCATTATCTCCATCTTTGATTTCTTCTGGTGTAACATGGAAAATTACAATGCCAGAAGAAAAACTGTGTATACTCTATCGTGTGTCTCTCATCTCATCCCTCTTGTACTTTCTGGTGTCGAGGTGAAGCATAAACAGCGGGAGAGTGAAAGTTTATGGGCTTCATATATTGTGTGTATTTGTCTCATTTAGAAATATTGCCAGGGCTGTGGTCTTTAAGGCCTACACTTTATGATCTGCAGCTGGTGATTGATTTTTAACAATCCCAATGTGGTCATGAGGAAGTGTGCTAGTTGGTTTCATTCAAGAATTGCCTGCCATCAATCTAGCTTCATCACTGTCCACATATTATCTCTGGGGGAATGTATGTGGTGTCTCCTGCTGCCTTCCACATCCACAAAAGGCATTTCTGTTTCTTCTGGTGTCTGGTCTCTGGCACACATTGTTGACTCTGACTCTGCACTCCATTCTCTGATATTTTACTGGAGTAAATGTTGATTATATGCTTAGAAGAAAGAAATAGAGATTAGAGGGCACACTAGACAACATAGACATTGAAAGCTATAGTTATCACACCAAGATTTGAACCTGTCACCTCCAATCATCACACTTGTAAGGTTTCTCTCCTGTATGGTTCTTCAGATTGCTAGCATAAGCAAAAGAAGCACCACAATCATCACACTTGTAAGGTTTCTCTTCTGTATGTGTTCACTAATGGTATTTCAAACTGCTAGTTCGAGTAGAAAAAAGCACCACAATCATCACACTTGTAAGGTTTCGCATCGGTATGTGTTTTCTTATGGTCCATCAGATGGCTAGATAAAAAACATAGAAGCAATACAATCAACACACTTGTACAGTTTATCTCATGTATGTGTTCTCCTATGGTACTTCAGATTGCCAGCACGAGTGAAAGAAGCACCACAAGCATCACACTTGTAAGACTTCTCTCCTGTATGTGTTCTCAAATGGAACTTCAAACTGCGAGCTTGAGTAAAAGAAACACCACAAGCATCACACTTGTAAGGCTGCTCTCCTGTATGTATTCTCAAATGGTACTTCAAACTGCCAGTTCGAGTAAAAGAAGCACCACAAGCATCACACTTGTAAGGCTTCTCTTCTGTATGTGTTCTCAAATGGTACTTCAAAATGCAAGCTTGAGTAAAAGACGCACCACAAGCATCACACTTGTAATGCTTCTCTCCTGTATGTGTTCTCAAATGGTACTTCAAATTGGAAGTTCGAGCAAAAGAAGCACCACAATCATCACACTTGTAACACTTCTGTCCTGTATGCGTCCCCATATGGTACTTCAGACTACTAGTATTCTTAAAATAAGCACCACAATCATCACACTTGTAAGGTGTCTCTCCTGTATGTGTTCTCTTATGGTACTTCAGATGGCTAGGTTGAATAAAAGAAGCACCACAATCATCACACTTGTAAGGTTTCTCTCCTGTATGTGTTCTCAAATGGTACTTCAAACTTGCAGCATGAGTAAAAGAAACATCACAATTATCACACTTGTAAGAATTCTCTCCTGTATGTATTCTCTTATGGGTCTTCAGATTGCCAGCATGAGTAAAATAAGCACCACAATCATCACACATGTAAGGTTTCTCTCCTGTATGTATTTTCTTATGGCTCTTGAGACTGCTAGAATAAGCAAAAGCAGCACCACAATCATCACACTTGTAAGGTTTCTCTCCTGTATGTGTTCTCTTATGGACCTTCAGATGGCAAGATCTAACAAAAGAAAAACCACAATCATCACACATGTAAGGTTTCTCCCCTGTATGTGTTCTCTTATGGACCTTCAAATTGTTAGATTGAGTAAAAGAAGCACCACAATCATCACACTTGTAAAGTTTCTGTCCTGTATGTTTTCCCATATGGTACTTCAGATTACAAGTATTCTTAAAATAAGCACCACAATCATCACACTTGTAAGGTGTCTCTCCTGTATGTGTTCTATTATGGTTCTTTAGACTTTTGGCTTGCTTAAAAGAAGCACCACAATCATCACACTTGTAAGGTTTCTCTCCTGTATGTGTTCTCTTATGGTCCTTGAGACTGCCAGATTGAGTAAAAGAAGCACAACAATCATCACAAATATAAGGCTTCTCTCCTGTATGTCTTAGCATATGATGTTTCAAATTGCTAATTTGAATAAAAGAAGCACCACAATCATCACACATGTAAGGTTTCTCCCCTGTATGTGTTCTCTTATGGACCTTCAAATTGTTAGATTGAGTAAAAGAAGCACCACAATCATCACACTTGTAAAGTTTCTGTCCTGTATGTTTTCCCATATGGTCCTTCAGAATACAAGTATTCTTAAAATAAGCACCACAATCATCACACTTGTAAGGTGTCTCTCCTGTATGTGTTCTATTATGGTTCTTTAGACTTTTGGCTTGCTTAAAAGAAGCACCACAATCATCACACTTGTAAGGTTTCTCTCCTGTATGTGTTCTCTTATGGTCCTTGAGACTGCCAGCTCGAGTAAAAGAAGCACAACAATCAACACAAATGTACGGCTTCTCTCCTGTATGTCTTAGCATATGATGTTTCAAATTGCTAATTTGAATAAAAGAAGCATGACAATCATCACACATGTAAGGCTTCTCTCCTGTATGTGTTCGCTTATGTTTCTTCAGACTGCCAATCCCAGCAAAAGAAGACACATTTTCTGACATTTGAGAACAATTTTCATGATTTACTGATGCCTTACAACTGTTCTCAACCATTCTTGATTCTGAGTTTCTGTCCACATTCATTACTTCAATGTTGCTACCCCCAGCTACGTCTACCATTTTACTGAAGCTGTGACTCCTGTCCTCACACAAAACATCTGAAAGTTCTTGTTTCACAGTCTTCATGTCAATGCTGTCATATGTCCACTTTCGTGAATGCTCTTGTATGGAGAGGTAAGGACTTCTTGGAGACCATGAGCGAGTTTCTGAAACACACCAAAGTAAATAATTAATAGCCTCGTGAATATAAAAGGTATCGAACAAATGTGTATGTGTAATAAAACAGGCAAACATTGCAGCTATAAACAATCAATTTCAAGTGAACGACATATGAAGAAGAAGAATGATTAAGTGTCCATGTGCAATCTAAGCTGATATATGATATAGTTAGTTAGTCGACAAATCATTCTCATTGCACATCAAACCATTCAGTCCATAAGTGCTTGGATCCCCTCCTCAGTAAATCCTGCAGTGTGTAGCGGCTAATGACACCAGTTTTATGGTGGTTTATTAATCTTCTTAAGCTTCCTGAGTAGTGTTCTTGTTTGGCCAAACTCTTTTAATTTTGCTGTTCTTGCATCCTGACCATGGTTGTAGATTCAGTCATCACTTGGTTTTTGCGAACGACTTACTTCTCGTAAAGCATTAAGAATGTCAGTCTGGACTATGATACGTCCACCTTCCACAGTAGCCTTACCCACGAGCTTGTCAGCCCGCTCATTTCCTTGTACACTCGCATGCTCTGGCATCAGAAATGCTCTTGATGGAGGAAAATAAAGAGAAACAAATAGCTATCTTCACAGATGCAAAGTCAGCTGTCTCAATACTGAAAAGCAAAAACAGCACAGAACTAGCTGACCTAAGAGCAGCACTCCATGGACTATGTCAGAAATTTAAAAAAAAACTGTAATACAGTGAATCCTGTCACACTGCAGTATACCTGGAAATGAAGAGGCTGACAGACTAGCAAAAGAGGGCAAAACACCTCCTTGTCCTACTCCTTACACTTATCCCATCATTTTTACCGGTGATGTCGGGATTTTTTCATGAGGACTTCTAGTAATAAATTTCCCCTGGTCTCTGGGTAGTGAGATCGGATGCCCGTGTGTATTGTTGCGCACGTAAAAAATCCCTTGGCAGTTGGATATCGAAAAAGAGTAGCCTAACGGCGCTGCCCGGGCAAAATTTCGAGTTAAAAAATCTACCCAAAGTATTTTCAGAATCCTCGCCGGTGCTACAGAGTTCATGCACTGAGCTGAGTTTCTCCAGACTCAGATTTGAGTTAGGAGGAAAACGGAGCACTTATGGGTTGCACCTGTGTGCCGTGATGTTGATCCATCGACTAAACTAAACTAAACTCCTTACTTCATCTGTTCATAACTGTGATCTTTATTTCCTATTTTAATTGCTGCTGCTTGTTTCCAGTAAATATTTGTTTTTTATTATTCCAAGATCTTTCTCATCATTATTAATATGAGGGTAAGTTGATAAGTAAGTCACAAATGGCTGTAGAAAAATAACTAAATAAGATAACAACTTAAAACCAGTTTATTTTTATACATACATTGTCCCCTTGTATATATTTTATATATACCTTGGAAGTATAATATCATCAAATGGCAGATCAGAAGACGAGATCGAAAATAGGTGCAATAAGGCAAATCAACTCATTGGACAAATGGCACCAATACTAAAGAACAAACATGTATCAATAACTACTAAGAAAGCACTTTACAACACAATCTTCCTACCAACTCTGTGCTACCAATGCCAAACCTGGACAATGACAGAAAAAGAGAAAAGAAAAATCACAACAACAGAAATGAGGTTCCTGAGAAGAATACTCAACGTATCAAGAAGAGATAAGATCAGAAATGAAGAAATCAGGACTAAAGTGGGGGTTAAAGCTGCTCTAGATTTTATTAGAAAGCAGCAAGTCAAATGGTTTGGCCATGCAAGTAGGCTACCAGTCAACAGCATGCCACAACAGGCAATGACGTACAGACCAGATGGAAACAGAGGAAGAGGCCGACCACGTAAACGCTGGACGGAGGGAATAACAGAATCCATGGGAATGTCGATATACGAAGCCCATAACCGGGCACTCTCACGAAGTTTATACTTCACCTCGACACCGCAAGGTACAAGAGGAACATGATGAGAGAGAGAGAGATTGTCCCCTTATTTCTCAACATAATTTCCACCAACATTGATGCACTTATCCTATCGTTTTATCAGTCCTCAAAAACCGGCTGCATAGAACTTACCAACTTACCCTCGTATTTTCCAACATTCTGATCATTTCATTATGCTTCACTTTATCAAATACCTTGGTATAATCTATACAGCACATGCATGTCTTTCTGTGTAATACAGTGTGTATCAATATATTAGTGTCTGTAATGTGTACATTTCATTATTTGTAACTTTTCCTTTGACATATCCATGCTGTTCTTCACCAGTTTCCATCATTATTTTCATTCTTGTTCTCACTATTCTGAGTAGATGTTTGGTGACATGGTTTATGAGGTTGTGAGTGTACAAAATTCTTGATATTAAATAGCTCCTGGTCTTCTCAGCAGAGCTATACATATGATTTTAGAATATCACTAGGTATGTATCCACTGTTGTAAATATTCACCATTTCAGCTAATATTTCTACTCCAAATTCTCCCAGTAATCCTAATTCTTCTATTATGATTCCGACATGATCCCAGCTGTTTTTTTTATTTCTTCTTATACTTTTGCTGCACTGCTTGTTTAACCAACTTTCTTTTTAATTTATGCACTTGTTAACACAGGTAATGTCTTTATTTATTTATTAAGGCATTTCTAAACCTCTTATTGATCAGTATGCAGCCAATCTTTTTGGATATTTTTTTATTGGGGCTTTTCCCTGTACAGTCGTCTATTACAATGTTCAAATCATTTGTTTCCAATCATATTATTTAGTTTTTTGCTTTCCATCAGTTTTTATCCTTTTTCATTTTTAGTTCCTAAACCATTATCACCAACTAAATCTTCCATTCTTTCCTTTCCTGCTTTGCATTTAAATCTCCAAGTGTCAAGTATCCAGATAGAGTAAATATGACTGAAAGATGAAAGACATAAAGAGCTAAAGACAGTTACACAATAGTTCAAATGAAAACAGACTGTAGCGAGACAGAAATATGTGACATGCCCAGAAATCCAGTCAGGCAGCTAAGCCTGTGAGCTCTGATGACAAAAACTCGGGTTAGCATGAGAAAAGATCAAGACCAGAGTTGTTGTTCTATATTGGGCAGAAAGAACATTTCATTCAGGCACGAGGCAGCTTAGTGACAAGTCATCCAGCTTAGTGACAAGTCATCCAGCTTAGTGACAAGTCATCCAGCTTAGTGACAAGTCAACCAGCTTAGTGACAAGTCAACCAGCTTAGTGACAAGTCAACCAGCTTAGTGACAAGTCATCCAGCTTAGCAACAAGTCATCCAGCTTAGTGACAAGTCAACCAGCTTAGTGACATATCAACCAGCTTAGTGACAAGTCAACCAGCTTAGTGACAAGTCATACAAGAGCAACCAGTTATACTGGTTAGAGAAGTCATACGAGAGGTTACACGTTAGATGCAAGCAATGCCAATTTTCCAACAAAAAAAAATTCCAAATTCGGTCTCGTCTAATCTGCTTCCTCAGCGGTGGTTATTGTTGAGATCCATGATTGTGTGGACTGTTAGTCCTAATTCCTAAAACCTACTGGTTTTATTGGTTCTGCTCTGTTCGTCGGATAAATTTATTTTGTGCTTTCTGGTTGTTTTCTTTGTCTTGTGTTGATCCTGATAAAGACCGGTCCTTGGTCGGGCCTACTGGGGCCTGCATTCTTTTGTTTGTTGGCTTCATGCAGACACACAGGGGATATATATACAGGAAGAACTTTGCATCATTTGGACAGTATCAACAACACGTACTATATTTATACTCCCAGTGTATTTTCACGAACATCATAATCGTTTTAAGGTAGGTAGGTAGGTGAGTGGGTGGCAGGAGGTAGTGGGTGGTGGATGGGCGGGTGTGCATGCATGTGTGGGTGTGAAAATATCAATTGAGAGAAGGAAAGTCTGGTATGTGATGCACTTGTTGCACATGCATATGATACTTGCTCATTACATTATCTAACTTTCCTATCTCAACTATATCCTGGCATTCCATGTTCCTATTTTAAACTTGTTCATTTTAGTCTCTGTGGCTGAGGGCTTGCGAACGCGGTTTGTGAGCCCGTATACCCGGGTTCGAAACACGGCGATGCTGGATTTTTCGAAAAAGGTATAGGGGCCGGTCGTTCAGAAAGCAATGGCAAACTACTGAACGTAACACTTGCCTAGTACATCAACAGCAGCTGAAAATGCTGGCGTTGACTGCAACGTCCCGTAAGGGATACGCAACACAATTAATTAGCTTGATGATATATGGTGCACTTGTTGCTCATCACAGTCTATACGAGATGAGCGTGTGTCCTAAGATAGCCATTAATAGGGTATTCCATCGTGCCTTGACCCGAAATTAAAACGGAAGTGATGTACGGCACTACCCCAGCCTGACTCATTGTCACTAAAAAGGCTGCTGTAACACTTGTGCATTCTTTCGACGTCATTCATTCATTCAAATATCACGTGACAATAACACATGTCATCTAGGGTTTTCCAGTAAAGGTTAGCATAATATTCCATGCACAGTGATTGGTTGAAATTATCATGACCTTTTAAATAAATATAATTATTTAGCAAAAAGTAAGTACTTTTGTATTTTAGAGCTTGCTATCCTAGTATTTTCATATTTTTAGATGGATATTCAAATTATGCACCAATTTTTACATATATTTGGAGAGTTTAATTGACTAAATCGCTTGATATGTCGTAAACAAAAATATCTTTGTGAATGGAACTCCAAGATGGCGCCTGTCGGTCTGGACACTGTTTAACGCTCAAACATGCAATTTAAACTACTGAAGTTAAAAATAATACAAGTTTAAAGATTATTAATACAGGTAGTCGTCGACTTACGACCACGATCGGTTCCGACAGACAGGTCGTAACACGATTTGGTCGTAAGTTGAGTACGCTATGTGTACAGTAATGTGAAGTGATGTTATAAAAATATTTAAGTTAAATTATATCACAAATTTCTTTTATTATTGTTATAAATCATTTTCGATATTCATTTTGTGCTATTTGTATCGTCTCTACACCATTTTGTTTCTTATTTTTACATCGTCAGGTTGAAGAAAAACACTGCATTAACTGTACATGTACAACTGGTTTAATATTTGCAAAACATACAAAATACAGGTGTGGAAAATACTATAGGGAAACATTATTATTACATAGTCTACCATCTCCAGTTTGGCGTCGTCAATAAAGATTGATGGTACCCCATGTGCACCTTGTGACATAATCTGTGTCTTCTTTTTGCTAATTGTTAAACCAAATTCAGAACAAGCACTGGAGAATGCAGATAGTAGACATTGCAATTCTTCCTCAGAGTGCGTCATTACTGCAGCATCATCTGCAAAAATCAGGTTATCCATCTAAGACTACGAAGACTGAGCATGGAATAAACCGTCACACAACCTAATCTTTGCAGACAACGCTGTTCGACTGATAATTTAGGCAGAAATAAACCTTTAAATATTGAGCACGACCCACTAATAGTAACGCTGATCGCACTCTGGTATGAACCTAAGGCCTATCCACGTCAATGTGGAAGCACTAGACTCGAGTTAATAACATGGCTAGTGATTGTGGTCGTAAAGTCGAATGTTTGTAAGTTGCATAGGTCGTAAGTCGACGACTAGCTGTAATTTATTTGTATACTTGTACTATTTTTTATCATTTAACATGATGGAACATATTGATAAAGTCAGATTTCATATTCATAAATAACCCATCTGAGACAATCTCGGTACGGACCGGAAGGGACACCCGTTTTTTTTACTAAAATCGGGGCAATCACCTTAATTTTTTAAACGGATTTTTTTATTTTATTGTTGCAATTACTCTGCTGAGAATTGACATATAGGCATCATTTAGGTACCATTAGATTTGGTTTTTCAAGTGCCAACTATCTGTGGTGGTCTCATTAGTAATACTCAATTTTAAAATCACGACCAAACCTGCTTACAGCCAAAACAATGACGTCACAGCCAGGACACAAAAGCTTTAGCTTAGTCACTGAGTTACAGATTACTCCATAAGTTGACTAATTAATTGCTTATTTAACCCTTTAAAGGACAAAATGTCCATTTGCGGCTGCCAATCGCTTAAACGAGCAGATCGTCTGAAACCGCCCGATACTATTATGCATTGTAAAAATGCGATCTCTCGGCTTTCCGACACTTCCGATGGCTACTTTCACTTCCGCCGATAGCTTGACAACGTGGCCGCAATTTGTAAACACCTACTATGAATCTGAACGGAGTTTTACAGACTTTTTTTTGATAGTTTTCAGAATTTTTACGCTTAGTTTTTCAAAATGGATTTCGGCGATTCTTCAAGTGATAGCCAAGATTTTGCTAGGTGACATTAAAGGGCATGAAGTTGACTATTAATCGCAGCTAGATATCAATGAAAAGCGTTACTTTGCATTAGCAGTCGTGAGTCGGACTTCAAACAAAGTGATTATGATTCTGAAAATGTGTTTGGTAAATTGCTGTATAGATGACAGAAAATCACAAACAATATGCTGTATTTCGTAAATATTTGTGTTCATATATGGATTACCAACAACAATCACATAAGTAACATATTCTGCATGCTTCTCCCTTCATTGTGTTGTTTATTTAACTAAAATTGGTTGACTAACACCTTATTTGTGATGTTTTTACTAACGCAACCCGAAATTTTACCAAACCTGAAAAAAGCTTGCCCGTTCAGGGCTAAAAACGGACAAGCATCTGCCCTGTAAAGGGTTAAGAGGATCGTTGGTAGGAAAAATCCAAAATATACAAAGAAGAAGCACATAATTGAAATTAAAAGACTCCACATGTCTGTCATTTCTGTACTGCTGAATCAAAACTTATCAACTCCGAATTCATAAATAGTGTGGACCGATGCCATTTTTATGAATTCTTTCATGAGTCTTTTTTTTTAAATGTTGCATATCCCTTCTGGGACATCACAGTCAACACCAGCAATTTTCAGCTGCTGTTGATGTACTACCAGGCAAGTTTTACGTTCAGTAGTTTGCCATTGCCGGCTCCCTGGCCGAGGGGTTAGCAGTTTTCTCCATAATCCCGAATACTCTCGTGGTTGGCGTGAGTGCACAAGAATTGGAAGCGGTTCGAGTCACACCAGTGACTTATGAGAGTATGGAGCCGGTCGCTCAGAAAGTCGTGGCGTGCTGATGAGCGTAATCTAGCCTAGGAATCAACATACAGCTGAAAGATGCTGATGTTGACTGCAATATCCTGAAACAGGATGGAAACGAGCAAAAAAAAAAAGTTTGCCATTGCTTTCTGAACAACCGATTCACATAATCCGTAAGTTACCAGCGCGGCGTGAACCGCTGCCGATTCTCGTGCAGCTATTTTTCCTCACATGGATATGCGGGATTACGAACGTTGTTAATCTCTTGGCCAGGGAGACTGGACACAAGTCCCCACGTGACCTTAATAACCGAGTGTTTACTATGCAGATAGAAAAGCATTTTACACGAGATCCAAGTCTAATTTTCGAAGCAAACACTCAGCTCAGTAACTTGTTGATGAAATCATGTAATAAATGTCCACAATCAGGAAATATTCTAATTTAGGTTATTCGATCGTGCCGTGAACTAAACTGAAAATGGAAGTGATTTACGGTGCCACCCCGCAATGATCCACTGTGTCGCCCAAAATCGCTATGTATAGACCGTGCATTCTTTCACCGTCATTCACTCATTCAAATATCATGTGACAATAACACGTCATCTTGAGTTTTCCAGGAAAGGTTAGCCTAATATTCCGTGCACAACGATTGGTTGAAATTATTGAGACCTTTTATATAAATAAAAATATATTTCATCCTTACCGTAATTAATAATAATTATTTTCTGGCCCTGTTCATAGAAAGTCATTAATTTTAGATGGATTTTTGATTACTGCATTCAATTTTACATTTACTGGGAAAGTTTCATCGCTGAACTTGCACGAATTGTGGTTGAAAAACAAATTTTCTGCCTTTGTAAATGGGAAACCAAAAGACAAAAAATACTGGGGTTGCGCATATCGATCTGACTGGCGTTTACACTTTGTAACATACAAAATGTGCAATTTGAACTACTAAAGTTAAAGAGAATACTAGGACTGCTCACTGTCTCAAGGAGTCAGCTGGTGAAATTAGAGCGCATACAGAATGAAGCTATGCAGGTCATTCTGGGATGCACCAGATACACCCCAGTGGTGTGTATGCATTACATCCTTGGTTTGCCGACTGTTGCTGGTAGGCTCAAGGTGATGCAGGCGAAGGCATACCTCAGAGTAGCTGCAGACACAGATCATCCGTTGCATGAGGCACTGGATGCAGTTAAGGGTCAGAGACTGATAAGAGGGAAATCATGGATGGCTCAGGCGGAGGATATGATCAGACAGGTGTGCATCTTGGAGAACATTGGGCGAGGAGAGGAGTGGGTCAGAGTGCCAGCGGAGCAGTCAGACTTGTGCAGAGTTATTATCACATTGAGTCGGGAGTGCAGGGAGTAGCCAGCAGGGGCCATGGAAGTGGAAATCCAGCAACTAATTCTGGATAATGCTCGCCCGGGTGTTGTGATTATCTACACAGATGGTTCGGTGTTGAGAAGTAGGAGAAGTGCCTGGGGATTCTTAGCGAAAGCTAATGGTCGACGTTTGGTGCAGGAGAGCCTGGCATATGATACCACAACATCTAGCTTAAGAATGGAGGTGGAGGCGGTCAGTGCAGCTTTCTGCTGGATGGAGAACATGATACATACACACATCATGATTGTAACTGACTCAGAAAGCATGCTGAGGAGGGTAAGGACAGGCAGACTTCGTGCAGAGTGGCTTGCTTTGCTTCGGAGGTCACGGTGACAGGCATCACCTGGATCTTTTCTCCGGGGCATGCCGGTGTGCTGGGGAATGAACAGGCAGACAGATTGGCTGGCTCAGCAAAACTTGGTGGAGTATTGATGCATGGCAAGGCAGACGTGGTTGCGGCCTTGTGAGAGCACATGTGCACCTCGGAGGAGCAAATGGATCACCATAGTCTGGTAAGAATGAGACAGCGAGGTGTGACGAGGGGATCTGGCCGACGCTCGACGCTTAGAGGAAAGGTGAGACGGACATATAATTAGGGAGCCCTATCATCAATTTAATTTTGAGTATTTACAAATGAGACTGCCACAGTAGATAGGCCTTGAAATACAAAATCTAATGGTACCTCAATGATGCCTGTATGTCACTTCTAAGTGAAGATATTCACATCTTTGTGAAGGTGAGACGAGTTGCGATTTTTCATACTATTCACCCGTAAGTGAAGCTCTCCAATGTGTCCCTTTCCTCCACCAGCGACACCCGCTGGTGTCTGCGCATCTATGCGTGCGAGATTGTTTCAAACGGTCATATGAAAACTGACTTCAAAAATATGTTCCGTCATGTTAAATGATTACAAAATAGTACAAGTATACAAATAAATTATTAATAATCTTTAAACTTGTGTTCTATTTAACTTTAGTAGGTCAAATCGCACATTTTATATGTTGAAAAGTGTAGCGCAATTGATATTGTGGCGGTCGTCATGACCCGTGGGATTCCAATTCACAAAGTCACATCTTCACAGAAAATCTGTTTTTCAACCACAATTCGAGCAAGTTTAGCGATGAAACTTTGCTGGTTCAGGGGCGATATTTTATAAGGCAATTAAAATTCACATTAACCCTTTACAGGGCAGAGCAGCCATTAGCGGCCGATTGCTTAAACGAGCGGATCGGCCGATTACGTCCGATACTATTATGCATTGAAAAAACGCAATCTCTCGGCTTTCCGACACTTCCGACGGCTACTTTCGCCGATGCTTGACAACATAGCCGCCATTTGTAAACGCGCTACTATGAATTTGAATGGACTTTTATGGACTTTTTTTGATAGTTTTTGGGATTTTTACGCTGTTTTTCAAAATGGATTTCGGCGATTCTTCAAGTGATAGCCGAGATTTCGCTAGGTTCAATTTAAATGACATTAAAGGGACGAAGTTGACTATTAATTAGAGCTAAATATCAGTGCAAAGCGTTACTTTGCATTAGCAGTCTGAGTCGGACTTTAAAGAAAGTGATTATGATTCTGAAAATGTGTTTGTAAATTGCCGTATAGATGACGGAAAATCACAAACAACATGCCGTATTTCGTAAATATTTGTGTTCATATATGGATTACCAACAACAATCACATTAACATATTCTGCATGCTTTTCCCTTCATTGTGTTGTTTATTTAACTAAAATCGGTTGACTAACACCTTATTTGTGATGTTTTTACTAACGCGACCCGAAATTTTACCAAACCTGAAAAAAATCTTGCCCGTTCAGGGCTAAAAAACGGACAAGCATCTGCCCTGTAAAGGGTTAAACAAAGACATCTATTGGATTCATCGATTCCGATACGCGATAATTCCGCTGCTTGCTCCCGGCAGTCGGCAGCTTGCATAGATCCATAGAGCACACTTTATTCACAAACTTCCAGTTTCTTAGTTCTGTAAAATATTTTACTTCATAATGTTTACTAGTTTCTATTAAAATTCTAAATTTTGTTGCGTATCCCTTACGGGACGTTGCAGTCAACACCAGCATTTTCATCTGCTGTTGATGTACTAGGCAAGTGTTACGTTCAGTAGTTTGCCATTGCTTTCTGAATGACCGGCCCCTATACCTTTTTAGAAAAAACCAGCACCGCCGTGTTTCGAACCCGGGTATACGGGCTCACAAACCGCGTTCGCAAGCCCTTAGCCACAGGGACTTCTATTATATCACCTAATAATTTTGTGAAAAATTTAAAAAAACAAAACATGTCCAGCTGGGACCAGAACCCCGATCTCCCGCGTGACAGGCGGACAGCTTACGACTTACGCTAGTGAGAACACAATGCTTGTTCTGCAAAGATATTTATATAGTAAAGCCGCCGTTTTGGGTTTGATGATCGTAACATTTTCGCCTGTTTTTCAACCACAATTAAAGCACGTTAGCGATAAAACTTTCCAAATTTCTGAAAAATCTGATGCAGAATTCGAAGATCCATCTACAATTGATGGTTTTCTATTGAAAGCGACAGAAAAAAAAAATGAATTACGTGTCAGCGTGTCTTCCATTTTTCTCCGCGCGCGAGGTTGGTCACAACCAAATGGGTCAAAGGCGGATTATGAAAACTGACTTCAAAAATATGTTCCGTCATGTTAAATGATTAAACAATAGTACAAGTATACAAATAAGTTATTAATAATCTTTAAATTTGTGTTCTCTTTAAGTTTAGTAGGTCAGATTGCACGTTTTGAGTGTTTGAAAGTGAAAGTGTAACATGCCATTGCGATCGATACGCGCATGCGCATGCCATGCATTTCTCCATTCACAAAAATACGCTTCGCCGAAAATGTTTATCATCCACAATTTAAGCAAATCGGCAATAAAACTTTCCAGATATATTTAAAATTGTAGGCAAAGTTCAAAAATACATCTATAATTGATGATTTTCTTTAAACAGTGCCAGAATAGTGTTACAAAGTGTACATGCCAGTCGGATCAATATGCACAAAGAACGAAAACACGCCTTCGCAGAAAATGTTTTTCTCCACAATTTAAGCAAAGTCAGTGATGAAACTTTCCAGATATATTTAAAATTGTATGCAGAATTCAAAAATACATCTATAATTGGTGATTATCTATAAACAGCCCCCCCCCCCCCCCCAAAAAAAAAATTAATTACGATAAGTATAGAATATATTTTTTTTATATAAAAGGTCATGATGATTTCAACCAATCGCCATGCACGGAATATTAAGCAAACCTTTCCTGGAACGCCCAGAATGATGTGTGTTATTGTCACGTGAGATTTGAATGAATGAATGACGTTGAAAGAATGCATGGTAAATTAGACAGCGATTTCCGGGATGAGATTTTCAATGGCGATCTGACTCCGTACATGACTTTTGTTTTTACTTCGGGTAATGGCACGATGGAACAAGCTAATATTAGATATTCACATCTTTGTGAAGGTGAGACGAGTTGCGTTTTTTCATACTATTCACCCGTAAGTGGAGCTCTCCAATGTGTCCCTTTCCTCCACCAGCGACACCCGCTGGTGTCTGCGTGTCTATGCGTGCGAGATTGTTTCAAACGGTCATATGAAAACTGACTTCAAAAATATGTTCCGTCATGTTAAATGACTACAAAATAGTACAAGTATACAAATAAATTATTAATAATCTTTAAACTTGTGTTCTATTTAATTTTAGTAGGTCAAATCGCACGTTTTGTGCGCTGAAAAGTGTAGCGCAATCGATATGCATCGCCCGTCTGACCCGTGGGTTTCCAATTCACAAAGTCACATCTTCGCAGAAAATCTGTTTTTCAACCACAATTCGAGCAAGTTTAGCGATGAAACTATGCTGATTCAGCGGCAATATTTTATAAGGCAATTAAAATTCATATTAAACAAAGACATCTATTGGATTCATCGATTCCGATAAGGCGCGATTATTCCGCTGCCTCTGTCGGATGCGCTCCCCGGCAGTCGGCAGCTTGCACAGATCCACTTTATTCACAAACTTCCAGTTTCTTAGTTCTATATAATATTTTAGTTCATAATGTTTAATAGTTTCTATTATATCACCTAATAATTTTGTGAAAAATAAAAAAAAAAATATGCCCAGCCGGGAAGAGAACCCCGGTCTCCCGCGTGACAGTCGGATTGTTTACAACTACGCTATCGAAAACACAGTGTTTGTTTTACATAAGATTTTTATATAGTCAAGCCGCCGTTTTGGGTTTCATGATCGTAACATGTTCACCTGTTTTTCAACCATAATTAAAGCAATTTTAGCGTAAAACTTTCTAAATTTCCGAAATATTTGATGCAGAATTCAAAGATCCATCTACAATTGATGGTTTTCTATTGAAAGCGCCAGAAAAAAATTATTTACGGTTCAGTTTCTGTTTTCATTTTTCTCCGCGTGCGAGGTTGGCGAAAGTTGGTCTCAACCAACACGTGTCATAAGCGGATTATGAAAACTGACTTCAAAAATATGTTGTCACATTAAATGATTAAAACATAGCACAGGTATACAAAAAAATTATTATTAATCTTTAACTTTAGTACTTTAAATTGCACGTTTTGAGTGTTAAAAAGTGAAAGTGTACATGCCAGTTCGAACGATATGCGCATGCGCATCCGCCATGGCCCAGCGTTTCCCCATTCATGAAAAGCACATCTTCAAGGAAAATGTTGATTTCATCGACAAATCACGCTTGTTTTGTGATGAAACTTTCCAAATATATGTAAAATTGCATGCAGAACATGAAAATTCATCTAAAAGTTATGCCTGTCTATTATGAGCGCCAGAATAGTGTTACAAAGTGTACATGCCGGTCCAATCATTCCGATGAATAATGCGCAAAGAACGAAAACACGCCTTTGCAGAAAATGTTGATTTCATCCACAAGGGGAGCACATCTCGTGATGAAACTTTCCAAATATATGTAAATTTGCATGCAGAACTTGAAAATTATCTAAAAGTTATGCCTGTCTATTATCAACGCCTTTAAAAAATTAATTACGGTAAGTATGAAATATAATGTTATTTATATAAAAGGTGACGATGATTTCAACCAATCGCTGTGCACGGCATATTAAGAATACTTTTCCTGGAAAACCCCGGATGACGTGTATTATTGTCAGTGAGATTTGAATAAATGAATGACGTCGAAAGAATGCATGGTCTGAACTAGCACGAACTGAGAGACACGGTGAATCATGGCTACATGATTCCGTATATGATTTAATTTCGGTTTTCATTTCCGGACGCGGCACGATGGAACTCGCTAGTCTTACCTTCACAAAATTGTGGATGTCTCCACTTAGAATTGACATACAGTTACCGTCTTGACAGACGATAGTTTGTTACATTGTGCTTCAAAAAAGGATTAATAACTACAACCCATGGCAGTGGCGAATGCAAGTGTTAAGGCCAATTCGCGCTGTAAATGTTCGTCCACAGTGGATGCATGATCCAGAAGTAAAATCACACAAAGATCTAAACAGATCGCCGACCTATCAGCCATATTTGACCGGAAACACATACCCCTAAACCAGGGTTGCCAGATCACCGTGATCACCAAAAAAAAAAAAGCCAAGTCACGAAATTTTTAAAAAAAAACCTAAAAAGCCAAACATTGCCCAGTAAAAACATGTATTAAAAATATATTTACATCATATGAAAAGCTCTTCTTCAAATAAGTATTCCTCTTCATTGTTGAGAAATTCAGTACAGGATTCATTAGAATATACGAAGTCTATATGGAAGGGGCTGAGTATCAGACACTTAAACTTAAAACAGGCTATACAGACCTACATCTGATCAATTACTACTGTCCAAGTGACCGCCCACAGGCACTGGACACACTACCATTAAGAGAAAAAATGATTGTGTGCGGCGATTTCAACAGCCACTCGCAGAGTTGGGGCTATGATCACATGGACCAGAGAGGAGAGAGACTGGAAGACTGGCAGGATGAGAATAGATTCATCTTGGTTAACAAGCCGTTCGACCCACATACTTTCTACTCGAGATCATGGCACTCTACAACTACACCTGACCTGGCTTTTCATTCACCAGACCTGGAGTGGAACATTACACGAATTGTTGGGAAACAACTTGGTGGCAGTGACCATCGACCAGTCTTTCTAACTGTAGAAAATGAGCTTGTAAGTGAAAGCAGCACCCTCTCGAGGTGGAACTACAAGAAAGCAGACTGGGCAGTGTACAAGCATCGCACCAGCATACTGGTTAGAAACCTGAACACTGAGAAAGACATAAATAAAGTAGTTGAAGAGTTTGGGAAATGCATACTACAGGCAGCGCGAGAAACAGTACCAAGAGGAGCCCGTAAACAATATAAACCCTACTGGAGTAGTGAACTGGAACAGTTGCATAATGATGTGGAAGTGTGTAGAAAGCAAGCAGAGGCCACACCCAGCCAAGAGCACCACAATAAATTCCAGCATGCAAAAGCCAAATTTCAAAGGGCCAAGCTGCAGGCTAGACGGAAAAGCTGGCAGGAGAAAACGGAGTCTCTGAACTTTGAAAGAGACACAAGGAAATTGTGGAAGCTAATAAAACAGCTTAATGACGAGGGCACAGGGAGAAACTCAAAAATTGCGCTACATAAAGATGGAAAAATCTTAACAAGAAAGCAAGCAGCTGACCATTTTGCGGACTCATTCGCACAAGATAACAATATCAAAATTAGTCCAGAGAAACAACAAGAGATTCGAGAGAAACGACAACATACAGGACAGAAGGAAATAGTACATGAGGTTCTGGAGGCACCCATCACAATCAGCAAACTGGAGCTAGCCATATCAAAACTGAAAATGAGAAAGTCACCAGGAGCTGATGGTATCTCCAATGAAATGATCAGGAACCTAGGAACAGAGGCCAAAACAAAGCTGTTGCAGATCTTCAATAACAGCTGGACCTTAGGCAGTGTTCCACAAGCCTGGAGAGAAGCAATCATGATACCACTCCTAAAATCAGGGAAAGATAGTTCCATTGCCTCTAGCTACAGACCAATTAGCCTCACCAGCTGTCTCTGCAAAACACTGGAGCGCATCATCAATCACAGACTGCAGTGGTACATTGAAAGTAAAAACATCCTTGTGCCACAGCAGGCTGGCTTTAGGCAGTGCTACTCTACGGAAGATCAGACAACCTACCTCTCTCAAGAAATTGAGGATGCATTCCAAGAGAAGAAGCTGGTGCTTGCGGCATGGGTAGATTTGAAGAAAGCCTTTGACAAAGTCTGGAAAGAAGGTCTGATGAATAAACTGAGAAACTGCAAAGTCAATGGAAGAATGTACAAATGGATGAAAGCATACTTGCACAACAGAAGAGCCCGAGTACAGATAGACGGACTAAAGAGCAAGAAAGTACTACTGCGTCATGGAGTTCCCCAGGGCGGAGTATTGTCCCCCACACTCTTTCTAATCTTCATCAATGATCTCGTTGCTAATCTACCGCATGGAATTAAAGCCGCAATATATGCCGATGACCTGGTTCTATGGAGCACAAATGAACATGCATCAGTGGCCACCAGATTACTACAAAGAGCTGTAGATACATTTGTTGCATGGGCAAATAGATGGTGTGTCAGCATAAACACTGACAAGTGCAGCACCACCCTATTTACCCTCTCTCCAAAACAAAAGGCAGGGACCATCCAGATAAATGGAACACCCCTACGAGAAGATAAAGAACCAACATACCTTGGAGTAACATTTGATGACATGGAGAAAGCACATCAACAAAGCAGTAGCAAAAGCCAGAAGGAAAATAGCCATCCTGAGAAAGCTAAGTGGAACCACATGGGGAGCCAGTGGGAAAATACTTAGCAAAGTTTATCAACAGAGCATATGACCACACCTGGAATACGGGTCAACTGCATGGTGTTCAGCATCAAAAACCACATTACAGGAGCTAGACAGGGTGCAAAATCAAGCTCTTAGAGTCACCACAGGAGGGATGAGATCAACCCCTATAGTAGCAATGGAGAAGATGGGGAGGACACAAGCACTGAGTGAGCGCAGAGATACGAAAACGCTAATACAAGCAGAAAAGTTCCTCAGCTTGCCAGGCCACCCTATGAAGAACAGATTTGAAAACCTAGCTACGGGGCGGCTGAAAAGAAGTAGTTTCATCCACCAGGCCAAACAACTCTGCAGAGAAACCATCGATCTTCCCACAGTTGGTATCCCCCTGACAACTATTCCAAAGCGAACCCCGTGGAAAGATGAACATAGACCATCGCTACAAATCCAGACAAAAGTGAGAGGAATATTTGACAAGGAAGAACAGAACAGTGTACAGCGCAGAACAGCCACTCTCAGCTACCTTGATGACGAATACCCACAGGATCTCTGGATCCGAGTCTAAACAGATGGGTCAGCACAAAATTCTGTTCGAAATGGAGGAGCGGGAGTGTACATAGAATACCCAAATAATACTAGAGACATGGCCAGAGTTCCAACAGGAAAGTACTGCCATAACCATGATGCTGAAATTGAGGCAATTAAGATAGCCACAGAGAAATTACAACATACCAGCCATGGTACACAACCTGTGGTGCTATTGACAGATGCAAACTCCGTAATAGAGGCGCTCCTGTCGGGGAAATTGCCAGTTCTGAGGACACTACTTTCTGAACTTAGCAGTCAGCGTAAGGTCACCATACAGTGGATACCATCCCACTGTGGAGTCCCCGGAAACGACAGAGCTGATCGATTGGCTAAGTAAGGAGCAAAAGAAGAACAACCTGATGTGCCCATTACATACCACCAAAAGAAAAGAATGATCAAATCAGTCAGAAGGCCACCATACCTTACTCAAGACGACTACCACATTATGGACAGACCAGAACAGGTCATTCTTCTGCACCTCAGAACAGGACACAATAGATTAAGCAACCACATGTATACAAAATTCAAGATTGGTGACTCAGCCATGTGCACATGTGGATTGGCGTCGCTGACAGCAGAGTCCATACTCCAAGACTGCCCAAAATATAACATATCCAGGCGAACCTTCTGGCCTAGAGAGACAACAGTGGAAAATAAACTCTATGGACCGCTAAGTGAACTAAAAAAGACTGTTAGATTCATACAAGAGACAACATTGCAGTTATAAACATAATTCAGGCGAACGAAAGAAGAAGAAGAAGAAGTATCCCCTCAAACGTGTGATTATTGATCGAATAAATTTAGAGCAGAGTGAAATGTAATGTAATGTTGTGATTCTAACTTGTGTTGTTAAAGACGTTTCAGCTGAAGGTCAAGCCTGAAGACATGACGACAAACAGAGACATTACGACATTTACAATTAAACAAATTTAAATATAATAACCACATTTCAGTGTTCTGGCCAGGCAACTTGTGATACATTTTGTGCATTTTGGTGTGAACAGCTAGAAAAACGGGGGTCTGCATATTTTTCATCGAATAGAGGTGTGTTCAAATCTGTGATCGAAGAAAATGAAATTGTAGCAGCTACTATGAGCAAACCACAAAAACCTTATAAATTTAAGGAAAAGCAAAAGGGCAACCTACCACAATGACCATATTGCAAATTTCAACAACCACAATTTGCTTTGTGCGATAAAAATCCTAATTATCCAGCACACTTAGAAATGGTGATAAGGAAACAGCAAACTAAGAGAGAAACCTTTCGACGTGCTGTAAAATGTTTTTTTTTTTGCCATTATTTTGGTCATTATTCCGCTGGCTGTACTGGAAGAAAAAGGTGGAAAGCAGCGAATGCAGTGCTAGTTGAGTCATCATCTGAGAGTGAGAGTGATGTGGAAGAGATGTGTGAGAATGATGAAAATATAGTAGCAGCAATTGATGTAATGAATTACAGTAAATGTACAACATGCCATCAGTTCCATGAGAACGGAATGCTTGAATGTGGGCACACTGTGCCGTTTTCTAGCGAAAACGCAGTAGCCTCCAGAGGCAGTTTAGAGTTCCACCACGGAATAGTCAATGACATGCCATGTAAACTCCTTCTCGATAGTGGCAGTACATTAATCGGTCTGAGAAAAGAATTGGCCAAACCAGAAGATTATACGGGAGAATTTGTTAACTGCCATACTTTTTCAGGCAGCATAGAAAAGTACCCGTTAGCCAGAGCCAACATAAACACCCCTTTCTTGACTGGCACTTTCACGTGCGCGGTTTTGAATAACCCTTGTACGGACTTGATAATCGGCTGTTTGCCACAGGTGAAGAAATGTACCACCGGAGAGATAGCAGCCTGGAGAGAAACCTTTTTAAATCAGACTAATGCGATGACTAGGTCGAAAACTAGTAAAGAACAAGACGACCTACAAACAGAAAGGTTACATCTAATTTCACCCAGTGGTACAGTGGACAACAACACCACACAAGAGTTTATACTAGCGCAACTCGCCGATCAATCGATATCTCCTTATTTTAGATTTCTAGGTCAAAAACCCAAAACGACCAAAAATACATCATGGGAGTTTAGACTTAAGAATGGTATTCTAACAAGAACATACAAGAGAGACAACCTAGAAATCCAGTAAACGGTTCTTCCAACGAAACATCGTCAAACAATCTTACGAATTGCTCACGATTCGCCGTTTGCTGGCCATATGGGATACGCAAAGACCAGAGCCAGAGTTTTAGCACATTTCTACTGGCCGAAATTTTGTAACGACATAAAACAATATTGTCGATCTTGTACTATATGTCAGCACCTAGTTAAGAAAGGTAAACATGTCAAAGCAGAGGTACAACCCACCATACTAGCCTCTAGACCTTTTGAGTGTGTTGCTGTGGACATAGTTGGACCACTCAATCATGTATCCAGTAAAGGAAATCGCTATATTTTAACTCTTGTTGATTTCTGTTCCCGGTGGCCAGAAGCTGTGGCCTTAAAATACATCAGTTCCAAAGATGTAGCTAACGTTTTTCGACACCTTTTCTCCCGCTTCGGGTTCCCCAAAACCATCTTATCCGATCCGGGAACTCAGTTCATATCAGCTGCGACGCAAGCTTTTACAAAATTGCTAGGAATTAAGCAATGTTTCACAAGCCCATATCGACCAGCTGCGAATGGTATTGTGGAGAAGATTAACGGGGATCTGAAACATATGCTGGCGAAGGTAACGGCAGAGAACCTATCAAACTGGGATACACTGTTACCAACAGTGCTGTTTGCCTACCGAGAAGTCCCACAAGCAAGTACAGGCTTCTCACCATTTGAGTTAGTTTACGGGGCGAACCCAAGAGGACTCCTTCAAATCTACCATCAGATGATAACAGACACATCAGACACTCCACAACCGTTATCACCATACGAGGTAGTCACAGAGCCACGCGATAAAATTATGAAAGCGTGTGTCTTAGCTAAAACATCGTTGGAACACAAAGGTGAGATGTATCACCATTATGACAATAAAGGTGCAAAAACCTTGCAGCTTGAGCCCAATCAGGATGTTTTGTTACTATTACCAGATAAGAGTGACCTGTTATTGACCTCATGGCAAGGGCCGTTTAAAGTGGTGAGAAAGATTTCAGAGGTTGACTATGAGATATCCTTGAATAACAAACTCAAGATATTTCATATCAACATGTTAAAGCCTTATTACAGAAGACAAGAACAGGAGACAGAAGACCAACACAACGCAACCACACCAGTCAACCAGACTCCCGACAAACAGGTGACAAACACAATAGTGAACTATGTAGAAGACGAACATATTTCAGCCACAGTGATCAACCAGACAGAAGAAGACGACTTTGAATTACCAGTACCGACTGTAGAAAGCACCACAGCCATTAGCAACATACATCTAGGGCCAAATATGACAGACGAACAAAAACAGCAGACAATAGCATTATTGACTGAGTACAAACACATTTTTTTTTCCAGACACACCGGGTAGGACAGATAGGATACAACACTCCATTGTTCTCTTAGATGATACTCCAATCAAATGTCGACCTTACTCTATCCATTTAAGCTGTAGGGAAAATCTAGATAAGGAAATTCTTAGTCTAGAAGCATGTGGGATAATCCAGAAATCCCAGTCTGAGTATACATTCCCGATAGTCTTAGTCAAAAAGGATTCCACCTTAAGACTCTGCATAGATTATAGGAAATTAAACACAATCACAAAAATTGATGCAGAGCCTATTCAGTCATGTGACGACCTCACCTTGAACATGTCATCATCTATTATCTTTTCAAAACTCGACCTAACGAAAGGCTATTGGCAAATCCCGACAGATAGAAATTCCGTTCATCTTACTGCCTTTGCAACACCTCTAGGTCTCTACGAGTGGCGTTTTCTTCCGCTTGGGCTTCGCAACGCACCTGCCACCTTTGTCCGCCTTACTAGGGAACTTCTGCATGGAGTCACAAATGTTCAGACACATATAGATGTGTCATAATCCCCCATTGCTATGCCGCGACATCGTTACGCCCGCCAGGCGAACACCAGTTACCTATTCACAGGTTTCGCTGACGAGAGAGAGAGTGACCGTCAGCGGTCAAGCCAGTACAATCGTGACGCATGCAATTCTCGCTGCGCTCGAATCCACAGGGCAAGCACTGTGAGCGGGAAACGCCAGACACGGCTAGGGTAGCGGACTCGACGGACGTTGTATGAGAGAGGCTCCTATGTTTCTGTGCCTGAATGTTGATTGCTCGTACGTCTTGTGAGAAGATGAAAGACTGCGTAGCTGTGGGTTTGAGTTTGTGAGTGCATTGATGTACTGTGTACTGCCACATGCCGAATTAGATTGTGTTGCACGTGAAGTGTAAATAAAACCATCTAAACTTAGTGTTACCGTGTGTCCAGTCAAATCATTCTGTACTTGTGTATGTCTCGCATATGTTAGGTCCAGCGAGCCAGATTCATTAGATTGTAAGAACCTGACATGTGTGAACGTGGGGGATCGTCCTCATTGAACATACTATCGTAAATTACATACATTTGAATGTTTTAACGTGGAAAAACATCAATGATTGTGTAATCTAAGTGTAAGTGATGTACCATCATAGTTTTTGAACGTTTAAACATGGCTAACGTATCTTCGTGAAAGTAGTTGTGTACAGGAAAAAGCGCGTGGAAGCAGAAAGTTCAGGAAAGAAAGTAACTTGTGAAAATTGTTGAATGACGACGTTACGACCAACAATAACACTCAACGACATACAAACCTAACCAAAACTTAACTGACAAGCATACACATCACACAAACATAGATTCTAATTTATTTCCTTCCAAAAGTAAACAGGTTTTCTGTGCCACCTGAAACTGGTACCCGTAGAGGTCATTTGTCCTTGCAGTAACGACCCTACAGTTCCTGGCCCTGGTTTTCACATTCTTCATTGTATCCAGAGCGCTTGAGTATTATCTTTTTATATACTTTTGGATGCAAATTTAGGCACGCGCTGTAAGTTCAAAAATATTGTAAAAATTGTTCACATTACTAACACTTTATAACAAAATTGCCTTTGTGAGAATTCATTGTCATTGAAACATTCCATCATGTCGTCTCTAAACGACTTCATTGAGATGGGTTTAAAAGTAAAGTTAACTGGTGATGAGTTGACAAAATGGAGTGAGACAAAATATTCAGAACACCTCCTAGCACAGGAAAAGGCTAGAGAACGCGAAGACAGAGCGGCTGAAAGGGCGGCAAAAACTAAACAAGCAGAAATAGATGCTGAATTAAAAAAAGCAGAAATCTCGGCTCAAAGTAAACGTGAAGAGCTCGAATTACAACTGAAGATTAAGCAGCTTGAAGCTGAAACAGCTGTTGAAAAAGAGTCTAAGAAGTCTGAAAGACTGGAAAAAGAAAACCAGTACAAAAAGTACCAAGGTATTGTCAGAAATTACACCTCGGGTGATTGTATAGCAGCCTTCACCCAGAACTTTGAAACTTTAATGGACCACTACCAGATCCCATTATCTGAGTGGAACATCATTTATATGAGAAGTTTATCAGGGGAACCTCTAAAAGTTATAGAGACTATCCCTAAAGATCTTAGAAAAGATTACCATTACATAAAGTCAAAAATTATGTCACATTTCCTGTTAGATGAAGCAGGCTACAGAGAACAGTTCAGTAAATTAACTCCAAAACCTACTCAAACGTTCTCTGACTACATCTCTGTAGTACAGGATATATTTACTAAATGGCTTTCAGCAGCCAAAGTTAATAATGACTTTAACAAATTGAAAGATCTCATCCTCAGGGATAAACTCATCACATCCCTTCCATCATCATTTTCAAAATTTCTACAAGAGAGTGAGTGTGTGAATGTAGAGCAGATTGAGAAACGTGGGTCGGCTTATTTTACAGCCAATAAACATTGTTTTGCTAGTGGGGCAACTGACATAAATTTCGTAGCAGCTGCTAGCTATGATAAACCAAAATCAGATCCCTACAATAGGCAAAGAAAATTTAAGCCTACTACTGAGAAATTCCATCAATGTAGGTTTTGCCAATTTCCACACCACCAGAATGAGATGTGCGACAAGAACCCTGCATATCTAACATCCTTGCAAAACTACATAAATAAACAAGATAAGGAACGAAGAAACTTCAAACGGCTAACCAAATGCTTCCTTTGTAAAGCGTATGGCCACTGGCGTCATGCTTGTAAAGGGAAACAGATGACCAGGAAGGCGAATGCCGCCTTGTTTGATAGCTCTTCATCAGATGAAGAACATCTTGAAAATCATCCTGTGAACTCAGCACAGGCCATAGATGTATTTAATCCACAAAAATGTACCATCTGTGATCAGTTCCATGAAGATGGCCTATTAACATGCGGCCACTAGATACCTACTGCCAATGAGGAATCTAATTTGGTAATAGATTCCAAAGGCAGAATTAACATCCACCATGGGTATGTGAATGGCAAGCCTGCTACAGTCTTACGAGACAGCGGAAGCACTCTTATAGGTCTTAAAAGAGATTTCATAGTGCCTACAGACTATACAGGCAGGCACGTAACATGCAGAACATTCTCGGGTAATATCGAGAAGTATCCATTGGCATATATTGAGACTCCATTCCTCACTGGGAAGGTCAAATGCACAGCATTAACCAATCCTTGTTGCGATGTTATCATTGGTAACCTTCCCGAAGTGAATGATATGCCTCATAACACCATAACATTTGTATGCATTGATGATAATGTAACATCATCTCCATCTAATGTCATCATGGAAAGTGTGTTATCATCAAAAGAATGTATGCTAGCTAATGCAGCACTACCATCACATGAAATCATTGATCCAATTGTTGCACCACCATCTCATATCATTGAAAATGTGAACGCAGTAACTAGATCTGCTGCTAGAGTGCAAGAACAAATTGATCAAAGTGAGGCGATAGAAATGCTAAGCCCAGTGTTACTACCTCCTAAAACCACGAAGGAGAACTTTGTAACAACCAAAAAGGCTGATCCTTCATTATATAAGTATTTTAATCTGATAGGCCAAAAGCCGAGGTTAACTAGGAATGCAAGATGGCATTTTGTGCTGAAAAATGGCATCCGCACTAGGTACTATACCAGAGGCGACACCACCACAGAGCAAACTGTTTTGCCAGTAGAATACCGTAAGCAAGCCTTACATCATGCCCATGATATACCTCTCGCAGGGCATATGGCGTATTCAAAGACCAGATCTAGATTGTTGACAGTTTTATTGGCCAAAATTCTGTAATGACACTAAACAATATTGCAGAAGTTGTGACATCTGCCAAAAACTGGTGAAAAAGGGGAAGCACCCACAGGCTGAATTACAGGTTACAAATTTAGCCAGTCGACCCTTTGAGAAAATATCTGTCGACATCATAGGTCCTCTAAATCATGTAACATCTAGAGGAAATAGATTTATAGTTACAATAATTGATCTAAGTAGCCGCTGGCCTGAAGCTATTCCTCTTAAAAACATAACTGCCAATGATATAATGGAAGTTTTCTTCCATGTATTTGCAAGAATAGGGTTTCCTGACACTATCCTATCCGACCATGAAAGCCAATTTATTGCAGCATCCACTCAAGCTTTCACCAAAATGTTAGGCGTGAAACAATGTTTCAACTCACCGTACCCTCCTCACTCGACTGTGTTTCTGTGCCTGAATGTTGATTGCTCGTACCTCTTGTGAGAAGATGAAAGACTGCGTAGCTGTGGGTTTGAGTTTGTGAGTGCATTGATGTACTGTGTATAGATTGTAATATTCACCTTGTGATGGCCACATGCCGAATTAGATTGTGTTGCATGTGAAGTGTAAATAAAACTATCAAAACTTAGTGTTACCGTGTGTCCACTCAAATCATTCTGTACTTGTGTATGTCTCGCATATGTTAGGTCCAGCGAGCCAGATTCATTAGATTGTAAGAACCTGACAGATTATATATGCATTCATACAACAGACTGGACAACACATCTACAAACTTTGAGACTCGTCTTCGAGAGAATAAAAATGTTTGGACTAACAGTAAAACCAACGAAAGTCGAGTTGGCATTGGAGGAGATAGATATCCTTGGCCATACGATATCCAAGGGCCAGTTAAAAACCGACAACAAAATTATAACCACAATCTTGAATCTCACTATTCAAACAACAAAGAAACAAGTAAGGGGCTTGCTGGGGTTAGTAAATTACTACAACAAATTTATCCCCAATTTGGCACAAATAACATGTGTATTTTCGGATTTGTTAAAATCTTCTGCAAAGATAAATGTGCAAGATGCTACTTTACTAAGTGCTATGTCAGAATTAAAGTCCCTTTTCAGTAATGTCCCTATCCTACGCTTACCTAATCCTAAGTTACAATATATCCTTAGATGTGACGCCAGTGCGACTACAATCTCTGGTGTACTGCTTCAAGAACATAAAAAGATCCTTCATCCAATCTTGTATGTCAGTCGCAAACTTACCACAGCTGAATCACGTTATGATGTCTCTCAACTGGAAGCTCTCGCAATCGTATATTGTATTACTAAGCTTCATTGATATTTGGCTGGAACTCACTTTGTCGTCGAGACCGACAACTCTCCGCTGTTAGTTATGGAGAAAGGCCTACCAAAAAATAACAGAATTTATCGCTGGGCCTTAATTCTCCAAAATTATTCATTCTCCCTAAGACATATTAAAGGAAGCAACAATAAACTTGCAGATCTGCTCACGAGACCTTCAAACATTGAAGTGATGCAGAAAGGAGATGAAACACTGCCGCAGTTACCTGCAGTTACTACTAATTAGTTCATATAGAAACTGTGCTAGTAATGGTAAGACAGAAGACACTGTAACATAAGTATCATTAAGTGAACTTACCAATAACTCTAGTAGTGCCTGAACGCATGAACAGTGTATTGATAGTCATCTAGTGCGTATAAACTGTGATACTATTGTGAACAGATTGTGACACGGTACATCGTCACATAAGTTGCAGTAAAAATTGTATATAGACTATCGTAAGGAAGGACCAAGAGTAACGACACATCGTGATCACCATCGCCTGGACCTACGATTAGTTAGATAGTTAGATTAGTATGTAGGATGTCTATGTATGTAACATGTATATATTATTCTTCTTCTTCTTCTTCAGCGTTCCGAGCCATTGAGGTTTATTGTTGTATAATATAATTTTAATGAAGCTGCACTAAAGCAATCTAGTGGTTCATCATAGTAGAAATAGTAGTAATAGAAGAACCACTAATAATTCAACTGATAGATTGTTTAAAACAGTTGTAGCAATAACCATCATTTAATTAGGTTAGAAACATTTACAACTAGTGCTTAGATTTAGAAATGTAGATACTATATAACGCATTTCTAAATCTTCTGCTAATCAGAATGTAGTCAATCTAGTTTCTAATTCTGCTATAACGACTCCTCCATGTCCATAATCTTCTAGGGTGTAGCTTAAACCAGGTGTTTTCTATGATCATTTCCTGTTCTTTCCCCACTCTACAACCCTGTATCCACTTTCATTTCTCTCTCCTAAACCATAGTTTCCTACTGTGTATCTATCACCTTGATTTCCTACTGTTGCATTGAAGTCCCCTATTATGATGTTTATTTCTGAATTTTCACATTTCTTTAAGCAGTCTCTTTTCATTGGCACCTTTCCGTCTTGACAGACGATAGTTTGGTACATTGTGCTTCAAACAGGCTTAATAACTGTCATATGGCAATAACTACGATCCATGGCGGTGGCGAGTGTGGCTGGTAAGGCCAATTCTTGCTGCAAATGTTTGCCCACAGTAAGTGCATGTGAAAACATGGTCATTTCCGCCATTTTGCACCATCTTACGTCTCTCACGCTCTGTGTGTGCTTTATCTGCAATAATTTTCTCCTTTGTCTTTATTCCATTTCTGATAGTTGCTCTCCATGCAACACGTTCAGCGGCGACGTGCTCCCAATGTGCATTATCAATGCCTGTATCAATCATGTCCCGCTTACACACATCTTTGTATCGTAGTAGAGGCCGACCCTGAGATCTCCTACCCGTCTGTAATTCACCAAAAAAGATGTCCTTTGGTATTCTACGATCATCCATCCTCCTAACGTGTCCTATCCATCTAAGTCTACGAAGACTGAGCATGGAATACACCGTCACACAACCTGATCTTTCCAATACTTCAGTATTTGTGATTTTGTCTTGCCACTTAATACCAAGTATTCTTCACAGACACCGCATATGAAAGCTGTTTAAACGTTTCTCTTGGCGTGAGTAAGTTGTCCAGGTTTCACTGCCATAAAGAAGAGTACTAAGGACACAGGCTTGGTAGACGAGGACTTTTGTTTTGGCAGTAAGCTTCCTGTTCTCCCAGACTCTTTTTGCTAACATGTTCATTGTTGTTGCTGCCTTGCCAATCCTGATGTTGATTTCCTGATCGAGGGATAATTTGCTATTTACCTCTGATCCTAGATATGTGAAATGGTCTACTATCTCCAGTTCGGCGTCGTCAATAAAGATTGATGGTACACCATGTGCACCTTGTGACATAATCTGTGTCTTCTTTTTTTAATTGTTAAACCAAATTCAGAACAAGCATTGGAGAATGCAGATAGTAGATG
Source organism: Cepaea hortensis (assembly GCA_963921405.1). Classification (NCBI taxonomy): domain Eukaryota; kingdom Metazoa; phylum Mollusca; class Gastropoda; order Stylommatophora; family Helicidae; genus Cepaea; species Cepaea hortensis. The sequence goes on along the minus strand of OY992897.1, from coordinate 73,451,701 downwards.
TTGTAATTCTTCCTCAGGGTGGGTCGTAATCGCAGCATCATCCGCAAAAAGCAACTCTCTGATTAGTACCCTGCTAATTTTGGTCTTGGCCTTCAATCTCTGAGCATTATAGAGGCCACCATCTGAGCGTGAGTGAATATATATACCGTAATCCTGATCACGAAAGGCATATTTCAGTAGAAGTGAAAAGTATATCCCAAAGAGGATGGGGGCTAGTACACAACCTTGCTTAACTCCACTCTTGATTTCAAACTCTTCTGAAGTTGAGCCATCAAACTTGATTATACCCTTCATGCCTGTGTGGAACGATTCTACAATGGACAGAAGAGTTGGTGGACAGCCAATCTTCTTTAGTGCTTTGAACAGACCCTCACGACTGACCAAATCGAATGCCTTTGTGAGGTCGATGAAGGTAATAAACAGCGGCTGATTTTGTTCCCGGCATTTTTCTTGCATCTGTCGCAATGATAATATCATATCAATGGTAGACCGGTTCTGACGGAAGCCGCACTGTGATTCGGGGTAGACTTGATCTCCCAGGACTTGAAGTCTGCGCAGGACAATTCTGGCAAATACTTTCCAAACAATACACAGAAGTGAGATACCCCTATAGTTGTTGCAGTCGCTCCGATCTCCCTTGCTCTTGTACAGCGTTATGGTGTTTGAATCTTTGAAATCCTGTGGGACTTGTCCTTCTCGCCAGCATAGCTCTATTAGCTGGTGGATCTGTAGAGCGAGGGTGTCTTGCCCACTCCTGATCACGTCTATTGGAATCCCATCCTTACCTCGAGCCTTGCCAGATGCAAGCTCTTTTATAGCACACTTAACTTCTGTTATAGTGGGAAGTGTGTCCAGGTGGTCAAGAGTTGGCAGGGCCTCTATGGCGTTGAGGGCATCATCCGCCAGCTTGGTCTCACTTGAGTAAAGCTCTAAATAGTGCTCGACCCATCTATCCATCTGCTGTTTCTTATCAGTGATGATTTCTCCAGTCAAGGTTTTCAGCGGTGCACTTCTTTTGATCATTGAACCACAGGCTTTCTTTATCCCTTCATACATGCTTCTGATGTTTCCCTTATCACTTGCGATTTGAATGGACTCACATAACTTGATCCAATAGTCATTCGCACACTGCCTGGCAGCCTTTTGTACACCCTTCCTCGCTTGCTTCAGCTCACTCAGAGTGTTACGCGTTGGTCGTTCCTTGTTTCTTAAGGGAGCTATCTTCTTTTTATCAATCAAGGGCTGCAGTATCTGGCTGTTTGCCGCAAACCAGTCCTGCCTCTTATGATCCACAGTGCCGTAAACTCCTACCGCTGTTTTATAAATAGTTTCCTTAAGTTTACTCCATTTATCATTTACTATACAATTTTCTGATGTATCATTGAAAGCGTCCTCAAGTTGCTGTTGAAATTCAAAGCACTTTCCAGGATCGTGAGTGTTAATAATATTAATCCTGGGGTTAGACTTGTGTTTAGCTGTGTAGATTCTCTTTGGTCTCAGTCTACCCCTTGCAACAACCAAAGAATGATCTGTATCACAGTCAGCACTGTGGTAACTTCGAGTTAATGATGTATGGTTCAGATGTTGTCTCCGTGTGATAATGAAGTCCAGCTGATGCCAATGGCCGGATCTTGGATGTTTCCATGTGACCTTATGCATCTCTTTTGTTTTAAAAAAGGAGTTTGTAATACATAGGTCATTTCTAGTGCAATGCTCCAGCAGCCTTTGCCCATTATCATTCATGCGACCGATGTTGCATTTTCCAAGGCACACTGGCCATGAACTCGAGTCCTTGCCCACACGAGCATTGAAATCACCGAGCATATAAATGTAGTCGGATTTTGGAACTACCTTGATCGCAGAGTCTAGCTGCTCATAGAACGTATCCTTCACATCATCAGAGGAAGTGAGTGTCGGTGCATATGCAGTGAGAATGGTCGCAAATCCACAAGAGGTTGCCAAGCGCAGTGATAATAATCTTTCATTACCTCCAGCTGGGATATCAATCATTCCCAGTAGCGAATTCTTCACTGCAAATCCCACACCGTGTTACCTTTTTTCTGCCTGCCCTCTTCCCTTCCAAAAAAAGGTGTAATTGTTTTCCCTGAGTGACCCTTCCTCAGCGAGGCGAGTCTCCTGCAGGCCGGCAATATCAATGTTAAGACGACTGAGTTCAGCATCAATCACAGCCGTTTTTCTTACATCGTCAATATTTGTCAAGTCAGTGGAAAATCCTGGACACATGGTTCTAACGTTCCAGGTTGCAAGCCGTAGCTTGAGGTTTCTATTATTCTTTTTATTAGTACCTGGTGCATTGGTTTTACAGCCTGCGATTCAGATTTTGTCCTAGCCCCAAGCACCCATTGAAGCAGGCAGGCTGTGGCGGATCAGCACCCAATTGGCCGGGGGCTGCCCAGCTTGAGGCTGGCGGTAGCTGATCAGTGACACCTGTAGGTGTCTCCCACCGTCAGAGGCAACGCGTGGCGCCCCATGTCTACGCCAACTGACAAGGACTTATAACCCGTAACAGTTGCCTCTCGCTTTGATTCCGAGACCGGTTAAGATCAGGGATGGAGTTATTGCCTCTCCATAGCACAAAGCCTGGGCTAAAATAAAGAAACCATGTGTTGCCCATGCAGCATGATCCCTCTCTCGGCCTGCCTAGTTCACTCCAGAGGAAGGTTAACACCTATACATCTGGAACAAGACAAGCTGCAGAAGCTGCCGGATCAGCAAAGCAATGCTCTAACTGTCCGCCTGTCGGAGCTTCGATCCTAGACCAGCTGCCAACCAAGGCTTAGGGCCTGGTCTGCCCTGCCATGACTTATTTTGTCTTTGGGTTGCATTTCCTCGCACCAGGATAAGACTAGTACCCTCCCAGTTGCGCTCTTCCGCCCGAAGCCGTTGGCACAATGTGGGGTGTCGGGTTTGGTAAGCGCCGCCCAACATTCGGCGCTGACAGAAAGCAGGTAGTACCGTCTACTGTCATACTGTAGTTCAGTCATATCTGACTAAGACCTGACATATTTTCCTATGTTAATGTACTGTCTATCTAGTGGATAATCATTTGAGCTTCTGTCCATCTTGTTTCGCACATCCCTAAAGCAGTCTCTATGTCATTATAAAATTCCTCTACACTATCTTCACTGGATTCGCCTATTGGGGCATATACTTGAATAACATTTATTTTAAAAGGTCTGCCACGTAATTTAACTAGTAGAACCCTGTCCAACACGGCCCAATATCCTTGAACAGATTTTGATGTTTTCCAGTCCAAAATAATTGCCACTCCCCTTTGTCGATCTTCACCTCCAGAATAAATAATCTTAAAATCTTCATCTATCTTGATGCCTGCTTCTGTCCATCTTGTTTCGCACATCCCTAAAATATTAATTTTGTTCTCTTTCCATTTCTTGTTTTATGATATCTAATTTTTCGTCGTCGTTTAGCATCCTAACATTCCATGTTGCTAATTTTAATGTCTTTGTCCTTGTCTTGCGATGATCAGTCTTTAGGCGAATCATAATGTACTAGGCACTTTTAAAGAGGTAGTTTGCCGTTGCTTTCCTCTATGGCAGTAACAATATTGTTCGGATGACCGCAGCCATTGTCTCGCAAAAGAGATCCTCTGCCTGCCGTCGCAAAACTTGAGACCATAACCAACAAATATCTGTCGGCTGCCCTCAACGTTTCATCCACCACCTGCCTTCCGTGGCTTCTTTTAAACTTTCAATAAACGAATACGAAATAACACCACATAATCCGCAGGAAAACACTAAAACAGCGTCATTCCAAAGAATAAACGCATCAGGTCGTCGCCATTTTACCGGATATAGGATTGTATATGTGTAGATCATAGATGCGGAAAGAGACTGAGCCATATGGGATTAAAACCTGCAATGAAGTTGGCCCGACCCTGTCGATTTTTAAATATGTGAATGTTGTACAGCATAAACTTTTCCAGTTTCACTATCACCATCCTGATAACAATTATATATCAATAATTGATCTTGATAGAAAATAAACCCAGTTGTAGTTTGTTTCACTCACAGTTTAATGTTACTACTGTTTTCCAAGTGTGTATGTGTACCTGATACATACGTACCTTGGTGGGGGCTTAATTTTATCCAGAGAAAGGAAATTATCAGGGGAGAAACCTGCTCTGCCTAACAGTTCATCAAAGGACATAAATCTTGGCATCTAACATTCTCCTTCCTACTCCTTGGGGATACCAAGACCAGCTACGTACACCTTATACGAGCCATTACCAGCTGTAATTTTGAGTATCCAGGGACTTAGTCTTTGAGCAGTCTAGACAAGATAAGTGTCTCTCTGGGGTCTGGAGTGTGAAGGATCTGATCTGACACCCATGACTAAACACCGGTGTGAGAGACAGTGAATTCTGATATTGGACGGCACGTCAGCAATATAAAATAGAAGCCACTTATGACAAACACCACGCAGTATGCCCAATTCCAAGCGTGGTTTGTGTTCTGTTGATACATTTTGCCAATTATGTTCCTTCTGGCTTCACATGTGACTCCCTTTAGTTTACTCAGTATGGCTATCTTACTTCCGCTTTGGTCATTGCTGTGCTTTGTCCATGTCAGTCTATCATCAAATGTGACTCCAAGGCATGTTGGTTCATCTTCTCTTAGAGGTATTCCATTCATCTGGATGATACCTGCCTTTTATTTAGGAGGCGCTGCTCTTGTCAGTGTTTATGCGGACACACCATCTATTTGCCCATGCAACTTATATGTTTACAGCTCTTTCTAGCAATATGATGAATATTCATTTGTACTCCATAGGACCAGGTCATCGGCGTACATTGCCACTTTTGTTCCATGTGGTGATTTAGCAACAAGGTCATTGATGAAGATTAGGAAAAGTGTGGGAGACAGGAGTCCACTTTTAGGAACACCGTGACGCAGTATAACTTTCTTGCTCTTGAATCCGTCTATCTGTATTCTGTTGTGAAAGTATGTTTTCGCCAATTTGTAAATTCTTCCAATCACTTTCTAATTGCTTAGTTTCTTCTTCTACACTGCCAAAAGCTTTCTTTAGATCTATGCATGCCGCAAGCATCAGTTTCCTATCTCGGAATGCATCCTCAATTTCTTGAGAAAGGTAGGTTTTCTGATCTTTCATACGGCAACACTGTCTGAAGTCTGCCTGCTGTGGCATAAGAACCACTGCAGCCTGTGATTAATGATGCATTCCACTGTTTTGCAGAGACATCTATTAAGCCCATTGGTCTGTAGCCAGAAGCACTGGAACTGTCTTTCCCTGATATTAGAAGAGGTATCATGATTGCTTCTCTCCAGGTTTTGGAACTGTGCATAAAGTCCTGCAGTAATTGAAGATCTGCAGCAGCTTTGTTTTGGCCAAAGTTTTTTTTTTATTCTTGATCATTTCATTGGAGAAACCATTGGTTCCTGGTGACTTTCTCATTTTCAGTTTTGATATTGCTAGCTCAAGTTCACTGAGTGTGAGTGTTCACTCCAGTACCTCGTGTATTATTTAATAATTATGTCCTGTATGTTGCCATTTCTCTTGAATCTCTGGGCTAATTTTGATATTATTATTTTGTGCAAATTAATTTGCAAAATGGTGGGCTGCTTGCTTTCCTATTAGGATGTTTCCGTCTTTAGTAGTGTAATCTTTGAATTTCTCCCTGTGCCCTCGTCAAGTTGTTTTACTAGCTTCCACGACATCCTTGTGTCTCTTTCAAAGTTCAGTGACTCCGTTTTCTCCTGCAAGCTTTTCAGTCTAGCCTGCAATTTGACCCTTTGTAATTTGGCTTTTACGTGCTGGAGTTTATTGTGGTGCGCTGGAGTGGGTTTGGTCTCTGCTTGCTTTCTAAATAGTGTAGTTATAGTGTGCCAAGTTCTCGAGTAAAAGGTATGTGGGTCAGATCGCTAGTTAATCAAGATAAATATTTTCTCATTCTCCCAGTCTATCTCCTGTCTAGCCCACGTGATCATAGTCCCAGCTCTGTGAGTGGCTATTAAAATCGCCACACACAATCATTTTTTTCTTTTAATTGTAATATGTCTAGTGCCTTTGGGGTGTCACTTGGACAATAGTAATTGATCAGATGTAGATTTGTACTGTACGTTTTAAGTTTAGTTTGATACTTGGCCCCTTCCATGTATACTTCAATCTGGGAAGCAGTGATGTTATTCTTTACAAGGGTCAGTATCTCAACCTTTCGCCTGTCTTTTCAATCAGCACTGGTAGCCTCTGATTTTGAAGGCTATGTGTTTGTTGAGGTGAGTTTCTCACAAGTAATATATATATTTACTTGTTCTTTATTCAAAACAGTTTCTAGCTCTATTTTTGTTGTTGCTGACGCCATATGCATTCCAGTACATTATTTTCAGTCTTTCTTTTGTATGGCCAAATGCTCTATACTCAGCTCCCCTGGCACCACAGGACATTCTAAGAAAGACGTCCAATCATTGTGGTTGGACCCTTTCAAGGCACACAGTTGGGGACTATACAATTTTTTAGTAATAGATATATATTGCTGTTGTGAATCTCTGGGCTGGTTGCCTCCGTCTTCAGCATATTACTTTTGCTAGAATTCACTGTGTTCTTATTCGAGTTTAGATATGTATGTTATGTACACACATGTCTGTGCACGTATGTACATAAATATACATCTAGAACAGACTGGTTTTACAGCACCAGAGACTTGCTGTCACCCCTTCTCCTGTTAGTTAAAACAGCTCTGCCACATGAAGGCCAGGAGTTGAACTTTTGCTGCCAGAGGTTCGGAATGCACAAGCCATGGGGTGTATTTTGCAAGGGTGCGAGATCACCATCAACTATGTCCCTGGCTGCTATTTCAGCACTTGGGAACCAGATGCATAGATGAAATAAACACTAGTGCATCAACCTTCAGAATTAAAACTGTCTTCTGGGGGATGTACAATAAACAATCTCACTATTGTTCATCAGCCTTCCTGCAATTATTTAATAAACCATCTCAGATGTGTACACTATCCTCTACAACTATTTTATTCACTATGACAGGTGCTCAAGATTACTCAGATTATCCAATACTGAAAATTTACAATGTGCATGTCATTTTATAAGCAATAATGGCCTGTTCTTATATGTCAAGAAATACCATCAGATTAGAAGTGAAAAGGAGTTAAAAATAAATTGATTCACTAATGTAACATTGTGCGTCAGAAAATAAGCAAATTATTTTCTCAACACATTTAAATATCATTTTCTTCTTATTCTTCTGTGTTCATCCGAAGTCTTTTTTTTTGGATGTGATTGTGTTGTGCCTGTTTACAGCGGAGCTGCAATACTGCGCCTTTAGGCTGACACATCCGATTTCTGCGGGCGTTTGTTAACCGGGTTAACCTTCCTGGGGTAAATATCACTTTTATACTAATCATTCAATCAGAATATCTCGCCTCTGCTATTTAATGTCTACATGGACAGAATATCCAAAGAAGCAAATCTTGACAGAACAGATTCAGAAAATTTAGAACTCTTTACTCCAGATGAAACAACTGATCCACAGGAAATAAATGAACTTCTATTTGCAGACGATCAGTGCCTGTTTTACAACGATGAGGGCAGACTACAACATCATATTAATAATCTGAGTTCAACCAGTAGCAGATACAATACGAGTATAAACACAGCCAAAACCGACGTAATGCAAGTTAGCAGATCGCCTAGTCCACTAAGTATACAGATAAATAAAACGACTCTGAAACGCATTAAAGAATTCAAATATCTTGGACATATGATCACAGAAGATGTCAGATTGGACAGAGAAAACGAAATCAGATGTCAAAAAGCTAGTGCACTTACATATCAACTATCACCCTTACTTAAACATCCAAACATACCCATGTCCGCAAAACGACAGATAATATACAGCATATTCACACCAACCCTATGCTACCAATTTCAAACCTGGACTGTATCCAAATCGCACCTTCGTAAAATCAACACCTGCGAGATGAGATGCCTGAGGAGAGCTGCCAACATAACAATCCAAGACCGAGTAAGAAATGTTGTTATCAGACAGACTGTGGATCAACACCTTGTGCCACATTTATTGAAAGGCAGAAGATCAAGTGGTTTCGCCATGTTGTTAGACTGCAACACCAACAACTACCATCACTGGCCTTACATCTAAGATCATCTGTGACAAGACCAAGAGCACGCCCAAGAAGACAATGGATTGACGACATCAAAGACATTGTACAATCACATGGAATGACACTATCCAGTGCCGCCCACCGGGTGCTGGAACGCAAATTATTTCTCCGCATTACGCTTGACGGCAGAAGTGGAAGATGATGATGATGATGATTCAATCAGATCAGAGGCCAAGATAACAGCTGTAATTTTCCAAGATATATAACAGCTTGAAAAAGTTTGTGAGCTTCCAAAAAGTAGAACTGTATCAAAATCTTGAGAAGGCTCAAAGAGAGAAAGCCATTACAAGCAAGTCACTAAAGTAAAGGACCGTTTAAGATGCCAGGAGGTGTATCAAAATTCTGACAATGCACAAGAGAAAAGCTGTTACAAGTAGGTCACTTAAGTAAATTACGTTTCAGATGCCAGGACCCGTGAAGGTTAACCCGGTCAACAAATGCCCGCAGAAGTCGGATGTGTCGGCCTAACGGTGCAAGAACGCAGCTCTGCTGTAAACAGGCACAACGCAATCACGTCCAGAAAAAAAAAAAAAAAAACTCAGGATGAACGCAGAAGATGATGCCAGGAGATGCAATGGGTATATGGTGCTAGCCCCACAACTTATAGACCAATCAGCACTCGAGGGGTGGGGTGATGTGGTCAGTATCAAGTGGGCTGTCTTTACTTCCCCAGACATTTCCTATGACCTGTTTTAGGATGGTTGACTCTGAAGCCCAGGTCAATGTTTTAGGATGGTTGACTTTGGAGCCCAGGTCAATGTTTTAGGATGGTTGACTCTGAAGCCCAGGTCAATGTTTTAGGATGGTTGACTTTGGAGCCCAGGTCAATGTGTTAGGATGGTTGACTTTGGAGCCCAGGTCAGTTTTAGGATGGTTGACTTTGGAGCCCATGTCAATGTTTTAGGATGGTTGAGTTCCCTGGGAAGGTTAACCCGGTCAACAAATGCATGCAGAAGTTGGATGTGTCGGCCTAACGGCGCAAGAACGCAGCTCTGCTGTAAACAGGCACAACGCAATCACGTCCAAAAATAAACTCTGGATGAACGCAGAAGAAGAAGAAGATGGTTGACTTTGGAGCCCAGGTCAATGATTTAGGATGGTTGAGTTCCCTGGGAAGGTTAACCTGGTCAACAAATGCATGCAGAAGTCGGATGTGTCGGCCTAACGGCGCAAGAACGCAGCTCTGCTGTAAACAGGCACAACGCAATCACGTCCGAAAAAAAAACTCTGGATGAACGCAGAAGAAGAAGAAGATGGTTGACTTTGGAGCCCAGGTCAATGTTTTAGGATTGTTGACTTTGGAGCCCAGGTCAATGTTTTAGGATGGTTGACTTTGGAGCCCAGGTCAATGTTTTAGGATGGTTGACTTTGGAGCCCAGGTCAATGTTTCAGGATGGTTGACTTTGGAGCCCAGGGAAATGTTTTAGGGTGGTTGACTTTGGAGCCCAGGTCAATGTTTTAGAATGGTTGACTTTGGAGCCCAGGTCAATGTTTTAGAATGGTTGACTCTGGAGTCCAGGTCTGTTTTAGGATGGTTGACTTTGGAGCCCAGGTCAATGTTTTAGGATGGTTGACTTTGGAGCCCAGGTCAATGTTTTAGGATGGTTGACTTTGGAGCCCAGGGAAATGTTTTAGGATGGTTGACTTTGGAGCGCAGGTCAATGTTTTAGAATGGTTGACTTTGGAGTCCAGGTCAATGTTTTAGGATGGTTGACTTTGGAGCCCAGGTCAATGTTTTCTGGTCGTTGACTTTGGAGCCCAGGTCAATGTTTTAGGATGGTCGACTTTGGAGCCCAGGTCAATGTTTTAGGATGGCTGACTTTTGAGTCCAGGTCAATGTTTTAGGATGGTTGACTTTGGAGTCCAGGTCAATGTTTTAGGATGGTTGACTTTGGAGCCCAGGTCAATGTTTTAGGATGGTTGACTTTGGAGCCCAAGTCAATGTTTTCGGGTCGTTGACTTTGGAGCTCAGGTCAATATTTTAGGATGGTTGAATTTGGAGCCCAGGTCAATGTTTTAGGATGGTTGACTTTGGAGCCCAGGTCAATGTTTTAGGATGGTTGACTTTGGAGCCCAGGTCAATGTTTTAGGATGGTTGACTTTGGAGCCCAGGTCAATAAACAAATAATCTGCACTTATGTGTATTCAAATACTTGATCACCGTACCAGAAGGAAAGCATGCTAATTACTTCACTGCCATGGCTAAAATAAACAAAGTTAACTATCCAAGTTAACTAGTGAATTGTGAAGTATGATAAACTAAAGTAAAAAAAAGAGTTTAAATTTTACACCTTAAAAGAACACAAACACAAAGCAAACAAATGTTACACTTATTCATAAAATCCCCGGACAGCTCAGTCGGTATCATTGTTTCCTTGTCAGGCTGTGGCTGTAACAGTTGCCAAAGTGCATGTGATGAACTAGCGTGGCAATATTATTTTGTGTGGGCTTCTAATCAGTTGTGATAGCCATCATTATTTGTAAATATACAAGATGAAATTATGGGCACACCTACACATTTGCATATACATAGTATGTAGCATATACATTACACAGAAATTGTTTACACAGGCTGTTAGGGCATAGAAGACCAACCAAGCAAATTCAGTTGGCCACCATCATCTTCATTAAGTTATCTACCAGAGATATTTTGGCACATGCTTTGTGGCTGTTCCTGTCAAGATCACTGTGATAGCCTGTTTGCTGTGATAGCTCATCATTAGAGATATAACGAGTGTTGAGTAAAGAGGAACACACAACCATAAACATCACATCCGTGAAAGTAAAGTGAAGGACCACCTTTCACACCACGAGATGGACTGGGGATATGGTGCTAGCCCCATATTTCTACACCAATTGGCATTCGATGGGTGATATGGTTGATTTGTTAAAGCGCAGTTATAACTGTGCAGTATTTTAGAGCTTACATAGGAAGTAAAGAGACATCAAAATTAATATTCTTAAGAAGTATCCTTCCTGTAAGCATTCTCCTGAGGTTCTTCACATGTCAAACTTAAGTAACAGAAGCACCATAGACATCACATTTCTAAGAGTTCTCTCGTGTGTTTCCTTGCCTTACACGAGAACATCAAAATAATTGTAAAAATACCACAGAAAACACATTTCTAAGAGCTCTCTTTTGTGTTTTCCTATCTTACATGAGAACATTACAATGCTACTGAGTGAGTGCGTGGCGCGACACTGTGAGCTGTGAGTTTCGTGTGAAATGCTTTTGAATCTGCCCAAGGTCTTTTGGAACGTGACTGCATGTTCTGAGCGATGGCAGATGGCTATGTCCCAGAGTTGACCGGTTTTTGCCTTATGCAGAAATGCGTGGCTGCTGGGCTTCTGGTTGACTGCCACTGCCATTGACGATGAACTGTATTTCGTGGACTGTGTGGGTGAACATCTAGGAAACATCCAGATGGGAAAATGACTACCGATTCCATCAGAAATGAACTGGGTGCTTTGTGGGGGACTATTGTGTTGACATTCTGGTGGCGGCATTATGCACAGTGTATCTGTGCGGGCTGTTATTTGTCGAGACTCCTGTCTTTTCCACTTTTCACATTGGGCAGTGGGGAGCGTTTTGTGTGATATTCACTGGCACAGGAATGGAGCATAATGGGGACGACCCATTGCTGTGAAGTTGGAACTGCGACTAACTAACTAACTAATTACAATAAGTGTAAAAACACCATCCATCCAACTAGCAAGATTGCCTAGAAGAAGCTAATCACACTAGAACATTACACACAATGATAAGACAGAGACAAATAGCATTCTTAGGTATTGTGAAGAGACATGAACACCTAAGCCAGCTGGCAGGGCTCATGGTGATGATGCTGTGTTCTCTTATGTCTCTTCATATGGCCAAATTGAGTAACAGAAGCACCACAGTCATCACACTTGTAAGGTTTCTCTCCTGTATGTGTTCTCAAATGGGCCTTCAGATGGGAAAGTGAGTAAAAGAAGCATCACAATCATCACACTTGTAAGGTTTCTCTCTTGTATATCTTCGCACATGATACTTCAAAGTGCTAATTTCAAGAAAATAAGCACCACAATCATCACATATGTAAGGTTTCTCTCCTGTATGAGTTCTCAAATGGTACTTTAAATTGTAAGCATAAGTAAAAGACACACATTTATCGCACTTGTAAGGTTTTTCTCCTGTATGTGTTCAGAATTTATAATGAAATTGGTCAATATCAGACTATTAAAAGAGGTGTGAGACAGAGATGTGTAATGTCTCCAGATATTTTTTCCCTGTACAGTGAAAAATTTTTCAGAAATATAGAAGATATGGAAGGAATCAACATTGAGGGAAGATACATCAATAACACTAGATATGCAGATGATACGGTCTTAATTGCAGACAATAAAAAGGACCTGCAACATTTAGTAGATGTGGCTGTTGCACACAGTGAGCAACTAGGGTTAGAATTGAATAGTAAGAAGACACAGATTATGGTCGTGACGTGGAAGAAGGAAATACCACAATGTGATATACGAGTAAATGGACATATTCTTAAGCAAGTTAATCAGTAAGTTATCTCAGAATAGTCATAACATCTGATAGGAGATGCCTTGAAGAGATTAGAACAAGAATTGCCACTGCGAAGGTAGCCTTTTCAAGATGAAAAATATACTGACCAATAAAAAGATATCAATTGAAACGAGAAAAACAGTATTGAGGTACTACAAAGAACCTGTACTTTTGTATGGATTTGAAGCATGGAAAATGAGTAGTCAAGCTGAAAAACATCTGATGGCTGTGGAGATGTAGTTTCTGCAGAGAATACCAAGGACAGACAGAAAATCCATTGAACAATTCCTTCAAGAAACAAATGAAGATCGTAAACTGATTAGAGTCATTAGACGCAGACTAAAATTTTTTGGGCATGTTATGAGAAGAAATTACTTGGAAAACTTGGTGATGACAACTGGCAAGATCGAGGGGAAGGGACCAAGGGGAAGACCGAGAAGTTAATACCTGGATGGCTTGGCCACGTGATATGGTTGAGACAGGAACACGGAGCTGATCCACGACTCTGGTGATCGAGTGAGATGGCAAAACATGACCGCCCAAGCTTAACGGCATCGCACATGATGGATGGATGGTGTTCTCTTATGGGCCTTCAGATGGCCAAGTTGCGTAAACGAAGCACCACAATCATCACACTTGTAAGGTTTTTCTCCTGTATGTGTTCTCTTATGTCTCTTCAGACTGCCAAGTTGAGTAAATGAAGCAACACAATCATCACACTTGTAAGGTTTCTCTCCTGTATGTGTTCTCCTATGGGCCTTCAGATGGAAAAGCTGAGTAAAAAAATCACCACAATTATCAAACTTGAAAGGTTTCTCTCCTGTATGTGTTCTCTTATGTCTCTTCAGATTGCCAAGTTGAGTAAAAAAATCACCACAATTATCACACTTGAAAGGTTTCTCTCCTGTATGTGTTCTCTTATGAATCTTCAGATGGGCAAGTTGAGTAAACGAAGCACCACAACTATCACACTTGTAAGGTTTCTCTCCTGTATGTGTTCTCTTATGGACCTTCAGATTGCCAAGCTGAGTGAAAAAAGCACCACAATTATCACACTTGTAAGGTTTCTCTCCGGTATGTGTTCTCCTATGGACTCTCAGAGTGCTAGTGTTAGTAAAGAACTCACCGCAAACATCACACTTGTAAGGTTTCTCTCCTGCATGTATTCCCATATGGTACTTCAGATTACTTTGCTTAAAAGAACCACCACAATCATCACACTTGTAAGGTTTCTCTCCTGTATGTGTTCTCCTATGGGCCTTCAGATGGAAAAGCTGAGTAAACAAATTACCACAATGATCACACTTGAAAGGTTTCTCTCCTGTATGTATTCTCTTATGACTCTTCAGAGAGGCAAGTAGAGTAAACGAAGCACCACAATCATCACACTTGTAAGGTTTCTCTCCTGTATGTGTTCTCTTATGGGCCTTCAGATGGCAAGGCTGAGTGAAAGAAGCACCACAATTATCACACTTGTAAGGTTTCTCTCCTGTATGTGTTCTTATATGGTACTTCAAACTGCTAGCTTGAATAAAAGAAGCATCACAATCATCACACTTGTAAGGTTTCTCTCCTGTATGTGTTCTTATATGGTACTTCAAATTGCTTGCTTGAATAAAAGAAGCATCACAATCATCACACTTGTAAGGTTTCTCTCCTGTATGTGTTCTTATATGGTACTTCAAACTGCTAGCTTGAATAAAAGAAGCATCACAATCATCACACTTGTAAGGTTTCTCTCCTGTATGTGTTCTTATATGGTACTTCAAACTGCCAGCTTGAATAAAAGAAGCACCACAATCATCACACTTGTAAGGTTTCTCTCCATTATGTATTATTCTCTTGTGGGTTTTCAGATTGCCAGCTCGAGTAAAAGAAGCACCACAATCATCACACTTGAAAGGCTTCTCTACTGTATGTGATCGCTTATGCTTCTTCAGACTGCCAGTACCAGCAAAAGAAGACACATTTTCTGACATTTGACAACAATTTTCATGTTTTACTGATGTTTTACTGTTGTTCTCAACCATTCTTGATTCTGAGTTGCTGTCCCCTGCCATTTCTGGAATGGTGCTACTCCCAGCTATGTCTACCATTTTACTGAAGCTGTGACACCTTTCTTCACACAGAACATCTGATAGTTCTTGTTTCACAACCTTCATGTCTATGCCGTCATATGTTCACTTTTGTGAATGCTCTTGCATGGAGAGGCAAAGACTACTTGGAGACCATATGCGTGCGTTTCTGAAACACACCAAAGTAAAAAAAAAATGAATAGCCTCTTGAATATACAAGGTATTGAACAGATGTGTATGTGTAATAAAACAGGCAAACATTGCAGCTATAGACAATCAATTTCAAGTGAATGAAACCCCCCCCCCCCTCTATGCGTCTCAACCTTGTCGCGGGGGGGGGGGCCTTTGGTGTCCCAGTAACCCCAAGAACATTGTTGACGGAAACAAAACTACATGTCAGACAGGCCTTGGGATAGGGACCAGACTAAGCGAGACACAACCTGCTGCTCTGCAGGTAGACAGGATAGCAGTCCAAATCTAAATCAGGCGCACGTTGCCGCTACTTTGTGGTCCAGACACATACTCTAAGGCTCCCAGTTGAGGGATATGGCTGAACGCCTCTAAGCCATAAACCCTCAGATGTGAGAGCAGGGCCGATACCCACCTAACGAAAAAAAAGGCGAGATGCTGAGCATGCTACATGCTCAGTTCAGATACTTGTTCGAAGGCTCTCATCTGGGGGATATGAGGGATCCACAAATGAGAGGGCCTGGCCATCTCTCGCTCACTGGTGCATGGAGGTAAGGTGCTAAGCCTGCAGCACATGTAGCCTACCTTGTGAACGAGAACAAAAGGTAGAAAAGGTTGCACGAAATGGTTACGAAAAATGTCTGTATCTATATTCACAGAGAGTGTTGTCAAAGTTGGAAAAACATCTCAATAACACGAAATGGAACACTTGGCTAGCGAACCCATTGCATGGTCCGAAGTTCAAAGCAAAAGCTTACCTAGTGGGTGTCGCCCACAGACTGACCATTCCTGGTATTTGCTTGAGCGTCCAGTGGCAAGCGAAATGCCCAATACATGGAAGTGAGGAATTAAAGCAGCCATGAGCAGGACGTGGCAACTCCTCGGGTGAGCCCAGTCTCAGAGCAATATGTGCCGGCTCTGCAATTATAAAAGCCTCCATGGATAGCGGGGGAATGCCTATGGTCTGCCCCTGCCATCTCTTGAGAGGTGACCATGATGTCGTTGACCGTTCTACCTTGACCAGCTGAGATGTGAGCGACCACACAGCAAAAAAAGTCTAACGTCTCTCGAAACCCCCGGAAGGCAAACCCATAAAAATGCCTGCTGAAGTCGGATGTGCTGGCTTATGGGTACAAATAAATCAGGCACAATGCAAAAAACGTCCGAGTGAAATGTCTTTCATGCTAGGAACAGCTCTGACTGACTAGTTTTCCGAATGTCCATAGCGCCCGGATCTATAGAGTCGTGCTCTGACTATATTGTCCCCGGGCACAGCGAAAAGCACAAGTACGAATTGAAAACTCGCTGAGTGGATACTGTCTGCAGACCGGTCTGGTTTGTGCGGGAATGGCCCAGGGTGAACGAAATGCCCAATATATTGAAGTGAGGAATTAAAGCAGCCATGAACAGGACGTGACGATTCCCTTGGTGAGCTCAGCACCAGGGCACTATGTGTCGGCTCTTCTTCTTCTTCTTCGTTCATCCGGAGTTTTTTTTTCCGGATGTGATTGCGTTGTGCCTGTTTACAGCAGAGCTGCGTTCTTGCGCCGTTAGGCCGACACATCCGACTTCTGCGGGCATTTGTTGACCGGGTTAACCTTCCCGGGGATGTGTCGGCTCTGTAACTATGGATGCCACCCTGGATGGCAGAAAATGCCATGGACTGTCCCTGCCTTCCCTTGAGGGATGACCGTGAAGTCTTCGACTGTTTCAACTTGACAAGCTGGGATGCAGACAGTACTACAAAAGTGAGAGTCTCCCAGGAATGCTAACCTGGTCAAAAATGCACGCAAAAGTCGGATGAGTTGGCCCAAGGGTGCGTAACAACTCTCCGCAATCACATCTGAAAAATCACTCCAGATGACCGCAAAAAAAAAGAAGTGAATGAAAGGTGGATAAGAAGAGTGATGAATGTGCTCATATATGATCTAAGCTGATGTATGATCTAGGCCAGTGGTTCTCAACCTGTGGGGAATTCCCCCCCACCCCCCACCCCCCCCCCCCCCCTCATGGGGGAATTTTGGGGTTTCGGGGGGGGGGGGGGAATGAAGATCATTTCAAGATCACGTTAATACAAGAACCGATTACTTGATATTGTTTTTCCCTTCATACTTTACAGTTATGCACGTCTCATCCTTCTAAAATTCATTTTACAAAGTAATTAGACCCACAAATCACGTTTTATGTGGATGTCTAGACCTGCTTTAACATATTTACCTTCCATTTTTACGTATACTGTGTAGGGGTGGGGGGGATTGTTAGGTAGGAAATATGAAAGGGGGGAGGAGGATGACATTCTGAAAATATGGTGAAGTGGGGCACGGGTCACATTTTTTATAGGAAGAGGGGAATGATGTTCTGAAAATATGGTAAAGGGGGGCATGGGCCAAAAAAGAACCACTGATCTAGGCTGATGTATGATCTAGGCTGATGTATGATCTAGGCTGATGTATGATCTAGGCTGATGTATGATCTAGGCTGATGTATGAACTAGGCTGACGTATGATCTAGGCTGACGTATGATCTAGGTCAGTGTTTCCCAACCTTTTTTGTGCTATGCCCCACCTAAGACTTTCTAAAATTCTTATGCCCCTCCCCCCTCTTCCCCCTAACATATTGTCAACGTCTCACACAAACGCAGGCATTCTAAGTTCCTTCACATGCACTCAAGAAAATATCAATCTTGCATGTGGTATCAAACATTTATTCAGTAGAACCTGATTATCGTCAAGATGCGTACATAGGGCGGTTAATCATCATTCAAAACCCTGCACTCAAATACTCGCTATCTTTAACGATGACAACGCCAGCTAGCACTTCCGCAAAATCCATACACTCGCTTCTCGAAACACAAGCGTCCTTCCCCTAAAACGTCTAGTCCCAGTCTGCGTCTCCTTACACTGGCCAGTTGGTCACGTGGTACTGTATCCCGTGTCTCTCGTGACAGTCGAGCTGTCGCAACAGTCTCGTCGTACTACTGTCCACTCGTGTTGTGTCGGGTCTTTCAGTGGCAAGGCTGTCCGGTCAATCCACGATGGAGTCCCATGGACTTGTGTCCCCTTTTATAGCTGGGTCTTGTCCTGTCTGTGACATCCCTGTGTCCCTGCCTATGTCCCGTCTCATATCTCTATTGTCCTGTAGATGTCCTGTCTATGACATCCCTGTGGTCCTGTAGATGTCCTGTCAATGACATCTCTGCAACCCTGCCTATGTCCTGTCTCTATTATGTCCCTTGTCCTCTATATGTCCTGTCTCTATTCCCCAACACACTGACATCATACATAATTGTTAATATTCAAAATTTGAAATGTTCACTAAAGAAACTTGAATGATAGGTTTTAGGAAGAAATCGCTAGGAAATTATTGAGCAAACACAGTAAATAAATTTTTTTT
Source organism: Cepaea hortensis (assembly GCA_963921405.1). Classification (NCBI taxonomy): domain Eukaryota; kingdom Metazoa; phylum Mollusca; class Gastropoda; order Stylommatophora; family Helicidae; genus Cepaea; species Cepaea hortensis. The sequence continues at coordinate 73,433,300 of OY992897.1, read as the reverse complement.
TTTTTAAACGATCGTAAAGGAGGATTAAATACATGATACATGTTTACCTTCTCTCTTCTTGATATTTAAAATAAAATAAAATTAATAAATCTCACTCAATAGTCAACAATTTAATGTTTGCGGTGCGTTTCCTTCTTCTTCTGTATAACTTGGTTATATTCGAGCAAACCAATCCAGCCTCTTCTCGAGACTTTTGTCATGGTTGAGGTTAGTGAGATATTAAGAAGATATTCAACATCAATAAACGTTGACTGAATGATGTAGTACAATATTTAACATTACCAAACTGAATGTTGAGTCATCCATTCAACATATACAAGCTGCCATGTATCAAACAACTGGGAAAGCATTATCGATCACACTGGCATGTCACTTTTTAACACTCAAAACGTGTAATTTGAATTATTAAAGTTAAAGAAAATACAAGTTTAAAGATTAATAATTTATTTGTATACCATCCATCCATCATGTGCCATGCCGATAAGCATGGGTGGTCACATTTTGCCATCTCACTTGATCACCAGAGTTGTGTATCAGCTTTGTGTTCCTGTCTCTACCATGCCATGTGGCCAAGCCATCCAGGTATTTACTTCTCGGTCTTCCCCTTGGTCTCTTCCCTTCGATCTTGCCAGTTGTCACCAAGTAATTTGTGCTATTTTTTTTAATCATTTAACATGATGGAACATATTTTTGAAGTCAGTTTTCATAATCCGTCTATGACCTGTTTGAGACAATCTCGTAAGGACTGGTAGCACGGAGGTAATAGACACACAGAAGAGTTCTAAAGTCACGGCAAACATGTCTAAATATTACCCTGAGACACCATCACAAAAATGTGACTATATCCACTTAGAATTGACATACAAGCATCATTGAGGTACCATTAGATTTGGTTTTCAAGGCTTATCTATCTGTGGCGGTTTCATTAGTAAATACTCAATTTTAAAATCATAATTCTTCTTTCTTCTTAGTGACGACCATAATCTCTGACTTCTTACAATTAGAAGAGCACTATGATCACAAAATAAGACAAATAATCAAATAAGCCACATTGTGAAGAAAAAAAAACAACAACAACAATCACTGATATAATGATCCTAAAGAGGGATCAATACATCCAGTACATTAGACAGTAGAATAATAATAATAATAATATTTACCTTCTCTCTTCTTGTTATTTATTTCACTCAATTCAATAGTCTGAGTCTAAGTGAATGTGAATTCTTACAGGACGGAGATCTTTTGTCCTAATAATTAGCGTGTTCCACCGTGCCATTATCTGAAGTTAAAACGATAGTCATGTATGAAGTCATCCCACCATTGAAAATCTTGTCCCGGAAAACGCTATCTAATTTACCATGCATTCTTTTGACGTCATTCATTCATTCAAATCTCAAGTGACAATAACGCACTTCATCCTGGGTTTTCCAGGAATGGTTGGCCTAATATTCTGTGCACAGCGATTAGTTAAAATCTTCCTGACCGTTTATATAAATGTGAATATATTTCATACTTCGTCTTCTTCTTCAGCGTTCCGAGCCATTGAGGTTCTTTGCTGCAGATACAATCCGTCTCCATTCATCTCTCTGGTTGACCTTCTCTTGCCAGTCGTTGATTCCAAGTGCTTGTAGGTCTGTACATGTATTATCTCTCCACCGTCTTCTTGGTCTACCTCGGGGTCTACGATCATTTATTTCCTGAGTGTAAGCGAGTTTTGTTTCCCTATTATTTTCCATTCTTTCTATATGCCCCAGCCATTTTAGTCTATTAGCCTTCATGATACCAGTGATTAGTGCGGACAGATCATAAATGTCTTTGTTACTTCTTCTTTTCCACTCTCCACTTTGTGTATCCCTAATGGGTCCAAAGATGCGTCTTAAAACTTTGTTCTCAAAGGTTTGTAGCAATGCTTCGTCTCCTTTTGTTGTACTCCAGGTTTCAGAGCCATACAGCACAACTGGTCTGATCAGTGTTTTGTATATTGTGATCTTGATGTTACGAGATAGCACATTTGATTTTAGTAGATGTTGTGATGCATAGTATATCTTATTTCTAGAATTGATTCTAGTTTGTATTTCTTCCCTTATGATGTTGGAGCAGTTGAAGATTGTACCCAGGTATTTGTATGTTTCCGTTCTTTTAATGGTCATATTATCTATTTGTATGTGGCCAGAGTTTTAAGCCATTCCTTCTCTTTAAATTACCATATATTCTGTCTTATCTTGGTTGATAACCAGCCCCATCTGTTGGGCTTTTTCCTTTAAGTGAGTCAATATTTCCAATGTCTTTTGTTCATTTTCCCCTATAATATCTATATCATCTGCATAACCAAGCAGCTTGGATGTTCCTCCAATGTCACATTCCTCCTTTACCCTCCTTACAACTTTCTCTAGAGCCAGATTGAAGAGTAGCGGCGATAGTGCATCACCCTGTTTCAAGCCAGATGTTATTTGGAAAGGGTCTGATTTCCTGCCTTTATATGTTACTATATTATAAGTATCTTCCATGCATAGTCTGGTCATTTTGATTAACTTCCTTGGTATTCCAAATTCCCGCATAGCATTCCATAGACTATTCCTATGGATACTATCATAAGCCTTTTTAAAATCCACAAAAATGTTATGGAGATCTCTTTTATATTCTCAATTTTTCTCGGCTATTTGTCGAAAGATAAATATTTGATCTATTGTTGATCTGTTTTGTCTAAAACCCGCCTGGTAGTCACCTAATATGTCTTCTGAATATGGTTTTAGTCTATTTAGTAATACTGCGGATAGTAGTGATATTCCTCTATAATTTTCACACTGGAACTTGTCTCCTTTCTTAAAGATAGGTATCAATAATGACTCTTTCCAGTCATGGGGTAATTCTTCAGTCCTCCAGATTTGTATTATTAGTTTGTATAACTTTAGATGTAATGCATGGCCACCCGCCTTTATAAATTCAGCAGCAATTCCATCAGCCCCAGTTGCTTTATTGTTTTTAAGTCGTGTGATTACATATAGGATTTCTTCAAATGTAGGTTCTTAAATTTGTGGTTCACACGTTAAAACCTCTTCCTGTGGGAAAGTGTTACTTGGAGCTTCACAATTTAGTAATTCAACAAAGTGTTCTTTCCATGTGTTGCACATTTCCTCATTGGTATTTATCATATTCCCATTTTTGTCTTTTAAACCATATGTGTTTTGTTGATGCCCTCGTTTCATTGACTTCAGTTCTTTAAAAAACTTTCTGGATTCGTTTTTCTGGTGATTGGTTTCCATATCTTTGATTATATTACTCATATATTCTCGCTTCTGCTGTCGAACTATTTTTGTAGCCTCTTTACATTCATTTCTATATTGCTCTTTCTTTTGGATGTTGTTGATGTCATTTAGCCATAGCTGTCTGGCATTCTTTTTCCTAATGACTGCTTCTTCACATTTTGGATTGAACCATTTGTTCTTTCTATGCGTGGTTAACACACCAAGACATTCTTCTGCGGTAGATTGAATTGTATTCTTGATGTTCAATCAAGTTTGGTCAATGCTTTCCTCCAACGGGTTTTGTAGAATTTCAAGTTTACATTTTATTTCATCTGCAAATTTCTCTTTGACTGTAATTTCTTGTAGTTTTTCTGTTATATGTTGGGTGTTCTGTTATATGTATAAACCTTCGTGGTTTAGCATAGAAAACTCTCTTAAGTTTTATTTTAAATTTTGCCCCAACGAGGAAGTGGTCACTGTGGCACTCAGCTCCTTTATAACTTCTACTTTGTTGTATGTTTGATGCATTTTTGTTGTTAATTAAAATGTGATCTATTTGATTATAGTTCTCTTGTCACATGATTTCCAAGTTTGTTTATGTATATCCTTTCTTTGCAGTCTGGTACTGCTGATCTGCAGTCCTTTGGCTTCTGCTAAGTTGATGACTCTCCATCCATTATCATTTGAAGTTGTATGTAGGCTTTCCATACTGGCAACTTTTTTATGAATTTGCTCTCCACCTATTTTTGCGTTGAAGTCTCCAAGCACAATCAGGATGTCTTGTTTGGGGGTTTCTTCTATGACATCTTCCAGATCATTATAAAAGTTTTCCTTAATATCATCTTCTTTCTCTTCAGTAGGTGCGTGTACATTAATCATCGTTATATTTTTCCATTCACCTTTTATTCATAATTTACTAATCCTATCATTAACAGCTTTAAAGTTTAAAACGTTTCCCCCATAACTATTTTTTGATGACAAATCCTGTTCCTAATTCATGTTTATTTTGGGTGTTTCCTCCATATATTATAATCATTCCATTTTGCTCTAAAGTAACCTCTCCTGGCCACCTTATTTCTTGAATTGCTGTTATATCCATTTTATACTCAACCAGCTCCCGGGTTCATTCTTCGGCCACTCCAATTCGATATAGTGTTCGTACATTCCATGTTCCAAATCTCAAAAGTCCTTTAATGTTCCAAGGTCGATGTCCAAATAAATAAGTCCGAATTCGAGGCTCATGTATCTGTTTCATAACAAAATGGTTTTTTACAAAGGTGGGGATGTTAACCCCACGCTTCAACCCCCAACCTGGAGGACCAGGGTGTTTCTCTTTGTCTGTTCTCTACTCTTTGACCTGTCCAGCTTGGGAGGCCCTGCTGGTAGCTACGCTACAGCTGGCATAGCTCTCAGGGTCATTGAGAAACTCAAGCACCCCCACCACGACAAGGTGGAAATACCATCAGGGGAGCTTTCATACTTACCGTAATTAATTTTTTTTTGTGTGCTGTTGATAGAATCGCATCAATTATAGATGTATTTTTGAATTCTGCACACAATGTTAAATATATATGGAAAGTTTCATCGCTGTACTAGCTTTAATTGTGGAGAAAAACAACATTTTCTGTGGAGGCGTGTTTTTGTTCTTTGTGCATATCGATCCGACTGCCATGTGCACTTTGTAACACTATTCTGGCATTGTTGATAGAATCGTATCAATTATAAATGTATTTTTGAACTTTGCCTGCAATTTAAAATATATCTGGAAAGTTTTATCACAATATATTTTTTATTTATGGATGAAAAAGAACATTTTCTGCGAAGCATGTCTTTGTGAATGGGGAAATGCAAGGCCATGGCGACTGCGCATGCGCGAATCGATCAGAATGGCATGTACACTTTCACTTTTCAACACTCAAAACGTGCAATTTGACCTACTAAAATTAAAGAGAACACAAGTTTAACGTATTTGTATACTTGTACTATTTTTGAATCAATTAACATGACGGAACATATTTTTGAAGTCAGTTTTCACAATCCGCCTATGACCCGTTTGGTTGAGACCAACCTTGCTCGTGGAGAAAAATGGAAATGGCACGCTGAACTGTAATTAATATTTTATTCTGTTTCTTTTAATAGAAAACCATCAATTGTAGATGGATCTTCGAATTCTGCATCAATTTTTTCAGAAATTTGGAAAGTTTCATGCTAAACTTGCTTTAATTGTGGTTGAAATGTTGAAAACCAGGCAAAGATGTTACGATCATGAAACCTAAAACGGCGGCATGACTATATAAAAATCTTTGTGGAACAATTATTGTGTCCTTGCTAGCGTAGCCATAAGCATTCCACCTGTCATGCAGGAGACGGGGTTCTATTCCTGGCTGGGCATTTTTTTTAAAAATTTTTCACAAAATTATTAGGTGATATAATAGAAACTATTAACCATTACGAACTAAAATATATAGAACTAAGAAACTGGAAGTTTGTGAATAAAGTGTGCTCTATGGATCTGTGCAAGCTGCAGACTGCCAGGGAGCACATCCCACAGAGGCAGCAGAATGATCAGAATTGATGAATCCAATAGATGTCTTTGTTTAATGTAAATTTTAAATGCCATATAAAATATCGCCCCTGAATCAGCATAGTTTCATCGCTAAACTTGCTCGAATTGTGGCTGAAAAACAGATTTTCAACCTTTGTGAATTGGAAACCCACGGGTCATGACGGCTGTGCATATCGATTGCGCTACATATTGTAACACTCAAAACGTGCAACTTGAACTACTAAAGTTAAAGAGAACACAAGTTTAAAAATTATTAATAATGTATTTGTATTCTTGTACTATTTTGTAATCATTAACATGACGGAACATATTTTTAAAGTCAGTTTTCATATGACCGTTTGAGACTGTCTCGCACACACAGACACGCACACCCGCTGGTGAAGGTAATCGGACACACTGGAGAGCGACAATATCGGATGAATATCATGAGAAATCGCAACTCGTCTCACCTTCACAAAAAATCTGAATATCTTCACTTAGAAGTGACATACAGGCATCACTGAGGTAGCATTAGATTTTGAATTGCAAGGCCTATCTACTGCGGTGGTCTCATTAGTAAATTCTCAAATTTAAAATCGTGATAGTTTATGCTACTCTTAGTCTTAGCTCCCAATTTACTGGGCCGCGATCAGAACTGCTCATATTCCTTTTTTGTACTTCCTGTTTGTAGATCACGATACAAAAATATTATAATAATATTAATAACTATGCTTAGAATTGACGTACATTCTTCATTTAGATACTCATACTGGTGGATTCGTCTTGTCAAGCAACATTGAACTGTAAATGCCAATTGTTTCATAAGTAAAAATCAATTTGAATTTTCAAATATTGACTAAAACTGCCACTTACCATGCCAATTAAACAATAATAAAAAATGAATGATGTAGTAAAATATTCAACAATATTCACTACAAAACTGAAAGTTTGTTTTAGTCCAACATTCAACATAAACATTAACATGCCGCCAGGCATGCAATGAAGTACCTGGGGATACGATTTGATCGATCGAAGCCTTGCTTTTAAACTGAGCTCATAGACCAGGTGATAACAAAACAAAGGCCAAGCGGGGTCAGGGTTGCCAGATCACCGTGATTTTTAAAAAAGCCAAGTCACGAAATAAAAAAGCCAAACACTGCACAGTAAATAGATATATTAAAAATATACTTACATCACATGAAAACCTCTTCTTCACACAAGTATTCCTCTTCATTGTTGAGAAATGCAGTACAGGATTCATTAGAATATACAATTCCAACTTTGAAATCATTCAACATTTTGGATCAAGGAACAAATTCATTACAGCACTTGTTTGAAGATCTTCTTCTTTCGTTCGCCTGAAATATGTTTATAACTGCAATGTTGTCTCTTGTATGAATCTAATAGATTTTTTTAGTTCACTCAGCGATCCATAGAGTTTATCTTCCACTGTTGTCTCTCTAGCCAGAAGGTTCGCCTGGATATGTTGTAGTTTAGGCATCCTGGAGTATGTGCTCTGTTGTCTGCGACGCCAAACCACATGTGCACATGGCTGTTTTACCAATCTTGAATTTTGTATTAGTCCACATGCATTATTCACATGAATTATACATTATTCCACATGTACCTTCCACATGCCTGTGCCAACTTTGGGCTCAATGTCAATTTGGAGAAGACTAGTTATGTACCAGCCAGCTCCAGGGAATAATCACACTATGCCGAATATCAAAGTGAATGGTCATAGATTAAGTGTTGTGGACAAATTCACCTAACTTGGCAGCACTGTGTCACAAGCTGCCACAATTGATGACGAGGTGACTGCAAGAATCTCCAAGGCCAGCGCGGCCTTTGGCAGACTGTACAAGAATGTATGGGACAGAACTGGAATAAGCCTGCAAACAAAGCTGAAAGTCTACAAAGCAGTTGTATTATCCACACTGCTATATGCTTGTGAAACCTGGACTGTTTATCAGCGACACGCTAGGAAATTAAACCACTTCCACACAGTCTGCCTTAGGAAGTTACTGAAGATCAAATGGCAAGACAAGATCCCAGACACTGAAGTCCTAGAAAGAGCGTCCATGCACAGTATCCACACTCTACTGATGAAGAATCAGATTCGCTGGGCTGGTCACTTGACTCGTATGCCAGATCACAGGCTCCCTAAACGAATTTTTTTTACGGCGAGTTGCGTTGTGGTAAACGCTTCCAAGACGGCCAGAGGAAACGCTTTAAAGACACTCTGAAAATCTCACTGAATGCTTTTTGAATTCATCATGACACCTGGGAGACTGCAGCCAGAGACCGAAATTCGTGGCGTGCATCATTACGCAAGGATGCAGTCACATGTGAGGCAACCAGGACTGCAAGAGATGTGAAGAAAAGACAGAACAGAAACACCACTGCAGAAAATCCTCCTCCAGAAACGTCAAGCCAAAATAGGCCTTATCAGCTATCTTAGATCTCACGGCTCCATACTTTCAACACCCACTGGATGAAATGAATGGTCATTGTCAGGGTCTTAAACCTGGCTCGTTATACCTAACACATGTGAGACAAGTACAAGTACAACATGATTGGACTTGAGACACAACGACACGTAGTTCAATGGATTTATTTACCGATCACATGCAATACGATCTAGTTGTGTATGGAATGATCATCACAATACATACATAATATATATCAATACACTGACAGACAACCCACAGCTTACAGTCTATCTCACAAGATATACAAGCACTCGACTTTCGGGCACAGAACTACACAAGCCTTTCTCTACCCACACGTCAGTCCGGTCCGAGTACCCAAAGCTGTCTCCTGTCTCTCACAAAGCGCTTTCCCTCTATGGCTGGACGCGCGCGGACTGCGTGCGTCTTGCTTTGTCCTTGCCTGACCGCTGGCTATCACGTCAGCCAGCAACCTCGCGGGCAGGTAACTAATACTCGCCTGGCGGGCGTAACGATGTTCCTGCATACCGGCAACATTCGAGACTCTGACACGCTCCCCCGGGGCTTTTCATGAAAGATGTCATCTTTCATGTATACTCTATATACATACCGGGTTAATATTTTAACCATGTCAGTGTCGACCTTTCTGTTGTTATATACATTGGTATGGAAATACATAAGAATACATATATTGGCATAGAAATACATAAGAAATGCAAGTTGTATTTTAAGACATGTGGTGTTCAATCTTTACCACTTTCCAAGTTTCATCCACTCGATGGACGTTCACCTGAGTTGCAATATTGACCCAGTCAGATCGGTAGCAACAGCTATCCAGCAACTACCTCGCAACCTCAAAAAAAAAGTAATAATATGCTTTTTGAAACAAAAATCATCTGGTAAGACTGTAATACGACTTTTTTACAAGCCGCATTCAACGCTCGAGCTCCGACCTCATTTGGCCGGGAGCCCTTCCGTCGGTCTACAACATCGGTAAACTTATACCATGCCCAGTTGACGACTACTTGGCGTGTTAACAATCTGGCAACAACATGGCTATTTATATACAACACATATTCGCATACATTTCAATTTATCGCCCTTGGTGTAATAATGTAATAACAATTAAATGAAAGGGACATAATTGCAAAAATATCAAATCTAATTAATTACAATTATTGTTCTATTTCTCAGCGTCATAGCTTGATGCTTTTCCATACTAGCGAAAAAATGTCGATAGTATGAATAAGTTAATCAAGGTATGATTCTAAGATTACACTAACTAAAAAAATATTAATACACAATTCGTGTATTCGAAATTGGTGTTTCGTAAATATTTTACATGCGTCATAACTTTGTAAGCTTTTGTTTATCGTCTGCTAATTTTGGACTAAATTTATAAATTATCCGGAAGTACACATGAGCAGCTGATGTTGAAAATTCTCTAACACACTTGTTCCGGTCTGATGTAGCAATTCGGAATGTACAATGTTCTGATAGTTCATGTGTTGGATGTTTCGCTGGAAAACTTCTGGATTTCGTTGACTGCAGTGGTGTAAATGTCAAAGTTCAGTTCACTCTTTCACACACGGGTTAAAAATATCACTGGAAATGTTCCACTCACAGATACCACTAATAAATTGGATAGTTCGCTTTCGGTAAGTTCAGAGCGAATGTGGCACTGTTCTTGTTTCGTAGTGTATGTACACTTAATATTGTTCGCTTTCTATCACACACTACACAATTATTCAAAACAATCACTACGTTAATAATAAAATAAGAAAACTATATATAATGGGATTAAACCCTATCACATTATATAGTAGACACACAGCTTTTTTATGGAAAAAGATCTTCACTGCTGGCTGTGTTGTTCTGAGTGTATTTGACACACTGCACTCAGACATTAGTGCTTACTGGGTCGGTCGGACAACGGGACAACAGTTCGGCAATTGTGTTGGTTCTGCCTGCAATATGTCGAACTTCAAAGCTGTAATCTTGGAGTTTTAGAGACCAGCGAGCTATCATTTGGTTGGTAGGCATTCCTGAAGTAATAAATTTCAACGGACTATTGTCAGACTCAACAATGAAATGACGTCCCAGAAGGAACCTGGAAAATTTAGTTATACCCTCAACTAGAGCAAGGGCTTCCAACTGCGGTGTCGACCAAGAGCGTTCTCTAGGTTTTAATTTCCTCGAGAAGTAATATACAGGATGTAGGATGTTATCATGTTCCTGTAACAGAACTGCTCCAATCGCTACGGAGCTCGCGTCTGTGCGCAATCTGAAAGGAATAAGAAAATTTGGCAATTTGAGAATGGGATTCTTTAAACTATTCTCAGAAAAATAAGATAAAACTTTCTGGAATGCAAATTTTAGGCATTGATTGTTTACAATATTTTCAGGTTGATCTTTCGTTAGTAGGTTAGTAAATTTTTCAGTCAGTTCAGCAAAATCAGGTATGAACTGTCTATAATAATTTAGTAATCCTAACACACTTCTGACTTGCTTTTTCGTAGTCGGAAGTGAGAGTTTCAGTATTTTGGACACGATGTTATCGTCTGTCGTGACAAAGCCATTGGATATTTTGTACCCCAAGAAAGATATTTCCTGATAGGCTATGTCTACTTTTGTAGGCTTTACCGTCAGTCCGTGCTGTCTGATCCGTTCAAATGTCTGCTGTAATGTCTTTATATGGTCTGTCATTGTCTTTGTGTGAACACAAATGTCGTCCATGTAACAGATAATATTTGGTATGTCCACTAGTAAAAGTCGCGTCATACGTACGAATGTCGCTGGGGCATTGACCAGCCCAAATGGAAGTTTGCACCATTCGTACAGTCCCCAAGGTGTGGCAAATGCTGTCAGATGTCTGCTCTGTTCGTCTACCGTTATCTGCCAGTAACCTTTCGTCATGTCTACCTTCGTAAAGAATCTAGAGTCTGTCAGTTCTGTCAGTAGATCTTCAGAGTTGGACATTGGTTCTAGATCAAGAAGAGTTATCTTATTTAATTTCCTATAGTCGATACAGAGTCTTATCGTATTGTCCTTTTTGCGTACCATGAGCATTGGAGATGAGAAATGTGATTGGGATCGTCTAATGATGTTGTTTTTCTCTAAACTAATGATTTCCTGATGTAACGTTTCTTTGTAATGCACAGGAATGGTGTAAGGTCTGCATCTTATGGGTGTGTTTGAAGTAAGTGTGATGTGATGCTGTACTAATTCTGTTTGTCCTGGATTGTTGGAGAAGATGGTGTTGTACTGTTGTATGAGATGTTTGCAGCTGTCTGTTTCTGCTTGAGTTAAGTTTGGGTTTATTTTGATTTCTTTCAAGCAGTTCGTCGTGTCTACTGCAGGCGTTGGAATTTCGTCACTATCTTCGTCATCTTCGTGGTCTATTATTACTGTACAATCTATTGTATCGTCTTGTTCGTTATCTCTGTTGTAATATGGTCTTAGCATATTAATGTGGAATATTTTGTGTTTGTCTTTTATTTTAATCTCATAGTCTACAGCTGAAATCTGTCTTATAACTTTAAATGGTCCTTGCCAAGACTCAGTCAATAAGTGTCTGTCACTAGGTAAGAGAAGAAGTCCCGGTGTCAACGTTATTGTCCTGTTACCTTTGTCTGCATATTTTCTATATGTAGCACCAGATACTTTTAGTGCTTCTTTTGCAATTATACAAGTTTTGATGATTCTTTCACGCAATGATGTAACGTATACGTATGATGATATGGGTTTAAGTAATGGAGTGGCTTCAGTTAACATTTGATGATAGATAGTCAATGGGCCACGTGGTTTGGCACCATAGATAAGTTCAAAAGGAGAGAACCCAGTACTAGAATGTGGAACTTCGCGATAAGCAAAAAGTATAGCAGGCAAATAAATGTCCCAGTTGTTGGGATGCTCTTGTGTGACTTTCGTAAGCATATGCTTTAAATCACCGTTAAGTTTTTCTATGATTCCACTTGAGTGAGGATGGTACGGAGAATTGAAACATTGCTTCACCCCTAACATCTTGGTGAAAGCTTGAGTAGATGCGGCAATGAATTGAGTTCCCCTATCTGATAGGATAGTGTCTGGAAATCCTATCCGTGAAAATATATGGAAGAAAACTTCCATTATATCATTGGCAGTTATGTTCTTTAGCGGAATCGCTTCAGGCCAGCGACTACATAGATCAATGATGGTAATAATATATTTATTCCCTCTGGTTGTTATCTGATTAAGAGGGCCCACTATGTCGACAGATATTTTCTCAAAAGGTCGACTGGCTAAGTCAGTGATTTGTAACTTTGCCTGTGGGTGTTTACCTTTCTTTACCAGTTTTTGGCAGATGTCACAACTTCTGCAATACTGCTTGATGTCATTGCAGAATTTGGGCCAATAAAACTGTGTTAGTAATCTTGATCTGGTCTTAGAGTATGCCATATGCCCTGCAAGAGGTATATCATGGGCAAGATGTAAGGCTTGCTTACGGTATTGAACTGGCAAAACAGTTTGCTCTGTTGTGCTGTCACCTCTGGTATAGTACCTGGTGAGGATGCAATTTTTCAAAGCAAAATGCCATCTTGCATTTTTGGTTACCTTTGGCTTTTGGCCGATCAGATTAAAATATTTAGACAATGAAGGATCAGCTTTTTGGGCTGTTACAAAATTCTCCTTCATAGTTTTAGGAGGTAGTATCACTGGGCTAATCATTTCTATAGCCTCAGTTTGATTAATTTCATCTTGCACTCTAGCAGTAGATCTAGTTACTGCGTTCACACATTCAATGATATCAGATGGTGGTGAAACAGTTTGATCAATGATGTCATGAGATCTTAGTGCTACATTAGGTACCATACATTCATTTGGTGATACAACATTCTCAATGATGATATTTGATGGTGATGATGTTAAGTTCTCATCAATGCAAACAGATGTTATATCATGGGGTATATCATTCACCTCTGGTAAATTTCCAATGATGATATCACAAACAGGGTTAGTTAATGCTGCGCATTTTACTTTCCCAGTGAGGAAAGGTGTCTGAATATATGCCCATGCTAATGGGTACTTTTCAATATTCCCAGAGAATGTTCTGCATGTTACGTGCCTGTCTGTATAGTCTGTAGGCATTATGAACTTTTTCTTCAGTCCAATAAGTGAACTGCCGGTGTCCCGAAGGACTGTAGCGGGCTTGCCATTCACATATCCCTGATGGATGTTTATTCTGCCTTTGGAGTCTATTACCAAATTAGCTTCTTCATTGGCAATAGGAATGGAGTGGCCGCATGTTAAAACGCCATCTTCATAAAAGGTATTACAAACAGTACATTTATTTGCGTTAAACATGTCAAAAGGCTGTGCTGAGTTCACAGGGCGTTTCTCTGTTTGTTCTTCATCTGATAATGAACTATCAAATAAGGCGGCATTAGCTTTATTGGTCATTTGCCTTCCTTTACAAGCATGACGATAATGCCCGTACGCCTTACAGAGGAAACATTTACGTAAATTTCTGAAGGCTTTACGTTCCTTATCTTGTCTATTTACGATGTTCTGTAGATATGTAAGATATGCGGGGTTCTTGTCACACATCTTGCCTTGGTGGTGTGAATAGTTACAATATCTACAATGATTATATTTCTCAGACGTAGGCTTATATGGTTTTTGCCTATGATAGGGTTCTGATCGAGGTTTTTCATAGTTAGCTGATGCTACAAAGTTTGTATCAATAGCTTCACCAGCAAAACAATGTTTATTGGCTGTATAATAAGCCGAACCACGTTTCTCAATCTGATCTACACTCGTACATTCATTCTCTTGCAAAAATTTAGAAAATGCTGAAGGAAGGGATGAGATGACTTTATCCCTGATAATTAGATCTTCTAATTTCTGGTAATCTTTATTTATTTTGGCTGCTGAAGTCCATTTGGCAAATATATCTCGGACTAAGCAGAGGTAGTCAGAGAACGTTTGAGTCGATTTTGGGCTCAACTTGCTGAATTGTTCTCTGTAGCCTGCCTCATCTAGCATAAAATGTGCCATAATCTTTGATTTTAGATAATGGTAATCTTTCCTGAGGTCTTTGGGAATAGTCTCTATGACCTTCAGAGGTTCCCCTGACAAACTCCTCATGTAAATAATATTCCATTCAGACATTGGGACCTGGTAATGGTCCATTAAAGTTTCAAAATTTTGGGTGAAGGCTGCAATGCAGTCACCTGAGGTATAATTTCTTACAATACCTTGATACTTTTTGTACTGGTTTTCTTTCTCCAGTCTCTCAGATTTCTTAGACTCTTTGTTTATGGCAGTCTCAGTATCAAGTTGTTTAATTTTTAGTTGCAATTCAAGCTCTTCTCGCTTACTCTGAGCTGAGATCTCTGCCTTCCTCAATTCATTATCTAACTCTGCTTTCTTTAACGCTATTGCTGCCTCTGATTGCTTTAAGGCTGTTTCTGCCTCTACTTGCTTGGCAGCTTTTTCAGTCTCTGCTTGCTTTAATGCTGTTTCTGCCTCTGCCTGTTTGGCAGCCCTTTCAGCTGCTCTCTCTTCGCGTTCGTGCACTTTTTCCTGTACTAGGAGGTATTCAGAGTATTTCCTTTCACTCCATTTTGTTAACTCATCACTAGTTAACTTCAGCTTCAAACCCATCTCGATGAAGTCGTTTAATGAAGACATGATGGTAATAATGAATGCAATTGAGTGGTCAGATACACAATTAGTTATAAGTTGTTAGTATAGTGAAAACTTTACAATTTACAAGTTTGTTCAACTTACAATTTGTGCCCAAATTTGCATCCGAAAGTATATAGAAAGAAAAATATACTCAAGTGTACTGGATGAGGTGGAGAACGGTTCACACTAGAGTTAGGAACTGTAGGGTCGCTAGTTCAAAACACGAATGACCTCTACGGGCAAGGGTTTCAGATGGCACAGAAAACCTGCTTTGTTTTGGAGGAAATAAATTAGCGTCTATTTGATGTGGTGTGTATGCTTGTCACTAAGTTTTGATTAGGTTTGTATGGCGTTGAGTGTGATTGTAGGTCGTAATGTCGTCAGTCAACAATTTTTTTTTCTTCAAAAAACACAAGTCACTTTCTTTCCGAACCTTTTTGCTTTCCACAAACAACTTCACAAAGACAATCTAACAATATCTCAACACTTTACAACACTGATGACACATCACTTACATCAAGATGACATTCAGTAAGGACATAGACATCAAGTTTACAAGATGGCGACAAGGTTACAATGGCGACGATTCTACAATGTCGACAAGGTCAAAATGGTGACAAGTTACACAATCACTGATGTTTTACACGTTTACCGGATCAAACAAATGTATGTACTTTACGTTCACATCTAGCCTCCATATTCAAATAATCTAACACTATATGAGGATGATCTTTCACGTAGACATTTAAATGTATATCAAAGTTGGACAAAAATCCTCACGTTCACAAATCTAGGTTCAAATCTTAATTAATTTAAAGCCGGACGATGCCACCACGTCCACACATGTCAGGGTCTTAAACCTGGCTCGTTATACCTAACACATGTGAGACAAGTACAAGTACAACATGATTGGACTTGAGACACAACGACACGTAGTTCAATGGATTTATTTACCGATCACATGCAATACGATCTAGTTGTGCATGGAATGATCATCACAACACATACATAATATATATCAATACACTGACAGACAACCCACAGCTTACAGTCTATCTCACAAGATATACAAGCACTCGACTTTCGGGCACAGAACTACACAAGCCTTTCTCTACCCACACGTCAGTCCGGTCCGAGTACCCAAAGCTGTCTCCTGTCTCTCACAAAGCGCTTTCCCTCTATGGCTGGACGCGCGCGGACTGCGTTCGTCTTGCTTTGTCCTTGCCTGACCGCTGGCTGTCACGTCAGCCAGCAACCTCGCGGGCAGGTAACTAATACTCGCCTGGCGGGCGTAACGATGTTCCTGCATACCGGCAACATTCGAGACTCTGACAGTCATCATCATTCTTGAT
This sequence comes from Cepaea hortensis, assembly GCA_963921405.1. Classification (NCBI taxonomy): domain Eukaryota; kingdom Metazoa; phylum Mollusca; class Gastropoda; order Stylommatophora; family Helicidae; genus Cepaea; species Cepaea hortensis. The sequence goes on along the minus strand of OY992897.1, from coordinate 73,417,039 downwards.
TGACAAAAAACAGAATTTTGTATACATGTGGTTGCGTAATCTATTGTGTCCTGTTCTGAGGCGCAGAAGAATGACCTGTTCTGGTCTGTCCATAATGTGGTAGTCGTCTTGAGTAAGGTATGGTGGCCTTCTGACTGATTTGATCATTCTTTTCTTTTGCTGGTATGTAATGGGCACATCAGGTTGTTCTTCTTTTGCTCCTTCCTTAGCCAATCGATCAGCTCTGTCGTTTCCGGGGACTCCACAGTGGGATGGTATCCACTGTATGGTGACCTTACGCTGACTGCTAAGTTCAGAAAGTAGTGTCCTTAGAACTGGCAATTTCCCAGACAGGAGCGCCTCTATTACGGATTTCGCATCTGCCAATATCACCACAGGTTGTGTACCATGGCTGGTATTTTGTAATTTTATCTGTGGCTATCTTGATTGCCTCAATTTCAGCATCATAGTTATGGCAGTACTTTCTTGTTGGAACTCTGGTCGTGTCTCTAGTATTATTTGGGTATTCTATGTACTCCAGCTCCTCCATTTCGAACAGCATTTTGTGCTGACCCATCTGTGTAGACTCGGATCTAGAGATCCTGCGGGTATTCGTCATCAAGGAAGCTGAGAGTAGCTGTTCTGCGCTGTACACTGTTCTGTTCTTCCTTGTCAAATATCCCTCTCACTTTTGTCTGGATTTGTAGCGATAGTCTATGTTCATCTTTCCACGGGGTTCGCTCTGGAATAGTTGTCAGAGGGATACCAACTGTGGGAAGATCGATGGTTTCTCTGCATAGTTGTTTGGCCTGGTGGATGAAACTACTTCTTTTCAACCTCCCCATAGCTAAGTTTTCAAATCGGTTCTTCATCGGGTGGCCTGGCAAGCTGGGGAACTTTTCTGCTTGTATTTGTGTTTTTGTATCTCTGCGTTCTCTTAGAGCTTGTGTCATCCCCATTTTCTCCATTGCTACTATAGGGGTTGATCTCATCCCTCCTGTGATGACGCTAAGAGCTTGATTTTGCACCTTGTCCAGCTCCTGTAATGTGGTTTGTTTGAAGATAATAGTTCTGCTCTAATAATTCATAATTCTAATAATTGCTTCTAAGAGAGACAGCTGAAGTCTATTCCTTGCTTTGGTTTTTATGCATGTTAAAAGAGAGAACATCCTCTCCACTTCTGCATTGCTAATAGGTGTTATTAAACAAGTCAGAGCAAAAGAAGCAAGCTCTTTAAATTGGGGATGTTTCATGACTCCTTGTCAGAACTATTCTGTATCTTTAGGCAGTCTATTTTCTTTAAATTGTTCTTCTTCCTTCCAATCTATAAAAGGCAGTTTTCTTTATTGCTCTTCAATAATAGTGTGGTGGTTTTCTTCATCCAAATTCAAAAAAGGGCAATTTCGAAAATAGTGGTCTAGAAGCCTGGTTTAAGATTATTCCAGGGCTAAAATTGGTTAGATCTTTAAATATATTTCTTGCTGAAAGTAGCCGCTTTCTAACTTGATCATGTGCTTCTTCTAGCATTGATAAGCATCTTTCATTGAGATCTAAGACCTCTTACTGGCAATTAATTTTCGTATCAGAACTTTTCTGAATGTAGTTATCACACTCTGACAGGAATTTGATGCCAAAATTAACATTAGAAATATCTTTTTTTTCTTCTTATTATTGGTATCATAAATCCTACTATTAAGACTCTTATAATGCAACAATAGTTCTTCATGTAATTCGTGAGGATCTGCCTTACTTTTCTGAAAAAGGCTATTTAACCGTTTGAATTCCTGCACAATAGGGGTTGCAAAATGAAAATAAAGATAGTTTTGTTGATCTAGAAGCATTTCCATTATAAGTCGTGACTTAAATTTAGTGTCATAATTTGCTAATTCAGCAGAAATAAAATAAGCCTTGAGTTCTTCCAAATTCATTAGAATGTTGAACATTACTTTTCCCCGGACAAGCCAGCAAGTAGAAGAAATTTTCTCAAAAGGAAGTGGTGCAGTTTTAGCTTGCTGAAATTCTGTCGATGAGTTCATAATTTTGAATAAATCTTTAATGCTTCTCGTCTTAGATTGCTATGTCTAAACCAATTTGGTATTTCTGTCAGCAAAACTCCAATATTTGAAGGTAGTTTTGACACTGCATATTTGATGCACAATGCTATTGCATGGCAAACACACTTATACTGAACACATGAAGGCTTGAGAAAAATTGCAAGGAAATTGAACCTCAATACAACACCCGGAATACCAAATTAATGCACAAAAGAATAAATGACATCACTAACAAAAGAACACACACGTCAACGGGTTGCCTAAAGACCGCAGATGGCAAAATCATCATAGAAAAAGATAAGATTTTACATGCGTGGTCGGATTATGTGAAAGACCTTATGATGATACAAGAGAAGAACAATATAATCATAGAAATAATCATGAAGGACCAGCAATGTTGAAGATGGAAGTTCAGAATGCTCTTAACCATGTGAAAACTGGCAAGACCCCGGGTACTGATAACATCACAGTAAAATGATCAATGAGTAGTTAGAGAGACGCAAATGCCACCCTAAATGAGGGCAATGGATGAGGTCTACCGGTCGTATTTCCTTATATGAATGTTATACCTCCCCCACTGGCCCTCACAGAAAACAGACCCCATTTTTGAAAAATTGGCGGGTATTTTCCTGGGTTACTTCCGGTTGTATTGATGACTACTTCCTGTTGTCACTTCCGGTCCGGGGGCGAGCGGCGGCGGCGGCGGGGCGGGTTCGAGTCTCATAAAATAATTGTCGTAGGTGGATAGGTGACTCTTATTAATCATGGATCCGAGATGAAAACATCCTTTTACTGCTTTGATTGCGGGACCAACGGGATGTGGAAAATCCGTCTTTGTGCAAAAGTTTCTGGTGACATGGTTTCTCAGACATGGTCGACCCGATTCCAGAGGAGATTATATGGTGCTACGGAGAATGGCAATCCATGTATGAGACTATGAAGGGCATTCAATTTAACGAAGGCTTGCCGGATATGGAACAGTGGACAGGCGATAGACGTCGTCTAGTGGTAATAGATGACCTAATGTCCGAGAAAGATGATAGAGTGACTAAACTATTTACTAAGGGTAGTCATCATCGCAACCTCAGTGTTGTGTATATAGTCCAGAATCTCTTTGGGAAGAATAAAGAGCAAAGAACCATCAGTTTGAATTCACATTACCTAGTGGTATTTAAGAACCCACGTGACGGGTCTGAGATTACCAACCTGGCCAAACAGATGTACCCAGGCCGCGTGTCATATGTCTAAGACAGTTTTAAGGACGCGGCAGTGGCTCCACACGGTTATTTGCTGTTTGATCTTCGACAGGAAACACCGGATCAGCTCCGCTTACGAATTCATATTGTTACCGATCAGCGTCAAGTCGTCTACGTCCCTAAATAAAATGTCCCACCGAATAAAACGTCACGGGGCCATGCTGCGATTTCTAGGCGAGGCGAAGCCAGCTGACATGAAAGCCGTAATTAAATCGGCTTCCCCAGACCTCGTCCAATCAAAATGCGAGTGCTGCCACAATGTGTTAAAAGGTAATGTTCCACTGACACCGGTTCAGAAGAGACGATTGCGGCGGCACAAGAACAGTCTGAGAGCGCTCACGCGTAAGAAGCTATCTATCAAGAAGAGAAACAAATCTTGCAGCAAGGTGGTTTCATAGGCGCTTTATTAGGTCCTATTCTAAACGTGCTGAAAGGCATCGTGGGCTTATAATGAAGAAAATGATCTTGATCGATCCCCGGATGCTTGAAAAACCCTATGTACTACCCGACACACTAACAGATAACTTGCGCGACTTGGATCAACAAATGCAACAAGTCTTGGATAACGAAGATCTACATCCTCGGGAAAAAGCCCGTGTGTATCAACAGACTTTGCAGCGTTATCTGAATCGACTTGAGCAGTACAGGCATAAGCCTTTAGGGACAGTGGATATCAAGGAACAAAAACCCGAAGTCAGCACTTTACCGGCTTCAGTAGTCGAGGCACCGCTTCAGCCGACACTGGCTAAAAGTCAACCAACACCTATTCAACCAACACCGACTAAAAGTCAAGTAGTCGAACAAATAGTCGAGATAACGCCACCTTACATACTCAGGCGAAATAAGAAGAAGAGTAAGATACCTACACCCAATTGGGAAAAATGACCTCGCAAATAAGAAAATATTACTACAACCCTCAGAAACCTGGAGCCTACGGTGGAGCCGCCGCTCTAAAACGGAATGCTAAATTGAAGAATATAGAGACTTGGCTACGACATCAGGATACATATACTTTGCATAAACCGATCCGTCGTCGTTTCCAGAGGCGTCAGACCATAACCGGTGGTATAAATCAACAGTTTCAAGCCGATTTGATAGATATGAGACAATTACAAAGATACAATGATGGGATGTCGTACCTAGTGACGTGTCTCGATGTGTTTAGTAAATATGCTTGGGCCATCCCGATCAAGAAGAAAACGGGGAAAGAGCTAGTGGACGCCGTGAGTAAAATTTTTGCTGATAGACAACCGATAAATTTTCAGACCGACAAAGGATCGGAATTTGTCAACTGGACTATTTTAAAATTTCTGAAAGATCGAGGTGTGCATTTCTTTACCACTGAGAATGAAGATGTGAAAGCCGCGATAGTGGAAAGATTCAGTCGAACCCTGAAAGAAAAATGTGGCGCTATTTCACCAAGACCAATAAACTTCGCTGCGTCGACGTGATAGATAAACTGATCCGAAACTACAACGGATCGTATCACAGAAGTATTCACATGGCGCCCGCGCAAGTCAACTATACGAATCAAAACGAGGTGTGGAATAGCCTTATCAGACTATCGACAGAAAAGTGTATTTTACATCCGGCGATCGAGTCCGACTGGCTCAACCCAAACAGCCTTTTAAACGGGAGTATACGCCCTCGTGGACAGAAGAACTGTTTACCGTCAGTCGTATAAACCAGACCAGTCCGGTGACGTATGTGCTAAAAGACGATTCGGAGGAAGAACTTCAGGGATCATTCTACCGAGAAGAAATACAACTCGTCGGAGACAAGCAAGTGTATCGCGTCGAATCAGTCTTACAAGAAAGACCCAGGCGAGGTGGTAAAGAGTACTTAGTCAAGTGGTTCGGGTATCCCAAGTCATTCAACAGTTGGGTCTCAGACCTAACCAGATACTAATGGAAGAAACCAACGTGGAAACTATCTCACAAAATACCACAGAAGGGGAAAGAAACTCAGTCTGGTGCATGTTTGGTCGGCGAGTGCCGCGACTAGAGATTGTCTTTTTCTGTCAACTGGTCGTTATATACACCGTCATTGGCGTATAACTATTCAATTTGTCACGAGACAGCGTCGACGCAGCCGAGGGCAAGTTGTGGATCGCTCTGCTAAGCAGCTGTCTGGGTTACACGCTACCAAATCCTAAAATATGAGTTTCTACGTGATATTACCGAGCAATGCTTCGCCCAACATGTTTTCCAAGAATACTCCAGTTCACTATTTCGTCAAGTTACTGCAGACTATTGAGGTGAATCAGCATTACGAAGTGGGTCTGGCCGAAATTCAATTTCCCAACTACTACTGCAATGTGCTAGAGCATGAAGTGTGGATAAGATACAACTCACCAAGCAGAGGAAATTCCAGAAAACTGTGTCCCCCAGGCCTATACAGCTCACCAGACAAGTTTATAGCGGAGCTGAATCGAATAATGAAAGAGTCGGAGGTTGATGATCAGAAGCTAGTCAGATTCTATTTCGACAATGCCTCAAAGAAAGTCATCGTAAAAATATTCGAAGCGGGGACTGTGGCTACGTTTAGCGAAAAGTTGAAAGATATATTACGGCTTCACTCCTCGAAGATATCGCATGTCAACCCATTAATGGAAGGCCAAGTGGCGTTATACCTAAATAACGACCTGCAGAATATATACGTCTACTGCGATCTCATAGCGGCTAGACCAGTCGGAGACGTCATGTTTCCATTACTGAGGACGGTTCCTATCATGAGTCAGCTGTCGGCTTCGGTGTATAGCGCCTACGACAAACCCCATTACGTACCGCTGAGTCGGTACTTCTTCGACACTGGAAATCCTTTTAACCACCGATACGGGCACAAACATCTCATTCACTTCCTGGACTTCAGTGCTGACGTTACATTTTCGAATTCGGAGAAGATCAGACCTAGAATAATGAAATATATGGCGTTATGTCAAAATCCTAGACTGTACGAAGACTTCTACTGTAATCAAGCTGGACATGGCATGCCGGTCTGTGTGGGTGGTCGGAGTCAGAGAGGTCGTGGTATCGGCAGTTTCTTCAGTGGACTTGGTCACACGATTCTACCCTGGCTAAAGACCGATGGTAAGGCCCTACCCAGAGAAGGTCTCGGGACGGGTCTGCGAGTGGCCTAAGATACTTTGGCTGGTAGGAATGTTGGGGATTCCTTCAAAGAGCACGCCAAGCAAGCCGGTCAGCGTCTACTGCAAGGAGCTGTCAACCACGTTAGCCAATCCGGTAGCGGTAGTAGGAGAAAGAGACGTACAGCGCCACCTGGGGAGCCCAGTAAACGTATAAAACTGACCCCCGCATATCGTCGAGCTCACAAGAAGAAGCAACAGCACTCGGATATCTTTGCATAATTGCTCTGATTCACCCTCATTCCTGCGAGTGTCTTCATTCTGGTCTGGATCTATTTAGTGTACCACCCACGCAGACCGCAGTAGAAGAGGGACAGTTTCTGGACATACACCCTTTAGCATCGCTAGCCTCTGGCACACCTATAGAATTTGCCATCTCTGGTGCCAGTGAAGAGTATCTGGATCTGTTTAACACTTACGTCAGAGCTAAAGTCACACTGCCCAACGGTGACAAACTACCACCCACGGCCGATGTCGCTCCTGTCAACTATTACCTGCACAGTTTTTTTTTTCTCAAGTGGACGTCTCACTCAATGACACACTAATCACCCCCAATGAAAATACGTATCCTTATAGAGCCTACTTGGAAGCGACGTTGAACCATGGGGAAGAAGCCAAAAAGAGTCATCTCTCAGCCGCCCTCTATTACTATGACACGGCCAAATTCCTCTATGACACGCAAGGCGAAAACAACAAAGGACTAAGAACACGACGTCAACTGGCCAGTGAGAGTCAAGAAATAGATATGATGGGTCGACTGTCAGGGTGTTGTTTAGATGACCAAAGGGCCGCATTCACTAACAGGCGTGAAACACTTGCACACACACCGTGAGTGTACAAACACACGGCGATATAACTCAAACACTTTAATCGCACTTCTCAAAACGCAGTCATATCAGGCATCGCTCAAAGTTAGCGATAATGTCATTTCCAGAAACATACACTGCAATATATCAATGCATAAATACAATAGAATATATACGACACTCACGCAATCTTTACTCTACTCAAAAAAGCATACATCTTTCTCCCATCAAGCATCGACTCATACATAGCAACACTCTTTCATGTCCGTCAAGTCTCGAAGTCCTAGGCTGTCTGTTGTACCAGCAGTGATCCCTCGTTGGCCCAGTTCTCCGCTCTCGTCGTCTCCGTGCACCACGCTGACCCTTGACCATCACCTGCGTAGTAACCGTTAGTCCAGTTCACAGTCGTACCTGGTCGTTTCCGCCAGGCGGAGGAGATGAAGACTGGGAGGTTCTGACATTCTCTGCCGCCCCCTCTTATGAAAGGTATACCCTTTCATTACTGGTGTTTATAGTTGGATTACATTAATAATGTAACGTCAGAATCGACCAACTGTTTGTCATGTTAGGTGACTCTTTGGTAGTTATTGACGTTTACTGGGTAGTTGCATGATATATCTTTTATTCAGTGATGCCATAAGGCTACTCTCATCAAGTACTTTCCCCTAGTTGGGTTTGTACCTAGGTTGATAATGGACTCAGCCAGTCTGGTAGTTATCAGCGACTAACGCTATCTCTCAAGCAACGCACTACCTCACGACAAAATAACAAAATCACAAAAAGAACCATGTCAGGCCTTAAGTCATCTTCCTTATAAGATGACTACAGAACTAGACGCCAACCGATGTGGTCGGATAGTCCAGTTCTGGTCCTCAACTTCAGTAGTTATATTCCACGCATAGTTGATGTCACATGGTGATGCGTAGACGTTTTTGGCTACTATGAACAAGATAATATATGCATGCTTACATTTTCCCAATATTTCAAATTGTTTCCCTTGAGATGTAATGGTGAAACGTTATGGGAGATAATTTCTACATTCTTTCAAAATATTAAAATACATTTGTAAGTTATATTCTAAGCGTTATAGTTTGATATTTATTTTCAATAGTGACACAGTTGGCACCATTGAGAAAAAATTAATCAATCAATGATTCTTAGATCACAAATATATAAATCCTTTCATTCAATTAAATCTATGTAAATTTGGTATCACAAAGTTATCTCAACTGTCATTCATTTGTGACTATTATGTGTATAGTCTGCTAATTTCTCTAAATTTAATTAAACAATCCGAAAAGGAAACGGAAGTACACAATTGATGTGCTGGCACGTTGGAGTAATACACTGTTCTTTCACCTGTTCGGATAACACTGTTCTTATAGAAGTACGGATTACACTGTTCTGGATGTGTTTAATTTCTAACTGTCGTCTATATCACACCGTTGTAGAATTAAAATGTTAGAACAATCTGCTGTGCTTATATCACAAGTATTCATAGCGTAGGTACTACGGATATTACCACAAGTTGACATAAGGTAAGTTTTTACACATGTAGTACTGTTCTTGGAGCAATGTTCGTATAAATATTACTACGTGTTTAAAATACTGTCCTTTTCATTCTACTCGTTCATATATTCCTCATATTCATTCGTTAAAAATATAATTAGGATACACTGGAGGACTATGTCCTTATCACAATATGTCATTTCTCACAGCGTTCTTTGATTAAATTAAACCATTAATTTGCTGGATTGTGATAAATCTCTGAGTGCTATAGGAAACAGGCCATGTTAACTGCCCCAGTTTTTGCGCTCAGGCGTAGCTAGCCGTCGGACATCTCAAGCGGACATCTGGAAAGTAAGTCTGCAATCGAATTTTCAGAGCCGCTGATGTGTCTAATCTCAAAACTGTAATTTTGGAGTAACAAAGACCATCTTGCGATCCTATGGTTTGTCGGTGTTCCTGTAGTAATAATGGTTAACGGGTTGTTGTCTGTCTCCACGATGAAATGTTTACCTAACAAAAATGTAGACAATTTCTTAACAGCATAAATTAAAGCCAATCCTTCCAATTCTGGAGTCGACTATCTCCTTTCTCTTCGTGACAATTTGCAACTTACGTAACAAACTGGATGTAGGATGTCCTCATATGATTGTAACAAAACCTCCCCCATGGCTAAGGAACTCGCGTCAATTATCAATCTGAAAGGAATTTCCAAATTTGGCAATTTAAGGATGGGATTAGAAGAAAAATATGATAATACTTTTGTAAATGCTGGTCTCAGGCCTTCTCTGTTTACAATCTTATTTGGTTGGTTTTTAGTCAATAGATTTGTAAAACTTTCTGTCAAACTGGCAAAATTAGGTATGAATCGTCTGTAATAATTCAGTAAATCTAGCATGTTCCTTACTTCCTTCTTGGTTGTAGGAAATGACAACCTTAGAATTTTCGAAACAATATTGTCATCGGTGGTAACAAAACCATTACAAATTTTATAGCCTAAAAAAGTAATTTCATGGTAGACAATTTCTACCTTTGATGGTTTCACTGTTAGGCCGTGATGTCTTATGCGTTCAAATGTTTGTCGGAGTGTAGTTAAGTGTTCTATCATTGTCCTCGTGTGTATACAGATGTCGTCCATGTATGATAGTATATTTGGTATGTCTGCCAGTGGCAGTTTTGTCATCCTTACAAATGTGGCTGGGGCGTTGACTAGCCCGAATGGTAGTTTACACCATTCGTATAGTCCCCAGGGTGTTGCAAATGCTGTCAAGTGTATGGAGTCTTCGGTCATGGGCATTTGCCATTACCCTTTCGTCACGTCAAGTTTTGTAAAGTATTTGGCATCTTTCATCTCTGTCAGTATGTCCTCACAGTTAGCCATGGGTTCTAAATCTAACTGTGTTATTGCGTTGAGTTTTCGATAGTCAACGCATAGGCGTATAGAGTTGTCCTTCTTTTTGACAATCACAATAGGAGAACAATAATGTGATTGTGATCTTCTAATAATTTGGTTTTTCTCCAGTTCTAGATTTTCTTGATGTAATTTGTCCTTGTAGTGTATTGGTATTGAGTACGGTCTGCATTTTATTGGTAAGTGAGTCGTCAGTATGATTTGATGTTCTACTAGATCTGTCTTTCCTGGATGGTTGGAGAAAATGGTCCTATATTCTTGTAATAGTTGTCTGAAATTGTCGGTTTCAGTCTGAGAAAGATCAGGAGATAGTTTGACGTCTTGAAGTGTGTCTGTCGTATCAAGTGATGGAACTGTTATTTCGTCTGTATCTTCTGAGTCTGTGTGGTCCACTACAGTTGTGCTTGCTGCTGTCTCGGCTTTGTCTCCGTCTCTATTGTAGTAGGGTTTCAACATGTTAATGTGAAATATTTTGTTTTTGTTGTTTAGTGCAACTTCGTAGTATACAGTCGAAATTTGTCGTAAAATATTGAACGGTCCTTGCCACGAGTCTGTTAGGAGGTGTTTGTCACTGGGCAATAGAAGTAGTACGTCCTGTCCTGGTGTCAGTGTTATTGTCCTATTTCCTCTGTTTGCATACTCTCTGTAGATGGCACCAGATTGTCTTAATGATTCTTTAGCCAATATGCAAGATTTCATGATCCTGTCACGTAATGTTGTTACATGTTCGTAAGGTGACACAGTTTTCAGATCATTATCAAGTTCAGTTAATAAAGTATGTTAAATAGATAATGGGCCGTGTGGTTTGGCACCATATACTAACTCAAAAGGTGAGAAACCAGTGCTAGAGTGAGGTACTTCTCTGTAAGCGAAAAGAATGGCAGGTAGAAAGGTGTCCCAGTCATTTGGGCATTCTTGGGTGACTTTCGCTAACATATGTTTCAGGTCACCATTCATTTTCTCTATAATACCCGTTGAAAGAGGGTGATAGGGGCTGTTGAAACACTGTTTAATGCCCAGCATTTTGTTAAAGGCTTGAGTCACCGCATAAATAAATTGGCTTCCTCTATCAGATAGAATTGTATCAGGAAAACCTATCCTCGCAAAGATGTGGAAAAAGACTAACATCCTTAGAAGTAATATTTCTAAGCGGGACCGCTTCCGACCAACGTGTACATAGATCAATTACAGTAAGAATATATTTATTCCCTCTTGATGTAACATGGTTTAAAGGACCTACGGTATCTACTGATATTTTCTCAAACGGCCTACTTGCAAGATCTGTTGTTTTCAGTTCTGCTTGAGGGTGTTTCCCTTTTTTGACAAACTTCTGGCAGATGTCACACGATCTACAGTACTGCTTAATATCACTGCAGAACCTAAGCCAGTAGAACTGTGTTAGTATCCTTGCTCTGGTTTTGGCATAGACCATATGCCCTGCAAAAGGTATGTCATGTGCTAGTTGCAATGCTTTTTTGCGGTGTTCAGTTGGTAACACCGTTTGCGCAATGGTATTGGCATCTTTTGTGTAGTACCTTGTTATGATACCACATTTCAAATCAAAGTGCCAGCTAGCATTCTTTGTTAAATTAGGTTTTTGGCCCACAAGTTTAAAATATTTTTCTAATGATACATCGGCCTTTTGTGCCTTCACAAAATCTTCCCTTATGTTCTTAAGGGATGTTATATTTGTACTTAATATTTCTAAGGTCTCAGTTTGGTTGGTCTGAGATTGAAATTCAGCAGCTGCTCTAGTTACTGCATTTGATAAAGTACATTCACAGTCAGATGTTACAAAATCATGTGGCATATCATTCACTTCTGGCAGGTTACCAATTATAATATCACAACATGGGTTACATAATGCTGCGAATTTAACCTTGCCTGTCAAGAATGGTCTTTGAATATATGCCCATACAAGTGGGTATTTCTCAATATTACCTGAGAAAGTTCTGCATGTCACATGTTTGCCTGTGTAATCTGCAGATAAGATAAAGTCTTTCTTCAAACAAATGAGGGTGCTTCCGCTATCGCGTAAAACACTGGCTACTTTGTCATTCGCATAACCTTGATGGATATTCAGCTTGTCTTTCGAATCTATACCTAGATTAGCTTCCTCGTTTGATATCGGTATGGAGTGGTCGCATGTTAAAACGCCATCTTCATGGAAGCGGTTACGGGTTGTGCATTTCTCCAGATGAAATACATCAATGGTTTCAGCTGCATTAGCTGGATGTTGACTCTCTCCTAGTTCTTCATCAGAGGAAGAGCTATCAAACATTGCCGCGTTGGCTTTTCGTGTTATCTGTTTTCCTTTACATGCATGACGCCAGTGGCCGTACGCTTTGCAAAGGTAGCATTTGGTTAATCGTTTGTAGTTTTTTCTCTCTCTATCTTGCTTGTCTATATAATTCTGTAAGTATGAATGATACCCAGGGTGTTTGTCACACATCTCACTTTCATTGTGTTGAAAATCACAATATTTACAACGATAATTGCTACCAGCAGTTTGCCTAAAAGGTTTTTGTCTGTTATAAGTATTTGGTTTTGATCTTTCATATATAGCAGCAGCTACGAATTCAGTGTCTTTCAGCACATTTCTAAAACAATCTTTATTTGCTGTAAAGTATGCCGAACCGCGTTTTTCAATCTGCTGTACACTCTCACATTCGCACTCTTGCAAAAATTTTGAAAAGGGTGGTGGTAGAGAAGAGATAATTTTATCTCTTAATATGAGATCTTTCAACTTATCAAAATTGTTATCAATTTTAGCTGATGATAACCAGTTACTAAATACATCATGTACTACTGAAGTGTAGTCAGAGAACGTTTGTATTGCTTTTTGGCGATAACTTGGCAAACTGTTCTCTGTACCCTGCTTCATCTAATAGGAAATGAGCCATACTTTTAGATTTCATATAATGATAGTCTTTTCTTAACTCTTTGGGGATAGTCTCTATAACTTTTAGTGGTTCCCCAGATAGACTTCTCGTATAGATAATATTCCAATCTGTAATAGGGACCTGATAATGTTCCATTATCGTCTCAAAGTTCTGGGTAAATGCTGAGATAGTCCCCAGTAGTGAAAATTTTGACGATCCCTTGATACTTTTTGTATTGATTTTCTTTTTCCTTCAGTTCTAGCTTTCTAGATTCTTTATCTGTTGTTGTTTGGAGCTCTAGCTGTTTAATTTTTAACTACGTTTCAAGCTCTTCTCTTTTGCTCTGTGCATTATTCACAGCTTTTCTTTTCATTTCAGCTTGTAACTGAGTCTTTTTCAGTTCTCTTTCAGCCGCTCTGTCCTCTCTTTGGAGAAGGACACTTCTGTAACCTTGGATGGACTGAAGGACTGCAATACTAATGTGATAGTTCCAAGTAGTTGTATGGTCAACAGTTGAATATTTATAATTAATGTTTTCTTACGATCGTCCCGTCTGGAATTTACAGACCCGATCTAAACTTGAGATTCATAAATTGTCTGTTTGATCACTGCTCAAGAATGAAGGCTAATAGAACTTAGCCGCATCAATTACATTGCCAGCCTTCGAGTGAGTCCTTTGTATTGATGTTCCGTTTCATGCTTCTTTACTAGATCGTTATCTGCAACTCTAGACAGTGTTTTGTTCGAGCTTATATTGTGATCATATGCCAGATACGACACAGCATGGGAGATGTCATAAATTAGTTCAATCTTGAACAGCCCAAGCTACGGTACATGTCTATAACAGCAGGTGGGAGATGTCATAAAGAAGTTCAACCTTGAACAACTCATGGCAAAAGCAGCATTTCACAAGATGAAGAATTTTCTCTGCAATTTATCTGTGTTAATCAACTTGAGAAATAGAATTCGTAAGAGCTATGTCGAGTTAATCCTTATGTACGGAAGTGAATTATGAATAATTAGCAGACTAGTGTGGAGTTATAAGGAAACTGCAGAGGTGTGGTTTTATAGAAGGATGAGAACACATGGACAGATACAAGAGTAATGAAGGTATCTTGAAAGAAGTTCATCTTACAAAGATAACTGTTACTTGCATCAGCAGAGGATAGTCCACTCTGTCTGGGCATGTCATGAGAAAGTGAAAGCTGGAGAATGTGGTCACATCGGGAATGCTGGAGAATGTAGTCACAAAGGGTACTGTCAGAGACCTAAGTTACACTTAGACGCAACAGACTGAATTGACAGGACAGGCATAGAGGAAAGACAGCCACGTGACAGGGGTTGAATGCGAGACGTGTATGAAAGTGTAAGGACAGGTCACAACTTTTGGCAGACACCGAAACCCGAGGTCAGGGACAGTTAAATTGCGACGTAGTATAAACTCGGCACGGGCTGACAACGGGGAGTTCGGACGAGAAACACGTGGCTAGACAACACGTGATAGAGACGGCTGGACAGAGGACCAGACAGAGTGTGTGAGGTGATCGACTTGGACGGACGTGATAGAAACGACTGAGAGATTTCTGAGAAGAGAGGAATGAAAGGCATTATGAATTACGAGTGGTATAACTGCGAGAAGAGGAGCGTGCTATGATTGACTGGGATGGTGACGATTCGTATGCAGCTTGAGTGAGATGGCTAGACTGTATGCTAGCAGCTTGAGTGAGATGGCTAGACTGTATGCTAGCAGCTTGAGTGAGATGGCTAGACTGTATGCTAGCAGCTCGAGTGAGATGGCTAGACTGTATGCTAGCAGCTTGAGTGAGATGGCTAGACTGTATGCCAGCAGCTTGAGTGAGATGGCTAGACTGTATGCCAGCAGCTTGAGTGAGATGGCTAGACTGTATGCCAGCAGCTTGAGTGAGATGGCTAGACTGTATGCCAGCAGCTTGAGTGAGATGGCTAGACTGTATGCTAGCAGCTTGAGTGAGATGGCTAGACTGTATGCCAGCAGCTTGAGTGAGATGGCTAGACTGTATGCTAGCAGCTTGAGTGAGATGGCTAGACTGTATGCCAGCAGCTTGAGTGAGATGGCTAGACTGTATGCCAGCAGCTTGAGTGAGATGGCTAGACTGTATGCCAGCAGCTTGAGTGAGATAGCTAGACTGTACGCTAGCAGCTTGAGTGAGATGGCTATACTGTATGCTAGCAGCTTGAGTGCTTGTATATAGATTGTTGAGTGTATATATTTGTATTGATACTATGTTTCGAGTACCGACACGATTGTGTTACGTGGATACTGCTTTTATATAGCGAGCGCTTTGTGATAATTGTGAGAAATAAACCTTCCCAACTTCCCAATATTATAACTACGAGTTGTGTTGCTTCTTATTGTGTGTTGTGTTGCTTCTTATTGTGTGTTGTGTTGCTTCTTATTGTGTGGTGTGTTGCTTCTTATTGTGTGTTGTGTCATCTTTGTGTGTGCTCACTCGCTTTGAATTCAAGCGTAGTCCACACACACACTATTTATTGTAGCCCTGGACTAAATTATGTGTGTTGATTAGCTTCCCTATTAACAGTGTCCCTCGCTGTCAGCATCTCACGTACACAGGTATTCTCAAATCCTTCACATGCACTCAAGAAAACATCAGTCGTACACGTGGTATCAGGTTTTATTCAGGAGAACTTGATTTAGCGTTACAATGCGCACACAAGGCGGTTACATCAGTATATACATAGTGCTGCAAATACGTAATAATATATAGCACTCGGGCAATCACACACAAAGCACTGCACTCAAACTATAGCTATCTTCACATATGGCAAAGCCAGCTAGCACTCTCGCAAATCTTAAACACTTGCTCCAGAAAACACATCCTTCCCCTAAACCGTCGAGTCTCCGTCTGTCCTTTCTTCACGCTGACCGGCTGGTCTCGTGGTACTGGACCTCGTGTTTCTCAAGACAACCGGGATGTCTCACCAGTCACGTCGGACTGCTGTTTGCCCGTGTTGGGTCGGGTCGTACAGTGCAACGCTGTCTAGTCAACAGAGTCCCGTAGACTTGTGTCCCCTTTTTATAACTGGGTCTTGTCCTGTCTTATGTCCTGTCTATGATCTATTTCTAATCTCCCTATTGTCCTGTAGATGTCCTGTCTTATGACATCTCTAAGTCCTTATCTATGTCCTGTCTATCCTATCTCTCTGGTCCTGTAGATGTCCTGTCGCTGACATCATTGCCTCTCTGACTATGTCCTGTCTCTATTATGTCCCTTGTCCTCTATATGTCCTGTCTCTATTCCCCAACACTGTGACACTCGCCATCAGGCGAACAAACTCCGACTTCAGAGGTGCTGTGTCATCCATATGTCGTTGTTTTCACTGTAATGTTTGTTGTTTCTGTTTTATATGCCGTTATTATTTTCCCTGTCATATTTGTTGGTGCTATAGCCAGAATATATGCCGTTGTTTTTACACTAAACTACGCCCACATAAAAAAATAAAAGGTACGTACAATAGTTGTCTCCCCGAACCCCTAATTATTTTTTGGGAGGGGAGGAGGGGGGGCCATGTATTTTGAAGATAGTTTGTGTTCTCAGCGGGATCAGCTCACAAGACATATATAAGGATAAATCATATAGATATTTGTTTAAGTCTGGGAGCCGCAAATTCGCGTCAAAAAATCATACTATACTACTGCACTATCTTAGAATTTTAAAATGACCCAGTCCACTCTGCACTAGCACATCTGTTTTCTCCCTGATCAGCATGCTCTATCAGTCCGTTACAACAACGATATGTGTGGAATGTTTGTCTTTCAGTCAGCGGAACGCCACAGTAACTTGCATGACCTACATTCTCAGGCTAGACATTGTGGTACCATATGCCAGGCTCTCCTGCATTAAACACTGTCCATTACCTTCTCTATGAATTTCTAGGCACTTCTTTTGTCTCTTAGCACAGAACCATCCATGTAAACGATTACATCACCTGGGCACGAAGACGAAGAAGATTCAACAGCAACAGGACGCGAAGAAGAGCACTGTAAAGAAGAAGAACCAAGTAAAAGTCAAAGTATCCAGGCCACCAGAAAGATGACGCATATTACCAACTTGACCGAAGGAAATCATTAACACACGCAGAGAGAGAGAGAGGGGAGAGAGAGAGAGAGAGAGAGAGAGAGAGAGAGAGAGAGAGAGAGAGAGAGAGAGAGAGAGAGAGAGAGAGAGAAGCAACCCTAAATAACGAAAACTTTCACATATATCGCCTGTATTCATACATATGCACGTAAATCAATAGAAAACTCAACATAAAATGGAGAAAAGTCTCCTGAATGTAACAGAATGGAGCAAGGAAGACACAAGACACGGTACACGACAAAACAGGCCGAGCAACCACTTGCTCAACAAGCTAGAGATATGAGATACTGTTAAATGTAGCTGTGGAATTGGGAACATGGCAGCCATCATATGCAGAACGGAGAAAATGACTTTGGACTACACGGGCTCCATTTCAGGACACACTCCGAGACGTAAAAAACTCTCAAGATGATTGCTGTTGTTGTTTTTTAAATACATTTTAAATTTAACATCAGAAGGAGACGAATGTTTGTAAAGCGAAAAATATGATGTAAGCTGAAAATTAATCAGCAAATGCATAGGTGAGAATGTGATGGCTTGAGCATGTGTGCACATTTACGTTATTTCACTGTGGCGAAAGCCTGGCTGCGCCCTCCCCTCTTGCTTAGTACTCAGTATATTATAAAGATTTTTTAATATATGTTTATATTAAGGTTACAGGTTTTTTTTTGGTGCATATCCTTTACAGGACATCGCTGTCAACACCAGGATCTTTCAGCTGTATGTTGATTTCTCAAGGAACATGATGAGATGAGATGAGAATTCAAAACCAGTTCATCAATGTTACTCTAACAATCAATCATGTGTTCACCAAAGGTGACAGTAAGCAGCAGTAAATTGAGATTAGTTAATAAATCTCAACAACCAGTCATCTGACATTAGTTCCCCAAGGTGACTAACAAGCAATAATTTGAGGTCAGTTCATCAAGCTGACTCTAACCAGTAATTTGAGGTCATGTAATCAAAGGCGGCATTGACAATTAGTAATGTGAGGTCAGTTTACTAAAATGAATCCATCAACTAGTAATTTGAGATTAGTTTATTAAAATGAATCCAACAACTAGTAATTAGGCACCAACACTCAAGGTGATTGTATACAAATAAGTACACGACCCTTCTCCATTCCATGAAGTGCCAGCCCCATATTTGTATAGAAGAAATCAGACTCAATGAGTGATGTGGTCAATATACGCCGGCCACCTTTACTTCTAACCATTTCCTGGTACCTATTTTAGGCTGGGCTGACCTGGAAATCCCAATTACAAAAGAAATCCCAACCTTGATTTGGATTTGAACAAATGATCACTGAGTCAGAAGGCAAGCAAGCTAGCCACTGAGCCAGCATGATTCCAGCAAGGTGAGACTGTAACAACCAGTCATTTGAGCAACTATAAATTATTATAAATCTGTATAAAATATATTTGTACATCGTTATATTTAATACTGACTATCAGTGTATGACCCCACAGCTTGTGCATAATTTCAAACAATTATAGATCAAGAACATTTTTGAAAGAGTCTAAACACTACAATTACAAACATCATTCTGTGGCCACAATGTAAGAAGAGAAAAACTTACTCAGCTGATAAAATTATCAGAAGGTAGCCAAGGAAGATCTGACACCTCCTGTTGGATAAAGGGATATGTGGACAATCATGGGAAGGTCACTGTGCAAGGACAGTTAAGAAGGTCAATGTACATGGACAGCTGAAAAGGTCAATGTCTTACAGACACAGATAGATTTCTGTAAGGTGAAAGTCACAAAGACATGTGTTTGTTGACATTAAGACAAGACAGTGATCGACTTTAGATCATCCTGTCAGAAGAAAGGGTTTGGAGAATGCTGTGACAACCAGGAAATATGAGATTAGAAACAGAGGAAGACAATGCAGGATGGTTTAGTTTGGTGATAAGACCTGGAATAACATGTTGAAGACAATCACATAGCAAGTCAATGAGACAAGGCAGAATACAATTATCATTACAGGACTGACTACCACCGTTGGTGTTTGAGGACAGAGTTGTAGACAGGAATTACAACCAATGCTGGTAAATGAGGACAGAGTTGTAGACAGGACTGACTACCATTCACCAATGAATTTCTATAGTCTATTAATCTATAAATCTATATAATCACTGATAAAAAAATGGATGGTGCATGTCAAAAGTGGGGAGGTCATCTTTAAACTCTCCTTATGATGTCACTGTGTTGTCACATGCTTAACACTCTTGATATCCTTAACAACAATATTGACAGGTTACAAGACAATGGCATGGTTATTGTAACTGCTATCACTTTTTTATGGTTTTCATTTGAAACCCCCTCGTATCTAAAATATGTGCTATTGTAACAGGACATCCCTCAGCAATTGTGTAGCGGTACCAATTAAACCACCTGTATCAAGCTCACAAAATCCTGTGTCATGGACCCAAATAAGGTCATATGCAACAGGACCGCAATCTCTCAACAAACTGGCGGTCGGTTCAATATGAAGTTGAAAAACTGATGGAGGGAAAATCCGCAGCAGACAGACTGTCCTATTCCAGATTGACCGTAAACAGTTTTGATCGTATAGTGGAATAAAATTTGGGCCTTCCATACTTCAACATTTATGAATTAAAAAGAATCACACAATTTTTGTTTCACCAAACAGAATTTCAATTTTATTTGACCGAATTTGGTCCATTTGATCCAAACAACAAGCGCATGTCGTACATATTAATATTTGGATAGCTCTCAACACCAGGAAGAATTCAACAATACAATTTCCAATCTTCTTCAAGTAAAAACACAAGGCCTATTAGACATAAACTCGGCAAGGAAATTTAATGAAGAAAAACAAATCCCCATAAGGACATCCTGATCAATTAAACCATTTTAAACTATTCTTCTTCTGGGTGGAATCTTCTCTGATCCGTTCTGATATTTCAAACATTCCAGTTGTCTTCCACTGTAGACACATCTCACTGTTGTGTTGTCAATCTTACTCATCCCCTGTCATCTAATGTTGTCATCCTTCGAGACCACACACAAATTCTCTACGTCACAATAATATTTCTGTTTAGTGCACTCTCGTGCAACAAGGGAGATTTTCCTAAGGGTGTTTTCTGTCCAAACGTAAATCCCCTTCTTTAACCCATCACCAGGATTCTGTTACATTATTAAAAGCTGCTGTGGTATTTTCAATGTGCACAACCTGGACACAAGAGCTCATGTTGATCACAACTGACACTGGTGCCATCATGTTGGTAGTAAGCCCATTTTGAATAGTGCTCTGTTTGTGTTAGCTGTTACATACTTGTTTCCTCAATATTTGTGACTTCAAAAATACTTTTATACACAAATGCAGTACCGCATAGACAATACACACACAAAGAAAATACTGATGGCTGTATGACTGGCTGGATTACTTCTAGAATATTGTGAATTATAGCTCTGGAGTCCACTGTACTGAGGTTCCATGATATCAAGCTCTGTAGTCCACTCTACTGAGGTGCTGTGAAATCTAGCTCTGGAGTCCAATGTACTGAGGTTCTGTGAGATCTAGCTCTGGAGTTCAATGTACTGAGGTTCTGTGAGATCTAGCTCTGGAGTCCACTGTACTGAGGTTCTGTGAGATCTAGCTCTGGAGTCCACTGTACTGAGGTTCTGTGAGATCTAGCTCTTTAGTTCACTGTACTGAGGTTCTGTGAGATCTAGCTCTGGAGTCCAATGTACTGAGGTTCTGTGAGATCTAGCTCTGGAGTCCATTGTACTGAGGTTCTGTGAGATCTAGCTCTTTAGTTCACTGTACTGAGGTTCTGTGAGATCTAGCTCTGGAGTCCACTGTACTGAGGTTCTGTGAATTCCAGCTCTTCAGTCCACTGTACTGAGGTTCAGGTTGCTAGACACCTGAAAAATGCTTGCATCTATCAGGGTAAGGCTGGTGAAAAACTTTACTCCTGACCTGGTACCATCTCTTGAGGGACTCAAGGTTTTCCGCTGAGCTCTCTCAAATCCATCTCCAAGTGCAGGAACCAGTGTGGTGTGCTAGACTGATGCTGGAGCTCCTCATGTGTGGCCAGCCATGACAATCCTGAGAACTGTAGTCACACCCTGGACCAAGTCTGTAGACAGTCTATACCTGGACCAAGTCTGTAGACAGTCTACACCTGGAAGATGTGCTTCAAGATCCTGACCAGTGGTTTGCCCTGGTCCTACGACCTCTGGGGTCCAGAGAATACTGACACTTACCTCACCAGAATCTCGAGGTGTGGCCACTAAAACTGGGGGAGACACTCCTGGTCCTAGCAAAGCTGCGGTACAAATTAAACAAGTTCTAATTCAGTCTGCTGAAGCTACAAACTCTATTTGTACCAAGTGTAATCTAAGTCATTTTCACATTACTAATTCATGATGAATGGGGACTAACTCCTTTCCTTGCAACTTTTCAATGAACTTAAGCAACAACCGACTGGCCGGCCTCTTCCACAACCCAGAAGGTCACTGATGCACCAACCGCCCATTTTTTCCATCTCTGGTTTCTTCTGGTATGTTATGGGAAATTCCAATGCCTGGCAGAGCCCATAGCCAGAAGACAAACTGTATACTATATTGTGTGTCTCTCATCTCATCCCTCCTGTACCTTGTGTCGAGGTGAAGCATAAACAGCAGGAAAGTGCCAATTTAAGGGATTCATATATTGTGTGTAGTCTCATTAAGAAATATTGCTAGGGCTGTGGTCTTTAAGGCCTGCACTGTATGATCTGCAGCTGGTGATTGATTTTTACCAATCACAGTGTGGTCATGGGACTTTCTAATGTGTGCCCTAATTTCAGAAGACAAGGAACGAGGCACACCACCCACAGATGAAAAGGAAGTGTGATAGTTGGTTTCATTCAAGAATTGCCTGCCATAAATCTAGCTTCATCACAGTCCACAGATTATCTCTGGGGGAATGTATGTGGTGTCTCCTGCTGCCTTCCACATCCACCAAAGGGATTTCTGTTTCTTCTGGTGTCTGGCACACATTGTTGACCCTGACTCTGCACTCCATTCTCTGATATTTTCATGGAGTCAATGTTGATTATATGCTTAGAATAAAGAAGTAGAGATTAGAGGGCACAATAAACAACATAGACATTGAAAGCTATAGTTATCACGCCAAGATTTGAACCTGTCACTTCAAATCATCACACTTGTCAGGTTTCTCTCCTGAATGGTTCTTCAGATTGCTAGCATAAGCAAAAGCAGCACCACAATTATCACACATGTAAGGTTTCTCTCCTGTATGTGTTCTCTTATGGTACTTCAGATTGCTAGCATAAGCAAAAGCAGCATCACAATAATCACACTCGTAAGGTTTCTCTTCTTTTTGAGTTTTCTTGTGGTCCTTCAGATGGCCAGATTTAAAAAAAAAAAAAAGTACTACAATCATTACAATTGTATAGTTTATCTCATGTATGTGTTATCCTATGGTACTTCAAATTGCCAGTTTGAGTAAAAGAAACACAACAATCATCACACTTTTAAGGTTTCTCTCATATATGTGTTCTCTTATGGTCTTTCAGATGGCTGGATTGAATGAAAGAAGCACCACAAGCATCACACTTGTAAGGCTTATCTTCTGTATGTGTTCTCGAATGGTACTTCAAACTATCAACTTGAGTAAAAGAACGACCACAAGCATCACACTCGTAAGGCTTCTCTCCTGTACGTGGTCTCAAATGGTACTTCAAACTGCCAGTTTTAATAAAAGAAGCACCACAATCATCACACTTGTAAAGATTCTGTCCTGTATGTGTTCTCTTATGCTGTTTTAGACTTCTGGCACACTTAAAAGCAGCACCACAATCATCACACTTGTAAGATGTCTCTCCTGTATGTGTTCTCTTATGTTTATTCAGATTACTAGCATCATTAAAAGAAGCACCACAATTATCACACTTGTAAGGTTTCTCTCCTGTATGTGTTTTCCTATGGATCTTCAGAAGGATAGGTGCAGTAAATGAAACACCACAAATATCACACTTGCAAGGTTTATCTCCTGTATGTATTCCCATATGGTACTTCAGAGAATTAGTATGCTTAAAAGAAGCAGCACAATCATCACACTTGTACGGTTTCTCTCCTGTATGTGTTCTCTTATGGCACTTCAGATTGCTAGCATAAGCAAAAGCAGCACCACAATAAACACACTCATAAGGTTTCTCTTCTTTTTGAGTTTTCTTGTGGCCCTTCAGATGGCCAGATTTAAAAAAAAATAGAAGTACTACAATCATTACACTTGTATAGTTTATCTCATGTATGTGTTATCCTATGGTACTTCAAATTGCCAGTTTGAGTAAAAGAAACACAACAATCATCACACTTGTAAGGTTTCTCTCATGTATGTGTTCTCTTATGGTCCTTCAGATGGCTGGATTGAATGAAAGAAGCACCACAAGCATCACACTTGTAAGGCTTATCTTCTGTATGTGTTCTCAAATGGTACTTCAAACTATCAACTTGAGTAAAAGAACGACCACAAGCATCACACTCGTAAGGCTTCTCTCCTGTATGTGTTCTCAAATGGTACTTCAAACTGCCAGTTTTAATAAAAGAAGCACCACAATCATCACACTTGTAAAGATTCTGTCCTGTATGTGTTCTCTTATGCTGTTTTAGACTTCTGGCACACTTAACAGCAGCACCACAATCATCACACTTGTAAGGTTTCTCTCCTGTATGTATCCTCTTATGGTGCTTTAGACTTCTGGCACACTTAAAAGAAGCACCACAATCATCACACTTGTAAGGTTTCTCTCCTGTATGTGTTCTCTTATGTTTCTTCAGATTACCAGCATCATTAAAAGAAGCACCACATCCATCACACTTGTAAGGTTTCTCTCCTGTATGTGTTCTCTTATGGTGTTTTAGATTTCTGGCACACTTAAAAGAAGCACCACAATCATCACACTTGTAAGGTTTCTCTCCTGTATGTGTTCTCTTATGTTTCTTCAGATTACTAGCATCATTAAAAGAAGCACCACAATCATCACACTTGTAAGGTTTCTCTCCTGTATGTGTTCTCCTATGGATCTTCAGAAGGATAGGTGCAGTAAAGGAAACACCACAAATATCACACTTGCAAGGTTTATCTCCTGTATGTATTCCCATATGGTACTTCAGAGAATTAGTATGCTTAAAATAAGCACCACAATCATCACACTTGTAAGGTTTCTCTCCTGTATGTGTTCTCCTATGGTACTTCAAATTGCCAGCTTGAGTAAAAGAAACACCACAATCATCACACTGGTAAGGTTTCTCTCCTGTGTGCGTTCTCTTATGGTACGTCAGATGGTTAGATTTAATAAAAGAAGCACCACAATCATCACACTTGTATGGTCTCTCTCCTGTATGTGTTCTCTTATGGTCCTTCAGATGGCTGGATTGAATAAAAGAAGCACCACAAGCATCACACTTGTAAGGCTTCTCTCCTGTATGTGTTCTCATATGGTACTTCAAACTGCCAGCATGAGTAAAAGAAACATTACAATTATCACAGTTGTAAGAAATCTCTCCTGCATGTATTCTCTTATGGCTCTTTAGATTGCCAGCATAAGCAAAAGAAGCACCACAATCTTCACACTTGTAAGGTTTCTCTCCTGTATGTGTTCTCTTATGACTCTTCAGATTGCCAGCAAGAGTAAAAGAAGCACCACAGTCATCACACTTGTAAGGTTTCTCTCCTGTATGTGTTCTTTTATGGACCTTCAGATGGCTTGATTTAATAAAAGAAGCACCACAATCATCACACTTGTAAGGTTTCTCTCTTGTATGTGTTCTCTTATGGTTCTTCAGATTGCCAGATTGAGTAAAAGAAGCACCACAATCATCACACTTGTAAAGTTTCTGTCCTGTATGTTTTCCCATATGGTACTTCAGATTTTTAGTATTCTTAAAAGAAGCACCACAATCATCACACTTGTAAGGTGTCTCTCCTGTATGTGTTCTATTATGGTCCTTTAGACTTTTGGCTTGCTTAAAAGAAGCACCACAATCATCACACTTGTAAGGTTTCTCTCCTGTATGTGTTCTCCTATGGTACTTCAAACTGCCAGCTTGAGTAAAAGAAACATCACAATCATCACACTTGTAAGATTTCTCTCCTGTATGTATACTCTTGTGGGTCTTCAGACTGCCAGGGTGAGTAAATGAAGCACCACAATCATCACACTTGTAAGGTTTCTTTCCTGAATGTGTTCTCTTATGGATCTTCAGACTGCTAGAATAAGCAAAAGCAGCGCCACAATAATCACACTTGTAATGTTTCTCTCCTGTATGTTTTCTCTTATGGTCCTTCAGACTGCTAGCACGCTTGAAAGAAGCACAACAATCATCACAAATGTAAGGCTTCTCTCCTGTATGTGTTCTCTTATGGCGTTTCAGATTACTAGCTCTCTGGAAGGAAGCACAACAATCATCACAAATGTAAGGTTTCTCTCCTGTATGTCTTAGCATATGACGCTTCAAACTGCTAATTTGAATAAAAGAAGCACCACAATCATCACACATGTAAGGCTTTTCTCCTGTAGTTCGCTTATGTTTCTTCAGACTGCCAATCCCAGCAAAAGAAGACACATTTTCTGACATTTGAGAACAATTTTCATGTTTAACTGATGCCTTACAACTGTTCTCAACCATTCTTGATTCTGAGTTGCTGTCCCCTGCCATTTCTTGAATGTTGCTACCTCCAGCTACATCTACCATTTTACTGAATTTGTGACCCTTGTCCTCACACAGAACATCTGATAATTCTTGTTTCACAGCCTTCACGTCAATGCTGTCATATGTCCACCTTTGTGAATGCTCTTGTATGGAGAGGTAAGGACTTCTTGGAGACCATGAGTGAGTTTCTGAAACACACCAAAATAAATAATTAACAGCCTCATGAATATAAAAGGTATCGAACAAATGTGTATGTGTAATAAAACAGGCAAACATTGCAGCTATAAACAATCAATGTCAAGAGAACGATAGATGGAGAAGTAGAATGATTAAGTGTCCATGTGCAATTTAAGCTGATGTATGATCTAGTTAGTTAGTTGACAGATCATCCTCATTGCACATCGAACCATTCAGTCCATAAGTGCTCGGATCCTCTCCTCAGTAAATCCCGCAGCGTGTAGCGGCTAATGACACCAGTTTTATGTTGGTTTATTAATCTTCTTTGGTTTCTTGTGTAATGTTCTTGTTTGGCGACACATCTTTTAATTTGCTGATCTTGCATCCTGACCATGGTTGTAAATTCAGTCATCACTTGGTTCTTGCGAACGACTTACTTCTCGCAAAGCATTTAGAATGTCAGCCTAGTCTATGGTAAGTCCACCTTCCACAGTAGCCTTACCCACGAGCCTGTCAGCCTACTCATTTCCTTGTACACCCGCATGTCCTGATGGAGGTAAATAAAGAGAAACATAGCTATCTTCACAGATGCAAAGTCACTGTCTCAATACTGAAGAGCGAAAACAGTACAGAACTAGCAGACCTAAGAGCAGCACTCCATGGACTATGTCAGAAATCCAAAAAAGTTCTAATACAGTGGATCCCATCACATTGCAGTATACTTGGAAATGAAGAGGCTGACATATTGGCAAAAGAGGGCGGAAGACTACCACAGCCTGACATAGACATAATTTATAATGAGGCAAAGAGGTTTATAAAAAGCAGTTATAAAACCAAATGGGAATCAGAGCATCCAGGCCACCAGAAGGATGATGCATATTACAAACTCGACCGAAGAGAACAAGTAGCAATCTTCAGACTCCGCACAGGACATAACAGGCTGAAATACCACTTGTTCAATAAACTAAAGATAGGAGATACCGATGATTGTAATTGCGGAACTGCTAAAATGACAGCTAAACATTTGCTGCAGGAGTGCCCAATATATGCAGAACAGAGAAAGATATTTTGGCCCACACCTGCTTCATTTGAGGACAAGCTCTATGGAGATATCAACAAGCTCAAGTTGACTGCAGCTTACTTTAACTACATTCAGGTTGACATTTAAAGGGGCATGAAGAAGTATTTAGACTGCCGCACTTCATACCACAGGTATGTCGGTTACAAAAGCGTCGCAGAGGCATGAAATGGAATATTGCTTGGATAGCAAATCCATTACGTGGAAAGTCCTAATCAAAAGCTCACTGTGTGGATGTCTTCTGCAGACTGCATTCTTCTGGTCTCCGGAAGAACAGCCTATGGTGAATGGAAGGCCCAATGTACGGAAGTGAGGCTAAGCAGCCATGTGCAGGACGTGACGATTCCTTGGGTGAGCCCAGTACCAGGAGTGCTGTGTGTCGGCTCTGCAAGTATGGAAGCCTCCTTGGAAGGGAGGGAATGCCCATGGTCTGCCCCTGCCTTCCCTTGAGGGCTGACCAAGATGTCTTTGGCTGTTCTTCTTCTTCTTCTTTTCGTTCATCCGGAGTGTTTTTTCAGATGTGATTGCGGTGTGTCTGTTATGCGCCCTTGGTCCGAAACCCGTAGGCCAACACATCGACTTTAGCGTGCTTTTTGACTAGGTAGCATTCCTGGGAGACTCTCACTTTCGTGGTGCCATCTACAAACATGCTGGCCAAGTTAGAACGGTCGAAGACAACGGTCATCCCTCAAAGGAAGGCAGGGACAGTCCATAGCATTTTCCGCCATCCAAGGTTGCTTCCATAGTTGCAGGGCCGACACATAACGCCCTGGTTCTGGGCTACCCGAGGGAATCGTCACGTCCTGCTCATGGCTGCTTTAAATCCTCACTTCAATATATTGGTCATTTTGTTTGCCCCGGGCCATTCCCGCACAAACCAGACAGGTTTGCAGACGGTATCCACTCAGCGAGTTTTCGGACATGTGCTTGTCGTTGCGCCCGTCAGAGCTGTTCCAGGCACGACAGACATTCGGAAAACTACCTAGTCAGAGCTGTTCCGAACAAGAGCGGCATTCGGAAACTAGGTAGTCAGAGCTGTTCCTAGCACGAGAGACATTCGGACGAGATGTTTCACTCGGACGTAAATGCGTAGTGTCAATTTTTAGTTTGCCACCCGTAGGACGACACTTCTGGCGGGCATTTTTTAATGAGGTTAGCCTTCCTCGGGTTTCGAGACTCTTGTTTCGGCTTCCACACAGCAAGCTTTCGCTTCGGGCTGCCACGTAATGGATTCGCAAGACAGGCGTTCCATTTCGTGTCAACGAGACAATTTTCCACCCTTTGACTACACTCACTCCATGAGTGTGGTTACAGACTATCGGACGTCTGCGAGACGTGCGACCGAGGTGTTTTTCCACCTTTTTTACTCACTCACGAGGTAGGCTACATGTGCTGCCGGCTCAGCACCTTACCTCCGTGCGTCTGTGGGCGAGTAACGGTCAGGCCCTTTCATCCGGGGATACCTCATATCCCCCAGCTAAGAGCCATCGAACGAATCTGCGCTGAGCATGTAGTGTTGTCAGCACATCATCACAATTTTGATGTAGGTTTGTGTCGGCCAGGCTCTCACTTCTGAGAGTTTATGGCTTAGAGACGTTCAGCCATACACCTCGGATGGGAACCTTAGAGGTTATGCCCGGACTGAGATTTAGGGATCGTTTGCCTGATTTTTACTGCTATTCTCAGTCTTACCTGCAGAGCAGCAGGTTGTGTCTCTCTTAGTCTGGTCCCTATCCCATGAGCCGTCCGATATGTAGTTTTCACCCATCGGCAAGCACATGGGGTCGATGGGACACGCAAGCTCCCCCACCACGGCAAGGTGGAGACACATCGGGGGAGCCATCGACATTTGATAGGGCAGACATTTGAAAGATGCGTCGCCGGCACGTAAGGCCATGCGATCAGCACAAAGTTATCCAGAATCACCAGTGGAAACGCCGCGCCCCGCGAAGGGCAACGACGATTGGTTTTGAACTAATAAAAGCGCTCTTTCCGCGAGGGTCGGAGCTTGGTAAGCATGTATTAGCTCTAGAATTGCCACAGTTATCCAAGTAGGATCGTGTCATCTAAGGAACCTCGACTGATTTAATGAGCCATTCGCGGTTTCACCGTGAGACAGTGTGAACTTAGACATGCATGGCTTAATCTTTGAGACAAGCATATGACTACTGGCAGGATCAACCAGATATCTATCGGACAGATGGACTATTCACGCACACGCAAGCCAAGAGTAGCATCGCTAAAGCGCGCCCTCCCGGTACAAGGTGATACATGCAAAACCACTGGACGCCTACCGACGAGCTTTCAAGCTACGCCGGCAGGACTAACCGAAAAAAAAGCTATACCAGCTTACTGACTGCAGGCCCACTACTCATCGAGAGAGAGTGGGCGCTTATCGAGACTTTGTCGAACGGTCATACAAATTTTGCTCTTTTGCCCGCTCAAACCACGACCCTGGCTGCACGATGCGGTTACATTCTTGAAACGCCTGCCTCACTAACTCACGTTGGCTGGGAAGATCCCATTTTGGTGCACCTCACACAGCCATCCGAGACAACGAACGCTAGACGCGGAACTGATCTAGCGAACCAGACCAGCCCCACTGGCTGTTCTATGTGGGCCAGCTGGGATGGGGGATAACACCACAACAGTGAAAGTCCTAAGAAACCCCCGGGAAGGTTAACCTGGTTAACAAATGCCCGCAGAAGTCAGATGTGTCGGCCTAACGGCGCAATAACGCAGCTCTGCTGTAAACAGGCACAACACAATCACGTCCGGAAAAAAACAACTCCCGATGAATGCAGCAGAAGAAGAAGAATGGAAAAATATTGCGTTATGATGAAAATCCAAACTATCTAGGAGTCACCTTTGATCGTCACCTGACGTGGAAGACACAGGTTGAGAAAAATCGAACAAGAACAAGGCAAAGAATGGCAATCATGAAAAAGCTTGCTAGTACAACGTGAGAAGCAGATTATTCCAATTCCAATAACAAAAATTCCAAATTCGGCCTCGTCTAACCTGCTTCATCAGCTGTGGTTATTGTTGAGAGCCGTGGTTGTTGTGGGTTTATTCATCTTAATTCTTGTCTTGTGAGTCCTATCTTGGACTGGTTATGTAGCGTTTGTGTCTGTGACGTCAGCTGGGGGATCGGTCGGCGGCTATCCTTTGTGCTCGTCTGTTCTTGTGGTTTTCTTTGTTGTTGTAGGCTCCTGGCTCGTCTGGCTTGACTGGCTGCAGTCCTTATAAGGACTTGACGTTATCCCACTCCATGCATCGTAAGCTGGGGGATCGGTCGGCGGCTGTCCTTTGTGAATGTTTCCTCTTGTTGCTTTCTTTGTTGGCGCAGGCTCCTTGCTTGAATGGTTGCAGTCCTTAAAAGGACTTTTTATTTGGTATTTTTGCCTCTTGTTCTGTGTATTGCCCGTAGAAGCTTTTCGATGCTATTTACCTCGCTGCACTTTCTTTCACTTTCGTCTTCAAGTTCTTGTTGTTTTTCGATTTTTTCCTCTGTCAGCCACGGGACGATCTCTCCATCCTCGATATAGTACTCAATGCCAGTGTCCCAGTCAGAGAATATCTCCGGGTATTCTATGGGTTTCCCCTTGAGTTTCTTCACCTTCTTTGCTTTTGCTTCCTGTCTCCTCATGTATTCCTCGTGCCTGAGTTCCTCTTGCCTTGCCCGTTTCTTTTCTTCTGCTATGCACCACTCCGTGGCGTCGGACGGTTCCTCATCTGGGCTTTCTTCAGCTGTCTGGTGGGATGTTGCTTCCCCCTTGGATTTTTTGGGCGTCGAGGTTCAGCTGCTGGTTTTATCTTGTGTCTCCAGCTCGGTTTTTTGTTGTGTTTCTTGAGGCTTCTTTGCGGTCTCTTGCCTGGCTATTGCTGGTTTGTTTTGAGTTGATTTCATTTCAGCTTTTAGCCGCTCTCTCGTCGATCTGGCTTTGTAGTTGGGCTCTTTCATCTTGCGAGATGCCCGTAGCTGTCCCGCACCTCCGCATTGCTTTGTTGTATGGTGTCCTTGTGGTGATGGCTATCTTCAAGACGTCTCTGTGTCGTTGCAGGTATGGACAGCCCAAGTATCTTGCTCCATGCTTGCCCAGGCAGTTGGCGCACTTTCTTCTGTTGTTAGGAGCTCGGAAGTCCATGTCCAGCTTGGCCAGCGGACACTCCTTGAAGGCGTGGTGATCGGCGCAGTATCGACAGATTTCCGTCTTACTGCGACATGTTGCTCTGCTGTGGCCGGCCCTCTGGCATCTTGAACATTGATTTACTCTTGGGATGAATCTCTCTGGCATACTCATGTTGATTGATACTGTGGTTGGCATTTTGCTACCCTCCGACGTCACTACTGCCAAGGTTGTAGGTATCTTGGAGTAGGTGAGGAGCCGCTCCGCCTTCAAGAATCAGATGTGACGATTCTCTTCACGTAGCTGCTTCAGGATTTCTTCATCTGTCAGCTCTACTTGGATCTGCTTGACAGCCCATCGGACTGTTTTTGAGTCAGTGTTTCCAACTCTGGTGTCTTTCTCCTCCTTCTCTGCTGTCTTGTTTCTTGACTGAGTTGGGCTGTCAATCTTCTCCCTCGTGGTAGCTTCACTAATAACTGTAGTATCAGGCTCTTTGATGCAGCTAGCAGGTAGGCTCTCCACGTTGTTCTTCTTGTTGTCGGCTCCCACGCTGCACATCTTGGCAACAGCGTGTTTCTTGTTGTTGGACTTTCCACATGGCATTTTCCCACGTATCAGGCTTCTTGACAGGATAATGTGACTTGACTTGTTAGCGCTCGCAGTGCGAATGACAAAACCCATGACGATGCACACGAGCAGATTATTAAATTCTCAAGAAGTTTTATACTGGACTGGTGAGCCTGTACTGGAAGCAGCTTACTTTAACTACATTCAGGTTGACATTTAAAGGGGCATGAAGAAGTTCCTAGCCTGCCACAGGTATGTGGGTGGCAAAAGCGTCCCAGTGGCATGAAATGGGTTATTGCTTAGCTAGCAAATCCACTAGGTGGAAAGCCCAAATCGAAAGCTGTGTGGATGTTTTCTGCAGTCCGCATTCTTCTGGTTTCCAAAGGAACGGCTTGTGGTGAACGGAAGGCTCAATATATGGAAGTCTTCTTCTTCTGCGTTCATCCGGAGTTTTTTTTCTTCCGGACATGATTGCGTTGTGCCTGTTTACAGCAGAGATGCGTTCTTGTACCGTTAGGCCAACACATCCAACTTATGTGGGCATTTGTTGACCAGGTTAACCTTCCTGGGGGCTTCGTAAGACGTTTGACTCTTACTGTTGTGGTGTTATCCCCCATCCCAGCTGGCCCAGTTAGAACAGCTGAAGACATAATGGTCAGCCCTCAAGGAAAGGCAGGGGCAGACCATGGGCATTCCCCGCCATCCAAGGAGGCTTCCATAATTGCAGAGCCGACACATAGTGCTCTGGTACTGGGCTCACCCAAGGAATTCTCACATGGCTGCTTATTCCGTATATTGGGCCCTCCGTTCACCACAGACTGTTCCTTCAGAAACCAGAAGAATGCAGTCTGCAGATGACATCCACACAGTGAGCTTTCGATTAGGACTTTCCACGTAATGGATTTGCTATACAAGCAATATTCCATTTCATGCCTCTGGGATGCTTTTGTAACCGACATACCTGTGGTATGAAGTGTAGCAGTCTAAATACTTCTTCATACACCTTTAAATGTCAACCTGAATGTAGTTAAAGTAAGCTGCAGTTATCTTGAGCTTGTTGATATCTCCATAGAGCTTGTCCTCAAATGAAGCAGGTGTGGGCCAAAATATCTTCCTCTGTTCTGCATATATTGGGCACTCCTGCAGCAAATGTTTAGCTGTCATTTTACCAGTTCCACAATTACATTCATCAGTATCTCCTATCTGCTGTTTTTGCTCTTCAGTATTGAGATAGCTGACTGCATCTGTGCTATATGGAATGACAGTGGTGGAAAAAAAAATTGGTATTCCTTCTCTTTTTACAACCTATTCTAAGTGAAGTACAAAAAGTTAATAAACTGTTTGAATCTAAACATGTTGATAAAGTTAAATTACTCGACAATCTCGATTTGATATTTCAACATAAAAATAACTGACACAAACTGCATTATTGTCAGAGACTTTAATAGCCGTTCAGAAAGATGGAGATACCCAGATACTAACAAAAAAGGAGATGAAGTGGAGGACTGGGAAATAGACTCAAATCTCCATCTACTCAACAAATCGGATGACACACCGAGCTTCTCCTCCAGAAGATGGTTTACCACTTCTACTCCAGACTTAGCTTTCTGCACAGGAGACATCCTCCACAAAATCGATCGCCATGTGCTTGACCAATTAGCAGATAGTGACCACAGACCAATCAAGCTTGTAATGAATATGGAGTATGTTCCACAGGAGCAAAAGCCTTTGCCTCTCTGGAATTACAAACGAGCAGATTGGGACAGATCTGCCTTACTAACAGATAAATATTGTGAAAACATAAATACACGATATGGCAACATGAAGCAAATGGTGGAAAGTCTAAACAGAACAATAATACAGGCGGCCACTGAGCATTCCTAGAGGAGTGAGGAAAAATTACAAACCATACTGGACTGAAGAACTACAAATCTTGGAGGACAAAGTTGAAGGTGCCAGGAAGACAGCAGAGAGAGAAAAAACAACTGAAGCGAACATCTCTCTCAAAGCCATCTCAGCAAAATATAAAAGAACAGTAAATCAAACAACAAGAGATTGTTGGAGGGAAAAAACAGAAAACCTGAATTTTGACGGATGGAAACAAACTATGGAAACTAGTGAAAGCCATGAACAATGAAGGACCTAGAAACAAACAAATAACAATTAAACAAGGAAATACCTTGCTTACAAGTAAAAAGGCTGCAAATGCACTAATGGAACACTATGCCAGTGCAAACCACATTGATATTACAACCGAACAGAAGAAAGCAATCAAAGACAAACAGATACATCTGTCAGGGGCTTATATGTAAGTAATAGTGTAAGTGCCGATATGTAAGCGAGAGTCAGTGTAAGAATAGCTGAGGTCAAGGGCAGTAGGAGACATCACGGCTTGGCTAACGGAGGGTCAAGCAAGAAGCCTGTGAACAGACCCACATGATGTGGGATGGTCAAGGAGGACGGAGTCAGTGTGTGTGAGACAGCGAATAGAGACGGACGTGTGGAGATCTAGAGAGAGATAGAACGATCGAACGATAGTGTTGTGACGGATAGATGGAGATGAACGTTGTGTATTGATATTCGAGGAATGTACCAACTGTGATATGTGCGAGATGATGTGAGACTGTGATTGCGAATGGTCATACGGGCGACAGTGTAAATATCGCCCATGTGAGCGAGCGTTTGGCTGCTTGTGTCGAATGATTGCTTGAGCGCGAAGTGTGACCATATTGTTATCCTGTAGTATAATATAATAAAGGTTGTTCAGGAGATAGCTCCTGCGAGTTTCCGATTGCAGTCATGTGTTATTAGTATATGTGTCGTAGATGTTGTAATTTGCCTGTCCAAGTCCAGTGAGCTAGAAGGAGCAAATAGTTAGGACTCCGACAGGTATAATGGTGTCAGAAGTACACACGAACCACATTCCCAATTAAAATGCATAAAAGAACGCTACTTATGTAAAGAAGAAGATAAATTGCATAATTCTGTAAAAATTTATAAATCAGAGAGTTGTTAACAAAATCAGAACGAAAATAACATCATTTCTTTCCACAGCAGGTTTCAATTCTACAAAGCGACCGACGTAACCAGAACAGGTCAACGGTAACCAGCATGAGAATCACGTTCCTGTACATCAAGCGTTCGAGTAAACAGCAGATAAAGATAAGTTGATTAATTTTGATTGCTAATTACCCAAATCTGCAGTCTTCAAGTTGCTTGTATAAAAATCATCATTGGGGTAGTTAAATATTAATTAACAGAAAATGATGTCGGATGAGGAAGATCAATCACATTTATGGGGCACAAATCAGTACAGAGAGTTGCTAGATTTTTTTGATGGTACACGGGCACAAGACAAAGCAAAGTGTAATATAAAACATGACCTAATACGTGATTGGACACAGAAATTTGAAAAGAAAATGCAAGACTACAAAATCCCAAAAGATTATTGGGGTTTATGGTACACAGGACACGTACCAATAAAAAGTAGAATACTGAGTGAGATCATACCAGATTTGTCAAGGGCAGACTATGAATATTATAAAACAAAGATATTAAAACACTATGTAAACTATTTCGAGACTCTAAAATTAGAGGTACAAAATTTGAAACCAGCCACAGACAAATCATTCACCCAGTATATAAGGGAAATAGAAGAATTTTTCAGAAAGCTAACATTTGAAATTAAACAGACAGACAACAATCAAGAAGCAATAAATTTCTTAATAGTGGAAAAACTAAAAGCAACACTCCCAGCCGAATGCGGAAAATATTTAGAAGAACACAACACAGAGCCTATCAAAAATTTATTAGAAAAATGCCGCGAATATTACAACCAAAGTATGAACCTGGTTAAGAACACTCAACAGAAGAGTACTGGAAGGGCTAATGCATCTGCAGCCACAGACTGTCAAAACAAAATCACAGAAAACAGAACCAGTACTGTGCAAACATTGTAACACCCCACATACAGAAAATGGAATATGCGATAAGAACCCCACTTATCAAGAATACCTGAATACTATTATAACACAAAAACTGGGGAAGGTAAATCAAAGGAAATATAGAACAAAATGTCATTTTTGCCTGGCGTATGGCCACAGACGTTTCGAGTGTGAAGGAGTTAAAAGATTACAGAAAGCAAAAGCAAATGCAGCCATAAACATTACAACAGACAGTTCAGCACAGAACTTAGAAAAAATAAACATCACAGAAACGAAAACAAGACCAAATTCTGCAAATACAGAACAGACTGAGTTTTACCCAACAGACTTCGTACCATATTTCAATAACGTTGTCAACAGCAGTCAGCCGCACTCCTTAGTAAAAGAGGAAAATATTCCACAAGAAAAAAATGAAATGAACAAAACCTCCAGACTGTCGTTAGGAAAACTAACATTCCATGAGGGATACATTAATGACACAGTATGCACATGTGTACGCGACACAGGGTCCTGTCTTATCGTTCTTCGGAAGGCCCTAGCTGATCCTAAAGACTACCTAGATGAGTACATCTATTGCAGAACTGTTGCAGGGACAGTAGAGAAATATCCTATGGCATGGGCCAATATAAAATCACCCTTCCTATCAGGCAGAGTAACTTGCGCATTATTAGACAATCCATGCTGCGATTTATTGATTGGAAATGTATTAAATGTAATAGACCACACAGAATCCAAAACCCAGACATGGCAGGAAGTTAACACCACAACAAACACTGCCTTAACCACACCATGCATCATACAACAACATGATGAACAGACCAAAGTACCACACCAGACCACCGTGACTACCATCTCACAACAAGAAAAAACAGAAACTGGTGTGTATCAACAAAGAAAAGAAGGTACAGATAACAAGCATTTCACAAGGGCTAGAAAAGATCACAAAACATCATGGTACATGCTATACCTCCTGTTAACTACACACATGCCCAAGTGCACACAATGGATGGTTCTACTCGCACTACTCATTGTAAATGCAAAACAAATGACTTCACTAACAGTTTTATTCACACATCATCATGACGCAACACAGATGATAGTACTCATGACAAACCAGCTAACTTTGATACTTACATCAGTACTGGTGAACCAAAGTTTGTTGTTACCACTGATAAACACTATGTCAAATCAACTTAGACACATACTTATGCTGAACAATGTAAATCATCAGTCGGTGGAATTACTGACAAAAATCAGCAACAAAGTTGTTGTTGTTTTTGCGTATCCTTTTACAGGACTTAGCTGTCAACAGCAGCATCTTTCAGCTGTCTGTTGATCTCTTGGCAAGATTACGCTCAGTAGTTTGCCATTGCTTTCTGAGCGGCCGGCTCAGTATCCCGCAAGTCACGAGCGGGGGTCAAACCACCTCAGCTCTCGCTCCGCTGCGAGACTCTGCGTGATAAACGGAATTACAGAGAGAAAGTGTTGTAACCCCACAGCCACAGAGACCGGCAGCAACAAAGTACCCTACATATTTTGGAAAATATACACAAATTGCAGAAAAGTGTACAAACATGCACGATTACAGTTCAAAACTATACATGGTGTATTATTATTATTTGAACTATTGGATGTATACACTATCCAGTGCCGTCCACCGGGCACTGGAACGCAAATTATTCCTCCCCACGACGTTTGACGGCAGAAGTGGAAGATGATGATGATGATGATGTATACACACATGTACGAGTGCAGGTTTGGAGATAGCACTCAAAATGATCTCAACATGAAATTTGAAAATCCCCACCCGTCGAAAAATTAATTTTAACCGTAACCCACTTTATATCCGTAGATCGAGTAACTCCAGAGTTGCCTTGTCTGCTGTACGACTCCAGCGCTATGATACTAGCACACTTCATTGTATAGACCAACATAAAAGTTCCTTCAACGTGAAAAGTTTCATCGGCAGAACAGTAAGACTCAACATGTGATTTCAGGTATCTAACAATAAGCTATACCCATATTGACTTCGGTTCAAACGAGTATCTACAGAGTCCACATTTTGAAATCGACTAACAACGACAAGAACTTCACAAGTACAGACATTCAT
The DNA here is from genome assembly GCA_963921405.1 of Cepaea hortensis. NCBI lineage: Eukaryota > Metazoa > Mollusca > Gastropoda > Stylommatophora > Helicidae > Cepaea > Cepaea hortensis. The sequence continues at coordinate 73,379,168 of OY992897.1, read as the reverse complement.
TTCCAGTGATCAGTTTAAGAAACCAGATGCCAACCTACAAACTATGGCAAAGACAGTTTCAGACAGACGCACCATGGCCACACTCCTAAGTAAGGCCTCCGAACTTAAAACAGTAATACATATTTTACAGGTGTGAACTCCAGTAATTTTACAGAACGGATTTATAAATTGTCCATATGTAGTGCAAAGTCTTAAATACTATACAGAATGAAAGACAATATCATGATATACAGAATACGTCAATAATCGGTTCAGAAAGAAGAAATGCCAAATGTTCCAGCACCGCAATGAACAGTGAACACTGGTAATTTAAGTACGTGTGCATAACTTTCACAAGACAAGAACAGTATCCTATAAATGCATAAAGGCAGCGACGATGAACATTTTATTGTAAATTTATTAAGTGCATGACATCCAATGTCTAATTTTAGTATTATAGTACTGTGTATTGTTAGAATGTGATATGTACATATAAACGTAAGTACAGCGGTGAAAGGTATAAGTTGTAATGCTGAGAATCAACGCCTGGCAATCCCAATACGCGAGTGTTACTAAACTTGCCTTCACGTATGGTGGATAGCCCGACGAATGACGCTTAGCAATAGTGGTACAAAATTAACATCATAATATCGTAACAAGAAGTAACATACCAACAGGGTTATACCAACCAAAGAGATTAATAATAACTCTCCAGAACAGTAAACGAGGTGTACCCACAAAGGGAAACAAGTCAAGGTCTGATATAAAAAGAGGTAAGGGGGACTATTATATACATGAAGTATATTCGAACCATGACCACAACAGTGACATAGCGTGCTCATAAAGAATCGATTAGGGTGCATTAAATAGAGACGAGGGGGACCACGTCTGAATAGAGAGAAAATTTAAGAATGCTGTAAGAGGAAGTTGTAGCCTTATTCCAGGCGTGAATCAATGGAGAATCCTTAAACCAGCATAGCCACAATAACTATGAGATGATAATGCACAGCGAATCGATTTGGAAACATGAACAGAATGTAATGTCACGGAGTGGGGATTGAAGAATATAACGAGGTATGGCAAGTAAACCCAACCAGAACATTTGCCAGACCACGACAAAACCTTGAGAGAAACCTCAGTACTGAAAAAGAGAGAAGAATATTTAAAGTTAATCTCGGAAAAGATCAGAATAAAAAGGGACGCAAGCGTATACTGATGATCATACAATCCCCTGACAAGGTTAAAAAGATGTACCAAGAGTAACAACAGCAGAATGTGTCACATTTCCAAGAGAAAGTGCCACATTGTTTGTGCGGGGGGAGAGTGTCAGGGGCTTATATGTAAGTAATAGTGTAAGTGCCGATATGTAAGCGAGAGTCAGTGTAAGCATAGCTGAGGTCAAGGGCAGTAGGAGACATCACAGCTTGGCTAACGGAGGGTCAAGCAAGAAGCCCGTGAACAGACCCACGTGATGTGGGAAGGTCAAGGAGGACGGAGTCAGTGTGTGTGAGACAGCGAATAGAGACGGACGTGTGGAGATCTAGAGAGAGATAGAACGATTGAACGATAGTGTTGTGACGGATAAATGGAGATGAACGTTGTGTATTGATATTCGAGGAATGTACCAACTGTGATATGTGCGAGATGATGTGAGACTGTGATTGCGAATGGTCATACGGGCGACAGTGTAAATATCGCCCATGTGAGCGAGCGTTTGGCTGCTTGTGTCGAATGATTGCTTGAGCGCGAAGTGTGACCATATTGTTATCCTGTAGTATAATATAATAAAGGTTGTTCAGGAGATAGCTCCTGTGAGTTTCCGATTGCAGTCATGTGTTATTAGTATATGTGTCGTAGATGTTGTAATTTGCCTGTCCAAGTCCAGTGAGCTAGAAGGAGCAAATAGTTAGGACTCCGACAGGTATAATGGTGTCAGAAGTACACACGAACCACATTCCCAATTAAAATGCATAAAAGAACGCTACTTATGTAAAGAAGAAGATAAATTGCATAATTCTGTAAAAATTTATAAATCAGAGAGTTGTTAACAAAATCAGAACGAAAATAACATCATTTCTTTCCACAGCAGGTTTCAATTCTACAAAGCGACCGACGTAACCAGAACAGGTCAACGGTAACCAGCATGAGAATCACGTTCCTGTACATCAAGCGTTCGAGTAAACAGCAGATAAAGATAAGTTGATTAATTTTGATTGCTAATTACCCAAATCTGCAGTCTTCAAGTTGCTTGTATAAAAATCATCATTGGGGTAGTTAAATATTAATTAACAGAAAATGATGTCGGATGAGGAAGATCAATCACATTTATGGGGCACAAATCAGTACAGAGAGTTGCTAGATTTTTTTGATGGTACACGGGCACAAGACAAAGCAAAGTGTAATATAAAACATGACCTAATACGTGATTGGACACAGAAATTTGAAAAGAAAATGCAAGACTACAAAATCCCAAAAGATTATTGGGGTTTATGGTACACAGGACACGTACCAATAAAAAGTAGAATACTGAGTGAGATCATACCAGATTTGTCAAGGGCAGACTATGAATATTATAAAACAAAGATATTAAAACACTATGTAAACTATTTCGAGACTCTAAAATTAGAGGTACAAAATTTGAAACCAGCCACAGACAAATCATTCACCCAGTATATAAGGGAAATAGAAGAATTTTTCAGAAAGCTAACATTTGAAATTAAACAGACAGACAACAATCAAGAAGCAATAAATTTCTTAATAGTGGAAAAACTAAAAGCAACACTCCCAGCCGAATGCGGAAAATATTTAGAAGAACACAACACAGAGCCTATCAAAAATTTATTAGAAAAATGCCGCGAATATTACAACCAAAGTATGAACCTGGTTAAGAACACTCAACAGAAGAGTACTGGAAGGGCTAATGCATCTGCAGCCACAGACTGTCAAAACAAAATCACAGAAAACAGAACCAGTACTGTGCAAACATTGTAACACCCCACATACAGAAAATGGAATATGCGATAAGAACCCCACTTATCAAGAATACCTGAATACTATTATAACACAAAAACTGGGGAAGGTAAATCAAAGGAAATATAGAACAAAATGTCATTTTTGCCTGGCGTATGGCCACAGACGTTTCGAGTGTGAAGGAGTTAAAAGATTACAGAAAGCAAAAGCAAATGCAGCCATAAACATTACAACAGACAGTTCAGCACAGAACTTAGAAAAAATAAACATCACAGAAACGAAAACAAGACCAAATTCTGCAAATACAGAACAGACTGAGTTTTACCCAACAGACTTCGTACCATATTTCAATAACGTTGTCAACAGCAGTCAGCCGCACTCCTTAGTAAAAGAGGAAAATATTCCACAAGAAAAAAATGAAATGAACAAAACCTCCAGACTGTCGTTAGGAAAACTAACATTCCATGAGGGATACATTAATGACACAGTATGCACATGTGTACGCGACACAGGGTCCTGTCTTATCGTTCTTCGGAAGGCCCTAGCTGATCCTAAAGACTACCTAGATGAGTACATCTATTGCAGAACTGTTGCAGGGACAGTAGAGAAATATCCTATGGCATGGGCCAATATAAAATCACCCTTCCTATCAGGCAGAGTAACTTGCGCATTATTAGACAATCCATGCTGCGATTTATTGATTGGAAATGTATTAAATGTAATAGACCACACAGAATCCAAAACCCAGACATGGCAGGAAGTTAACACCACAACAAACACTGCCTTAACCACACCATGCATCATACAACAACATGATGAACAGACCAAAGTACCACACCAGACCACCGTGACTACCATCTCACAACAAGAAAAAACAGAAACTGGTGTGTATCAACAAAGAAAAGAAGGTACAGATAACAAGCATTTAACAAGGGCTAGAAAAGATCACAAAACATCATGGTACATGCTATACCTCCTGTTAACTACACACATGCCCAAGTGCACACAATGGATGGTTCTACTCGCACTACTCATTGTAAATGCAAAACAAATGACTTCACTAACAGTTTTATTCACACATCATCATGACGCAACACAGATGATAGTACTCATGACAAACCAGCTAACTTTGATACTTACATCAGTACTGGTGAACCAAAGTTTGTTGTTACCACTGATAAACACTATGTCAAATCAACTTAGACACATACTTATGCTGAACAATGTAAATCATCAGTCGGTGGAATTACTGACAAAAATCAGCAACAAAGTTGTTGTTGTTTTTGCGTATCCTTTTACAGGACTTAGCTGTCAACAGCAGCATCTTTCAGCTGTCTGTTGATCTCTTGGCAAGATTACGCTCAGTAGTTTGCCATTGCTTTCTGAGCGGCCGGCTCAGTATCCCGCAAGTCACGAGCGGGGGTCAAACCACCTCAGCTCTCGCTCCGCTGCGAGACTCTGCGTGATAAACGGAATTACAGAGAGAAAGTGTTGTAACCCCACAGCCACAGAGACCGGCAGCAACAAAGTACCCTACATATTTTGGAAAATATACACAAATTGCAGAAAAGTGTACAAACATGCACGATTACAGTTCAAAACTATACATGGTGTATTATTATTATTTGAACTATTGGATGTATACACTATCCAGTGCCGTCCACCGGGCACTGGAACGCAAATTATTCCTCCCCACGACGTTTGACGGCAGAAGTGGAAGATGATGATGATGATGATGTATACACACATGTACGAGTGCAGGTTTGGAGATAGCACTCAAAATGATCTCAACATGAAATTTGAAAATCCCCACCCGTCGAAAAATTAATTTTAACCGTAACCCACTTTATATCCGTAGATCGAGTAACTCCAGAGTTGCCTTGTCTGCTGTACGACTCCAGCGCTATGATACTAGCACACTTCATTGTATAGACCAACATAAAAGTTCCTTCAACGTGAAAAGTTTCATCGGCAGAACAGTAAGACTCAACATGTGATTTCAGGTATCTAACAATAAGCTATACCCATATTGACTTCGGTTCAAACGAGTATCTACAGAGTCCACATTTTGAAATCGACTAACAACGACAAGAACTTCACAAGTACAGACATTCATTTCCAGTGATCAGTTTAAGAAACCAGATGCCAACCTACAAACTATGGCAAAGACAGTTTCAGACAGACGCACCATGGCCACACTCCTAAGTAAGGCCTCCGAACTTAAAACAGTAATACATATTTTACAGGTGTGAACTCCAGTAATTTTACAGAACGGATTTATAAATTGTCCATATGTAGTGCAAAGTCTTAAATACTATACAGAATGAAAGACAATATCATGATATACAGAATACGTCAATAATCGGTTCAGAAAGAAGAAATGCCAAATGTTCCAGCACCGCAATGAACAGTGAACACTGGTAATTTAAGTACGTGTGCATAACTTTCACAAGACAAGAACAGTATCCTATAAATGCATAAAGGCAGCGACGATGAACATTTTATTGTAAATTTATTAAGTGCATGACATCCAATGTCTAATTTTAGTATTATAGTACTGTGTATTGTTAGAATGTGATATGTACATATAAACGTAAGTACAGCGGTGAAAGGTATAAGTTGTAATGCTGAGAATCAACGCCTGGCAATCCCAATACGCGAGTGTTACTAAACTTGCCTTCACGTATGGTGGATAGCCCGACGAATGACGCTTAGCAATAGTGGTACAAAATTAACATCATAATATCGTAACAAGAAGTAACATACCAACAGGGTTATACCAACCAAAGAGATTAATAATAACTCTCCAGAACAGTAAACGAGGTGTACCCACAAAGGGAAACAAGTCAAGGTCTGATATAAAAAGAGGTAAGGGGGACTATTATATACATGAAGTATATTCGAACCATGACCACAACAGTGACATAGCGTGCTCATAAAGAATCGATTAGGGTGCATTAAATAGAGACGAGGGGGACCACGTCTGAATAGAGAGAAAATTTAAGAATGCTGTAAGAGGAAGTTGTAGCCTTATTCCAGGCGTGAATCAATGGAGAATCCTTAAACCAGCATAGCCACAATAACTATGAGATGATAATGCACAGCGAATCGATTTGGAAACATGAACAGAATGTAATGTCACGGAGTGGGGATTGAAGAATATAACGAGGTATGGCAAGTAAACCCAACCAGAACATTTGCCAGACCACGACAAAACCTTGAGAGAAACCTCAGTACTGAAAAAGAGAGAAGAATATTTAAAGTTAATCTCGGAAAAGATCAGAATAAAAAGGGACGCAAGCGTATACTGATGATCATACAATCCCCTGACAAGGTTAAAAAGATGTACCAAGAGTAACAACAGCAGAATGTGTCACATTTCCAAGAGAAAGTGCCACATTGTTTGTGCGGGGGGAGAGTGTCAGGGGCTTATATGTAAGTAATAGTGTAAGTGCCGATATGTAAGCGAGAGTCAGTGTAAGCATAGCTGAGGTCAAGGGCAGTAGGAGACATCACAGCTTGGCTAACGGAGGGTCAAGCAAGAAGCCCGTGAACAGACCCACGTGATGTGGGAAGGTCAAGGAGGACGGAGTCAGTGTGTGTGAGACAGCGAATAGAGACGGACGTGTGGAGATCTAGAGAGAGATAGAACGATTGAACGATAGTGTTGTGACGGATAAATGGAGATGAACGTTGTGTATTGATATTCGAGGAATGTACCAACTGTGATATGTGCGAGATGATGTGAGACTGTGATTGCGAATGGTCATACGGGCGACAGTGTAAATATCGCCCATGTGAGCGAGCGTTTGGCTGCTTGTGTCGAATGATTGCTTGAGCGCGAAGTGTGACCATATTGTTATCCTGTAGTATAATATAATAAAGGTTGTTCAGGAGATAGCTCCTGTGAGTTTCCGATTGCAGTCATGTGTTATTAGTATATGTGTCGTAGATGTTGTAATTTGCCTGTCCAAGTCCAGTGAGCTAGAAGGAGCAAATAGTTAGGACTCCGACAGGTATAATGGTGTCAGAAGTACACACGAACCACATTCCCAATTAAAATGCATAAAAGAACGCTACTTATGTAAAGAAGAAGATAAATTGCATAATTCTGTAAAAATTTATAAATCAGAGAGTTGTTAACAAAATCAGAACGAAAATAACATCATTTCTTTCCACAGCAGGTTTCAATTCTACAAAGCGACCGACGTAACCAGAACAGGTCAACGGTAACCAGCATGAGAATCACGTTCCTGTACATCAAGCGTTCGAGTAAACAGCAGATAAAGATAAGTTGATTAATTTTGATTGCTAATTACCCAAATCTGCAGTCTTCAAGTTGCTTGTATAAAAATCATCATTGGGGTAGTTAAATATTAATTAACAGAAAATGATGTCGGATGAGGAAGATCAATCACATTTATGGGGCACAAATCAGTACAGAGAGTTGCTAGATTTTTTTGATGGTACACGGGCACAAGACAAAGCAAAGTGTAATATAAAACATGACCTAATACGTGATTGGACACAGAAATTTGAAAAGAAAATGCAAGACTACAAAATCCCAAAAGATTATTGGGGTTTATGGTACACAGGACACGTACCAATAAAAAGTAGAATACTGAGTGAGATCATACCAGATTTGTCAAGGGCAGACTATGAATATTATAAAACAAAGATATTAAAACACTATGTAAACTATTTCGAGACTCTAAAATTAGAGGTACAAAATTTGAAACCAGCCACAGACAAATCATTCACCCAGTATATAAGGGAAATAGAAGAATTTTTCAGAAAGCTAACATTTGAAATTAAACAGACAGACAACAATCAAGAAGCAATAAATTTCTTAATAGTGGAAAAACTAAAAGCAACACTCCCAGCCGAATGCGGAAAATATTTAGAAGAACACAACACAGAGCCTATCAAAAATTTATTAGAAAAATGCCGCGAATATTACAACCAAAGTATGAACCTGGTTAAGAACACTCAACAGAAGAGTACTGGAAGGGCTAATGCATCTGCAGCCACAGACTGTCAAAACAAAATCACAGAAAACAGAACCAGTACTGTGCAAACATTGTAACACCCCACATACAGAAAATGGAATATGCGATAAGAACCCCACTTATCAAGAATACCTGAATACTATTATAACACAAAAACTGGGGAAGGTAAATCAAAGGAAATATAGAACAAAATGTCATTTTTGCCTGGCGTATGGCCACAGACGTTTCGAGTGTGAAGGAGTTAAAAGATTACAGAAAGCAAAAGCAAATGCAGCCATAAACATTACAACAGACAGTTCAGCACAGAACTTAGAAAAAATAAACATCACAGAAACGAAAACAAGACCAAATTCTGCAAATACAGAACAGACTGAGTTTTACCCAACAGACTTCGTACCATATTTCAATAACGTTGTCAACAGCAGTCAGCCGCACTCCTTAGTAAAAGAGGAAAATATTCCACAAGAAAAAAATGAAATGAACAAAACCTCCAGACTGTCGTTAGGAAAACTAACATTCCATGAGGGATACATTAATGACACAGTATGCACATGTGTACGCGACACAGGGTCCTGTCTTATCGTTCTTCGGAAGGCCCTAGCTGATCCTAAAGACTACCTAGATGAGTACATCTATTGCAGAACTGTTGCAGGGACAGTAGAGAAATATCCTATGGCATGGGCCAATATAAAATCACCCTTCCTATCAGGCAGAGTAACTTGCGCATTATTAGACAATCCATGCTGCGATTTATTGATTGGAAATGTATTAAATGTAATAGACCACACAGAATCCAAAACCCAGACATGGCAGGAAGTTAACACCACAACAAACACTGCCTTAACCACACCATGCATCATACAACAACATGATGAACAGACCAAAGTACCACACCAGACCACCGTGACTACCATCTCACAACAAGAAAAAACAGAAACTGGTGTGTATCAACAAAGAAAAGAAGGTACAGATAACAAGCATTTCACAAGGGCTAGAAAAGATCACAAAACATCATGGTACATGCTATACCTCCTGTTAACTACACACATGCCCAAGTGCACACAATGGATGGTTCTACTCGCACTACTCATTGTAAATGCAAAACAAATGACTTCACTAACAGTTTTATTCACACATCATCATGACGCAACACAGATGATAGTACTCATGACAAACCAGCTAACTTTGATACTTACATCAGTACTGGTGAACCAAAGTTTGTTGTTACCACTGATAAACACTATGTCAAATCAACTTAGACACATACTTATGCTGAACAATGTAAATCATCAGTCGGTGGAATTACTGACAAAAATCAGCAACAAAGTTGTTGTTGTTTTTGCGTATCCTTTTACAGGACTTAGCTGTCAACAGCAGCATCTTTCAGCTGTCTGTTGATCTCTTGGCAAGATTACGCTCAGTAGTTTGCCATTGCTTTCTGAGCGGCCGGCTCAGTATCCCGCAAGTCACGAGCGGGGGTCAAACCACCTCAGCTCTCGCTCCGCTGCGAGACTCTGCGTGATAAACGGAATTACAGAGAGAAAGTGTTGTAACCCCACAGCCACAGAGACCGGCAGCAACAAAGTACCCTACATATTTTGGAAAATATACACAAATTGCAGAAAAGTGTACAAACATGCACGATTACAGTTCAAAACTATACATGGTGTATTATTATTATTTGAACTATTGGATGTATACACTATCCAGTGCCGTCCACCGGGCACTGGAACGCAAATTATTCCTCCCCACGACGTTTGACGGCAGAAGTGGAAGATGATGATGATGATGATGTATACACACATGTACGAGTGCAGGTTTGGAGATAGCACTCAAAATGATCTCAACATGAAATTTGAAAATCCCCACCCGTCGAAAAATTAATTTTAACCGTAACCCACTTTATATCCGTAGATCGAGTAACTCCAGAGTTGCCTTGTCTGCTGTACGACTCCAGCGCTATGATACTAGCACACTTCATTGTATAGACCAACATAAAAGTTCCTTCAACGTGAAAAGTTTCATCGGCAGAACAGTAAGACTCAACATGTGATTTCAGGTATCTAACAATAAGCTATACCCATATTGACTTCGGTTCAAACGAGTATCTACAGAGTCCACATTTTGAAATCGACTAACAACGACAAGAACTTCACAAGTACAGACATTCATTTCCAGTGATCAGTTTAAGAAACCAGATGCCAACCTACAAACTATGGCAAAGACAGTTTCAGACAGACGCACCATGGCCACACTCCTAAGTAAGGCCTCCGAACTTAAAACAGTAATACATATTTTACAGGTGTGAACTCCAGTAATTTTACAGAACGGATTTATAAATTGTCCATATGTAGTGCAAAGTCTTAAATACTATACAGAATGAAAGACAATATCATGATATACAGAATACGTCAATAATCGGTTCAGAAAGAAGAAATGCCAAATGTTCCAGCACCGCAATGAACAGTGAACACTGGTAATTTAAGTACGTGTGCATAACTTTCACAAGACAAGAACAGTATCCTATAAATGCATAAAGGCAGCGACGATGAACATTTTATTGTAAATTTATTAAGTGCATGACATCCAATGTCTAATTTTAGTATTATAGTACTGTGTATTGTTAGAATGTGATATGTACATATAAACGTAAGTACAGCGGTGAAAGGTATAAGTTGTAATGCTGAGAATCAACGCCTGGCAATCCCAATACGCGAGTGTTACTAAACTTGCCTTCACGTATGGTGGATAGCCCGACGAATGACGCTTAGCAATAGTGGTACAAAATTAACATCATAATATCGTAACAAGAAGTAACATACCAACAGGGTTATACCAACCAAAGAGATTAATAATAACTCTCCAGAACAGTAAACGAGGTGTACCCACAAAGGGAAACAAGTCAAGGTCTGATATAAAAAGAGGTAAGGGGGACTATTATATACATGAAGTATATTCGAACCATGACCACAACAGTGACATAGCGTGCTCATAAAGAATCGATTAGGGTGCATTAAATAGAGACGAGGGGGACCACGTCTGAATAGAGAGAAAATTTAAGAATGCTGTAAGAGGAAGTTGTAGCCTTATTCCAGGCGTGAATCAATGGAGAATCCTTAAACCAGCATAGCCACAATAACTATGAGATGATAATGCACAGCGAATCGATTTGGAAACATGAACAGAATGTAATGTCACGGAGTGGGGATTGAAGAATATAACGAGGTATGGCAAGTAAACCCAACCAGAACATTTGCCAGACCACGACAAAACCTTGAGAGAAACCTCAGTACTGAAAAAGAGAGAAGAATATTTAAAGTTAATCTCGGAAAAGATCAGAATAAAAAGGGACGCAAGCGTATACTGATGATCATACAATCCCCTGACAAGGTTAAAAAGATGTACCAAGAGTAACAACAGCAGAATGTGTCACATTTCCAAGAGAAAGTGCCACATTGTTTGTGCGGGGGGAGAGTGTCAGGGGCTTATATGTAAGTAATAGTGTAAGTGCCGATATGTAAGCGAGAGTCAGTGTAAGCATAGCTGAGGTCAAGGGCAGTAGGAGACATCACAGCTTGGCTAACGGAGGGTCAAGCAAGAAGCCCGTGAACAGACCCACGTGATGTGGGAAGGTCAAGGAGGACGGAGTCAGTGTGTGTGAGACAGCGAATAGAGACGGACGTGTGGAGATCTAGAGAGAGATAGAACGATTGAACGATAGTGTTGTGACGGATAAATGGAGATGAACGTTGTGTATTGATATTCGAGGAATGTACCAACTGTGATATGTGCGAGATGATGTGAGACTGTGATTGCGAATGGTCATACGGGCGACAGTGTAAATATCGCCCATGTGAGCGAGCGTTTGGCTGCTTGTGTCGAATGATTGCTTGAGCGCGAAGTGTGACCATATTGTTATCCTGTAGTATAATATAATAAAGGTTGTTCAGGAGATAGCTCCTGCGAGTTTCCGATTGCAGTCATGTGTTATTAGTATATGTGTCGTAGATGTTGTAATTTGCCTGTCCAAGTCCAGTGAGCTAGAAGGAGCAAATAGTTAGGACTCTGACACATCATAGTAATACAGAGAAAGCAGCAGAATATATGATGGCAAATCTAACAATGGAAAAATGGAACAGGCAATGAATACCCTAAAAAAAGAAGAAATCACAGGTGGCAAGCATCATCTGAATCTTTTCTCCGGGGCATGCTGGTATGCTTGGGAATGAACGGGCAGACAGATTGGCTGGCTCTGAAAAACTTGGTGGAGTATTGATGCATGATAAGGCAGACGTGGTTGCGGCCTTGTGGGAGCAGGTGTACACCCCGGAGGAGCAAATGGATCACCATGGTCTGGCAAGAATGCGACAGCGGGGAGTGATGAGGGGATCTAGCCGATGCTCGACGCTTAGAGGAAAGGCGAGACGCACATATAATCAGATTGCTACTGGTACTATTGGGATTGGAACTCTTCTCTGGCTTCTGAGGATGGGGACGGAGCGCTTATGGGAATGCCCCAAATGCTGTGATGTCGGTTCCTAAATCAGTTAATCAATCAATCGATCAATCTGTGTCCCCAAAGGAGGAGTTCTTTCACCAAAATTATTCCTAGCGTACATAAATGACATCACGGAAAATTTTCCAGCCAGAGTACCCACATCCTTCTTTGCAGATGACCTAGCCATTTGGACATCTGAAGAATATATTAGTACAGCTAACAGCAGAATACAGCAAGCCTTATTAGCGCTAGAGGACTGGTCAAAATCATGGCTAGTGAAGATAAGTGAGGAGAAAACAACATGCACAGTGTTCTCCCTCTCAAATAAAACTCAGCAACCTAAGCTGGTATTGAATGGAAAAATATTGCGCCATGAAGAAAATCCAAACTATCTAGGAGTCACCTTTGATCATCGCCTGACATGGAAGACACAGGTTGAGAAAAATCGAACAAGAGCAAGGCAAAGAATGGCAATCATGAAAAAGCTTGCTGGTACAACGTGGAGAGCAGATGAGAAAGTTCTCAAGAAGTTATATACTGGACGGGTGAGGCCAGTACTGGAATATGGCATTGCAGCTTGGGCAACAGCAGCTAAGTCAAACTTTAACAAAATAAGTAGAGTCCAAAATCAAGGAATGCGAATCATAACTGGAAGCCTGACGATAACGCCTATTAATGAACTAGAAAAGATCACTTGTTTACAACCAATGCAGGATAGAAGAGATAGCAGGGCCCAGCAACAAGCAGGAAAATTCAGAAGATTGACAGACCACCCAATATATAACAGGTTTAATGGTTTTGGAAAGGGAAGACTGAAGCGTGGCAACTTTGTAGAAACTGCAAAACAAAAGATTAGGGCAGATCGCATACTTAACATATCAACAGTCAAACCCATTTACAATGCAACTTGGATAACCCTAAATAACCCTAAACTACATAAAAGAACATTACCCAAGCAGCAATTGGACCCATGCATATACAGATGGATCAGCCAAATATTCAATAGAAAATGGAGGAGGAGGAATTCTCTTAAATTTAAAAAATGGAGTGAAAAAAACAGTCAGTGGCAACTGGAGAATTCTAAAGTAACTTCAAAGCGGAGGTGGAGGCTCTGAAAACTGCAACAGAAATGCTCTTGATGGAGGAAAATAAAGAGAAGCAAATAGCTATCTTGACAGATGCAAAGTCAGCTGTCTCAAAACTGAAGAGCAAAAACAGCACAGAACTAGCTGACCTAAGAGCAGCACTCCATGGTCTATGCCAGAAATCCAAAAAAGTTGTAATACAGTGAATCCCATCACATTGCAGAATACCTGGAAATGAAGAGGCTGACAGACTGGCAAAAGAGGGCGGATGACGACCTCAGCCTGACATAACCTATAATGAGGCAAAGAGGTTTATAAAAAGCACTTATAGAACCAAATGGGAATCAGAGCATCCAGGCCACCAGAAAGATGATGCATATTACAAACTCGACCGAAGTGAACAAGTAGCAATCTTCAGACTTCGCACAGGACATAATAGGCTGAAATAACACTTGTTCAATAAACTAAAGATAGGAAATACCGAACAATGTAATTGTGGAACTGGTAAAATGACAGCTAAACATTTGCTGCAAGAGTGCCCAATGTATGCAGAACAGAGAAAGATATTTTGGCCCACACCTGCTTCATTCGAGGACTAGCTCTATGGAGATATCAACAAGCTCAAGTTGACCTCAGCTTACTTTAACTACATTCAGGTTGACATTTAAAGGTGCATGAAGAAGATCTTAGCCTGCCACAATTCATACCACATATATGTTGGTGGCGAAAGTGTCCCAGAGGCATGAAATGGAATATTGCTTGGATAGCAAATTCATTACATGGAAAGTCTGTATCAGAAGCTCATTGTTTGGGCATCATTAAAGGTGGAAAAAAGTGCACCAGTGGCACGAAATGGAATATTGCTCGGATAACAAATGCATTACGTGGAAAGTCCGAATCCCCAGGAAGGTTAACCCGGTCAACAAACGCCCAAAGAAGTTGGATGTGTCGGCCTAAGGGCACAGTATCGCAGCTTGGCTGTAAACAGGCACAACGTAATCACATCCGAAAAAAAGACTCCAGATGAACGCAGAAGAAGAAGAAGAAGAAGAAGAAGAAGAAGAAGAAGAAGAAGAAGAAGAAGAAGAAGAAGAAGAAGAAGAAGAAGAAGAAGAAGAAGACTGCGTTCAGGAAAATATGTTTAGCAAAACCATGAAAATGAGATCGCGCATTCACAACACAAAATTCAAAATGGCGTCGCCCATACTATACTAATTACTATAGCGAACCTGTATTTATTTATAATTAGAACTGGCAATTTAACTACTAAAATTAAACAGAATACAAGTTTCATTTGCAGCAATAATTTATCTGTATACATGTATAATTTTTCAACATTTGACATGATTGAAAATTTTTTCAGCCGGTTTTCAGACCCGTCTATATTATAAACCTGTAAGGAGTACATTTTTTCTTAACCGCACAGCTGTACATACTTAAATTTAAATAAAATTTTGTGAAACAAGTTATGGTTTTTTTTTTAAATTTAGTATTTAATTATTAATTGTTCACTTTTATATACAGAACAGTCCTCCGAAGTCTGAGAGTATCTGCCTGCATGGCGAGGAACCATCAGTCTGCACACCAATAAGCCAGACACGGGACAATGGATACTCACACAAACCTCAGGTCCTGTATGACATCACACTGATGTTGGACAGCAGGATGTCTTCATCCGACATACAGAACTTTGCGCTGGAGTTCACAGCCAGCAAATGCAAGCAAAGCATATACAGAATAGTGCAATTATAGAGCAGAAGTAGAAATCAAGTATTAGGGAAAGTGACTGCTTAATTTATGAAGCAGTTACAAACTTATTTACTTACATTATTGCATGATATTTAATCAACAAAAGAAAGCTGTCACAATGCAGTGCAGTGGGTGCATCAAGACAATGTGAATACATTTTCATGAATTGTTCTTTGACATACGACGACCATATCACATGACATTTAATTAATACACATGGGCGGCTATTTAAGTATTTTTAATTGTTAATTATGCCACAGAACATCCTATTGAAACAGAATGTGACCGTGGCTTTCCTTTTACTAGTCCAAATACTAAAATATACATCTTGACAGGTTTGTTTGCCAATAATTAGCAATGCACATGATATTTAATGAATATTAATCAATTTGGGGCTATTTTAAATTATTAATTAGGTCACAGCACATCCTATTTAAAAAAATAGACATGTCAAGTTAGGCCTTGCCTTCTCAGACGCAACATTAACAATATATGGTTGCTAAGCAGTTTGTTTAAAAATAAAAAAGTTATGTGGTTCATTTAAAAATAAACAAGCCACAGTAATTAATAATAGTATAGAAAGCAAAATTAAATGTTCTTAGCTCCTAATTTACTGGGCTGCGATCAGAACTGCTCATACTCATTCATTTGTTCAGATTCCTTTGCACTGACTTCCTGATTGTAGATCACGATTATATTGTATGCGTTCGTGTCTATTTTATCTTATTTTATTATTCATTTTTATATTTATTGAGTGCTTCTGATTTCGGATTTTTCACCTGTATTTCGCGACACGTGGATCTCCTTGTAAGGTATGTGCAACGTTTGTTGATGTTTAGTTCGTTTTTTCTCGCAGGAGTTTAAAATACCTATTTGTTTCCATTTCATATTATTATTAATAACTCTGCTTAGAATCGAAGTACATTCTTCATTTAAATACCGTTGGATTCGTCTTGTCAACTGTGATGGTTTCATAAGTTGAAAATTAAATTTTCAACTATTGACTAACATTGCTACATTATAATAGAATAATAATATATAATACTTATTACTTACCATCCATTAACCATGCCAAATTAATTACAAAATAAATGAATGATGTAGTAAAATATTCAACATTACGAAACTGAGAGTGTGCTTTATTCCAATATTCAACATAAACATACCTCCAGGCATGCAATGAAATACCTGGGGATACGATTTGATAGAAGCCTTGCTTAAACTTAAACTGAGCACATAGACCAGGCGGTGACAACAGCCAAGCGGGGTTTGGCTGCAATGCGTGTCATGGCCAGAGTTGCCACTTTTTTTGACCAAAAATATCTAGAAACGGCCCAAAACAACATCCATAAATATCTAGATTTCGTTGGAAAATATCTAGGAAAAATATCCAGATTGAGAAAGTAAGAAATTACTTATGTTTTGATGTGACTGCCGTCCCCCTGGCAAAGACATTTACGGCTTTCGCCGTAACCCCGAATATTCTCGTGAGTAACGCCAGATTGTTGAGCGTTGACCCAAGTCAGTTCAAAGTTTAAATAATGGCAGTTACCATAATTTACGCGCGTCCAGATCAAACAAAAAGTGGGTAAATGACCAGGGTGACCAGATCGCCGTGATAAAAAAGCCAAGTCACGAAATAAAAAGCAAAATTTATTGCCAAACATTTTCCCAGTGAAAATGAAAAGGCAAAAAAAAAGCCAAACATTGCCCAGTAAAAAGATATATTAAAAATATACTTACATCACATGAAGACCTCTTCTTCGAATAAATATTCCTCTTCAATGTTGAGAAATTCAGTACAGGATTCATTATAGTATGTCCCACAAAGAATGCCTTCATTCACGATCAATTATTTTGAAAACTGTCTGTTGCATCGTTATGAAATTTTTCCAGCCGTCTTATATTTACCTCCACCCAAGAAATATATCCTTGATAGGTCCAAACACAACTTAAATCATCGAAAGCGGTGATATTTCTTTGATGTTTTGCTGAACCGCTAACAAATTTATGTTTACAGTAATGGAAGCCCCGCCAATAAGATGACACACAAGGCGTATCCGGATTCGTATGGGAGTGGGTGCAATGAAAGAACTAGCTTAAAAGTCGACAGGGTCAGCTGCATTGCACCAGGTTTTTATCCCATATGGCTCAGTTTCTTTCCGCAGCGCGGAAAGCGTCGCACAAAGCACGAACTCCGTAGCTCCAGCGACGACCCTCGGGAGTCTCCGAAAAAATGCACTCGTGAAATGAAGGACACGGTCTTCGGAGCCCCAGTCAGACGGCTTGACAACTTCACCACGGAGAATCCCGAGAGGGTGCAAGTGCAATGTGTAATATTAGTCAAGACAGAGAATTTACAGAGGCATGGGGTGAATAATTTGTAAATTAACAGGAAAGTAGAAGGAATATATTTCTAACCTTATTTTTCATGTCCTTCTTGTTTCTTCAGCTGCTGGTTAATAAAGTGTACACAAGTATTCGTGTTAGCTTTTTATATTGAGTTCGTGAAAGCTTCCAAATAGCTGTGCGTTAATGTGCGTATGGAGTGACCAGAAATGATACCGCAATTTAGTCATCATGTTTCCATTTTTAAGGATCTGTTCAGCTGTCTGTGTAGTTTGTTCACACGTACACATGGGTGACAGACCCGCTTTGAGTCTTAATGAAAGACTGTCTACTCTGCTGTTTGCCGTTCAGAGACGGAACATGGTTACCTGTTTTGCACTATGAAAATAGTTGTCAGTGTCTCTATAGTGGGCTTTCTTCTTAACGACCAAGATTTTGGTCCTCTTTTCATTGAAGTTTATATATTGATTCGTATGCACGTGTGTTGTCCCCTAATTTGACAACGTGTTTGCTCTCACGTTTCTTGTTATGCCACAATATGTCAGTTTCCACCGCAATATTACTCTTCTGTTGGTATTCAATGCATTTAGTGTGTGTGTGTGTGTGTGTGTGTGTGTGTGTGTGTGTGTGTGTGTGTGTTTCAATACAGTTGTTTATCACCGCTGAGGGCTTGCGGAATTGAAAATTCATCACTGTGGAATACAAACTGTTGCCATTGATAGTATGCTGATGCTGTAATGTTTAGGGTCTGCCATTCTTCTGAAAATTTGTAGTAAAATATCCCAGTTGGTGTGCATGTGGATTAAGGTCTGCGATCTGCACAGACCTTAATCTGTGTCGAACGATTCCAGTAGGTTGATGATTGCTCTCGGTTGCATAAAATTCAATCCATCCTTTCTCCAATAGTCCTCTTTCTCTTTCAACACATGGTCCTCGCATTTTTTTCCAGTAACTTTTATCAATATTTAATAGCGCGGACTGGTTGATAGACAGAGACAGACAGACAAACAGACAGACAGACAGACAGACAGACAGACAGACAGACAGACAGAAATGTAGGTAGGTAGGTAGGTAGGTGGCTGGCTGGCTGGCTGGATAGCTGGCTGGCTGGCTGGCTGGGTAGGTAGGTAGCTAGCTAGCTAGATAGATCGATCGATCGATCGATAGATAGATAGATAGATAGATAGATAGATAGATAGATAGATAGATAGATAGATAGATAGATAGATAGATAGATAGACCTCCAGGAGCTGGGCGAAGCCGGGCCGAGTCAGCTAGTTTATTTATATAAACACGTTTCATGAAAGAACCCCCATTGGAGACACCTCTGAACAATACCATTTAACTCCGCGCTGTTTGTGCCAAAACGAAAACCGCGAGATAATTTCAAAAATAGCGGGGGTGTGTTTTGCTGAATCTGTAATACTATTAAAACGATGGTATTAATCCCGGAGCCGTAAATTATATACCGCATATAAACAAACATTGAAATCTGCAGAACGAAATTTTTTTTGTTGGGTGGACATAATGATAAGGTTATTTGCTAAATCTCATCATTTTCCCTCAGTTGGTTACTGAGATATTGAATTTTATATTGGGGCAACAAAAAAAAACAAAAAAAAACACACACTATAGACAAAACATATGTCAAAGTTAGTGAAGGACGTTAATGGCTGTCTTAGGGCATCCTCGTCCGGTAGGGACAGTCATGAGCCACAGGTGACACCAGACCGTCATCCAGCTACTGATGGCAAAAACTTAACTAAAATAAATAAATTTAGAGTAGGAACATGGAATGTTAGGACATTAAATGAGCTAGGAAAGTTGATTAATGGATACTGGTGTATTTCAGATAGAGTTATTATGGTAAAAATCAAAGGCAAACCAATAGACATAAATATTATACAAGTATATGCACCAACAGCAAGCAGTAGTGATGAAGAAATACAACACTTTTATGACGAAATAGAAATGGCGATGGCTCAAATTGGATCACAAGAAATAAAGATAATACTTGGTGATTTTAATGCAAAAGTAGGAAAGGGAAAAATGGAGGATGTAGTGGGGAATTATGGTTTAGGTACAAGAAATGAAAGAGGGGAAAAGCTAATAGAATGGGCAAATATAAATGATATGATAATTGGAAACACATGGTTTAAACACCATAAAAGACGATTGTACACATGGATAAGCCCTGATAAGAAAATACGCAACCAAATTGACTACATACTAATTAATAAAAGATTTAGAAATGCTTTAATTAATGTAAAGACAATGCCTGGTGCTGACTGTAATAGTGATCATGTACCACTATGTGGACAAATAAAAGTAAGATTAAAGAGAGGGAAAAAAATGGTTAAGAACATGAGACTTAATAAAGAGGTTCTGAAAATAGATAAAGAAATGCAAGAACAATACAGAGTGACTGTGAAAAATAGGTACAATGCAATAACTAAAATACAGAGTATAGATGAACAATGGGAAATGTTAAGGGACTCCATTCATCAAACTAGCAAAGAAGTATTACCGGAGAGAGGCAAAATAGCTAAGAAAAAATGGATGAATGAAGATATCTTAAAACTGATGGACAAAAGAAAACAGAGTAAAAATGACAAACAAGAATACGCTAAGATAAATAAAGAAATAAAAGATAAATGTGGGAAGGCTAAAGAAAGTTGGTTAAACGAGCAATGCAAAAAAATTGAATTAAATTCCATTAAAGATACAAAAAATATGCACAGACAAATCAGTGAGCTTACAGGAAGAAAAATAAGAATAAATACAGGGTGTTTGAAATCAAAAACAGGAAAGATAATATTAGAGGAAGATGCTATAATGAAGAGGTGGAATGAGTATATAAGAGAATTATATGAAGGAGAAAGGGAAGAATTAACAGAAGATAGTAACTTAGAAGGTCCACCTATTCTGAAAGAAGAAGTCGCTGACGCTATGAAACGTATGAAGAAAGGAAAAACAGCTGGGCCAGATGAAATCACAATAGAAGAATTAGAAGTATTGGGAGAATTTGGAGTAGATATATTAACCAAAATGTTGAATGATATTTACAGCAGTGGATATTTACCCAGTGATATGCTGAAATCTGTATTTATAGCTATACCAAAAAGACCAGGAGCAATTGATTGTGAAGATTTTCGTACAATTAACCTTATAAACCATATCACTAAGCTTCTACTCAGAATCATAATGAGAAGAACCAAAAAGAAAATAAAAATGGAAATTAGTGAAGAACAGTATGGATTTGTGGAAGGAAAGGGCACAAACAATGCAATTTATACATTACGGACACTAATAGAAAGGTCAATAGAGAAACAGAGAGACATATATTTGTGCTTCATAGATTATACTAAGGCATTTGATAAAGTAAAACATGATGAACTGATTAAAATGTTGGAAGATATCAACACTGATGGAAAAGATTTAAGAATAATAAAGAATATTTACTGGAACCAAGTAGCAGCAATTAAAATGGGAAATAAAGAGGGTAGTTACGAACAGATAAAGCTAGGAGTACGACAAGGGTGTGTCTTGTCACCAGATCTTTTCTCCCTGTATAGCGAAGTAATAATGAGAGAGATCAAAGAGATGCCAGGAATACTAGTTGGAGGTTATAATATAAATAATATACGCTATGCAGATGACACAGTATTGGTGGCGGATAATTCAACAGACCTACAACAATTATTAGACGTTGTAGTAACAGAGAGTGCAAGGAAAGGACTCTCCTTGAATATCAAGAAAACAGTAACAATGGTAATATCAAAGAAAATGGTGACACCAAAATGTGACATAGAAATAGAAGGGAAAATCCTTAACCAAGTGGATAATTTTAGATACCTAGGGGCATTTATAACATCAGATGGAAGATGTACAACAGAGATTAGGAGCAGAATAGGGCAGGCAAAAGCCGCATTTCAGAAAATGAAGAGTATCTTATGCAATAAGTCACTATCACTGAATGTAAGAAAGAGAGTGCTGAAATGCTATGTAGAACCAGTTTTGCTGTATGGCAGTGAATCTTGGAATGTAAATGAACAAATTAAGAAGAAATTAGAAGCAACAGAGATGTGGTTCCTGAGACGAATGTTGCGAATTCCTCGGACTGCCAGAGTAACTAACGACGACTGCCTGAAACAGGCTAACGAAACTAGAACATTATATACAACAATAAGACAGAGACAAACAGCTTTCCTCGGTCATGTGATGAGAAGAGAGGCATTGGAGAACATAGTAACAACTGGAAAGATCGAGGGGAAGAGAGGCAGAGGTAGACCAAGAGAAGTGATGCTGGATGGATTGAGACGGTGGCATGGAGGAATATCAGCAGCAGAGTTGATCCAGGAAACCAAAGACCGAGATCTATGGAGAGCCATGAACGCCTACGCCAGCCGGCTCGGCACTTGATGATGATGATAGACTTAGATTAAGTTTCCAGCTTTGAAATTATTCAACATTTTGGATGAAGAAACAAATTCATTACAGCACTTGTTTGAAGATAGTTCTGCTCTAATTCTAATAATTGCTTCTAAGAGAGACAGCTGAAGTCTATTCCTTGCTTTGGTTTTTATGCATGTTAAAAGAGAACATCCTCTCCACTGCAGCATTGCTAATAGGTGTTATTAAGCAAGTAAGAGCAAAAGAAGCAAGCTCTTTAAATTGGGGATGTTTCATGACTCCTTGCCAGAACTGCTCTGTCATAATCTCCTCTGTAGTTGTGCCGCGGCGTCATTACGGGCACCAGGCGAATATCATTTACCTGTCCACAGGTTCGCCTGTGAGCGGGACTAAGCAGACAGCGGTCAAGCCAGTACAGGCGTGACGCACGAAGTTCCCGCTGGGACTCCATCCCACATGGCAAGTGCTCAGAGCGGGGACCGGCAGACAGGCTTGGGATCGCCAGACAGTACGGACGGGGTTTGAGAGAGCTTGTGTGACTGCTGTGTCCGAATGCCGATTGATAGTAACTCTTGTGAGAGAATAGAAGACTGTGCGGCGGCTGTGGTATAGGTCTGTGAGTGTATCCAGTGTATTGATTCATTGACTAATTGTATTGTTGTATCGATATTGTAATGGCGAGACGCCTGATCTTATTGTGTTGCGTGATAAGTGTAAATAAAGTGTTTAACTTAGTGTTGCAGTGTCACGTCAAATCATTCCGTGACTGTTTATGTCTCACATGTGTTGGGTCATACGAGCCTTATTCATTGTTATATGTAAGAACCTGACATGTGTGAACGTGGGAAGCTCGTCCTCATAGGATTTGAACAACTGAAATAAGTGTAAACGTGTTGTATGAACGTGGATAACTAGTCTTAAGTGAGTGAACCATAGATAACATGGCTAGCTTATCCTCGTGAAAGTATTTGTGTAGCATAGAAAGCGTGCGTAAGCGAAAAGTTCTGGAAAGAAAGAAAGTTGTTGAATTGGTTGAACGGACGACATTACGACCAACAATAATACTTGACAGCACACAAACCTACAAAACTTAGTTGACACGCATACACCTCATAAACATACATATACTAATATTTCCTCCTCCAAAAGTAACAGGTTTTTGTGCGCCACCCGAAACCGTTATCAGTAGAGATCATTTTTCCGGGCAGTAACGACCCTACAGTCTCTGGTCCAGTTTTCCACCATTCTCCAGTTTCTCCGAGCACTTAAGTATTATCTTTTTCATATACTTTTGTATGCAATTTTAGGCATGCGCTGTAATTTCAGAAATACTGTATAAATTGTTCAATCTACTAACAATGTATAACTAAATTTTTTGTGTGAATATTCATTGTCATTGGAACATTCCATCATGTCCACTTTAAATGAGTTCATCGAGATGGGTTTAAAGTTAAACAAAACTGGTGGTGAATTGACAAAATGGAGTGAGGCAAAATATTCAGAGCACCTCCTAGTACAGGAAAAAGCTAGGGAACGCGAGGACAGAGCAGCTGAAAGAGAGCTGAAAAGGGCAGAATTAGAATTTTCTGCAAAAACCAAACAGGCAGAAGCTGATGCCGAGATAAAGAAAGCCGAGATCTTAGCTCAGAGTAAACGAGAAGAGCTTGAAATTAATGCTCGAACTAAGAAGGACGAACTCGAACTGCAGCTGAAAATTAAACAGCTAGAAGCTGAGACAGCTGTAGACAAAGAGTCTAGAAAGTCAGAAAGACTTGATAAAGAAAATCAGTACAAAAAGTACCAAGGGATTGTGAGAAATTACACCACGGGTGACTGCATAGCAGCCTTCGCCCAAAACTTTGAAACTTTAATAGACCATTATCAGATCCCAGAGACTGAATGGAACATCATATACATGAGAAGTTTATCAGGGGAACCTCTGAAAGTGATAGAGACCATCCCTAAAGATCTTAGGAAAGATTATCATTACATTAAGTCAAAAATTATGTCACATTTCCTGTTAGATGAAGCAGGCTACAGAGAACAATTCAGTAAAGTAGCTTCAAAACCTTCACAAACGTTCTCTGACTACATTTCTGTAGTACAGGATATTTTCAGTAAATGGCTGTCTACAGCCAAAGTTAACAACGACTTTAATAAATTGAAAGATCTCATCCTCAGATAAAATCATCTCATCTCTTCCACCACCATTTTCTAAGTTTCTGCAAGAGTGTGAGAATGTACAACAGATAGAGAAACGTGGTTCGGCTTATTTTACAGCCAACAAACAATGTTTTTCTAGTGGGTTGACTGACATAAATTTTGTAGCAGCTGCTACCTATGACAAATCAAGATCAGATCCCTACAATAGGCAAAGATCATTTAAGCCTACTACTGAGAAGTACCATCAATGTAGATATTGCTAGCTGCCACACAATCAGACTGAGATGTGTGATAAAAACCCAGCATACCTTATATACTTGCAAAACTACATAGATAAACAAGATAAGGAGCGAAAGAGCTATAAACGGCTCACCAAATGCTTCCTTTGCAAAGCGTACGGCCACTGGCGCCATTCTTGTAAAGGTAAACAGATGATCAGGAAGGCTAATGCAGCCTTGTTTGATAGCTCTTCCTCAGATGAGGAACAAATTGAAAATCACCCTGTGAACTCAGCATAGACCATTGATGTATTTAATCTCGAAAAGTGTACCATCTGTGATCAGTTCCATAAAGATGGCCTATTGACATGCGGTCACTCAATACCTATTGCCAATGAGGAAGCTAATTTGGTGATAGACTCTAAAGGCAAGATTAACATCCACCAAGGATATGTGAATGGCAAGTCTGCTACAGTCTTACGAGACAGCGGAAGCACTCTTATCGGTTTGAGAAGAGATTTCATATTGCCTACAGATTATACAGGCAAACATGTGACATGCAGAACTTTCTCAGGTAACATCGAGAAATATCCTCTTGCATGGGCATATATTGACACTCCATTCCTCACAGGAAAGGTCAAATGTGCAACATTGTCCAATCCATGTTGCGACATTATTGTTGGGTACCTTCCTGCGGTGAATGATATGCCTCATAATACCATAACATCTGTTGCCAAATGTACTGATGATATTGTAACATCATCTCCAACCAATTGCAGTGTTGAGAATGTGCTATCATTGAATGAATGCATGTTTGCTAATTCGGTAATATCATCGCATGAATCCATTGATCTAAATGTTTCACCACCATGTCATGTCATTGAAAATGTTAAGGCAGTAACTAGATCTGCTTCGAGAGTGTAAGAGCAAATCGATCAAACTGAGGCGATAGAAATGCTAAGCCCAGTGTTATTACCTCCTAAAACCATGAGGGAGAACTTTATAACAGCCCAAAAGGCTGATCCATCATTGCACAAATATTTTAATCTTATAGGCCAAAAGCCAAGGTTGACTAAGAATGCGAGATGGCATTTTGCTCTAAAAGATTGCATCCTTACAAGGTACTATACCAGAGGTACCAGCACCACAGAGCAAACGGTGTTGCCAATCGAATACCGCAAACAAGCTTTACATCTTGCACACGATATACCTTTCGCAGGGCATATGGCGTATTCGAAGACCAGATCTAGATTGTTGACCCAGTTTTATTGGCCAAAATTCTGTAATGATACTAAACAATATTGCAGAACTTGTGACATCTGGTCAAAAAGGGTAAACACCCACAAGCTGAATTGCAGGTTACAGATTTAGCTAGTAGATCCTTTGAGAAGATCTCTGTCGACATTGTAGGCCCTCTAAACCATGTAACATCTAGAGGAAATAGATTCATAATTACAATAATTGATCTATGTAGCCGCTGGCCTGAAGCTATTCCACTTAAGATCATAACTGCCAAAGAAGTGATGGAAGTTTTCTTCCACATATTTTCGAGAGTAGGGTTTCCTAACACTATCCTCTCAGACCGAGGAAGTCAGTTTATAGCTGCAAGCACTCAAGCTTTTACCAAAATGTTAGGGGTTAAGCAATGTTTCAATAGCCCGTACCATCCTCACTCAAGGGGAATTATAGAAAAAATTGATGGGGATCTCAAGTATATGCTTTCTAAAGTCACCCAGGAACATCCTGAAGACTGGTACCTATTTGCCTGCCATATTATTTGCATATCGCGAAGTACCTCATTCTAGCACAGGGTTCTCACCATTTGAACTTGTGTATGGTGCCAAACCACGCGGCCCATTGGGTATATACCACTCCATGTTAACTGAAACTGCACCTGTACATACACCCATATCATCATATGAACATGTAACATCATTGCGTGAAAGGATAATGAGATCTTGTATCATAGCCAAAGAAGCACTTAAACAATCTGGTGCTATTTACAGACAGTACGCAAACAGAGGAAATAGGACGATAACACTTACACCTGAACAGGACGTTCTACTTCTTCTACCTAGCGACCAACATCTACTGACAGACTCATGGCAAGGACCATTCAAAGCACTAAGACAGATCTCGACTGTTGACTATGAAATTGCAGTCAAAGACAAACATAAAATAATTCCACATCAACATGCTAAAACCATACTACAACAGAGACGAAGACCAAGACCAGACAGCAGCCTGCACAACGATAGTGGACCATGAAGACGACGATGAGACCGACGAAATACCGACCCCAGCACTTGACACGACAAACAGTTTGCAAGACATCAAAATAAACCCGCATCTTACGCAAACAGAGACTGACAGGTGCAGACAACTGCTACAAGACACTAACACAGATGACAAGACTTCTTGTGACTTCAACAGAGAACGACAGACCACATAACATAACTACAGCAGACATATGACTTCAACAGACAACGACATACCATGTAACACGACCACAGCAGACAATACAAACTGACATTTAAAGCATCTACAGCTGACAAAGCCAATTAAAAATACTTCATTCGTTGTTTATAAAATTTACAATGGCTTTGTCACGACTGACAATAACATCGTAGCAAGAAAGAAAGAATTACAAACTATTCTATGTCTGCCAAAATTATACAGACAATATACCAAATTGTGCCACAATAACCGAGTATTTTAGTAACATACTAACCAAACAAAATTGTGAACAGCGAATGCCTAAGACCTTCATTTCCAAAAGTATTATCATATTTGTGTAATAACCCCATTCTTATAAGATCTATATTTTGATATTATTTTCAGATTAACAGCTGACACGAGCTCCGTAGCGAGTGCGTAATGCGGGTTAAAAAAAAGTCGCTTAAAAGTCGACAGGGTCAACTTCATTGCACCGGGTTTTATCCCATATGGCTCGGTCTCTTTCCGCAGAACGGAAAGCGTCGCACAAAGCACGAGCTCCGTAGCTTTTAACGACGACCCACAGGAGTCTCCGAACATTTAACTCGTAAACCGAAGGGTGCGGCTCGGAATCGAACCCACAACCTTCGGAGCACGAGTCAAACGGCTTGACCACTTCGCCACAGAGACCCGCGTAATGCGGGTACAGGAGCACTACAAAACCGACAATAGTCCGTTAACAATCATCACATCGGGTGCTCCAACCAACCACATGATTGCACGTTGATCGCTGCTGCTCCAAGACTACAGTTTTGATGTCAAACATATTCCGGGCAAGCAGAATACACTAGCTGATCTTTTATCCCGTTGTCCCGACGACACCCAGTAGCATAACTACGTCTGAGTGCAATGTGTCAAAGCACTCAAATCACACAGCCATGAATGAAAGTTTTTCAGATAAGCTGTGAAATATGTGATAGGGACGTGATCCCATTGTAAATATAGTTATTATTTTATAAGTAGTGTAATAATTGTAGCGTATACTTGTGTTAGAAAGGGAACATTATTTATTGTAAATATTACGGACGACAACAAACAGTGCCACATGAGTTCAGAACTTACTTCATGTGAACGATCTGATTTATCCGTGGTACCTGCCAACCGGAGATGTTCCGAAATATTTTAATCCGTGTGAAAGAAACTGTGACATTTAAATTACTGCAGAACACTGTAATTCATACGTTAATCCATAGTTTCCAACGAAATATTGAACTCACCAGCTGTTTCTAAGAACTGTGTATTCCGACCATTGTTACAACATCCATGCGGAAGAACACTGTGTTAATAACATCTGATTACATCAGCTGCGTGTGTACTTCCGGGAATTTAGAAATTTATCCAAAAAATTAGCAGACTACAAACAAATGGTCACAAAGAATTGACGAATGTAAGACACTTTGTGAACGTGAAATTACAATACACGAATTGTGTGTGAGGATTTTTTCATTTAGTGTGATCTGAGAATCATAACTTGATTAACTTGTTCACAATAGCGACATCTAGTTCACTATTGTAAAGAAGCATCAATTTATGACGCTTAGAAATAAATTAACAAATGTAATTTATTGTTTTGAAAATATGTTGATATGTTGAAATTATCTCCCATAAATTTTAAATTGTTTCACAGATTACACCAAAGGGAAACAAATTAAATAAGTGGTAATGTGTAAGATATAAAAACCACCTTCATGTTGCCAGATTGTCAACACTCCAAGATGACATCAGCTAGGTATGGAAGAGATTGCCGAAGTTGTAGACCAACATGAGATGTTCCTACCAAGTCTGGGGGATGGGGGGGGGGGGGGGGCTCAAATGTTGGAGTCGTCTCATATCGGGACGGCTCGCAGATTAACCTGATGTTTTCGAACGTTTTGTCATTTTTAGTTATTGGTTGCGAGGTAGTTGCGTGGGTCGCTGGTGCTACCGGTCTGACTGTGTCATATTGCAACTGACGTGATAATCCATCGAGAGTATTGTACTTGAGAGGTGTGACTTCTTGACATCATGTGAGAGTGTGTGTAGATATAGCTTGCAATGCCTACGTATTGCAATGAAACCTAAGTCACGTCAGATGACAACTGATGGGAAGATTCTGACAGGGTTAAAATATTAACCCAAATTTACAAAGAGCTCACATGAAAGGTTTTACCTTTCATGAATGGAAGGCGGGGAGAGTGTCATAATCTCCCCTGTAGTTGTGCCGCGGCGTCATTACGGGCGCCAGGCGAATACCATTTACCTGTCCACAGGTTCGCCTGTGAGCGGGACTAAGCAGACAGCGGTCAAGCCAGCACAGGCGTGAAGCATGAAGTTCCCGCTGGGACTCCATCCCACATGGCAAGTGCTCTAGCGGGGACCGGCAGACACGCTTGGGATCGCCGGACAGTACGGACGGAGTTTGAGAGAGCTTGTGTGACTGCTGTGTCCGAATGCCGATTGATAGTAACTCTTGTGAGAGAATAGAAGACTGTGCGGCTGTGGTATAGGTCTGTGAGTGTATCCAGTGTATTGATTCATTGACTAATTGTATTGTTGTATCGATATTGTAATGGCGAGACGCCTGATCTTATTGTGTTGCGTGATAAGTGTAAATAAAGTGTTTAACTTAGTGATGCAGTGTGTCACGTCAAATCATTCCGTGACTGTTTATGTCTCACATGTGTTGGGTCATACGAGCCTTATTCATTGTTATATGTAAGAACCTGACAGCTCTGTATCTTTAGGCAGTCCATTTTCTTTAAATTGTTCTTCTTCATTTCAATCTACAAGAGGCAATTTTCTGTATTTCTCTTCAATAATAGTGTGGTGGTTTTCTTCAGCCAAATTCAGAAAGGGCAATTTCGAAAATAGTGGTCTAGAAGCCTTGTTTAAGATTATTCCAGGGCTACAATTGGTTAGATCGTTAAATATATTTCTTGCTGAAGGAAGCCGCTTTCTAACTTGAACAAGTGCTTCTTCTAGCATTGATAAGCATCTTTCTTTGAGATCTAAGACCTCTTGTTGGCAATTAATTTTCGTATCAGAACTTGTCTGAATGTAGTTATCACTCTCTGACAGGAATTGGATGCCAAAATCAACATTATAAATATCTTTTTTCTTATTACTGGTTGTCGCGGAAATTCTTGGAGTTGTCGATCGAGGAAAGACTGTCGCGCCATTCGTCTACAGGCGGGCGCCATCCTTTGATGTTGGAGACAGACTGTTCTGACGGGAGTCGGCAAGATATTTTGTTGTGGGGGAAACAGGTCTCCAGATCACAAGCCGGCAAGACTTTTTGGAGTACCGTGAAAAATTCCCCAGATTAAAGAAGGACAGACGGCCAGTTGTTTACATCAAGTCGAAAAAAAAAGAGAAAGAAAAATAGCTCCTCGACGCCTAGTGTGTAGTCAGATTTGTGACGTCATTCAGACACAGTATTAAAACAGTCTGGACAAACAACTTTGGCGGGAGTCGACCAAATGTTGTGAGGCAACAAGGACGTTTGTGATGTTCCTGGTTTGATTATGGAGAGATACTACAGTGTCTTATGTTGATTTATATCGACGGACATATATCCCTTGTGTGATTTAGTAGTCTCAATTTCAAACAGGAATAAAGATGTTGGTATTTAATTATATAGACCCAAATTAGATTATTCTTAGGAATGGAGTGTAGTAATGTGCTTTGTAAGAACGTATTATATGAGCATCGGCAGCAGTAGGCTATCGCGTTGCTTAAACTAGCTAGTGTGAGATATCAATTAACTCAGTGAGTTAAGAACAATGCAGTGGGATGATATTTAGGGAGATTGAGGATGGTTGGGGGGGGGGGGATAAAGGAAATGTCAAATGGTGGGATCTTCCAGTAGGGTATCTACTGGGTTTCTGCACTTTTCCTTTAGTCTTTCCTTGTCTTACCATGACTCAGACCGATGTGATGAGCTCCTCTGCCTTATGACAGGGTTTAGTTCTCTGTTATATATCTGAGTGCGGCCGTCGGCCTACACTCACCTAATAAAGGTCGGAATCGGGTTGCTCTCACCAGGTATGTTCTCTCTTCAACAGGTTCCACTATGTTTTCCAAAAAGCTAGCGGAAAAGTCATAGAAGATAATTATGGCTCGAGCATTGAAGGCAGTTTTTACTCAGCGGCCTTTGCACTGGGCCCATAACCCAGAGGGTCTGCAAGAACCTGACCTCTGCTGAGCGGGAACCGATGATCATCTAAGAGTGATTCCTCAGTGGTAGTTATCAGCACAGTAGAGTTAACATACTTACAATACCACCAGTAACAGGAACAATAATTGTTATATAGAGAAATTGAAAATTAACATTTGAGTTTTTCCAAATGGTGAATTCCCGTGAGACATTATCAATTAACATTGCGTTTTTCCAAGTGGTGAATTCGTGTGAGAAATTAACTACTAACATTTAGTTTCAAAGTGACAGTAAACATTTATTTTACTGTACAAGGGTTATCAGATCACAGAACTTTTAGTGTCATATTAGTTACATGGTGTGTGTCAGATTCATGGTCAGTACTGGACAATATCCACTATTGGTGACCAGGCATCCGGACTATCCAAGAGCCACTGGAGGAAGTCGACATCTGGCCGGAGAGACGCATCATTTGGTGAGGTCCTTCTGTACTTGATCTATGGTGATGTTGTGTGGTCGATACTGTGATGAGGCAGACTTTGATCCTGAGCTGTTCGGTCTGATTCTGCATACACACTAGTGTCACAGTCCTAGATCTCTAGGGGATAGAAACTCGGGCTCATACAGGCAACAAACTCCGTTCAGATACAATCGAGCATCATTTATTTACATTTATATTACAGTACGCTGGCGAAGCGAGTTTTCACAAGCCAGCAATTAGCAAGTTGCGTATCACAGGAGTTTACAATGAACATGATTATCACAACAACTTTATCAGCTATCTAACATATGTATAAGACCCCTAAAACATTTGGGTCTGAAACTATCAAGTCCCCTTAAGGTAAGCCCTGTTGCTTCCTCGATGTCCAGTCCGTGTCTGTCCTTCCACACGTGTCGCAATCCGACACGGGTGGTAACTCTCTCTGAGTTTCTCGTGGACCCCGCAATCGGCGGGCCCCATCAGTGTCCACGTGGCTGTGGACACACTGACCGTTCCTTCGAGAAGGCTCTGGATTATTCGAGCCTTCGAGTGACTCGGTTCTTTCCCTTTAGCTGGAGTTCTATCACTTCGCCAGTATCTCGTTCTTTTATGTTGGTACCGCCCTTAGGTGAGCCTGTGACAGGAGTCCCCCTCCCCCTGCTTTGATTGGTTATTCTATGGTAATTAGTTCTGTACTAATTCTGTCACAGTATCACATAAAGTCGGTGTTTGTAGTTTGGTGGATAGTAACTTGGCAACTTACATATCTGCATCGCCAACTCATGTATTCTCCCATACACCACTTTAAGATGATTGCTGAAGAGGTCTCTCTCTTCTATGTTCTTAAACATGCTTATCTGACCGAAGTACCGTGACGTTTCCCAGTTGTTTTTACAACCGCGCCCTTCTCAAGTATCCATATGATACCAAGATATTAAAACTCTGTGTGAGAGAGTTTTAACAAGACAAATGTCTTGGCTATTTAAGTACACCTGCAAATCTTGTCCTGTGTGTGTATTTCGATACATTTTTACTTCCGTATGTTGTATAATGCTGGATATGTAGTTATGCTGTTGTTTTATCACATCTGACTACGTGTTCCTGTTGGCTTGTTTGTGTATTGAATGATATGTTGCTGTTTCTAATAAAGTGACTGTATTTTAATTGTTAGTGTTCAGTTTTGAGTTTGTATAACGTGTGTGCTCACTGTGTGGTTTATCTCCAAGCGTCACGAGTTGGGATATCCTTTGTCATGAATTACCCCAATGTGTGTAATGCATGATCTGGGCATTCCAAACAGTGGCGCTTAGATGTAATGTATTAAACATGTATCGACAATTTAGACAGGTAATACATTTTTACATGAAGACGCAGACAAATTAAAATAAATACGTTTTGCGTACAATTTGTCCGCTCAGTATATCGCTCTCTCATTTAATTCATTCACTCTGTCATTCATACGTCTTTCATACAAAATAGTATTTTGTTAAAATATATAGACAAAGTTGAGGTAAGTGTTATTGCCCTTAGAAAAATTTATTAGGCGATATGTTCCCTTTAAGGTAACAAGTAATTTTTTGTACGTGTAATCAAAAATGGTTTATAATTTAAATAGAAAAAAATTGTATAGGAAAAATATTTCACCTATGAGTGGAAATACCTGTAATATTATGGTAGAAAATCTACAAGTTATAGGTTGACATATTTTATATACATAATAATTAAATACAAGTGTAATACATATTACCTAATAGTAACTTAATTAACTAACTAACTAACTAACTCCAACGACGATGTGTGTTGTCCTCCTGTTGTCCGTGTGTCGTGCCATCAATGTTAACAGTTAATATAGCTGTCCCTTGCATGTTGTAATCGACGTAGTTCTATTCCGGCTGTTTGCGAAGTTTCTTAGCAATAGCGAGTATGCAGTGTTCTTAATCTTTACAGATGACTGTCAGTTCACGGGTTGAAATCATTTCACAGATATTATATATCGCTCGGATTGTTTTTAACGCCTTGGCAATTGGTAATATAGGGTTCTCAAAGTTTCATGTTCGTGGGTGTTATACGTAACCTATTTATTTGGGCGTTGATACTTCTGAATGAAAGTTCTCTAGTCGGTGTAGAGGTACAGTGTTCTATGTAACAGACTAAAATATCACAGCTTCTTGTATGGCGAATAATTAATGTGCCTAGTGTTCGTCTGCTGGTGCATTAGTTTGCCGTGATAAAAAGTCAGCAATAATGTTATCAGTGCCCTTGATATGGCGGATTTCAAAGTCGAAATCCTGGAGAAGAAGACACCATCTTTCCAAACGATGGTTCTTTGGAACACCTTGCTTAAGTACCAGCAGTGGCGAATTATCGGTTAAAACAACAAAATGCGAACCTAAGAGGAACTTAGATAATCGACGCATACAAAAAAGTAGACTTAATGCCTCCAACTCAACTGTGGAGTAATGGATCTCTGCCTTTTTCAGCTTGCGGCTGACGTAGAGTATCGGATGTCTCGTGCCTTGATATTCTTGCATCAGGCACCCTCCAATTGCGATAGCACTCGAATCTGTGGTTAGAATAAAGGGTATATCTATGTTTGGTAATCTTAATACTGGTGGGTTAGAAAAAATTGATTTCAATTTGCACATTGCATCCTCTAAGCCGATACTCTTACAAAACTTTTCTGGATGATCTTTTGTCAACAGATTAGAAAAAACTGATGTGAGTTCTGCCCAGTTTGGTATAAACTTGGCATAATAGTTTATGAGACCTAATAAGCTTCTAACCTGTTTCTTTGTAGTTGGAACTTCTAGGTTGAGAATTTTTGATACGATTTTATCATCTGTCAATAGTTTGCCTTCGGAAATCCTATGACCTAGGAAGTCTATCTCTTTATAGCCTATTTCAACCTTGGAAGGTTTGATAGTAAGTCCAAAAAGAAAGATTTGGTTAAAGACTTGTTGGAGAGTAAGTAAGTGAGAAGTCATGTTTGAAGAATGGATACATATATCATCAATATAAGATTGCACGCCCTTGATGCCGTGTAATAGCAGTCTAGTTAACCTGACAAATGTGGCGGGAGCGTTCTTGAGACCAAACGGAAGATATCTCTATTCGTACAGCCCAAGGGGTGTAGCGAATGCTGTTATATGCCTTGAAGAGGGATCTAGTGGTACTTGCCAGTAACCTTTAGCTAAATCAAGCTTAGAAAATAAGGATGATTGAGACATATTTAAAATGAGGTCTTCACAGCTGTTCATTGGCTCAGCATCTGTCGTGGTTATGGTGTTTAATTTTCTATAGTCTATGCACAAACGAATTGTTTTGTCCTTCTTTTTCACCAGGACAATTGGCGAAGAATACTGGGACACAGATTTCTGTATTATTCTATTTTTCTCTAAGTCCAAAATTTCTTTATCTAAATTTGCTCTATAATGTAAAGGAATCGAATATGGTCTACATTTGATCGGTGTTAGATCCGTCAACACAATTGAATGTGTTATTTTGTCAGTCCGTCCAGGTTTGTTTGAGAAGATAGTTCTATAGTCGTTCAGAAGAGACAAAATGTCTTGTCGCTGCTGTTGTGTCAAGGTGTCAGAGATTTGTATGTCATTCATAGTACTGTCGTCGTTCATAATTGGTACTGGAATTTCTGTATTGTCTGAGTCCGTCTGATTTATTACTGACGCTACTGTTTGTAAATTGTCTTCAATGTCATTGTCGTCGTCGTCGAGACTAATAGTTGTCAATGTGTTGTTAACTTGGTCGTACTTGTCGTTATCCCATATTGTCGGTACTGTGAGTATGTTTTCGTCGTCTTCGTTGTCACAAGAATGAGTCGTTAACGATGCTTCGTTTGTCGGGGTGTCATTCAGTCGGGTAATTGCCGTTTCGTTTCTGTTGTCATTCTTGTCAGTCTGGTTATTGTCATCTGTTATCTGCGTCTGCTTGTTCGTGTCACTGTCATTTCTAGAATAGTATGGTTTTAACATATTTACATGGAATATTTTCAACTTTCCATTCAAAGAAATTTCGTAGTCAACTTCCGAAATTCTTCTCACAACTTTAAATGGTCCCTGCCAAGAGGTTGATAGTAAATCTCTCTTGTCAGGTAGTAATAGTAAAATATCTTGATTTGGTTGCAATACAATCGTTTTCGCCCCTTTGTTGGCGTACTGCCTGTACCTAAAATCTTTCTCCTGTAATGATGTTCTGGCCAGTATACAGGATCTAATGATTTTGTCTCTGGTGTCAGTGACCAAATCATAGGTGGACACTGGTAATTGGGTGTTTATGGGTTGTGATATTATATCTTTGTAAATAGTGAGAGGTCCTCTTGGGTTCGCTCCATATATCAATTCAAACGGAGAGAACCCCGTACTTGATTGTGGGACTTCTCTGTATGCGAACAGCACCGTTGGGAGAAGTATATCCCAATCGGCTGGATTTTCAGCTGTCACTTTGGATAACATATGTTTTAGGTCCCCATTTAATTTTTCGCAAATTCCGTTCGCGGCCGGTCGATAGGGACTTGTAAAACATTGTTTTATGCCTAGTAACTTAGTTACCGATTGGGTGGCATTAGATATGAATTGTGTTCCTCTATCTGATATTATCTTCTCCGGAAAGCCAAAACGGGAGAATATCTGTAATAATACGTCCGTCACATCCTTAGAGGAGATAGATTTTAATGGAATCATTTCTGGCCATCTTGAACATAAATCAACAAGTGTAAAAATGTATCTATTTCCTTTGTTTGAGATGTGGTTCAAAGGACCTACTATATCAACCGCCACGATTTGAAATGGTCTCGAGGCAGTTGTGGTTGATTGAATTTCTGCCGTAGGGGTTTTCCCCTTTTTGATCAGTTTCTGACAGGTATCACATGATTTACAATGGGTTTTTATGTCTTGGCAAAATTTAGGCCAATAAAATTGGCTCAGGACTCTGGCCCTGGTTTTTTCGTAACCCATATGACCTCCGAAAGGTGAGTCATGGGCTATATGTAGCACTTTCTCACGATGTGCTTGAGGTAAAACCACTTGCTGTATCGTGGTTTGGTCTCTGGTGTATAATCTCGTTAGAACATTATTATTTAGTCTAAATGTCCAAGAAGCGTTTTTGGTTAATTTTGGCTTTAATCCTACTAGCCGAAAATATTGCGAAAGAGTTGGATCTGCTTTTTGTTCTTCTATAAACTCGGTGGTGGTAATAATAGGTGAGATGATGTGTAGTGCCTCCTGAAGTTGGTCAGTGTGGGTTTTGTGTGTCGTTTGTCTTGTTACTATATTAGTGTGTTGTGTGTGTTGTTGCACATTTACAGGCTCAATAATTTGTTATCAGTGATGGTGTCAATGATTTGTACTGCATTGCCTAACTCACTCGAACTTTCATTCTGGATGTCGCATTCGTTCTGTTGTTCAATTTCTTCATCTGAGGATGTGTCTATTAATGCGGCATTGGCCTGCTTCATCATCTTTCTCCCATCACAAACTGATGAAAAATGCCCATAGCTCGAACAAAAAAACATTTAACCGCTCTCTGATATACGTTCCTTTTGTTCTTTTGTTTTTCCACTACCATTTGGAGATGATGTGGATAATTTGGTGATTTGTCGCACATCGCGTACTCTTCGTGTGTCAGATGACAATACTGACATTTGACTGGTTTTGTGAACTTAGAGCGTTGTTTGAACCTATTTTAATTTGGTTTTGAATATTTGGTGTTTGTAACTGCTGCTGTTTCATTTTGGCTCATGTTTAACTGGAAAATATCGCGGTTCGCTGTAAAATATGCGCTCCCCTTAGTTTCTATTTCTTGGATAGTTTTACAATCCATTTGTCTCAAAAATTTAGAAAAAGGTGATGGAATTGTAGTAATAATTTTATCAATTATAATTAGCTCTTTCAGTTTATCATGGTTTTTATTTGTTTTTGCGGAGGTTATCCATTTTGTACAAATATCCTGAACAGTAGACACGTAGTCAATGAAAGTTTGATTAGGTAGAGGGGCTAATTTTGAGAACTGAAGTTGATAGCCTGCTGTATCTAGTGAGAAATGTTGGAGTATTCTTTGCTTTAAATAATCATAATCTTTCCTCATATCTTGTGGAACAGTCTCTATCACTTTTAAGGGCTCTAATGCTAAATTTCTCATCAGAATAAATGACCAGTCGACTTTTGCGACCTTATTGTAAGTCATCAAACACTCGAAGTTCTCTAAGTATGCGCTTATAGAATCTCCTGAACAAAACGCTTTGACAAGGCCTTTATATTTGTTGTATTTTTGTTCATCTTCTTTACTTCTAATTTTGTTTACTGACATTTCTAAGTTGGAGTCAATTTCCATTTGTTTTAGTTTTTATCTGTGTCTCTGCATTTAATTGGGCTTGTTTGGTCGCGGCCTCAAGCTCCATTTTCTTCTCTTCCATTTGCATCTGCATCTTTTTCTCTTCTGCCTCAATTTGCATCTTTTTCTCTTCTCTTTCTGCTTGCATCTTTTTCTCTTCTGCCTCAATTTGCATCTTTTTCTCTTCTCTTTCTGCTTGCATCTTTTTCTCTTCTGCCTCAATTTGCATCTT
The DNA here is from genome assembly GCA_963921405.1 of Cepaea hortensis. Lineage (NCBI taxonomy): Eukaryota > Metazoa > Mollusca > Gastropoda > Stylommatophora > Helicidae > Cepaea > Cepaea hortensis. Next base: position 73,341,046 of record OY992897.1, on the reverse strand, counting down.
TTTCTCTTCTCTTTCTGTTGCGCTTTCTTCTCGTGCAATATTTTCTGAATGTGTCTTTTGTGCCCATTCTGAAAGTTTTTCTTCTTTATATCCTAACCTAATACCTAATTCAATGCACTGTTCTAATGTTGACATCTTGTATTTTAGTTATTGTTTACTTTCTTGAAATTAAATCTTTTTGAAATTAGTTTGGGTGTACAAAAGTTGGTTATCCCCCCTTAATGTTTACATTCAAATTTATATGAGAAGATTTACTTGGTTACAAGATTAGCATATACATAACAATCAATACAAAGAAAAATGTTACAATGAATGAGGGTGAGTATCGCTTAGGGATGTAATGAGCATGAAATGAAACTCATCTTATTATCCCTGAGCTCTCGACTGTAGTCTTGTTTTCTCGCCACTGCTGGAGGACAGGTTACATACACGATATTTCGCGGAACAATCTGATGTTGGAATCAAAAAAAATTAGTAACTGTCACTGTAATTGTCACAGTCATGTCAAATTTCATAAACATTATCATCAGTTCAAATATTTTTGTAGAGGGACTATAATCGCTCATTCACAGATAGCTGCAAAGTTTTTAACTTTGTCATGTATTAAATTTGATATATATTTTTTTACTTGGCAAAACCAAGAGCTGTTTGAAAAGTAAAACTTGTTTATGCCAAAACCGGCGCTCACCCCCAAATAGCCTGTCACAGTCCTAGATCTCTAGGGGATTGAAACTCGGGCTCATACAGGCAACAAACTCCGTTCAGATACAATCGAGCATCATTTATTTACATTTATATTACAGTACGCTGGCGAAGCGAGTTTTCACAAGCCAGCAATTAGCAAGTTGCGTATCACAGGAGTTTACAATGAACATGATTATCACAACAACTCTATCAGCTATCTAACATATGTATAAGACCCCTAAAACACTTGGGTCTGAAACTATCAAGTCCCCTTAAGGTAAGCCCTGTTGCTTCCTCGATGTCCAGTCCGTGTCTGTCCTTCCACACGTGTCGCAATCCGACACGGGTGGTAACTCTCTCTGAGTTTCTCGTGGACCCCGCAATCGGCGGGCCCCATCAGTGTCCACGTGGCTGTGACACACTGACCGTTCCTTCGAGAAGGCTCTGGATTATTCGAGCCTTCGAGTGACTCGGTTCTTTCCCTTTAGCTGGAGTTCTATCCCTTCGCCAGTATCTCGTTCTTTTATGTTGGTACCGCCCTTAGGTGAGGCTGTGACAACTAGATTATACGACAGACATTCTACACATACACTTTGCACATACCTGACATTTTTCTTTATTAAATTCATTTGTCATTTTGTTGTTGTTGTTGAGGCTAGAGATGTGTAGTTTGTTTTGGAAAATAATGAGAGGTGGTAGAGAGAGAGAGAGAGAGAGAGAGAGAGAGAGAGAGAGAGAGAGAGAGAGAGAGAGAGAGAGAGAGAGAGAGAGAGAGAGAGAGAGAGAGAGAGAGAGAGAGAGAGAGATCCAAAGACTGATGGGGTTTTGTGGACAGAGAACTTGGAGATCCTCAAGATAATGATATGGAGTTAAAAGAATGTGGATGTTGATTCCCCTCACCCCAGGGACCACACTTATTACGACACTGGTATCATAAATCCTACTATTAAGACACTTATAATTCAAAAACAGTTCTTCATGTAATTCGTGAGGATCTGCCTTACTTTTCTGAAAAAGGCTATTTAACTTTCGAATTCCTGCACAAAAGGGGTTGCAAAATGAAAATAAAGGTAGTTTCGAATAACGAAGACACAAACAATAGATTGCACGATTTATTGCCTGGCATATTTCGCTGCATCTCGTCAGGTACATACTTCAGAAATCACACAACTTACGTGAATTAACTAGATAAATCCTTCAAGTTGAAATATACACATATTCGCACAGTAATGTCACTTATCTACCAAGGTAATTTTAAGCTGACTAACATGTCTTTCTGTTTGCACAATTCTGGCTTGCGTTGATTGATCATAATTGCTTCTGCAAACTTTAACAAGCGAGTATTTTGTGTGTTAAACAACACACGAAAGGCAGAGTCTCTGTCCACCACATGGCCGTTTTCGACAATGTGCCTACCAATTGAAGACGCCGAGAGCTTCCGGTGTGTCGGCCCCACGAGGCTAGCATTTCCTGTGTGTTGTATCTTGTTGACCCATTGAGGTATGTGTTCTGACACTCGTTTGTTAAGCTGTCTCTCTGTTCTACCAATGTAGAAGGCCTGGCATCTACATGTGAATTGGTAAATACAATTGTTTGTGGCGTACAGAGGAACAGGCTCTTTGACTGCTGGTGTAGGAATCGGTACGGTTTTATATCTAATGACTGGAGTTGCCGCACAGAATGTTCGGCCTACTGCTGTAGTAAGTGGGTCTTGTAGACGTTGCATTATGTCATCTCCTTGAAAGGTTAGCTGGATGAATACCTTGAGTTTGGGGACTGTAGTTACGTCTGGTTTTGGCTTGGGCTGTTGGCAGTGGCGCTTTATAAATCCTGTCGAGTACCCATTCAGGTTTAAGACATTCTTCAGAATTTCAAATTTCTCTGTCAGTGTGTCCTGGGTGCATATCTTTCTAGCACGGTCAAACAGGGTCCGTACTAAGCCCCGTTTATACTGGGCAGGTGTGAAGCTCTGAAAATTTAGGTATTGGCCAGTCCATGTTCCTTTGCGATACACCGATCTTTGAATTGTGCTATCTGCTCTACGTCTCATTAGAATATCTAGGAACGGCAACGCTTCGTTGTGTTCGTGTTCCATAGATAGAGAGATGTTTTTATGCATCTTGTTCATTGTGGTCTGGAACGATGTTGCTTGTAGCTCGTCTGTGGTGATAATTAGTATATAGTCCACATAACGACGGTAAAAGGCCAAGTTGTTGATGTCTGAGGATCACGTTTCTTCTAAATGTGCCATGAAAATGTCCGCTAGAATAGGACCAAGAGGACTCCCCATGGCCACTCCGTCAATTTATAACTTAGAAAATTGAATTGTATGTTGGCGGTACATAGTAGTAGTAGCCTCTCCAGAATAGTTGTTGGTATGCCTAATTTTAGTTGTTTGTCTTCAATGCGTTCCCTTATTATTTTCACTGTCTCCTCTAATGGAACGTTAGTGAATAGGGAGGCTATATTCATGGATGCCATGTGTTTGTTATTTATGTCCATAGTATCCAATAATTCCACCAGTTGGAATGTATCTCTGAGTATTTTTGGATCAAAGGACTGTCGTACTGGCTTTAAAATTTTGGCTAGCCATCTCGCCATTCGGTGTTGTGCAGAGTTAACCATGGACAGGATAGGTAACATCGTTTGCAGATGATAACATACGTTGTTCAGACACCAGAGATTACATTTTCCCGAGGCACCTTCACCTTGAAAGATTCTTTCACTTGTACATCCCGCAATCTGATTTATGTTATCATCTGCAAACGATGTGACATGAAATACATTGGCCAAACGGGCAGACGTCTTGCTGATCGTTTTAGAGAACACCTCAGAGACATCAATCAGGGCGCTGACAAACCTGTTCCCAACCATTTCAATTCCTCCAACCATAATGGAGTCGACGATGCATGTGTCACCGCATTAAAACCCTGCTTCTCCAATAGCTCCGTCAGACTTAAAATTGAATGCCAGCTAATCAACAATCTGGGATGCATCCATCCAGCAGGTATCAATACTGTTGTGGATGCTACGGTATAACTGTGGCATCTTCCCCAATTGTTTACACTATCTATTACTATGTTGTCGTCCCCCCCCCCCCCCCATATCTAGACCTAACTGTCCCTACATCCCTATATTTTCATAGCAGACTGTTCACATATTTTTGGCTACTTAAATCCTTTTTGGCAACCCACTTTTAATTCTGCAGCCAACGAGCGCCTTCGCAGCTGGCCAAGTCACCTTTCCTGCCCCACATGGCACAGTGATAGGTCGTGTGTGTGTTTTTTCGTTGTTTGCTGTATTTCGTTGTTAGCTATCTGTGTTGTCATTGACAAGGATTCTGAGAATCGAAACGTCTGTGCGTCGTATTGTACGCGTTCGTGTGTATTTTATTTTATTATTCATTTTATATATTTATTGAGTGCTTCTGATTTCGGATTTTCACCTGTATTTCGCGATACGTGGATCTCCTTGTAAGGTATGTGCAAGGTTGTTGATGTTTAGTACGTTTTTTCTCGCAGGAGTTTAATATACCTATTTGTTTCCAATTCATATTGTTATATCCTGCTGCAGCCGCTGCTTTTTCTTTCTATTCCATTACAGGACATCCCTCAGCAGTTGTATAGCGGCACCAGTTAAACCACCTGTATCAGGCTCACAAAATCCTGTGTCACGGACCCAAATAAGGTCACATGCAACAGGACCCCAATCTCTCAACAAACTGGCGGTCGGTTCAATATGAAGTTGAAAAACTGATGTAGGGAAAATCTGCAGCAGACAGACCGTCCTATTGCAGATTGACCTTAAACAGTTTTGATTGTATAGTGGAGTAAAATTTGGGCCTTCCATCCTTCAGCATTTATGAATTAAAAAAGAATCACACAATTTTTGTTTCACCAAACAGAATTTCAATTTTATTTGACTGAATTTGATCCAAACAACAAGCACATGTCGCACATATTAATATTTGGATAGCTCTCAACACCAGGAAGAATTCAACAATACAATTTCCTAAGGCCTTCAAGTAAAAACACAAGGCCTATTCAGACATTACATACATGGCAAGGAAATTTAATGAAGACATCCTGATAAATTAAACCATTTTAAACTATTCTTCTTCTGGGTGAAATCTCTGATCTGCTCTGATGTTTCAAACATTCCAGTTGGTATCCTGTCTTCCACTGATGTTCGACCTTCCTTTCCAGATGGTATCTCGCGTCTCACTGTTGTGTTGTCAACCTTACTCATCCCCTGTCATCTAATGTTGTCATTCTTCGAGACCATACACAAATTCTCTACGTCAAAATAATATTTCTGTTTAGTGCACCCTCATGCCACAAGGGAGATTTTCCTAATTGTTTTCTGTCCAAGCGTAAATCCCCTTCTTTAACCCATCGCCAGGATTCTGTTACATTATTTCCAGCTGCTATGGTATTTTCAATGTGCACAACCTTGTCACGTGAGCTCGTGTTTGTCAGACTAATCAGATTAGTGTGCAAGTGTGACACTGGTGCCATCATGTTGGTAGGAAGTCCATTATGAATAGTGCTCTGTTTGTGTCAGCCGTTGCATATTTGTTTCCTCAATATTTGTAACTTCAAAATTACTTTTATACACAAATGCAGTACCGCATAGACAATACACACACAAAGAAAATACTGATGGCTGTATGACTGGCTGGATTACTTCTGGAAGATTGTGAATTCTTCTTCTTCTTCTGCGTTCATCCGGATTTTTTTTCTCAGATGTGACTGCGTTGTGCCTGTTTACAGCAGAGCTGCGTTCTTGCGCCATTAGGCCGACACATCCGACTTCTGCGGGCATTTGTTGACCGGGTTAACCTTCCCGGGATTGTGAATTCTAGCTCTGGAGTCCACAGTACTGAGGTTCTGCGAGTTCTAGCTCTGAAATCCACTGTACTGAGGTTCTGTGAGTTCAAGCTCTGTAGTCCACTCTACTGAGGTTCTGTGAGTTCTAGGTCTGGAGTCCACTGTACTTTTCTGTGAGATCTAGCTCTGTAGTCCTCTGTACTGAGGTTCGAGGTCTAGCTCTGGAGCCCACTGTACTGAGGTTCGAGGTCTAGCTCTGGAGCCCACTGTACTGAGGTTCTGGTTGCTAGACACCTAAAAAGGGTTTGCTTCTATCAGGGTAAGGCTGGTGTAAACACTTTACTCCTGACCTGGTACCATCTCTTGAGGGACTCAAGGCTTTCTGTGAGCTCTCTCATTCCCCTGTCCAAGTGCAGGAACCAGTGGGGTGTGCTAGACTGATGCTGGAGCTCCTCATGTGTGGCGAGCCATGACAATCCTGAGAACTTTAGTCAAACCCAGGACCAAGTCTGTAGACAGTCTATACCTGGACCAAGTCTGTAGACAGTCTATACCTGGAAGATGTGCTGCAAGATTCTGACCAGTGGTTTGTCCCTATCCTGCGAACTCTGGGGTCCAGAGAATACCGACACTCACCTCACCAGAATCTCGAGGTGTGGCCACTAAAACTGGAGGATCCAGCGACTTCACGACTTCAGAGAAAGACATTCCTGGTCCTAGCAAAGCTGCGGTACAAATTAAAGAAGTTCTACTTCAGTCTGCTGAAGCTACAAACTCTATTTGTACCAAGTGTAATCTAAGTCATTTTGACATTACCACTTCATGAGTGGGGACTAATTCCTATCCTTGTAGCTTTTCAATGAACTTACAGCAACAACCGACTGGCTGGCCTCTTCCACAACCCAGAAGGTCACCGATGCCCCAACCGCCCATTATCTCCATCTTTGATTTCTTCTCGACTTCCGGTTTCAAGATGGCGATGGACGGTCGTGTTGTTTTGTGTTCGTTAACTTTTTCGCTTAGGGGATGGATTTATTCATCTCTTGCGTGTAATTGGTGTGCCAGGATGTAAAACCAGGAGTTTCTACTTAAGATCTGCGCGGGTGCTACGGAGTTCGTGCATCGAGCGAAGCCATCCTTGAGTGAATTTTCAGCAGCGTGTGTGGTTTCTCAGTCTGTGTTTACGTTTTTTCAACATGGCGGAACAACGTGTGTTCTCCGAGCGGTCAGCAGTCAACATAACGAAGCGGCGTGGTAGCCGCGCAGGGAGAAAGAAGCAAGGTAAGCATGGTGGTTTGAGACGTTTTAGACTCAAGTGTCACCGTCTAGGACTCAGGAACATCCGTATTCTATATTGGAACTGTGCCAGTGTAAAACAACGGGGCTCTATTTTAGAAACCCTAGTTTACAGGAACGACATTGTAGCACTCCAGGAGATGAGACTGGGCGATCAGCTACTCCGAATTGTCGGCTTCAAATGTTTCTACAACAGACGACATCTGGGAACGGCGATTCTCGTTCACGACAGCATGGTGGCGTCAGAGCTAGACATGTCCAGTTGGGACAGTGACGATATACAAATACAGGCGTTGAGAGTTCATTCCAGTATACCATTCGTGTTGGTTAATGTTTATGCCCGCAATGCGAGTGTGGACGCCCAGAAGTGGCAGTGCTTAAGTGGCATATTAGGCCATGAGAGAAATGTTATTTTCTGTGGTGACTTCAACGCTAAAGGCAGATCATGGGAAAACACTTCCTCCAATACACAGGGGGAGGAGCTCGAGACTGCACTGGAAACCATCGACCTGGTTTATATCAACAGTGGTTGTGTCACCAGGACAGCAAGCCGTCCAGGTGATGAGGACAGTGCTATTGATCTGGCACTAGTTTCACCTTCACTCACTACAGTGTGTAAATGGGGTGTCCTAGGACACCATGGCAGCGACCACCACCATTGCAGCATATTGGTGGAGAAAGGCAGAACCAGGCAGCACAAGCTAAAGGTAAAGACGTTCCAGTAAGACAGTACAGGGCAAGATGTGGTGAGTAAAATAAGACGTGACAAGCGCAGAACGTTTCAGCGCAGGAAAAAAAGCTGGGAGCAGCCACTGTGGTGGAGTTTCGAGGTGGAGAAGGCTTGGGTGGATAAGCGTAGTGCTGTAAGGAGATGGCAAAATGCCAAGAACAACAGAGCTGGTCATCCTAGTCCCTGCTTGCACTTAGAAAGAGAGATGCACACAAAAGTAAGCTATTTAAAAAAACTGGTCAAGGTGGTTAAAAGCGAAAAATGGGCAGAGGTGTGTCAAAGAGTAAGCACAGACAAGTCACTGAAATTGTTCTGGCGACTACATAAAAGCATGAGTGGTGTAGTCAAGAATAAGAGCATTTCTGACTTCCAAAGTGCTGACCTCATCTGGCAGAGGACTGACGAGGACAAGGGCAAAGCCCTCTTTGAACGCTACCTTGAGCAGAGCAACCAGACAGACATGGGAGGCCGAAATCTGGCCAAGGAGGTCACCTCAGACAGATGCAAGGCCCAGAACACTTTGGATGAAGATACAGTGACAGTGAACGAAATCAAGGCTGTGCTTCGACGATAAAAAAACAGTGCTCCAGGTCCTGATGGCATAAGATACGACGACATAAATAGGTGTACCGACAATGAGCTAGAGAAACTAGCAGACATGTACAACAACAGTATAGGGAGTGCTAGCATCAATGAGGAATGGTTACACAGCTATCTGATTTCCTTGCCGAAGCCTGACAAAGACCACAAAAAAATTCAGGGATATCGAATTATAACCATGCAGAATACAATAGGCAAGCTGCTGGAGAAGGTAATTGCCAGCAAAATATCAAGCCAACTAGAGAGGCAAGGTGTTTTCCCACCTACCCTGGGTGGGTACCGTCCAAAAAGAGAAACCTGGACCAATGCAGCAGTCTTTGCCCATGAAGTCTATGAAGGTTTCCACTCAGGCACTGAAACCATTGCTGCAGCGATTGATCTTGAGGACGCATACAACAGAGTACCACTGGATTTTTTAATGTTTTAGCTTCTTGAACTAAAGGTAAGTCCATTCCTCCTTAGTTGGATCGCTGCAGCCCTCTTCCAACGGAAAGTAGTTTTTAGATGTGGCAGTTGGACTTCGGAACCAACAACAATATATCCTGGCCTACCACAGGGATCACCATTATCTCCGGTACTGTTCAACACCTACACAGTGAGAATCACCAGTGAGCATATCACTGGACCTGGCAGGACATTGTCATATGCCGATGATGTTTTAGTGTATCGTCAGGGTAAGGATAGAGAGGAGGTTGCTGTGGAACTACAAACCGAACTCAATCGCATAAGTACTTGGTGTGATGAAGCTGGGGCAATGGTCAACCCAACAAAGGCAACAGTGACTTGGTTCTCGTTGAATAATCATATTGTCAACAATCCAACACCAACTGTAATGCTGTGTTCAGAGACGGTGGAAAGAACGCAGGCAATGAATTACCTGGGGATACGGTTTGATCGAAGCCTTGCTTATAATGTGCACATAGACCAGGTGATAACAAAGGCCAAGCGGGGTTTGGCAGCGATGCGGGTGATGGCGGCAGCAAACTGTGAGCAGCGCCATCTATGTCTTCTGTACGAGGGGCTGGTCATGTCTGTTTTGGAGTATGCAATGGCAATCCTGACTCTCAGCCATAAGCAGATAGAAAGGATGGAAAGGATACAGAATGAAGCTATGCGCATTATTCTTGGATGTACAAGAGATACAGCATGCAGGGCGATGTGCTACCTTCTTGATTTTCCAACCATTGAAGATAGAATACAAGTTTGCAGGGCACGCGCCTACCTCAGAATTAACGCAAACACACAACATCCACTGCATAGTGAAATTAGGAAAGTGAAGGGCAGCAGGTTAAAAAGAGGACGGTCGTGGATGGGTCAAGCCAAAGACATTCTTCAACAGGTGTGTTCACTTGAGGACTTAGAACCTGGCGAGGAGTGGGTGCAAGTGCCAACAGACTTCTGCACATCCTTTTCAGTTTGCATCCAACTAGATAGAAAATGCAGACAAGAAAATCTGGCTGCTGTTGAGGCTGAAGTACAAGCGTTGATTTTTGAGAATTCGCTAGACGGTGACGCGGTTATCTACACAGATGGGTCGGTCGTCCGACATGTGAGAAGCTCATGGGCCTTTACAGCTCGGGCCGGAGGGAGAATTGTGAAGGAGGACTCTGGTGCTTTCACTGAAACCACAAGTAGCCTGACCATGGAAGTCATGGCAGTAAGTAAAGCAATAACATGGCTCGAGACACAGACATTCACCAGGGCTTGTTTCCTTAGCGACTCAATGAACATGATCAAGAGGATAGAGGAGGGGTCGATCCGAAGAGAATGGTTTCTGCCTCTGGAGCGGTCTCGGCTGGCAAAGATTAGTTTCATCTTCGTGTCAGGGCATGCGGGAGTACAAGGAAATGAGCGGGCTGACAAGCTCGCAGGTGAGGCTACTGTGGAGGGCGGACGCGCCATGGACCAGGCTGACATTCTGAATGCTCTACGAGAAGTGAGACTTTTGCGAGAACCAAGTGATGACTGTGAATCTACAACTATGGCCAGACTGCGAGAGCAGCAAATTAAAAGAGGGGTGGCCAAACAAGAACACTACGCAGGAAGCCAAAGAAGATTGATAAACCAACACAGAACTGGCGTCGTTAGCCGCTACACGCTGCGGGATTTGCTGAGGACTTATGGACTGAATGGTTCGATGTGCAATGAGGATGATCTGTCGACTAACTAACTAACTAACTTTGATTTCTTCTGGTGTGTTATGGGAAATTCCAATGCCAGAAGAAAAACTGTGTATACTCTATCGTGTGTCTCTCATCTCATCCCTCTTGCACTTTCTGGTGTCGAGGTGATGCATAAACAGCGGGAGAGTGAAAGTTTATGGGCTTCATATATTGTGTGTATTTGTCTCATTTAGAAATATTGCTAGGGCTGTGGTCTTTAAGGCCTACACTTTATGATCTGCTGCTAGTGATTGATTTTTAACAATCCCAATGTGGTCATGAGACCCCAATGTGGTCATGAGGAAGTGTGATAGTTGGTTTCATTCAAGAATTGCCTGCCATAAATCTAGCTTCATCACTGTCCACATATTATCTCTGGGGGAATGTATGTGGTGTCTCCTGCTGCTCTCCACATATACAAAAGGGATTTCTGTTTCTTCTGGTGTCTGCTCTCTAGCACACATTGTTGACTCTGCACTCCATTCTCTGATATTTTCATGGAGTCAATGTTGATTATATGCTTAGAAGAAATAAGTAAAGATTAGAGGGCACACTAGACAACATAGACATTGAAAGCTATAGTTATCACACCAAGATTTGAACCTATCACCTCCAATCATCACACTTGAAAGGTTTCTCTCATGTATGGTTCTTCAGATTGCTAGCATAAGCAAAAGAAGCACCACAATCATCACACTTGTAAGGTTTTTCTTTTGTATGTGTTCACTAATGGTATTTCAAACTGCTAGCTCGAGTAGAAAAAGCACCACAATCATCACACTTGTAAGGTTTCGTGTCGGTATGTGTTTTCTTATGGTCCATCAGATAGCTAGATAAAAAAACATAGAAGCAATACAATCAACACACTTGTAAAGTTTATCTCATGTATGTGTTCTCCTATGGTACCAGCACGAGTAAAAGAAGCACCACAATCATCACACTTGAAAGGTTTCTCTCCTGTATGTGTTCTCCTATGGTACTTCAGACTACCAGCACAAGTAAAAGAAGCACCACAAGCAGCACACTTGTAAGACTTCTCTCCTGTATGTGTTCTCAAATGGAACTTCAAACTGCGAGCTTGAGTAAAAGAAACACCACATGCATCTCACTTGTAAGGCTGCTCTCCTGTATGTATTCTCTTATGGGTCTTCAGATTGCCAGCATGAGTAAAATAAGCACCACAATCATCACACTTGTAAGGTTTCTCCCCTGTATGTGTTCTCTTATGGACCTTCAAATTGTTAGATTGAGTAAAAGAAGCACCACAATCATCACACTTGTAAGGTTTCTCCCCTGTATGTGTTCTCTTATGGACCTTCACATTGCAAGCTTGAGCAAAAGAAGCACCACAATCATCACACTTGTAAAGTTTCTGTCCTGTATGTGTCCCCATATGGTACTTCAGATTACTAGTATTCTTAAAATAAGCACCACAATCATCACACTTGTAAGGTGTCTCTCCTGTATGTGTTCTCTTATGGTACTTCAGATGGCTAGGTTGAATAAATGAAGCACCACAATCATCACACTTGCAAGGTTTCTCTCCTGTATGTGTTCTCAAATGGTACTTCAAACTGACAGCATGAGTAAAAGCAGCACCACAATTATCACAATTGTAAGAATTCTCTCCTGTATGTATTCTCTTATGGGTCTTCAGATTGCCAGCATGAGTAAAATAAGCACCACAATCATCACACTTGTAAGGTTTCTCCCCTGTATGTGTTCTCTTATGGACCTTCAAATTGTTAGATTGAGTAAAAGAAGTACCACAATCATCACACTTGTAAGGTTTCTCCCCTGTATGTGTTCTCTTATGGACCTTCAAATTGCAAGCTTGAGCAAAAGAAGCACCACAATCATCACACTTGTAAAGTTTCTGTCCTGTATGTGTCCCCATATGGTACTTCAAATTACTAGTATTCTTAAAATAAGCACCACAATCATCACACTTGTAAGGTTTCTCCCCTGTATGTGTTCTCTTATGGATCTTCAAATTGTTAGATTGAGTAAAAGAAGCACAACAATCATAACACTTGTAAAGTTTCTGTCCTGTATGTTTTCCCATATGGTACTTCAGATTACTAGTATTTATAAAATAAGCACCACAATCATCACACTTGTAAGGTGTCTCCCCTGTATGTGTTCTATTATGGTCCTTGAGACTGCCAGCTCGAGTAAAAGAAGCACAACAATCAACACAAATGTACGGCTTCTCTCCTGTATGTCTTAGCATATGATGTTTCAAATGGCTAATTTGAATAAAAGAAGCATGATAATCATCACACATGTAAGGCTTCTCTCCTGTATGTGTTCGCTTATGTTTCTTCAGACTGCCAATCCCAGCAAAAGAAGACACATTTTCTGACATTTGAGAATGATTTCCATGTTTTACTGATGCCTTACAACTGTTCTCAACCATTCTTGATTCTGAGTTGCTGTCCCCTGCCATTACTTGAATGTTGCTACCCCCAGCTACGTCTACCATTTTACTGAAGCTGTGACTCCTGTCCTCACACAAAACATCTGAAAGTTCTTGTTTCACAGTCTTCATGTCAATACTGTCATTTGTCCACTTTCGTGAATGCTCTTGTATGGAGAGGTAAGGACTTCTTGGAGACCATGAGCGAGTTTCTGAAACACACCAATGTAAATAATTAATAGCCTCATGAATATAAAAGGTATCGAACAAATGTGTATGTATAATAAAACAGGCAAACATTGCAGCTATAAAAAATCAATTTCAAGTGAACGACATATGAAGAAGAGGAATGATTAAGTGTCCATGTGCAATCTAAGCTGATATATGATATAGTTAGTTAGTCGACAAATCATTCTCATTGCACATCAAACCATTCAGTCCATAAGTGCTTGGATCCCCTCCTCAGTAAATCCCGCAGTGTGTAGTGGCTAATGACACCAGTTTTGTGTTGGTTTATTAATCTTCTTAAGCTTCCTGTGTAGTGTTCTTGTTTGGCCAAACTCTTTTAATTTGCTGTTCTTGCATCCTGACCATGGTTGTAGATTCAGTCATCACTTGGTTTTTGCGAACGACTTACTTCTCGTAAAGCATTCAGAATGTCAGCCTGGTCTATGATACGTCCACCTTCCACAGTAGCCTTACCCACGAGCTTGTCAGCCCGCTCATTTCCTTGTACACCCGCATGCTCTGGCATCAGAAATGCTCTTGATGGAGGAAAATAAAGAGAAACAAATAGCTATCTTCACAGATGCAAAGTCAGCTGTCTCAATACTGAAAAGCAAAAACAGCACAGAACTAGCTGACCTAAGAGCAGCACTCCATGGACTATGTCAGAAATCCAAAAAAATTGTAATACAGTGAATCCTGTCACACTGCAGTATACCTGGAAATGAAGAGGCTGACAGAATAGCAAAAGAGGGCAAAACACCTCTTTGCCCTACTCCTTACACTTATCCCATCATTTTTACCGGTGATGCCGGGATTTTTTCACGAGGACTCCTAGTAATAAATTTCCCCTGGTCTCTGGGTAGTGAGATCGGATGCCCGTGTGTATTGTCGCGCACATAAAAAATCCCTTGGCAGTTGGAAATCGAAAAAGAGTAGCCTAACGGCGCTGCCCGGGCAAAATTTCGAGTTAAAAATCTACCCAAAGTATTTTCAGAATCCTCGCCGGTGCTACAGAGTTCATGCACTGAGCTGAGTTTCTCCAGACTCAGATTTGAGTTAGGAGGAAAACGGAGCACTTATGGGTTGCACCCGTGTGCCGTGATGTTGATCCATCGACTAAACTAAACGAAACGCCTTACTTCATCTGTTCATAACTGTGATCTTAATTTCCTATTTTAATTGCTGCTGCTTGTTTCCAGTAAATATTTTTTTATTATTATTCCAAGATCTTTCTCATCATTATTAATATGAGGGTAAGTTCTTCTTCTTCTTCTTCGTTCATCCGGAGTTTTTTTTTTCGGACGTGATTGCGTTGTGCCTGTCCACAGCAGAGCTGCGTTCTTGCGCCGTTAGGCCGACACATCCAACTTCTGCGGGCATTTGTTGACCGGGTTAACCTTCCCAGGTGAGGGTAAGTTGATAAGTAAATCACAAATGGCTGTAGAAAAATAACTAAAAAAGATAACAACTTAAAACCAGTTTATTTTTTATACATACATTGTTCCTTTATTTCTCAACATAATTTCCACCAACATTGATGCACTTATCCTATCGTTTTATCAGTCCTCCAAAACCGGCAGCATAAAACTGCGTGCCCTGTTCTCAATTACCTGCCATCCCACAGAACTGTGTGACTTACTTATTGACTCGCCCTTTTAACTTTTTCTACCCAGCTATGCACCGTTATATGGGACAAACATTTGTCAGCATAAAAGGAAACCCACCTTGACGGGAGATATTTCGCTAATGACACCGAAGTTGAATGTGAAATGAAAACGTGGTTTTTAAAACAGAGCACGCAGTTCTAAGCAGTTGGTTTGGGAGGACCAATAATGGGATGGGATAAGTGCATCAATGTTGGTGGAAATTATGTTGAGCAATAAAGGGACAATGTGTGTATAAAAATAAACTGGTTTCAAGTTGTTATCATATTTAGTTATCTTTCTACAGCCATTTGTGACTTACTTATTAACTTACCCTCGTATTTTCCAACATTTTGATCATTTCATCTCGCTTCACTTTATCAAATACCTTGGTATAATCAATACAGCACATGCATGTCTTTCTGTGTAATACAGTGTGTATCAACATATTAGTGCCTGTAATGTGTATATTGCATTATTTGTAACTTTTCCTTTGACATATCCATGCTGTTCTTCACCAGTTTCCAACTTTATTTTCATTCTTGTTCTCACTAATCTGAGTAGATGTTTGGTGACATGGTTTATGAGGTTGTGAGTGTACAAAATTCTTGATATTAAATATCTCCTGGTCTTCTCAGCAGAGCTTTAAATATGATTTTAGAATATCACTAGGTATGTATCCACTGTTGTAAATATTCACAATTTCAGCTAATATTTCTACTCCAAATTCTCCCAGTATTTCTAATTCTTCTATTATGATTCCAGCATGATCCCAGCTGTTTTTTCTTTCTTCTAATACTTTTGCTGCATTGCTTGTTTAACCAATTTTCTTTTTAATTTATGCACTTGTTAACACACATATTTTCTTTATGTATTTATTAAGGCATTTCTAAACCTCTTATTGATCAGTATGCAGCCAATCTGGATATTTTTTATTGGGGCTTTTCCCTGTGTACAGCTATCTATTAAAGTGTTCAAACCATCTGTTTCCTATTATTTAGTTTTGTGCATTCCATCAGTTTTTATCCTTTTTCATTTTTAGTTCCTAAACCATTATCACCAACTACATCTTCCATTCTTTCCTTTCCTGCTTTGCATTTAAATCTCCAAGTGTCAGGTATCCAGATAGAGTAACTATGACTGGAAGATGAGACATAAAGAGTTAAAGACAAGTTACACAATAGTTCAAATGAAAACAGACTGTAGCGAGGCAGAAATATGTGACATGCCCAGAAATCCAGTCAGGCAGCTAAGACAGTGAGCTCTGATGACAAAAACTTGGGTTAGCATGAGAAAAGTTCAAGACCAGAGTTGTCGTTCCATATTGGGCAGAAAGAGCACTTCATTCAGGCATGAGGCAGCTGAGTGACAAGTCATACAAGAGTGACCAATCACAAAAGTTAGTGGAGTCAAAGAAGATAAAGAGGTTGCACGTTAGATGCAAGCAGACACGGAAGGGCCATGTATACAAGAAGAACTCTGCATCATTTGGACAGTATCAACATGTACTGTATTTATACTTCTAGTGTATTTTCACAATCATCATAAGAGGGAGGGAGGGAGGGAGGGAAGAGAGAGAGAGAGAGAGAGAGAGAGAGAGAGAGAGAGAGAGAGAGAGAGAGAGAGAGAGAGAGAGAGAGAGAGAGAGAGAGAGAGAGAGAGAGAGAGAGCGTGTGTGTGTAAATAAGTGAGAATTAATTGAGAGATAGAAAGTCTGGTGTGTAATGCACTTGTTGCATATGTGCATGACACTTGTTCATGTTGGTATTGCCATCAGTAGCTTGATGATGGTTTGGTGTCACTTTTGTCTCATGACAGTCTGTACGAGATGAAGGTGTGTCCTAAGATAGCCATTAACGTTGATCCCAGACTCATCTCTCTAAATTCATAGTCTTAGGAAGATAATGTGATGGTTTCCCCCTGACTTCCATATTCATACAAGGGTATTTTACCTCTGCATTTGACAGCAATTTTAAACTGTCAGAACAAGAGAGTTCCCTGCTCAGCTCAGTTGCAGAGTTGTTCACTGATCACGGCGGTGTTATTCCTTCTTTCGTTTGCTTGAAATATGTCTATAACTGCAATGTTTTCTCATGTATGAATTTAACTGTCTTTGTTAGTTCACTCAGCAGCCCATAGAGTACATCTTCCACTGTCGTCTTCTAGGCCATAAGGTTTGCCTAGAGATGTTGTATTTTGGGCGGTCTTGGAGTATGTGCTCTGCTGTTTGCGATGCCAACCCACAAGTGCACATGGCTGATTCACCAATCTTGAATTTTGTATACATGTGGTTGCATAATCGATTGTGTCCTGTTCTGAGGCACAGAATAATGACTTGTTCTGGTTTGTCCATAATGTGGTAGTCATCTTGAGCAGGTTTTGGTGGCTTTCTGACTGATTTGATCATTCTTTTCTTTTGGTGGTATGTAATGGGCACACCAGGCTGTTGTTCTTATGCTCCTTCCTTAGCTAATCAATCGGCCCTCTCATTTCTGGGTACTCCACAGTGGGATGGTATCCACTGCATGATGACCTTATGCTCTATGCTAAGTTCAGAAAGTAGTGTCCTTAGTACTGGCAACTTCCCAGATAGGAGATACTCGAGTACTGATTTTGCCAGTTTCTGAGTAGATGTATATTCAGCTATTGTGCTTATTTCAACTGGTATAAGGCTTTGGCCATTCAGACAGCAAAGGCAAACTACTCAATGTAAAATTATCTAGTAAATCAAAAACAGTCAGCAAATGCTGGGGTTGACTGCAACATCCTGTAAAGGATATTCAACTAACTGTTACGTATATTGCACTTAATCTTACCTTGACCTACACAGACTTCAGGTTGTTCTACCTTGACATTTGATGATAGTTTACTCTCCATCTTTCAATCTGAAAGGATTTGATTTGCAAGTTACATATGTATGCAACAATAAACTATATAAATGAATTTGATATTTTGTTTTTCAAGATAATATCTATTTATGATTAATGATACAAAATGTCTCATGATTTTTTATATGTTATACCTCAAGTCCCCTTTAAGAATTGGAGTTTGGCAGTCAATCACACTGTAATGATATTGTTTTAGTTAGTTAGTCTTTCCTCTTGAGCCTAAGGCGGCGCACTGGGCAGAAGTCATGGCTCTCCATGTCCGGCGGTTCACTGCTACCTGTTGTAAATCCTGGATGTTCACTTGGCGGTTGAATGAGCCTTCTCTGATGATGGTTCTATGCAGGGTCTCCCTTGGTCTTCCCCGTTTTCTTTTCCCTACTGGTGACCATAAGAGGGCTTGGTTGGGGAATCTTGTCTTGTCCATTCTGGGTACATGGTCGATGTAGTTCCAACGGCGTTTTCTTATAAAATTTGATACAATGTCTTGCTTTGTCTCTTGTCTTATTACCGTATTGGTTTTGAAATCTGTCCAGTGGAGGTTTAGAATTCTTCTAAGACATTTGTTCTCAAAATTGTCTAATTTTTTTATCTAAAGCTACCGTTGATTTCCAACTCTCACATCCATACGTTAGCACTGGAATCACACAAGAGTTGAAGATTTTAAGTTTCATATGTTGGCTGAGTGTCTTTGACTTCCAGATGTTTGACAGTTTATTGAAGGCACCAGATGCCAGTGCGATTCTAGATAATATTTCTGGCGTTGAGTTCTCTGTAGATGGCATTTTGCTTCCTAGGTATGTAAAGCTGTTGACTTTTTCAAGAACATGATTGTTTAATTTTGTGTCGTCTGAACTGTTGGTAAGATCAATACTTTTTGTTTTTGCAGTGTTAATCTGGAGACCAATTTGTCCTGAAACATTTTGGAGATGGTTTATTTTCTCTTGGGCACCTGGGTGTGTTGAACTTAAAAGCACTATGTCATCGAATGATATTGGTTTATCACGACAAAAATAACAACAATACATGACATCTTTGGAGAAAATCTCTATTACTTGTGTCACATATCATACAAACATTAAAGTTAATGCAATACTTATAACAGCAGCCATTCTTGTTGTATCTTGTTCTCCCTTCCATACATACAATAACAAGACTTCAATTGAAGAGAAAAACAAGAAACTCTGGTCACAAATGTTCCTTCTAAACTGTTGCTTATGTGCAAGAATTCTACTGTGTGAGCTTCTAACATGAAAGTTGTGAGCATGCCTACATTTGACAATTAGGCAAATTTAGTCTCAATGTTGTCTCTTCACTGAAACTCAATGATCTGGACTTCGTCGATGTCACTGTCTTCTCGTACCACATATTGAAATGAGACGCAAGATTTAGCTAAACACAATAGATTGGTCACACCAATTAGGTCTAGTTCATAGGGAAGATCAAAGATATTGAGGCAGAATTATGGACCTATTTAGGTAGCAGTGAAGACACAGATGATAGTGTATACAGATATTGAGGCAGAATTATACACCGATTTAGGTAGCAATGTAGACACAGATGGGTGAGCATATACAGATATTGAGGCAGAATTATACACCTAATTAGGTAGAAATGTGTTGTTTGTCCATCAAGAATGATGATGACCATTCATTTCATTCAGTGGGGTTGAAAGTATGGAGCCGTTAGTTCTAAGATAGCTGATAAGGCCTATTTTGGCTCGAATTGTTCTTTGACAATGTGGACAAAGAATGCTTGACGTTTCTGGAGGAGGATTTCCTGCAGTAGTTTTTCTGTTGTCTTTTCTTCACAGCTCTTGCCTCACAAGTGACTGCACCCTTGTGTAATGATGCACGCCATGAATTTCGGTCTCTGGCTGCAGTCTCCCAGGTGTCATGATGAATTCCAAAAGCATTCAGTGAGATTTTCAGAGTGTCTTTAAAGCGTTTCCTCTGGCCGCCTAGGGAGCGTTTACCACAATGCAACTCGCCTTAAAAAATTCGTTTAGGGAGCCTGTGATCTAACATGCGAGTCAAGTGACCAGCTCAGTGAATCTGATTCTTCATTAGTAGAGTGCGTATACTAGGCATGGACGCACTTTCTAGGACTTCAGTATCTGGGATCTTGTCTTGCCATTTAATCTTCAGTAACTTCCTAAGGCAGACTGTGTGGAAGTGGTTTAATTTCCTAGCATGTCGCTGATAAACAGTCTAGGTTTCACAAGCATATAGCAGTGTGGATAATACAACTGCTTTGTAAACTTTCAGCTTTGTTTGCAGGCTTATTCCATTTCTGTCCCATACATTCTTGTACAGTCTGCCAAAGGCCGCGCTGGCCTTGGAGATTCTTGCATTCACTTCATCATCAATTGTGGCAGCTTGTGACACAGTGCTGCCAAGATAGGTGAATTTGTCCACAACACTTAGACTATGACCATTCACTTTGATATTCGGCACAGTGTGATTATTCCCTGGAGCTGGCTGGTACATAACTACAGGCTTCTCCAAATTGATATTGAGCCCAAAGTTGGCACA
The DNA here is from genome assembly GCA_963921405.1 of Cepaea hortensis. NCBI lineage: Eukaryota > Metazoa > Mollusca > Gastropoda > Stylommatophora > Helicidae > Cepaea > Cepaea hortensis. Next base: position 73,321,036 of record OY992897.1, on the reverse strand, counting down.
GGCATGTGAGAAAGCTGAACCATTATGTTGCATGTCCGCCTCTGAGTTGTCATATAGAGCGCAATCATCAGCAAACAGGAGCTCTTTGACGGTGTCACTGTTAATTTTGGTTTTAGCTTTCAGCCTTCTGAGATTTAATAACTTTCCATCCATGCGGTAGTTGATGTCTATTCCAATGTCGTTGTTCTCGAAGGCATTCGTCAACATAGCTGAAAACATGAGGCTGAACAGTGTTGGTGCCAGGACACATCCTTGCTTCACTCCATTGGTGACAGGAAAGGCCACAGACAGTTCATCATTTTCCTGTACTCTTGCCTGCATGCCATCATGAAATAGCCACACTACTTGGACAAACTTTCGTGGACAGCCATATTTTGCCATAATCTTCCAGTCCTTCTCTGCTGACTCTAACAAAAACCTTGGTAAGGTCAATGAAAGTGGAGAACATTTTGCAGTTCTGTTCCTGACATTTCTCTTGCAGCTGCCTTGCAGCGAAAATCATGTCAACAATTCCACGTTCTTTTCTGAAGCCACACTGGCTCTCGGGAAGAAGACCTTAATCGAGATGGGCCGTGAGGCGATTGAGAAGAATTCTGGCGAGTATCTTCCCTGCAATTGAAAGCAAGGAGATGCCTCGGTGGTTGTCACAGGATTGGCGGTTTCTTTTTCATTTGTAAAGGTGGACTATTGACGTGTCCTTGAAATCTTGTGGTATGGTCTCATTCACCCATATGTTTGTAAAGACTTGGTGAAGCTGCTCTGTTAGGACCGGCCCACCTGCCTTGTATATCTCTGCAGGGATGGAGTCTGGACCAGGTGCCTTGTCGCTCGAGAGTTGCTGGATGGCTTTGTTTACTTCCACTATGGTTGGCAGGTCATCAAGTGTATCACTGATGGGAACATGAGGAAGGCAGTTGATGGTTTCATCATCGAAGAAGGAAGTTGCTTTTAAGATTTTGCTGAAATGTTCTGCCCAGTGCTGAAGGATTTCTTTCTTATCGGTGACCAATGTTCCCCCATCTGCGCTGAGGAGGGGAACTGTGCCTGGTGATGTAGGACCATAGACCGCTTTCAGTGAGTCGTAGAAGTTTTTCATATCATGTCTGTCAGCAAAGACTTGAATTTCATCAGCTTTGCTGCTCAGCCAGGAGTCCCGCATGTGCCAAAGTTTCTGCTGCACTACTCTCTGAATGTTCTTGAAGGCATCTTTTTTTATGCTGACTTTGGGTCATTCAAATGTGCCTTGAGGAGAAGATATTTCTCGGCCAGCAATTGGTTGATGTCTTCGGAATTTTCATCAAACCAGTCTTTATGCTTTCAGGGGGTTGGACCCAGGATTTCCATAGCAGTGTTGTAAATTATGTCCTTTAGGGCTCTCCACTCTGTTTCTGTATCCTGTTTAGCTGCAGCATTGGGCTTGAGGCGGTCTTCCAGCATATTTTCAAACGACTGCTGCATTTTCTTGCTGTTTAGGCAGGTGACATTTAGTTTGTTTTTTTTGCATTTTCACCCCTTGAGGTCGCCGTGGTGGCCTGATGTGTATGTTTATTTTTGAGATAATGAGACGATGGTCTGTCAACATTCGGCACCACACATGGAATTTGTCACCCGAACGTCTTGTCTGTCACTCGTCCTGATGATGACATAGTCAATGAGGTGCCAGTGTTTCGAGCGAGGGTGCATCCACGATGTCCAGTTTCTCATGAGGAGACGGAAAATTGTGTTTGTAATCAGGAGATCGTGTTCGGCACATGTCTGAAGAAGGAGTCCATTGCTGTTACAATTTCCGACTCTGTGCTTTCCAATAATGCCACTCCAAGAGGTGGTGTCCGTGCCTACTCTGACATTAAAGTCTCCAAGGAGCATAAGTTTGTCTCCTTTGAGAACAGATGTTAATACATTGTGCAGGTCCTCATAGAACTTGTTCTTGACATCATCTTCATTGGTCATAGTTGGCGTGTAGACACAATGGTTGCATGCTTCCTTCCATTCAGCAGGGGCAATTTAATGGTCATGAGCCTGTCGTTTATAGCCTTTGGAAATCCAGCTAGTTTGCCGACCAGGGCCGACTTAATGGCAAATCCGACACCGGATTGGCGTCTTTCCTCGCTTTTCCTTCCACTCTAGAAAAATGTGCAGCCGGGACCTATTTCACAGATTTCTTCTGCAAGCCGTGTCTTGCTCAAGGCTGCAATGTCGATGTTGTACCTGCCAAGCTCTCTCCCAATCAGTGCTGTTCGTCTCTTTGGACCCGACGCGCCATCTCTGTCAAGTAGGGTGTGTACATTCGAAGTTCCGATTGTTAAAGGAATATGGTTTGCTCTTTTAGCTTTACCTGTTTTTTCTTTGTATGTCGACCGCAGTTTAGGGTACCCACCAACCGCGGCTAGTTGGTTAGGTAGTAATGGAGCAGACAATGTTTAGGGCACCTTTTCTAGCCCCTTCCTCATGCTATGGAGGTGAGCACTGTGTTCCTATAGAGGGCTGCTCAGTCGCTCAGGGGGCTGCCGAATCCCACTGCTACTCCGGTCAGTAGAAGACGAGCATATGGCCTGAGCCGCCTGTGTGCAGGTTTGCGACTATGGCTGCTAGCGTACCCACGCCTGTCGCTTCGCCGCTCGCCCATCACCACAGGGCTTGAAGGTGATATATGACATTGGATGAAGAATGACTTGCGCGATGAATTGGATGAAAGTGAGGAAGAGTTGCGCAATTCGTTGACCTCACTCTCTCGCCTGAGTCCATCTGAGTCCAGTAGCAAGACAAGTCAAGACAACTGGAGACGAATACAGGTGCAGTGGATGACCAGGGCGCTCTACGTGCCTTGCCGTGCCCATTACGTTTCACAACGCTTTGCAGGTAAACGCTGTCTTGCCTGTTAAATCAGGAATGATTTCTTCCGCGCAGTCTGCCGGATCCTGTCTTCACATGCTGGGTAGGCATACCCTAGTTCACCGCTTGGTTTGACACCAAATCGGCTACCCACGCCTGGTTTAGCCAACCTGCCACAGCTGTTGCCCGGGGGGTGGCCACTGTCGCATGCTGACAGCTACTAGGAGCCACAGGCGTGAGCTGGGTGTCAGGCTTGGACCAGTGGGGGATGGGTCCTGAAAAGGACATGAGAGTCATCCTTACCAAAGGTAGGTAGAAATGTAGACACAGATGGGTGAGCATATACAGATATTGAGGCAGAATTACATACCTATTTAGGTAGCAATGTAGACACAGATGGGTGAGCATATACAGATATTGAGGCAGAATTACACACCTGTTTAGGTAGCAATGTAGACACAGATGGGTGAGCATATACAGATATTGAGGCAGAATTATACACCTATTTAGGTAGCAATGTAGTCACAGATGGGTGAGCATATACAGATATTAAAAGAAGAATGCTAAGACAAGAGGAGCTTTGATAGCAACAGGATATTTGTGGAAGTCAAAAGAAATTAAATACAATATTCAATTATGACATTAAATCTGTACTGCTGTGTGGATCAGAAACATGGAAAGTGACTTAAAATGACTACTAATATTATTGGTAATAAACTACAAACATTCATTAATTGTTGACTAAGCAAAATAAAAGTACTAAAATGACAGAATTACAAATGTGGAGCTCATGGAGAGAACTAATCAAATACCAGTGTATCAAGATGCTACAAAAAAGCTTCTGGCTTATGACATACACTGAAAAACACCTGATAATTGTGTCACTAGAAAAGTCTGTGTTTGAAATTCACAGGGAAAATTATGATGTTGGAGCAGTTGAAGATTGTACCCAGGTATTTGTATGTTTCCGTTCTTTTAATGGTCATATTATCTATTTGTATGTGGCCAGAGTTTTTAGCAATTCCGTCTCTTGAAATTACCAAATATTCTGTCTTATCTTGGTTGATAACCAGCCCCATCTGTTGGGCTTTTTCCTTTAAGTGAGTCAATATTTCCAATGTCTTTTGTTCACTTTGCCCTATAATATCTATATCACCTGCATAACCAAGCAGTTTGGATGTTCCTCCAATATCACATTCCTCCTTTACCTTCCTTACAACTTTCTCTAGAGCCAGATTGAAGAGTAGCGGCGATAGTGCATCACCCTGTTTCAAGCCAGATGTTATTTGGAAAGGGTCTGATTTCCTGCCTTTATATGATACTATATTATAAGTATCTTTCATGCATAGTCTGGTCATGTTGATTAACTTCCTTGGTATTCCAAATTCCTGCATAGCATTCCATAGACTATTCCTATGGACACTATCATAAGCCTTTTTAAAATCCACAAAAATGTTATGGAGATCTCTTTTATATTCCCAATTTTTCTCGGCTATTTGTTGTAAGATAAATATTTGATCTATTGTTGATCTGTTTTGCCTAAAACACGCCTTGTAGTCACCTAATATGTCTTCTGAATATGGTTTTAGTCTATTTAGTAATACTGCAGATAGTATCTTATAGCTTGTGGACAGTAGTGATATTCCTCTATAATTTTCACATTGGAACTTGTCTCCTTTCTTAAAGATAGGTATCAATAATGACTCTTTCCAGTCATGGGGTAATTCTTCTGTCCTCCAGATTTTTATTATTAGTTTGTATAGCTTTAGATGTAATGCATGGCCACCTACCTTTATAAATTCAGCAGCAATTCCATCAGTACCAGTTGCCTTGTTTTTAAGTCGCGTGATTACATATAGGATTTCTTCAAATGTAGGTTCTTCAATTTGTGGTTCACATGTTAGAACCTCTTCCTGTGGGAAAGTGTTACTTGGAGCTTCACAATTTAGTAATTCAACAAAATATTCTTTCCATGTGTTGCACATTTCCTCATTGGTATTTATCATATAACCATTTTTGTCTTTTAAACCATATATGTTTTGTTGGTGCCCTCGTTTCATTGACTTCAGTTCTTTAAAAAACTTTCTGGATTCATTTTTTCTGGTGATTAGTTTCCATATCTTTGATTATATTACTCATATATTCTCGCTTCTGCTGTCAAACTATTTTTGTAGCCTCTTTACATTTATTTCTATAATGCTCTTCCTTTTGGATGTTATTGATGTCATTTAACCATAAATGTCTGGCATTCTTTTTCCTAATGACTGCTTCTTCACATTTTTGATTGAACCATCTGTTCTTTCTATGCGTGGTTAACACACCGAGACATTCTTCTGCGGTAGATTGAATTGTATTCTTGATGTTCAACCAAGTTTGGTCAACGCTTTCCTCCAAAGGGTTTTGCAGAGTTTAAAGTTTACATTTTATTTCATCTGTAAATTTCTCTTTGACTGTAATTTCTTGTAGTTTTTCTCTGTTATATGTTGAGTGTAATCTTTGTAATTTAGTATAGAAAGCTCTCTTAAGTTTTATTTTAAATTTTGCTCCAACGAGGAAGTGGTCACTGTGACACTCAGCTCCTCTATAACTTCTAACTTGCTGTATGTTTGATGCATTTCTGTTGTTAATTAAAATGTGATCTATTTGATTATAGGTTCTCTTGTCACATGATTTCCAAGTTTGTTTGTGTATATCCTTTCTTTGTAGTCTGGTACTGCTAATCTGCAGTCCTTTGGCTTCTGCCAGGTTGATGACTCTCCATCCATTATCATTTGAAGTTGTATGTAGGCTTTCCATACCGGCCACTTTTTTATAAGTTTGTTCTCTACCTATTTTTGCATTGAAGTCTCCCAGCACAATCAGGATGTCCTGTTTGGGGGTTTCTTCTATGACATCTTCCAGATCATTATAAAAGTCTTCTTTAATATCATCTTCTTTCTCTTCAGTAGGTGCATGTACATTAATCATCGTTACATTTTTCCATTTACCTTTTATTCGTAATTTACTAATCCTGTCATTAACAGCTTTAAAATTTAAAATGTTACCCCATAACTCTTTTTTGGTGACAAATCCTGTTCCTAATTCATGTTTATTTTGGGTGTTTCCTCCATATATTATAATCATTCCATTTTGCTCTAAAGTACCCTCTCCTGGTCACCTTATTTCTTGAATTGCTGTTATATCCATTTGATATTCAACCAGCTCCTGGGTTAGTTCTTCGGCCGCTCCAGCTCTATATGGTGTCTGTACATTCCATGTTTCAAATCCTTTAACGTTCCAAGGTCATTGTCCAGATAAGTCAGTCCGATATCGAGGCTCATGTATTTGTTTCGTAACAAAGAAAGGTTTTTACAAAGGTGGGGATGTTAACCCCACGCTTCAACCCCCAACCTGGAGGACCAGGGTGTTTCTCTTTGTCTGTTCTCTACCCTTTGACCTGTCCGGCTTGGGAGGCCCTGCTGGTAGCTATGCTACCGACAGCATAGCTTTCAGGGTCATTGAGAAGCTCAAGCCCCCCCACCATGACAAGGTGGAAACACCATCGGGGGAGGTAGCATAATTTGGCATAATAAAATATACATCTTGCTACATTTCAAAGCTAACATTAATAATGGATAGGATAATTAATTAGCGGCCATGTTTAACTGCTTATTATGTTGCGATGCATTATATCTAAAAATAGATGACATGAGCAGTTAGGCTTCGCTACTCCAATCACAATGAAGTATGGTTGCTAAGATGTTCGTTTAGAAACAAAAAAGTTAAAGTAGTGAGAAGTCAAATTTTGATCATTTCAGCTCTCACTTTTGACTGAGACACAAAGCAAAGCTGCTCAGTGAGAGGAATTGTGAGTATTTCTTTGTTCAAGATCCCAACAGTCAAATGTTAATATCTCCACTTAGAATTGATATAAGGCTTCACTGAGATACTGGACTGTTGGATTTGGTTTTTCAAGGCCTATGAGCCTATCTATCCAGTGATCAGTGTGGTGGTCTCATTAGTGACATTAGTGTCATTAGTAAATACCCAATTTGATAAACATTATCAATATAAAAGTACACAGAAAAATTACTGCTACTAGCATTGCTAGAAATAAAACTTGTATTATGCTTAATTTTAGTAGTTAAATTTCCAGTTCTAATTATAAAATGCCATTCTCCCTGGCGAAGTGTTAAGGGCGTTAGTATTTACGTTAAGCGTAATTCCGCAATACCACATACGAAACACAGCTGCGCGAGATTCGGCACGTAAAACTTGCCAAGACATCAACAGCAGCTGAAAAATGCTGATGTGGACTGTAATGTCCTGTAAAGGATATGCGAAAAACAAAAATTATAAAATAAATAGAGGTCGATTTTAGTATAACATGATAACATGGGAGCCGCCAGTTTGAATTTTCAAAATTTTGTGTTGTGGTTACTCTCGTTCTCATGGTATTGTTGAAAATCTCGAAGTATATGTAAAATTGAACGCAGACTTACAAAACTGCATTAAAATGCAACAAGAGAGAGAAAAGAAACAGGAGTTAATACACGTTTAGCTTACCGTATACCAAATAGATTAAAATAACTTGGCAGATACGAAAGTTGTAAGCGACAAAAGCAAGCAGCCTTTCAGCAGACGACAGTTGTAATTGTTAGAGTTGTTTCCCCCGATGTGTGAGCCGTTGTTTTAGAATACACCCAATCAGAAGCAGGCATATGGGTACATCATTCATTCATTCATTCAGTAGCATGTCCTTTGCAGAACCTTGCTCTAATAACAACCTTCCGGAAAACCTCTCGATCATAAGCAAGATGTCCCGCGTCTGATACACCCATCTGGAGATCATCCGCCACATCCTGCACCCATCTTCTCTTCGGCCTTCCTCTTCTTCGCTTTCCAGGCATATATCCCTCCATGATTGTTCTCTCCAAAGATTCGTGATGTTTCAAGTCATCATCATCATCATCATCATTATCATCATCATCATCATCATCATTTCCCACTTCTGCCGTCAAGCGTCGTGGGGAGGTATAATTTGCGTTCCAGCGCTCGGTGGGCAGCACTAGATAGTGACATTCCGTGTGGTTGTATAATGTCTTTGATGTCGTCAATCCATTTTCTTCTTGGACGTCCTCTTGGTCTCGTCGCAGATGATCTTTGATGTAAGGCCAGTGATGGTAGTTGCTGGTGTTGCATTCTAACGACATGGCCAAACCACTTGATCTTCTGTCTTCAAGTTACCAAAATATTTCAATTTTCTTTGTTTTATCTTCTTTAATAGCCAACCCTCTTAAATATTCAGCTCTTGAAGTATTGATTAATTTGTTCTTTTCTTTATCCAAAATATTCTTAGAACTCGCCTATAACATTTTATTCAAAGGCATTTATACGCTGTTCAGTTTGTTTAATAAGTGTCCAGGTCTCACAGGAGTATGTTGCAATGGGAAAGATGCATGCTCTTAAAAATCTAACCTTTGTAGTTCTATTTAGGGGCATTTATACATCAGATGGAAAATGTACAACAGAGATTAAGAGCAGAATAGTGCAGACAAAACCCGCATTTCAGAAAATGAAGAGTATCTTATGCAATAAGTAACTATCAATGAATGTAAGAAAGAGAGTGCTGAAATGCTATATAGAACCAGTTTTGCAGTATGGCAGTAAATCTTGGAATGTAAATGAACAAATTAGGAAGAACTTAGAAGCAATAGAGTTGGGGTTTTTTAGACGAATGTTGCGAATTCCTTGGACTGGTAGAGTGGTGTGTGTGTGAGTGTGTGTGTGTGAGAGAGAGAGAGAGAGAGAGAGAGAGAGAGAGAGAGAGAGAGAGAGAGAGAGAGAGAGAGAGAGAGAGAAAGAATCAGTGGCCGCTTCCTTCCAATCTGTCGTATCCATGTTCATCTCTTTCTTGCATGAATCCAGAAATTGTTGTTTCGAATTTTCTATTTGTGCCTTAGTCAGGTCTGACTGAGCTACCGTATGACAATTGACGGTACACTTACTACCTACTTTCTGATAGCGCCGAATGGTGGGCGGCGCTCTTCAAACCCACACCACACATTGTATTAACGGCTACGGGCAAAGGAGCGCAATTGGGAGGGTACAAGCCTTATCCTAGTGCGAGGAAATGCAATCTAAAGACTAAACATTACGGCAGACTAGGCCCTAAGCCTCGATCATCATCTGGTCTAGGACAAGCTCTGACAGGAGGAGAGTTAGAGCATATCTTTGCTGATCCGGTAACTTGTCTTGTTCCTAATGTATTGGTGTTACCTTTCCTCTGGAGTAAACTAGGCAGGCTGAAACTCAATCTTGTTTCAGGACTGGTGAATGTGCACTGCGGGGGTGAGTTATATTGTAAGACAGTTAGATAGCTCAATTGACACACCATGAGTATCGTTACCTAGACAACGACCAATATCACGCAGTATCATCAAGAACGTCGTGTGATACTAATCATTTCTGATGCCAATGTTCCTCCATGCTATGACGTCAAACTATCCTGCAACTTCTCTCTGTCTCCCCTCTCCAGCGTTCACGTTGTGACTACTTTCTCCAGCGTTCACGTTGTGACTACTTTCTCCAGCTTTCCATTTCTCGTGACATGCCCAGGCAATTTGGGCTGTCCTCTGCTGATGCAAGTACTTTGTGAGGTGAACTTCTTTCAGGATACCTTCATTACTCTTGTATCTATCCATGTGTTCTCATCCTTCTATACAACCACATCTCTGCAGTTTCCTTATAACTCCTCACAAATCTGCTAATTATCCATAATTCACTTCCTCACATAAGGATTAACTAGACATAACTCTTACGAATTCTATTTCTCAAGTTGATTAACACAGATAAATTGCAGAGAAAAGCTGCTTTTGCCATGAGCTGTTCAAGATTGAACTTCTTTATGACATCTCCCACATGCTGTTATAGACAGGTACCATAGCTTGGGCTGTTCAAGATTGAACTACTTTATGACTTCTCCCACCTGCTGTTATAGACAGGACCTGTAGCTTGGGTTGTTCAAGATTGAACTACTTTATGACATCTCCCACCTGCTGTTATAGACAGGTACCGTAGCTTGGGCTGTTCAAGATTGAACTACTTTATGACATCTCCCACCTGCTGTTATAGACAGGTACCATAGCTTGGGCTGTTCAAGATTGAACTACTTTATGACTTCTCCCACCTGCTGTTATAGACAGGACCTGTAGCTTGGGTTGTTCAAGATTGAACTACTTTATGACATCTCTCACCTGCTGTTATAGACAGGTACTGTAGCTTGGGCTGTTCAAGATTGAACTACTTTATGACATCTCCCACCTGCTGTTATAGACAGGTACCGTAGCTTGGGCTGTTCAAGATTGAACTACTTTATGACATCTCCCAGCTGCTGTTATAGACAGGTACCGTAGCTTGGGCTGTTCAAGATTGAACTACTTTATGACATCTCCCATCTGCTGGTATAGACAGGTACCGTAGCTTGGGTTGTTCAAGTTTGAACTTCTTTATGACATCTCCCACCTGCTGTTATAGACAGGTACCGTAGCTTGGGCTGTTCAAGATTGAACTACTTTATGACATCTCCCACCTGCTGTTATAGACAGGTACCGTAGCTTGGGCTGTTCAAGATTGAACTACTTTATGACATCTCCCAGCTGCTGTTATAGACAGGTACCGTAGCTTGGGCTGTTCAAGATTGAACTACTTTATGACATCTCCCATCTGCTGGTATAGACAGGTACCGTAGCTTGGGTTGTTCAAGTTTGAACTTCTTTATGACATCTCCCACCTGCTGTTATAGACAGGTACCGTAGCTTGGGCTGTTCAAGATTGAACTACTTTATGACATCTCCCACCTGCTGTTATAGACAGGTACCGTAGCTTGGGCTGTTCAAGATTGAACTACTTTATGACATCTCCCACCTGCTGTTATAGACAAGTCATGTAGCAGGAGCTGGTGTGGCTATGTAACATGCCAGGACACTCACCAAGTTTAGGCCAAAGTCCATGGAAGAACAGATGGCCGGTCTTTCACTCAGACAGCGACTGCTACATGTAGGCATGTAACAACACCTGACCATGTACATGCCACCAATGTGCACCTGCTGTTATCACAGTAACTAAATACATTAACTTGTTTCAATACATGTACAGACACAATTCTCAAACAAAGGAAACAACAAACCATTACACCAATGTCCACGTGCTGTTACCACAGTACCCAAATATTCGAGTACATTGTTTCAATGTACAGACACAAATCTCAAACACAGGAAACAAACCACAAAAATGTCCCATACTCTCAAACTCTCATCTAAATCTGCCATAAGGACACAACCAATATATTCTATGAGTCTCCGGACCAGCTACAGAAAACCAGCACTTTCCTGATAACAGCATTCATCTGCCATGAGCTGCACTCCACAACTCTGTGACAGCAACAAGAGAGATTATCTTTTTACACATGCAACAAACATACACATACAAACAACAAACTTTCAAAAGCCACAGTACATTTATATAATAAATGTTTTCATGAAATCAGCAATGTAAGGTCAGTTCACCAAGGTAGTCATAATGAGTAATTTTGAAATTAGTTGACCAAGGTTAATAATTTCAGGCTATTTATAAAAGTCCAATTTTTAGCAACTTATTAATTTGATATCAGATAATTAAATTCATTTTAACAGTAGTAATTCAAAACTCTTCATACTGCTCATAGAAAAAACTAAGAAGTAACAACACAATCTTCCTACAATGATAGAAAAAGAGAAAAGAAAAATCACAACAGAAATGAGATTCCTGAGAAGAATACTAAATGTACCAAGAAGAGATAAGATCAGAAATGAAGAAATCAGGACTAAAGTTGGGGTTATAGCTGCACTAGATTTTATTAGAAGGCAGCAAGTCAAATGGTTTGGCCATGCAAGTAGGTTACCAACTAACAGTATACCACAAAAAGCAATGATGTACAGACCATAGGGAAGCAGAGGAAGAGACCGACCACGTAAACGATGGATGCAGGGAATAACAGATTCCATGGGAATATGAACTGGAAACAAATAGGTATATTAAACTCCTGTGAGAAGAAACGTACTAAACATCAACAACGTTGCACATACCTTACAAGGAGATCCTTGATTTCGGATTTTCACCTGCATTTCGTGATACGATTGATCTCCTTGTAAGGAGTTTAATACACCTATTTGTTTCCAATTAATATTGTTATATCCTGCTGTAGCCGCTGCTTTTTCTTTCTATTCCATGGGAATAGATATACGAAGCCAAAAAGCGGGCACTCTCCCGCTGTTTATACTTCACCTCGACACCGCAAGGTACAAGAGGAACATGATGAGATGAGATGAGGTGAGAATTCAAAACCAGTTCATTAATGTTACTCTAACAATCAATCATGTGTTCACCAAAGGTGACAGTAAGCAGTAGTAAATTGAGATTAGTTAATAAATCTCAACAACCAGTCATCTGATGTTAGTTCCCCAAGGTAACTAACAAGCAATAATTTGAGGTCAGTTCATCAAGCTGACTCTAACCAGTAATTTGAGGTCATGTAATCAAAGGCGGCATTGACAATTAGTAATGTGAGGTCAGTTTACTAAAATGAATCCATCAACTAGTAATTTGAGATCAGTTTATTAAAATGAATCCAACAACTAGTAATTAGGCACCAACACTCAAGGTGATTGTATACAAATAAGTACACGACCCTTCTCCGTTCCATGAAGTGTTAGCCCCATATTTGTACAGAATAACTCAGACTCAATGAGTGATGTGGTCAATATATGCCGGCCACCTTTACAGAAGAAATCAGACTCAATGAGTGATGTGGTCAATATATGCCGGCCACCTTTACAGAAGAAATCAGACTCAATGAGTGATGTGGTCAATATATGCCGGCCACCTTTACTTCTGACCATTTCCTGGTATCCATTTTAGGCAGGGCCAACCTGGAAACCCCGGTTACAAAAGAAATCCCAACCTTGATCTGGATTTGAACTTATGATCACTGGGCCAGAAGGTAAAGCAAATTAGCCACTGAGCCAGCATGACTCCAGCAAAGTGAGATTGTAACAACCAGTCATTTGAGCAACTGTAAGTTATAAATTTGTTTGTATAAAATATATTTGTACATTGTTATATTTAATACTGACTATTAGTGTATGACTCCATAGCTTGTGCATAATTTCAAACAATTATAGATTAAGAACTCGAAGTTTTCTGAAACAGGCTAATAGTAATACACTACAATTACAAACATCATTTTTTGGCCAAAGTGTAAGAACAGCTGGTAAACTTAACAGAAGGTGGCCAGGGAAGATCTGATACATTTTGTTGGATACAGGGAAATGTGGGCAAGGATGAGAAGGTCACTGCCCAAGGATAGTTAAAAATTTCAGTGTCCAAGGACAGTTAAGAAGGTCAATGTCCATGGACAGCTGAAAAGGTAAATGTCTTACAGACACAGATTTCTGTAGGGGGAAAAGTCACAAAGATATGTGTTTATTGACATTAAGACAAGACAGTGATTGACTTTAGATCATACTGTCAGAAGAAAGGGTTTGGAGAATGCAGTGACAACCAGGACATTTGAGATTATTAGAGACAGAGAAAGACAATGCAGGATGGTTAGCTTGGTGATAAGAAAGATGATCATTGATTACATAAAGAACACAACAAGGCACTTCAGCTAGTAATTAACTCCTGGAATAACATGTTGAAGACAATCACATAGCAAGTCAATGAGACAAGGCCAAACTTTTAAAATACAATTATCATTACAGGACTGACTACAACTGCTGGTGTTTGAGGACAGAGTTGTAGACAGGAATGACTGCCAATGCTGGTAAATGAGGACAGTGTTGTAGACAGAACTGACTACCATTCACCAATGAATTTCTATAGGTTTCATGCCATCACTGAATTTTAAAAAATGGATGGTGCATGTCAAAAGTGGGGAGGTCATCTTTAAACTCTCCTTATGATGTCACTGTGTTGTCACATGCTTAACACTCTTGACATCCTTAAGAACAATATTGACAGGTTACAAGACAATGACATGGTTATTGTCATTGCTATCACACTTAACAACAATATTGACAGGTTACAAGATAATGGCTTGGTTATTGTAATTGCTATCACTTTTTTTATGGTTTTCATTTGATGCCCCCTTGTAAATAAAATCTGTGCTATTGTAACAGGACATACCACAGCAGTTGTGTAGCGGCACCAATTAAACCACCTGTATCAGGCTCACAAAATCCTGTGTAACGGACCCAAATAAGGTCACCTGCAACAGGACCGCAATCTCTCAACAAATTGGCGGCTGGAACAATATGAGGTTGAAAAACTGATGTTGGGAAAATCTGCAGCAAACAAACCGTCCTATTGCAGATTGACCTTAAACAGTTTTGATCGTATAGTGGAACAAAATTTGGGCCTTCCATACTTCAGCATTTATGAATTAAAAAGAATCACACAATTTTTGTTTCATCAAACAGAATTTCAATTTTATTTGACTGAATTTGATCCATTTGATCCAAACAACAAGCGCATGTCGAACATATTAATATGTGGATAGCTCTCAACACCAGGAAGAATTGAACAATACAATTTCCAATTACCTTCAAGTAAAAACACAAGGCCTATTCAGACATAACATACACAGCAATGGAATTTAATGAAGAAAAACAAATCCCCATACAGACATCCTGATCAATTAAACCATTTTAAACTGGGTGAAATCATCTCTGATCCACTCTGATGTTTCAAACATTCCAGTTGTCTTCCACTGTAGTTAGACCTTCCTTTCCAGATGGTATCCCACTTCTCACTGTTGTGTTGTCAATCTTACTCATCCCCTGTCATCTAATGTTGTCATCCTTCGAGACCACACAAATTGTCTACGTCAAAATAATATTTCTGTTTAGTGCACCCTCGTGCAACAAGGGAGATTTTCCTAAGGGTGTTTTCTGTAAAAATGTAAATCCCCTTCCTTAACCCATCGCCAGGATTCGGTTACATTATTTCCAGCTGCTGTGGTATTTTCAATGTGCACAACCTGGACACGGGAGCTCATGTTGATCACACTGATCAGATTAGTGTGCAACTGTGATACTGGAGCCATCATGTTGGTAGTTAGCCCATTTTGAATAGTGCTCTGTTTGTGTCAGCTGTTACATATTTGTTTCCTCAATATTTGTGACTTCAAAAATACTTTTATATACAAATGCAGTACCTCATAGACAATACACACACAAAGAAAATACTGATGGCTGTATGACTGGCTGGATTACTTCTAGAAGATTGTGAATTATAGCTCTGGAGTCCACTGAACTGAGGTTCCATGATATCAAGCTCTGTAGTCCACTCTACTGAGGTGCTGTGAGATCTAGCTCTGGAGTCCACTGTACTGAGGTTCTGTGAGATCTAGCTCTGTAGTCCACTGTACTGAGGTTCTGTGAGATCTAGCGATGGAGTCCACTGTACTGAGGTTCTGTGAGATCTAGCTCTCGAGTCCAATGTACTAAGGTTCTGTGAGATCTAGCTCTGGAGTCCAATGTACTGAGGTTCTGTGAGATCTAGCTCTGGAGTCCAATGCACTGAGGTTCTGTGAGATCTAGCTCTCGAGTCCAATGTACTAAGGTTCTGTGAGATCTAGCTCTGGAGTCCAATGTACTAAGGTTCTGTGAGATCTAGCTCTGGAGTCCAATGTACTGAGGTTCTGTGAGATCTAGCTCTGGAGTCCAATGTACTGAGGTTCTGTGAATTCCAGCTCTTCAGTCCAATGTACTGAGGTTCTGTGAGATCTAGCTCTTCAGTCCACTGTACTGAGGTTCAGGTTGCTAGACACCTGAAAAAGGCATCTATCAGGGTAAGGCTGGTGAAAAAATTTACTCCTGACCTGGTACCATCTCTTGAGGGACTCAAGGTTTTCCGCTGAGCTCTCTCAACCCCATCTCCAAGTGCAGGAACCAGTGTGGTGTGCTAGGCTGGTGCTGGAGCTCCTCATGTGTAGCGAGCCATGACAATCCTGAGAACTTTAGTCAAACCCAGGACCAAGTCTGTAGGCAGTCTATACCTGGAAGACATGCTTCAAGATCCTGACCAGCGGTCTGTCCTGGTGTCATAATCCCCAATAGTTGTGCCGCGGCGTCGTTACGAGCGCCAGGCAAATACCAGTTACCTAACCACAGGTTCGCTGGTGAGTTAGAGTAACCGCCAGCGGTCAAGCAAGTACAAGCGTGACGCATGCAGTTCCCGCTGGACTTGATCCCACAGGGCAAGTGCTCAGAGCGAGAAACGGCAGACGAGGCTTGGGTATTCGGACTGGACAGACGTGGTTTGAGAGAGGCTTGTATTATTGCTGTGCCTGAATGTCGATTGCTAGTATCTCTTGTGAGAAGATGGAAGACTGCGCGGCTGTGGTTTGAGTCTGTGAGTGTATTGATTCATTGACTGAGTGTATTATTGTATTCACATTGTGCTGGCAACATGCCGAAGTAGATTGTGTTGCATGTGAAGTGTAAATAAACCGTTGAACTTAGTGTTACCGTGTGTCAAGTCAAATTATTCTGTGACTGTGTATGTCTCGGATATGTTAGGTAAAGCGAGCCAGATTCACCTTAAATGTGAGAACCTGACATGTGTAAACGTGGGGACTCGTCCTCAGTGGATTTGAACCGTAGAAGTTAATGTGTGAACGTGGGGGATTTCGTCCAGCCTTAAGTTAAATCATAAGTGAACCGTGGGTAGTTCGTCCTTGTTGGATTAGTTAAAGCAAGGGTGTGATCGTGTGTAACTTGTCCTCATAAAATTGTGAACATGATGTCTACGTCCTTACTAAATTTGATCTGTGTGTAATCGATGTATCATCATAGCTGTTGAACGTTTAAACATGGCTAACTTGTCTTCGTGAAAGTAGTTGTGTAGAATAAAAAGCGTGTGCAAGCAGAAAGTTCAGGAAAGAAAGATACTCATAAAAATTGTTGAACAGACGACATTACGACCAACAGTAACACTTGACGGCATACAAACCTAAATCAAAATTTAGCGACAAGCATACACCTCACAAAAACACAGATTCTAAAAAATGTTCCTCCAAAAGTAAACAGGTTTTTGTGTGTCACCTGAAACTGTTACCCGTAGAGGTCATTTGTCCAAACAGTAACGACCATACAGTCTCTGGTCCTGTTTTCACCATCCTCCAGTGTCTCCAGAGCACTTAAGTATTACCTTTTTCATATACTTTTATATGCAAGTTTAGGCATGTGCTGTAAATTCAGAAATATTGTATAAATTGTTCAAATTACTAACACTTTATAACAAAGGTGCTTGTGTGAGAATTCATTTTCATTGAAACATTCCATCATGTCAACTTTAAACGATTTCATTGAGATGGGTTTAAAGTTAAAGTTAACTGGTGATGAGTTGACAAAGTGGAGTGAAACAAAATATTCAGAACACCTCCTAGCACAGGAAAAAGCTAAGGACCGTGATGAAAGGGCGGCTGAAAGAGCTGCCAAACAGGCAGAATTGGATTTTGCTGCAAAAACTAAACAGGCAGAATTGGATTTGGCTGCAAAAACTAAGCAGGCAGAAGTGGAGTTGGCTGAAAGAGAGCTGAAAAAGGCAGAAATAGATGCTGAAGTGAGGAAAGCAGAAATTTTAGCTCAAAGTAAATGAGAAGAGCTCGAACTACAGCTGAAAATCAAACAGCTTGAAGCTGAAACAGCTGTAGAAAAAGAGTCTCGGAAATCAGAAAGACTGGAAAAAGAAAACCAGTACAAAAAGTACCAAGGGATCGTCAGAAACTATACCTCGGGAGACCGCATAGCAGCCTTTACCCAGAACTTTGAAACATTAATGGACCATTACCAGATCCCAGAAACTGAATGGAACATAATGTACATTAAAAGTTTATCAGGGGAACCTCTGAAAGTCATAGAGACCATCCCTAAAGATCTCAGAAAAGACTATCAGTACATAAAATCAAAAATTATGTCACATTTCCTGTTAGATGAAGCAGGCTACAGAGAACAATTTAGTAAGATATCTCCAAAACCTACACAAACGTTCTCTGACTACATTTCTGTAGTACAGGATATTTTCAGCAAATGGCTGTCTGCGGCCAAGATTAGTAATAACTTTAATAAACTAAAAGATCTCATCCTTAGAGATAAAATCATCTCATCTCTTCCACCTCCATTTGCCAAGTTTCTGCTAGAGTGTCAGTGTGAAAGTGTAGAACAGATAGAAAAACGAGGTTCTGGCTATTTTACAGCCAACAAGCATTGTTTTTCCAGTGGGTTGACTGACTTAAGTTTTGTAGCAGCTGCTACATATGACAAACCAAGATCAGAGCCCTACAATAGGCAAAGATCATTTACGCCTAGTACTGAGAAATACCAGCAATGTAGATTTTGCCAACTAGCACACAATCAGACAGAGAGGTGTGATAAAAACCCACAATATCTAAAATACTTGCAAAACTACGTGAATAAACAAGACAAAGAGCGAAGAAGCTATAAACACCTAACCAAATGCTTCCTCTGTAAGGCGTATGGCCACTGGCGCCATTCCTGTTTAGGCAAACAGATGACCAAGAAGACTAATGCAGCCATGTTCGATAGCTCTTCCTCAGATGAAGAAAAAGTCGAAGACCACCCTGTGAACTCAGCACAGACTATTGATATATTTAAGTTAGAAAAATGTACCACCTGTAATCAATTTCATGAAGATGGCCTTTTGACATGCGGCCACTCAATACCTATCACCAATGAAGAAGCTAACTTGGTGATAGACTCCAAAGGCAAGATTAACATCCACCAGGGGTATATTAATGGCAAATCTGCTACAGTCTTACGGGACAGTGGAAGCACTCTTATCGGTGTAAAAAGAGGGTTCATATTGCCTACAGACTATACAGGCAAGCACATAACATGCAGAACTTTCTCGGGTAACATCGAGAAATATCCACTTGCATGGGCGTATATTGACACCCCGTTCATCACAGGAAAGGTCAAATGTGCAGCATTATCCAACCCATGTTGTGATATTATTGTAGGTAACCTACCTGAGGTGAATGATATGCCTCATAACACCATAACATCTAGTGCCAAGTGTATTAATGATGATGTACCAGCATCTCCATCTAACTGCATTAGTGAGAGTGTGATATCATTGAATGAATGCACTGTAGCCAATTCGGTAATATTATCACATGAATCCATTGTAACTGATTCACCACCATGTCATGTTACCGATAATGTTAACGCAGTAACTAGATCTGCTGCTAGAGTGCAAGATCAAATTGATCAAACTGAGGCACTACAAATGCTAAGCCCAGTGTTACTTCCTCCTAAAACCATGAGGGAGAACTTTATAACAGCCCAAAAGGCTGATCCATCATTGTGTAAATATTTTAATCTTATAGGCCAAAAGCCAAGGTTAACCAAAAATGCAAGATGGCATTTTGCTCTGAAAGATAGCATCCTCACAAGGTACTATACCAGAGGCAACAACACCACGGAGCAAACGGTACTGCCAGTTGAATACCGTAAACAGGCCTTACATCTTGCACATGATATATCTTTCGAAGGGCATATGGCATATTCGAAGACCAGATCTAGATTTTTAACGCAGTTTTATTGGCCAAAGTTCTGCAATGACACGAAACAATATTGCAGATCCTGTGACACCTGCCAAAAACTAGTGAAAAAGGGTAAACACCCACAGGCTGAATTACAGGTTATAGATTTAGCCAGTAGACCCTTTGAGAAGATCTCGGTTGACATTATAGGTCCTCTAAATCACGTTACATCTAGAGGAAATAAATACATAATTACTACAATTGATCTCTGTAGTCAGTGGCCAGAAGCTATTCCCCTCAAGAACATAACTGCCAAAGAGGTGATGGAAGTTTTCTTCCATATATTCTCAAGAGTAGGGTTCCCTGACACTATCCTCTCCGATCGTGGAAGTCAATTTATAGCATCAGCAACGCAAGCTTTCACCAAAATGTTAGGTGTTAAGCAATGCTTTAACAGCCCATATCATCCTCACTCCACTGGGATTATAGAGAAAATTAATGGGGACTTAAAGCATATGCTGTCTAAAGTCACACAAGAACATCCTGAAGACTGGGATACCTATTTGCATGCCATATTATTTGCTTATCGCAAAGTTCCTCATGCCAGCACCGGTTTCTCACCATCTGAACTTGTGTATGGTGCCAAATCACGCAGCCCATTATGTATATACAACTCTATGTTAACTGAAACTACACCTGTACATAAACCCATATCATCATATGAACATGTAACATCATTGCGTGAAAGAATAATGAGATCTTGTATCATAGCCAAGGAAGCACTTAAACAATCTGGTGCTATCTATAGACAATACGCAAACAGAGGAAACAGGATGATAATGCTGACACCTGGACAGGACGTTCTTCTTCTTCTACCGAGTGACCGACATTTACTGACAGACTCATGGCAAGGGCCATTCAGAGTACTAAGACAGATCTCGACGGTTGACTATGAAATTGCAGTCAAAGACAAACATAAAATATTCCACGTCAACATGCTAAAACCATACTACAACAGAGACGAAGACCAAGACGAGACAGCAGCCAGCACCACCATAGTTGACCATGAAGACGACGAGGAGACCGACGAAATACCAACACCAGCACTGGACACGACAAATTGTTTACAAGACATTAAAATAAACCCTCATCTGACGCAAGCAGAGACCGACAGTTGTAGACAATTAATGCAAAACTACAATACCATCTTTTCCAACCAACCAGGACTTAGTACACCACCACATTACCTTGACATCCAACACACCAATAAAATGCAGACCATACTCCATTCCCATACATTACAAAGAAAAACTACATCAAGAAATTATAGACTTAGAAAAGAACCACATCATCAGACGATCACAGTCACATTTTTGTTCTCCAATAGTCATAGTGCGCAAAAAGAACAACACAATAAGACTCTTGTAGATTACAGAAGACTGAATAAGATCACACAGTTGGATTTAGAACCAATTACCAACTGTGAAGAACTACTGACTGAACTGACAGACTCTAGGTACTTTACGAAACTGGACATGACAAAAGGTTACTGGCAGATACCGGTAGACGAACAAAGCAGACATCTGACAGCCTTTGCCACACCTTGGGGACTGTACGAATGGTGCAAACTTCCATTTGGGCTTGTCAATGCCCCAGCAACATTCATACGCATGACCAGACTATTACTGACAGACATAACGAATATCATCTCGTACATGGACGACATTTGTGTACACATACAAACAATGACAGACCATATAACGACATTACTGCAGACGTTTGACCGGATCAGACAGCACGGACTGACAGTTAAACCTGCCAAAGTTGACATAGCCTACCAAGAAATCTCCTTTTTGGGCTATAAAATCTCTAACGGCTTTGTCACGACTGACGACAACATCGTGTCAAAAATTCTAAAACTATCACTTCCGACTACAAAGAAACAAGTCAGAAGTGTGTTAGGACTGCTAAATTACTACAGACAGTTTATACCAGATTTTGCTGAACTGACTGAAAGTTTTACTAACATACTAAAAAAAGAACATCCAAATAAGATTGTGAACAGCGAATGCCTAAAACCTGCATTCGATAAAGTATTATCCTATTTTTCAGAGAATAGTTCAAAGAATCCCATTCTTAAATTGCCAAATTTGCATATTCCTTTCAGATTGCGCACAGATGCGAGCTTCGTGGCGATTGCGGCTGTACTTTTACAGGAAAGTGATGACATTTTGCATCCTATATATTACCTAAGCCGTAAACTCAAACCGAGGGAACGAAGTTGGTCCACACCTCAGAAAGAAGCCCTCGCTCTTGTGTTTGCAATCACAAAATTGTCCAGATTCCTCCTTGGGAGGCATTTTATAGTGGAAACCGACAATAGTCCACTGACAATCATTACATCAGGTGCGCCGACTAATCACATGATAGCTCGATGGTCTCTTTTGCTCCAAGACTACAGCTTTGAAGTGAGACACATCCCCAGCAAGCTTAATACACTAGCCGATCTTTTGTCCCGTTGTCCCGATGATACCCAGTAGCCACTTATGTCTGAGTGCAGTGTGTCAGAACACTCAGACATCACAGCCAGTAATGAAGTTTTTTTTCCCCAGAGAAGCTGTGAATTATGTGATAGGGACCAGATCCCATTGTAAATAGTGCTAGTATCTTATAAATATTGTGATAATTGTGTTGTATAACTGCGTAGTATGTGGTAGAAAGTGAAAAGCATTAATTGTAAATATTACGAACAAAGAACAGTGCCATATGCGTTCATAACTTACCTCAAGTGAACAATTTAAGTTATCCATGATACCTGTAAACTGGACTTATCCAGTGACATTTTAATCCGTAGAAACAAACTGTGACAGTTAAACCACTGTAGAACATTGTAATCCAGAAGTTTCCAACGAAACATCGAACATACCAGCTAGTTATAACAACTTGACATTCCGAGCATTGTTACATCCTTGCGGAACAAGTGTGTGAAGAACTTTCGTTTACATCAGCTGTGCGTGTGTACTTCCGGAAAGTTATAAATTTATACAAAAATGTAGCAGACTATGAACAAAACCCCAAAAATTAATGACACATGTAAAATATTTGTGAAACACAAATGTAAAATACGCGAATTGTGTATTATGATTTTTTGTAGTAGTGTAATCTGAGAATCATATCTTGATCAACTTGTTCACAGTAGCGACATTTATTTCGCTATTGTAAGGAAGCATCAAGCTATGACGCTGAGAAATATATTAATAAATGTAATTTATTGTATTTAATATATGTTTAGATTATTTCCCTTTTAGTTAATTGTTGTCACATATTACACCGAAGGGCAGTAAATCGAAATAGGTGGTAATGTGTAAGGTATAAAAATAGCCTTTGTGTTGCCAGGTTGTCAACACTCCAAGATAACATCAGCTGGGCATGGAAGAGATTGCCGAAGTTGTAGACCAACATGAGGTGTCCCTGCCAAATTTGGGTAGAACTCTAAGGTTGAAGTCATCTCATATTGGGACTTCTTACAGTCTAACCTGACATTTTCGGACGTATTTGAATTTTTTTTAGATTTTGGTTGCGAGGTAGTTGCATGTAATGCTGGTGCTACCGGTCTGACTGGGTCATAATTGCAACGGACGTGATTATCCATCGGGAGGATTGTATTTGGTAGCTGTTACCTTTTGACACCACATGAGTTAATATATATATAACTTGCAATACCTACGTATTTCAATTAAACCTATGCCAATGCATATGACAACTAATGCGAAGATTCTGACTGGGTTAAAATATTAACCCTAAATCTACAAAGAGCTCACATGAAAGATGATACCTTTCATGAATGGGAGGCGGGGAGAGTGTCATAATCCCCAATAGTTGTGCCGCGGCGTCGTTACGAGCGCCAGGCAAATACCAGTTACCTATCCACAGGTTTGCTGGTGAGTTAGAGTAACCGCCAGCGGTCAAGCAAGTACAAGCGTGACGCATGCAGTTCCCACTGGACTCGATCCCACAGGGCAAGTGCTCAGAGCGAGAAACGGCAGACGAGGCTTGGGTATTCGGACTGGACAGACGTGGTTTGAGAGAGGCTTGTATTATTGCTGTGCCTGAATGTCGATTGATAGTATCTCTTGTGAGAAGATGGAAGACTGCGTGGCTGTGGTTTGAGTCTGTGAGTGTATTGATTCATTGACTGTGTGTATTAACTATTATTGTATTCACATTGTGCTGGCAACATGCCGAAGTAGATTGTGTTGCATGTGAAGTGTAAATAAACCGTTGAACTTAGTGTTACCGTGTGTCAAGTCAAATCATTCTGTGACTGTGTATGTCTCGCATATGTTAGGTAAAGCGAGCCAGATTCACCTTAAATGTGAGAACCTGACACTGGTCCTGCGAACTCTGGGGTCCATAGAATACCGACCTTACCTCACCAGAATCTCGAGGTGGCCACTAAAACTGGGGGATCCAGCAACTTCACGATTTCAGAGAAAGACTCTCCTGGTCCTAGCAAAGCTGCGGTACAAATTAAACAAGTTCTAATTCAGTCTGCTGAAGCTACAAACTCTATTTGTACCAAGTGTAAGTCTAAGTCATTTTCACATTACCACTTCATGATGGCCGGTCTCTCTGGCTGTGGGGTTACAACACTTTCTCTCTGTAATCCCGTTTATCACGCAGAGTCTCGCAGCGGAGCGAGAACTGAGGTGGTTCGACCCCCGCTCGTGACTTGCGGATACTGAGCCGGCCGCTCAGAAAGCAATGGCAAACTACTGAGCGTAATCTTGCCAAGAGATCAACAGACAGCTGAAAGATGCTGCTGTTGACAGCTAAGTCCTGTAAAAGGATACGCAAAACAAAAAACTTCATGATGAGCGGGGACTAATTCCTTTACTTGCAGCTTTTCAATGAACTTACAGCAACATCTGACTGGCTGGCCTCTTCCACAACCCAGAAGGTCACTGATGCACCAACCGCCCGTTATCTGCATCTTTGGTTTCTTCTGGCGTGTTATGGGAAATTCCAATGACTGGCAGATCCCATAGCCAGAAGACAAACTGTGTATACTATATCGTGTGTCAATCATCTCATCTCATCCCTCTTGTACCTTGCGGTGTCGAGGTGAAGCATAAACAGCAGGAGAGTGCCCGTTTATGGGCTTCATATATTGTGTGTAGTCTCATTAAGAAATATTGCTAGGGCTGTGGTCTTTAAAGCCTACACTTTATGATCTGCAGCTGGTGATTGATTTTTAACGATCCCAATGTGATCATGGGAATTTCTAATGTGTGCCCTTATCTCAGAAGACAAGAAATGAGGTACACCACCCACAGATGAAAAGGAAGTGTGGTAGTTGGTTTCATTCAAGAATTGCCTGCCATAAATCTAGCTTCATCACTGTCCACATATTATCTCTGGGGGAATGTATGTGGTATCTCCTGCTGCCTTCCACATCCACAAAAGAGATTTCTGTTTCTTCTAGTTTCTAGTCTCTGTACAATCATGTATGTGTTCTCCTATGATACTTCAAATTGTCAGATTGAGTAAAAGGAACACCACAATCATCACACTTGTAAGGTTTCTCTCATATATGCGTTCTCTTATGGTCCTTCAGATGGCTGGATTGAATGAAAGAAGCACCATAATAAGCATAACTCTTGTAAGGCTTACCTTCTGTATGTGTTCTCAAATGGTACTTCAAACTGCCAGTTTTAATAAAAGAAGCACCACAATCATCACACTTATAAAGATTCTGTCCTGTATGTGTTCTCTTATGGTGCTTTAGACTTCTGGCACACTTAAAAGAAGCGCCACAATCATCACACTTGTAAGGTTTCTCTCCTGTATGTGTTCTCTTATGGCACTTAAGATTGCTAGCATCATTAAAAGAAGCACCACAATCATCACACTTGTAAGGTTTCTCTCCTGTATGTGTTCTTTTATGTTTCTTCAGATTACTAGCATCATTAAAAGAAGCACCACAATCATCACACTTGTAAGGTCTCTCTCCTGTATGTGTTCTCCTATGGATCTTCAGAAGGATAGGTGCAGTAAAGGAAACACCACAAATGTCACACTTGTAAGGTTTATCTTTTGTATGTATTCCCATATGGTACTTCAGAGAATTAGTATGCTTAAAAGAAGCACCACAATCATCACACTTGTAAGGTTTCTCTCCAGTATGTGTTCTCCTATGATACTTCAAATTGCCAGCTTGAGTAAAAGAAACACCACAAACATCACACTTGTAAGGTTTCTCTCCGGTGTGCGTTCTCTTATGGTACGTCAGATGGTTAGATTTAATAAAAGAAGCACCACAAGTTTCACACTTGTAAGGCTTCTCTCCTGTATGTGTTCTCAAATGGTACTTCAAACTGCCAGATTGAGTAAAAGAAGCACCACAACCATCACACTTGTAAGGTTTCTCTCTTGTATCTGTTCTTCTATGGTACTTCAAACTGCCAGCATGTGTAAAGGAAACATTAACATTATCATAGTTGTAAGAATTCTCTCCTGTATGTATTCTCTTATGGGTCTTCAGATTGCCAGACTGAGTAAAAGAAGCACCACAATTTTCACACTTGTAAGGTTTCTCTCCTGTATGTGTTCTCTTATGGGTCTTCAGATTGCCAGCATGAGTAAAAGATGCACCACAGTCATCACACTTGTAAGGTTTCTCTCCTGTATGTGTTCTCTTATGGATCTTCAGATGGCTAGATTTAATAAAAGAAGCACCACAATCATCACACTTGTAAGGTTTCTCTCTTGTATGTGTTCTCTTATGGTTCTTCAGATTGCCAGACTGAGTAAAAGAAGCACCACAATCATCACACTTGTAAGATTTCTCTCCTGTATGTATTCTCTTGTGGGTCTTCAGACTGCCAGGGTGAGTAAATGAAGCACCACAATCATCACACTTGTAAGGTTTCTTTCCTGAATGTGTTCTCTTATGGATCTTCAGACTGCTAGAATAAGCAAAAGCAGCGCCACAATAATCACACTTGTAATGTTTCTCTCCTGTATGTTTTCTCTTATGGTCCTTCAGACTGCTAGCATGCTTGAAAGAAGCACAACAATCATCACAAATGTAAGGCTTCTCTCCTGTATGTCTTTGCATATGACGCTTCAAACTGCTAATTTGAATAAAAGAAGCACCACAATTATCACACATGTAAGGTTTTTCTCCTGTATGTGTTCTCTTATGGCGTTTTAGATTACTAGCTCTTTGGAAGGAAGCACAACAATCATCACAAAAGTAAGGTTTCTCTCCTGTATGTCTTAGCATATGATGCTTCAAACTGCTAATTTGAATAAAAGAAGCACCACAATCATCACATGTAAGGCTTTTCTTCTGTACGAGATCGCTTATGTTTCTTCAGACTGCCAATCCCAGCAAAAGAAGACACATTTTCTGACATTTGAGAACAATTTTCATGTTTTACTGGTTCCTTACACCTGTTCTCAACCATTCTTGATTCTGAGTTGCTGTCCCCTGCCGTTTCTTGAATGATGCTACCCCCAGCTACGTCTACCATTTTACTGAAGTTGTGACCCCTGTCCTCACACAGAACATCCGATAATTCTTGTTTCACAGCCTTCACGTCAATGCTGTCATATGTCCACTTTTGTGAATGCTCTTGTATGGAGAGGTAAGAACTTCCTGGAGACCATGAGTGAGTTTCTGAAACACACCAAAATAAATAATTAACAGCCTCATGAATATAAAAGGTGACGAACAAATGTGTATGTGTAATAAAACAGGCAAACATTGCAGCTATAAACAATCAACTTCAAGTAAACGACAGATGGAGAAGTAGAATGATTAAGTGTCCATGTGCAATCTAAGCTGATATATGATATAGTTAGTTAGTCGACAAATCATTCTCATTGCACATCGAACCATTCAGTCCATAAGTGCTTGGATCCCCTCCTCAGTAAATCCTGCAGCGTGTAGCGGCTAATGACACCAGTTTTATGTTGGTTTATTAATCTTCTTTGGTTTCCTGTGTAATGTTCTTGTTTGGCGACATCTTTTAATTTGCTGATCTTGCATCCTGACCATGGTTGTAAATTCAGTCATCACTTGGTTCTTGCGAGCGACTTACTTCTCGCAAAGTATTTAGAATGTCAGCCTAGTCTGTGGTAAGTCCACCTTAAACAGTAGCCTCACCCGCGAGCCTGTCAGCCTACTCATTTCCTTGTACACCCGCATGTCCTGATGGAGGTAAATAAAGAGAAACACATAGCTATCTTCACAGATGCAAAGTCAGCTGTCTCAATACTGAAGAGCGAAAACAGTACAGAACTAGCAGACCTAAGAGCAGCACTCCATGGACTATGTCAGAAATCCAATAAAGTTCTAATACAGTGGATCCTGTCACATTGCAGTATACTTGGAAATGAAGAGGCTGACATATTGGCAAAAGAGGGCAGAAGACTACCACAGCCTGACATACACATTACCTATAATGAGGTAAAGAGGTTTATAAAAAGCAGTTATAGAACCAAATGGGAATCAGAGCATCCAGGCCACCAGAAGGATGATGCATATTACAATATTACAAACTCGACTGAAGTGAACAAGTAGCAATCTTCAGACTCCGCACAGGATATAACAGGCTGAAATACCACTTGTTCAATAAACTAAAGATAGGAGATACTGATGAATGTAATTGCGGAACTGGTAAAATGACAGCTAAACATTTGCTGCAGGAGTGCCCAATATATGCAGAAAGAAGAAAGATATTTTGGCCCACACCTGCTTCATTTGAGGACAAGCTCTATGGAGATATCAACAAGCTCAAGATAACTGCAGCTTACTTTAACTACATTCAGGTTGACATTTAAAGGTGCATGAAGAAGTATCTAGACTGCCACACTTCATACCACAGGTATGTCGGTTACAAAAGCGTCTCAGAGGCATGAAATGGAATATTGCTTGGATAGCAAATCCATTACGTGGAAAGTCCTAATCAAAAGCTCACTGTGTGGATGTCATCTGCAGACTGCATTCTTCTGGTCTCCGGAAGAACAGCCTATGATGAATGGAAGGCCCAATGTACGGAAGTGAGGCTAAGCAGCCATGTGCAGGACGTGACGATTCCTTGGGTGAGCCCAGTACCAGGAGCGCTGTGTGTCGGCTCTGCAAGTATGGAAGCCTCCTTGGAAGGGGGGGAATGCCCATGGTCTGCCCCTGCCTTCCCTTGAGGGCTGACCAGGATGTCTTTGGCTGTTCTATATGGGCCAGCTGGGATGGGGGATAACACCACAACAGTGAAAGTCCTAAGAAACCCCCAGGAAGGTTAACCTGGTTAACAAATGCCCGCAGAAGTCAGATGTGTCGACCTAACGGTGCAAGAACGCAGCTCTGCTGTAAACAGGCACAACACAATCACGGCCAGAAAGAAAAAAAAACTCCGGATGAATGCAGCAGAAGAAGAAGAATGGAAAAATATTGCGTTATGATGAAAATCCAAACTATCTAGGAGTCACCTTTGATCGTCACCTGACGTGGAAGACACAGGTTGAGAAAAATTGAACAAGAACAAGGCAAAGAATGGCAATCATGAAAAAGCTTGCTAGTACAACGTGGGAAGCAGATTATTCCAATTCCAATTCCAAAAACAAAAATTCCAAATTCGGCCTCGTCTAACCTGCTTCATCAGCTGTGGTTATTGTTGAGAGCCGTGGTTTTTGTGGGTTTATTCACCCTAATTCTTGTCTTGTGAGTCCTATCTCGGACTGGTTATGTAGCGTTTGTGTCTGTGACGTCAGCTGGGGGATCGGTCGGCGGCTATCCTTTGTGCTCGTCTGTTCTTGTGGTTTTCTTTGTTGTTGTAGGCTCCTGGCTCGTCTGGCTACAGTCCTTATAAGGACTTTACGTTATCCCACTCCATGCATTGTAAGCTGGGGGATCGGTCGGCGGCTGTTCTTTGTGAATGTTTCCTCTTGTTGCTTTCTTTGTTGGCGCAGGCTCCTTGCTTGAATGGTTGCAGTCCTTAAAAGGACTTTTTATTTGGTATTTTTGCCTCTTGTTCTGTGTATTGCCCGTAGAAGCTTTTCGATGCTATTTACCTCGCTGCACTTTCTTTCACTTTCGTCTTTAAGTTCTTGCTGTTTTTCGATTGTTTCCTCTGTTGTCAGCCATGGGACGATCTCTCCATCCTCGATATAGTACTCAATGCCGGTGTCCCAGTCAGAGAATATCTCCGGGTATTCTATGGGTTTCCCCTTGAGTTTCTTCACCTTCTTTCCTTTTGCTTCCTGTCTCCTCATGTATTCCTCGTGCCTGAGTTCCTCTTGCCTTGCCCGTTTCTTTTCTTCTGCTATGCACCACTCCGTGGCGTCGGACGGTTCCTCATCTTGGCTTTCTTCAGCTGTCTGGTGGGATGTTGCTTCCCCCTTGGATTTTTTGGTCGTCGAGGTTCGGCTGCTGGTTTTATCTTGCGTCTCCAGCTCGGTTTTTTGTTGTGTTTCTTTAGGCTTCTTTGCGGTCTCTTGCCTGGCTTTTGCTGGTTTGTTTTGAATTGATTTCATTTCAGCTTTTAGCCGCTCTCTCTCCACTTTTATATTGCGTAGCATTTCTTCGTTTTCCTGCTTCAGCGCGGTCATCTGTTCCACTTCTCGCTTGATGTTTTGCTGGATCTCCTTTATTTCCGCCAGTAGATTCTCATTGTCGCTGGTCGGGTTAGGCGTCAGCAGTGCCTTGACTTGTTTCCTTAACTCGTCGATCTGGCTTTGTAGTTGGGCTCTTTCATCTTGCGAGATGCCCGTAGCTGTCTCGCACCTCCGCATTGCTTTGTTGTATGGTGTCCTTGTGGTGATGGCTATCTTCAAGACGTCTCTGTGTCGTTGCAGGTACGGACAGCCCAAGTATCTTGCTCCATGCTTGCCCAGGCAGTTGGCACACTTTCTTCTGTTGTTAGGAGCTCGGAAGTCCATGTCCAGCTTGGCCAGTGGACACTCCTTGAAGGCGTGGTGATCGGCGCAGTATCGACAGATTTCCGTCTTACTGCGACATATTGCTCTGCTGTGGCCGGCCCTCTGGCATCTTGAACATTGATTTACTCTTGGGATGAATCTCTCTGGCTGCTGCATACTCATGTTGATTGATACTGTGGTCGGCATTTCGCTACCCTCTGACGTCACTACTGCCAAGGTTGTAGGTATCTTGGAGGAGGTGAGGAGCCGCTCCACCTTCAAGAATCGGATGTGAAGATTCTCTTCGCGTAGCTGCTTCAGGATTTCTTCATCTGTCAGCTCTACTTGGATCCGCTTGACAGCCCATCGGACTGTTTTTGAGTCAGTGTTTCCGACTCTGGTGTCTTTCTCCTCCTTCTCTGCTGTCTTGTTTCTTGACTGAGTTGGGCTGTCAATCTTCTCCCTCATGGTAGCTTCAGTAATAACTGTAGTATCAGGCTCTTTGATGCAGCTAGCAGGTAGGCTCTCCACGTTGTTCTTCTTGTTGTCGGCTCCCACGCTGCACATCTTGGCAACAGCGTGTTTCTTGTTGTTGGACTTTCCACATGGCATTTTCCCACGTATCAGGCTTCTTGACAGGATAATGTGACTTGACTTGTTAGCGCTCGCAGTGCGAATGACAAAACCCACGACGATGCACACGAGCAGATTATTAAATTCTCAAGAAGTTTTATACTGGACAGGTGAGGCCTGTACTGGAAGCAGCTTACTTTAACTACATTCAGGTTGACATTTAAAGGGGCATGAAGAAGTTCCTAGCCTGCCACAGGTATGTTGGTGGCAAAAGCGTCCCAGTGGCATGAAATGGGTTATTGCTTAGCTAGCAAATCCACTAGGTGGAAAGCCCAAATCGAAAGCTGTGTGGATGTTTTCTGCAGTCCGCATTCTTCTGGTTTCCGAAGGAACGGCTTGTGGTGAACGGAAGGCTCAATATATGGAAGTCTTCTTCTTCTGCGTTCATCCCGAGTTTTTTTTTTCCGGACGTGATTGCTTTGTGCCTGTTTACAGCAAAGATGCGCTCTTGAACCGTTAGGCCAACACATCCAACTTCTGTGGGCATTTGTTGACCAGGTTAACCTTCCTGGGGGTTTCGTAAGCGTTTGACTCTTACTGTTGTGGTGTTATCCCCCATCCCAGTTGGCCCAGTTAGAACAGCTGAAGACATAATGGTCAGCCCTCAAGGAAAGGCAGGGGCAGACCATGGGCATTCCCCGCCATCCAAGGAGGCTTCCATAATTGCAGAGCCGACACATAGTGCTCTGGTACTGGGCTCACCCACGGAATTCTCACGTCCTGCACATGGCTGCTTATTCCGTATATTGGGCCCTCCGTTCACCACAGACTGTTCCTCCAGAAACCAGAAGAATGCAGTCTGCAGATGACATCCACACAGTGAGCTTTCGATTCGGACTTTCCACGTAATGGATTGGCTATACAAGCAATATTCCATTTCGTGCCACTGGGACACTTTTTCCACCTTTTATGAAGCCCACACAGTGAGCTTTTGGTTCGGACTTTCCACGTAATGGATTTTCTATCCAAGCAATATTCCATTTCATGCCTCTGGGGCGCTTTTGTAACCGACATACCTGTGGTATGAAGTGCGGCAGTACTTCTTCATGCACCTTTAAATGTCAACCTGAATGTAGTTAAAGTAAGCTGCAGTCAACTTGAGCTTGTTGATATCTCCATAGAGCTTGTCCTCAAATGAAGCAGGTGTGGGCCAAAATATCTTTCTCTGTTCTGCATATATTGGGCACTCCTGCAGCAAATGTTTAGCTGTCATTTTACCAGTTCCACAATTGCATTCATCGGTATCTCCTATCTTTAGTTTATTGAACAAGTGGTATTTCAGCCTGTTATGTCCTGTGCGGAGTCTGAAGATTGCTACTTGTTCTCTTCGGTCGAGTTTGTAATATGCATCATCCTTCTGGTGACCTGGATGCTCTGATTCCCATTTGGTTCTATAAGTGCTTTTTATCAACTTCTTTGCCTTGTTATAGGTTATGTCTATGTCAGGCTGTGGTAGTCGTCCGCCCTCTTTTGCCAGTCTGTCAGCCTCTTCATTTCCAGGTATACTGCAATGTGATGGTATCCACTGTATTACAACTTTTTTGGATTTCTGGCATAGACCATGGAGTGCTGCTCTTAGGTCAGCTATTTCTGTGCTGTAATTGCTCTTCAGTATTGAGACAGCTGACTTTGCATCTGTAAAGATAGCTATTTGCGTCTCTTTATTTTCCTCCATCAAGAGCATTTCTGCTGCAGTTTTCAGAGCCTCTACCTCCGCTTTGAAGTTACTTGAAAACTTTCCAGTTGCCACTGAATGTGTTTTTTTCACTCCATTTTTTAAATTTAGGAGAATTCCTCCTCCTCCATTCTCTACTGAATTTTTGGCTGATCCATCTGTATATGCATGGGTCCAATTGCTGCTTAGGTAATGTTCTTTTATGTAGTTTAGGGTTATTTCTCTTCTTTCGGTTTCATGCTGAGTGTTCTTTTTCTCAATACCAGGAATGTTTTCTATCATCTCAGGCAGTAGCTGCTGTCTCCAAGCTGGGAACTTGTCTGCATTGTAAATGGGTTTGACTGTTGATATGTTAAGTATGGGATCTGCCCTAATCTTTCGTTTTGCAGTTTCTACAAAGTTGCTACGCTTCAGTCTTCCCTTTCCAAAACCACTAAACCTTTTATACATAGGGTGGTCTGTCAATCTTCTAAATTTTTCAGCTTGTTGCTGGGCTCTGCTATCTCTTCTATCCTGCATTGGTTGTAAACAAGTGATCTTTTCTAGTTCATTAATAGGCGTTGTCTTCAGGCTTCCAGTTATGATTCGCATTCCTTGATTTTGGACTCTGCTTATTTTGTTAAAGTTTGACTTAGCTGCTGTTGCCCAAGCTGCAATGCCATATTCCAGTACTGGCCTCACCCGTCCAGTATATAACTTCTTGAGAACTTTCTCATCTGCTCCCCACGTTGTACCAGCAAGCTTTTTCATGATTGCCATTCTTTGCCTTGCTCTTGTTCGATTTTTCTCAACCTGTGTCTTCCATGTCAGGCGACGATCAAAGGTGACTCCTAGATAGTTTGGATTTTCTTCATGGCGCAATATTTTTCCATTCAATACCAGCTTAGGTTGCTGAGTTTTAGTTGAGAGGGAGAATACTGTGCATGTTGTTTTCTCCTCACTTATCTTCACTAGCCATGATTTTGACCAGTCCTCTAGCGCTAATAGGGCTTGCTGTATTCTGCTGTTAGCTGTACTAATATATTCTTCAGATGTCCATATGGCTAGGTCATCTGCAAAGGATGATGTGTGTACTCTGGCTGGAAAATTTTCCGTGATGTCGTTTATATATGCTAGGAATAATGTTGGTGAAAGAACTCCTCCTTGGGGGACACCTTGCTCCAACAGCATCATTTTGCTGGTTTGTCCTTGTACTTTTGTCCTGGCAGTTCTGTTCTCAAGGTAGTGGCTGATCCATTTGTACATTTCCCCACAAACATGCATTTTTTGCAGTTTTACTTTCAGTCCTTCCTTCCATACTTTATCAAATGCTTTTTCTAAATCTATCCAGACCGCTAGTGTGTGCTTTTTCTCTTGGAAGGCATCCTCTATTTCCTGAGCTATATAGGTTATTTGATCTTCAGTGGATCTGTACTTTCTGAATCCTGCTTGGTGAGGTGTTAAGAGTTGGTTTTCTTCCAGATGCCATGTTAGCCTGCCACTGATAATGCGTTCCATTAATTTTCCTACACAGCTAAGAAGACTGATAGGTCGATAGCCATTTGGTTCTTCCAGGTCTTTTCCTTTCTTTGGGACTGGTATTAGTATAGCTTCCTTCCATGCCTGTGGGACTATTCCCCTCTTCCAGCTGTAATTTAGGACTGCTTTCCTGGTGATGTCTTCTTTTTTAGGGTATTCATTGCCTGTTCCATTTCTTCCATTGTTAGATTTGCCATCATATATTCTGCTGCTGTCTCTGTATATCTATGATGTATCTGTTTATCTTTGATTGCTTTCTTCTGTTCGGCTGTAATATCAATGTGGTTTGCACTGGCATAGTGTTCCATTAGTGCATTTGCAGCCTTTTTTCCTGTAAGCAAGGCATTTCCTTGTTTAATTGTTATTTGTTTGTTTCTAGGTCCTTCATTGTTCATGGCTTTCACTAGTTTCCATAGTTTGTTTCCATCCCTGTCAAAATTCAGGTTTTCTGTTTTTTTCCTCCAACAATCTCTTGTTGTTTGATTTACTGTTCTTTTTTATTTTGCTGAGATGGCTTTGAGAGAGATGTTCGCTTCAGTTGTTTGTTCTCTCTCTGCGGTCTTCCTAGCATCTTCAACTTTGTCCTCCAAAATTTGTAGTTCCTCAGTCCAGTATGGTTTGTAATTTTTCCTCGCTCCTCTTGGAATAGACTCAGTGGCCGCCTGTATTATTGCTCTGTTTAGACTTTCCACCATTTGCTTCATGTTGCCATATCGTGTATTTATGTTTTCACAATATTTGTCTGTTAGTATGGAAAATCTGTCCCAATCTGCTCGTTTGTAATTCCAGCGAGGCAAAGGCTTTTGCTCCTGTGGAACATACTCCATATTTATTACAAGCTTGATTGGTCTGTGGTCACTACCTGCTAATTGGTCAAGCACATGGCGATCGATTTTGTGGAGGATGTCTCCTGTGCAGAAAGCTAAGTCTGGAGTAGAAGTGGTAATCCATCTTCTGGAGTAGAAGCTCGGTGTGTCATCCGCTTTGTTGAGTAGATGGAGATTTGAGTCTATTTCCCAGTCCCCCACTTCATCTCCTCTTTTGTCAGTATCTGGGTATCCCCATCTTTCTGAGCGGCTATTAAAGTCTCCAACAACAATGCAATTTGTGTCAGTTATTTCCATGTTTGAGAGTGTAAGATCCTTATCTGCAGGGCTATACAGATTGTAAATTCTTATTTTCATGTCCTTTATCATTATATCAACACCTATAATTTCCGTTTGGTTGTCAGAGATCACAGATACTTCGCTGCAAGGTATTGTATTTCGTGTAAGTATTACAACTCCTCCTTTGTGTCCTTCGTGGTCAAAACGTGTGGCCTGATATCCCTCGACTGAAAATGTGCGATTGGCGTTGAGGTGTGTCGCTTGAATGCATGCCACATCTATTCTATCTTTATGAAGACGCTGTGTTAGGGAGGCTTTCTTGTTATAAACTCCTTCGGCATTCCATTGTAGTATGTTGAGAGTCCGGGGTGTTTGGTCAATAGCTCTTAACCTACTCCTCTGTGCCTTGACTCCACAGCACAGGGGAAGGTGACCACCAGTAGTCATGGGTGGACCCCCTCGAGGCAGGGGGCCCGGCACTATCACCGCCTGATGGGACTTCACGGGATTAGCACCATAACGATTAATTTTCATCTGTGGCATCATGAAATGATAAAGTTACGTTGCACTTCTTTGTCAAGCCTGTGGGCTCAGTACATCCGATTTCGACAAGCATTTTTCGGGATGCTTTCCCTAGCCTTTGACTGTCCCCAGTCTACCTACAAGGCAGCAGGTTTGTGCGTCACTTCGTCTGGTCCCTCTCCCTTGACCTGTCCGACATGGGTGACCCTACCAGTAGCTGTGCTACCGTCGGCATAGCTCTTGGGGTCATTGGAACGCTCAAGCCCCTCTACCTCGTCAAGGTGGACGCACGGCAGAGGGGACTGCTAAGTTCAGAAAGTAGTGTCCTTAGTACTGGCAATTTCCCAGACAGGAGCGCCTCGAGTACTGATTTTGCATCTGTCAATAGCACCACAGGTTGTGTACCATTGCTGGTATTTAGTAATTTCTCTGTTGCTATCTTGATTGCCTCAATTTCAGCATCGTAGTTATGGCAGTACTTTCCTGTCGGTATTCTAGCTGTGTCCCTGGTATTATTTGGGTATTCTATGTACACTCCCGCTCCTCCATTTCGAACAGCATTTTGTGCTGACCCATCTGTGTAGACTCAGATGCAGAGGTCCTGTGGGTATTCTTCATCAAGGAAGCTGAGAGTGGCTGTTCTGCGCTGCACACTGTTCTGATCTTCCTTGTCAAATATTCCTCTCACTTTTGTCTGGATTTGTAATGATAGTCTATGCTCATCTTTCCATGGAGTTCGCTCTGGAATAGTTGTTAGGGGGATACCAACTGTGGGCAGATCGGTGGTTTCTCTGCAGAGTCGTTTGGCCTGGTGGATAAAACTACTT
Organism: Cepaea hortensis; assembly: GCA_963921405.1. NCBI lineage: Eukaryota > Metazoa > Mollusca > Gastropoda > Stylommatophora > Helicidae > Cepaea > Cepaea hortensis. The sequence goes on along the minus strand of OY992897.1, from coordinate 73,284,412 downwards.
CTTTTTAACCGCCCCATAGCTAGGTTTTCAAATCTGTTCTTCATAGGGTGGCCTGGCAAGCTGAGGAACTTTTCTGCTTGTATTAGCGTTTTCGTATCTCTGCGCTCACTCAGTGCTTGTGTCCTCCCCATCTTCTCCATTTCCACTATAGGGGTTGATCTCATCCCTCCTGTGGTGACTCTAAGTGCTTGATTTTGCACTTTGTCCAGCTCTTGTAGTGTGGTTTTTGCTGCCGAACACCATGCAGTTGACCCGTATTCCAGGTGTGGTCGTATGCTCTGTTGATAAACTTTGCTAAGTATTTTCCCACTGGCTCCCCATGTGGTTCCACTTAGCTTTCTCAGGATGGCTATTTTCCTTCTGGCTTTTGCTACTGCTTTGTTGATGTGCTTTCTCCATGTCAGCCTGCCATCATATGTTACTCCAAGGTATGTTGGTTCTTTATCTTCTAGTAGGGGTGTTCCATTTATCTGGATGGTCCCTGCCTTTTGTTTTGGAGAGAGAGTAAATAGGGTGGTGCTGCACTTGTCAGTGTTTATGCTGACACACCATCTATTTGCCCATGCAACAGATGTATCTACAGCTCTTTGTAGTAATCTGGTGGCCACTGATGCATGTTCATTTGTGCTCCATAGAACCAGGTCATCGGCATACATTGCGGCTTTAATTCCATGCTGTAGATTAGCAACGAGATCATTGATGAAGATTAGAAAGAGTGTGGGGGACAATACTCCGCGACGCAGTAGTACTTTCTTGCTCTTTAGTCCGTCTATCTGTACTCGGGCTCTTCTGTTGTGCAGGTATGCTTTCACCCATTTGTACATTCTTCCATTGACTTTGCAGTTTCTCAGTTTATTCATCAGACCTTCTTTCCAGACTTTGTCAAAGGCTTTCTTCAAATCTATCCATGCCGCAAGCACCAGCTTCTTCTCTTGGAATGCATCCTCAATTTCTTGAGAGAGTTAAGTTAACTGATCTTCCGTAGAGTAGCACTGCCTAAAGCCAGCCTGCTGTGGCACAAGGATGTTTTTACTTTCAATGTACCACTGCAGTCTGTGATTGATGATGCGCTCCAGTGTTTTGCAGAGACAGCTGGTGAGGCTAATTGGTCTGTAGCTAGAGGCAATGGAACTATCTTTCCCTGATTTTAGGAGGGGTATCATGATTGCTTCTCTCCAGGCTTGTGGAACACTGCCTAAGGTCCAACTGTTATTAAAGATCTGCAACAGCTTTGCTTTGGCCTCTGTTCCTAGGTTCCTGATCATTTCATTGGAGATACCATCAGCTCCTGGTGACTTTCTCATTTTCAGTTTTGATATGGCTAGCTCCAGTTCGCTGATTGTGATGGGTGCCTCCAGAACCTCATGTACTATTTCCTTCTGTCCTGTATGTTGCCGTTTCTCTTGAATCTCTTGTTGTGTCTCTGGACTGATTTTGATATTGTTATCTTGTGCGAATGAGTCCGCAAAATGGTCAGCTGCTTGCTTTCTTGTTAAGATGTTTCCATCTTTATGTAGTGCAATTTTTGAGTTTCTCCCTGTGCCCTCATCGTTAAGTTGTTTTATTAGCTTCCACAATTTCCTTGTCTCTTTTTCAAAGTTCAGAGACTCTGTTTTCTCCTGCCAGCTTTTCCGTCTAGCCTGCAGCTTGGCCCTTTGAAATTTGGCTTTTGCATGCTGGAATTTATTGTGGTGCTCTTGGCAGGGGTTGGCTTCTGCTTGCCTTCTACACACTTCCACATCATTATGCAACTGTTCCAGTTCACTACTCCAGTAGGGTTTATACTGTTTACGGGCTCCTCTTGGTACTGTTTCTCGCGCTGCCTGTAGTATGCATTTCCCAAACTCTTCAACTACTTTATTTATGTCTTTCTCAGTGTTCAGGTTTCTAATCAGTATGCTGGTGCGATGCTTGTACACTGCCCAGTCTGCTTTCTTGTAGTTCCACCTCGAGAGGTAGCTGCTTTCACTTACAAGCTCATTTTCTACAGTTAGAAAGACTGGTCAATGGTCACTGCCACCTAGTTGTTTCCCAACAATTCGTGTAATGTTCCACTCCAGGTCTGGTGAATGTAAAGCCAGGTCAGGTGTAGTTGTAGAGTGCCATGATCTCGAGTAGAAAGTATGTGGGTCGGATGGCTTGTTAACCAAGATGAATCTATTCTCATCCTGCCAGTCTTCCAGTCTCTCTCCTCTCTGGTCCATGTGATCATAGCCCAACTCTGCGAGTGGCTGTTGAAATCGCCGCACACAATCATTTTTTCTGTTAATGGTAGTGTGTCCAGTGCCTGTGGACGGTCACTTGGACAGTAGTAATTGATCAGATGTAGGTCTGTATAGCCTGTTTTAAGTTTAAGTGTCTGATACTCAGCCCCTTCCATATAGACTTCGATTTGGGAAGCAGTGATGTTATTTTTTACAAGGGTAAGTATCCCACCTTTTCGCCTGTCCTTTCGGTCAGATCGGTAACACTGGTAGCCTCTGATTTTGAAGGCTATATTTTCATTGAGGTGAGTTTCTTGCAAGCAACATATGCTTACTTTTTCTTTGTCCAGGATGTTTTCTAATTCTACTTTTTTGTTGCTGACTCCCTCCGCATTCCAGTGCATTATTTTAAGTCTTAGTTTAGTATGGCCAGCTGTTCTATTCTCATGTCCCCTGGCTCCACAGGACATCTGAGAAGGACCTCCAGTAGTTGGGGTTGGACCCTTTCGAGACATAAGGCCCGGCACTGTACCTGCCTGGGGGTCCAAAGCAGGGCGAGCACCATAACGTTTAGCAGCAGTCGACATATTCCATTTTGCGTAATTGCGTGGCATCCTGATTTATGTGGTGCGCCTCCTGGCTGGTTGCCTCCGTCTTCAGCACCTTTCCTTTGCTAGAGCAGACTGTGGTCTCACTCGAGTTTAGATGTGTACACACGCACACACGTGTCTGCACATGCATGTATGTGTATACACATCTAGAGCACACTGGTTATTTTCTGGCGCCAGATACTCGCCGTCGCCCCTTCTCCTGTTAGTTAAAACAGTTCCGCCACGTGAAGGCCAGGAGTTGGACTTTTCCTGCAGAGGTTATGTATTCACGAGCCATTGGGGTATTTAAGCAATGTTGGGCGCTCACCCCAACACTTCGCCCCGGCTACATACAGCAATTTGGAACCAACTATTGACTAAAATTGCTACTTAATATTAATAATAATGGCAATGCTACATACTAATAGTACTAATCAAATAGTACTGTGCCCCCCTTTCATTATTATATTCTTCTTCTTCTTCAGCGTTCCGAGCCATTGAGGTTCTTTGCTGCAAATACAATCCGTCTCCATTCGTCTCTCTGGTGGACCTTCTCTTGCCAGTCGTTGATTCCAAGTGCTTGTAGGTCTGTACATGTATTATCTCTCCACCGCCTTCTTGGTCTACCTCGGGGTCTACTGTCATTTATTTCCTGAGTGTAAGCGAGTTTTGTTTCCCTATTATCTTCCATTCTTTCTATATGCCCCAGCCATTGTAATCTATTAGCCTTCATGATACCAGTGATTAGCGGGGACTTAAACAGATCATAAATGTCTTTGTTACTTCTTCTTTTCCACTCTCCACTTTGTGTATCCCTAATGGGTCCAAAGATGCGTCTTAAAATTTTGTTCTCAAAGGTTTGTAACAAGGCTTCGTCTCCTTTCGTTGTACTCCAGGTTTCAGAGCCATACAGCACAACTGGTCTGATCAGTGTTTTGTATATTGTGATTTTGGTGTTACGAGATAGCGCCTTTGATTTTAGTAGATGTTGTAGTGCATAGTATATCTTATTTCCAGAGTTGATTCTAGTTTGTATTTCTTCCCTTATGATGTTGGAGCAGTTGAAGATCGTACCCAGGTATTTGTATGTTTCCGTTCTTTTAATGGTCATATTATCTATTTGTATGTGGCCAGAGTTTCTAGCCATTCCGTCTCTTGAAATTACCATATATTCTGTCTTATCTTGGTTGATAACCAGCCCCATCTGTTGGGCTTTTTCCTTTAAGTGAGTCAATATTTCCAATGTCTTTTGTTCACTTTGCCCAATAATATCTATATCATCTGCCTAACCAAGCAGCTTGGATGTTCCTCCAATATCACATTCCTCCTTTACCTTCCTTACAACTTTCTCTAGAGCCAGATTGAAGAGTAGCGGCGATAGTGCATCACCCTGTTTCAAGCCAGATGTTATTTGGAAGGGGTCTGATTTCCTGCCTTTATATGTTACTATATTATAAGTATCTTCCATGCATAGTCTGGTCATGTTGATTAACTTCCTTGGTATTCCAAATTCCTGCATAGCATTCCATAGACTATTCCTATGGACACTATCATAAGCCTTTTTAACATCCACAAAAATGATATGGAGATCTCTTTTATATTCCCAATGTTTCTCGGCTATTTGTCGTAAGATAAATATCTGATCTATTGTTGATCTGTTTTGTCTAAAACCCGCCTGGTGGTCACCTAATATGTCTTCTGAATATGGTTTTAGTCTATTTAGTAATACTGCGGATAGTATCTTATAGCTTGTGGACAGTAGTGATATTCCTCTATAATTTCCACATTGGAACTTGTCTCCTTTCTTAAAGATAGGTATCAATAATGACTCTTTCCAGTCATGGGGTAATTCTTCTGTCCTCCAGATTTTTATTATTAGTTCGTATAGCTTTAGATGTAATGCATGGCCACCTGCCTTTATAAATTCAGCAGCAATTCCATCAGTCCCAGTTGCCTTATTGTTTTTAAGTCGTGTGATTACATATAGGATTTCTTCAAATGTAGGTTCTTCAATTTGTGGTTCGCATGTTAGAACCTCTTCTTGTGAGAAAATGTTACTTGGAGCTTCACAATTTAGTAATTCAATAAAATATTCTTTCCATGTGTTGCACATTTCCTCATTGGTATTTATCATATTCCCATTTTTGTCTTTTAAACCATATGTGTTTTGTTGGTGCCCTCGTTTCATTGACTTCAGTTCTTTAAAAAATTTTCTGGATTCATTTTTCTGGTGATTAGTTTCCATATCTTTGATTATATTACTCATATATTCTCGCTTCTGCTGTCTGACTATTTTTTTAGCCTCTTTACATTCATTTCTATAATGCTCTTCCTTTTGGATGTTATTGATGTCATTTAACCATACACGTCTGGCATTCTTCTTCCTAATGACTGCTTCTTCACATTTTTGATTGAACCATCTGTTCTTTCTATGCGTGGTTAACACACCGAGACATTCTTCTGCGGTAGACTGAATTGTATTCTTGATGTTCAACCAAGTTTGGTCAATGCTTTCCTCCAAAGGGTTTTGCAGAGTTTCAAGTTTACATTTTATTTCATCTGTAAATTTCTCTTTGACTGTAATGTCTTGCAGTTTTTCTCTGTTATATGTTGGGTGTAATCTTTGTAATTTAGTATAGAAAGCTCTCTTAAGTTTTATTTTAAATTTTGCTCCAACGAGGAAGTGGTCACTGTGGCACTCAGCTCCTCTATAACTTCTGACTTGCTGTATGTTTGATGCATTTCTGTTGTTAATTAAAATGTGATCTATTTGATTATAGGTTCTCTTGTCACATGATTTCCAAGTTTGTTTGTGTATATCCTTTCTTTGTAGTCTGGTACTGCTAACCTGCAGTCCTTTGGCTTCTGCCAGGTTGATGACTCTCCATCCATTATCATTTGAAGTTGTATGTAGGCTTTCCATACCGGCCACTTTTTTATTAGTTTGCTCTCTACCTATTTTTGCATTGAAGTCTCCCAGCACAATCAAGATGTCCTGTTTGGGGGTTTCTTCTATGACATCTTCCAGATCATTATAAAAGTCTTCTTTAATATCATCTTCTTTCTCTTCAGTAGGTGCATGTACATTAATCATTGTTATATTTTTCCATTTACCTTTTATTCGTAATTTACTAATCCTGTCATTAAAAGCTTTAAAGTTTAAAACGTTCCCCCATAACTCTTTTTTGATGACAAATCCTGTTCCTAATTCATGTTTATTTTGGTTGTTTCCTCCATATATTATAATCATTCCATTTTGCTCTAAAGTACCCTCTCCTGGCCACCTTATTTCTTGAATTGCTGTTATATCCATTTGATATTCAATCAGCTCCCGGGTTAGTTCTTCGGCCGCTCCAGCTCGATATAGTGTCCGTACATTCCATGTTCCAAATCTCAAAAGTCCTTTAATGTTCCAAGGTCGTTGTCCAGATAAGTCAGTCCGATATCGAGGCTCATGTATCTGTTTCGTAACAAAGAAAGGTTTTTACAAAGGTGGGGATGTTAACCCCACGCTTCAACCCCCAACCTGGAGGACCAGGGTGTTTCTCTTTGTCTGTTCTCTACCCTTTGACCTGTCCGGCTTGGGAGGCCCTGCTGGTAGCTACGCTACCGCCGGCATAGCTCTCAGGGTCATTGAGAATCTCAAGCTCCCCCACCACAAGGTGGAAACACCATCGGGGGAGCATTATTATATTAATAAATATAAATCTTGGACTATTTAAGTCGGTTAATAATATTATATTACTTACCATCCATTAACCATGCCAAATTAATTACAAAATAAACGAATGATGCAGTAAAATATTCAACATTACGAAACTAAGAGTGTTTTAGTCCAACATTCAACATAAACATGCCGCCAGGCATGCAATAAAATACCTGGGGATGCGATTTGATCGAAGTCTTGCTTAAAACTGAGCACGTAACCATAGGTGTGACAACAGCCAAGCGGGATTTGGCTGCAATGCGTGTCATGGCCAGAGTTGCCACTTTTTTGGATCAAAAATATCTAGAAACGGCCCAAACAACATCCATAAATATCTAGATTTCGCTGGAAAGTATCTAGGAAAAATATCCAGATTGAAAAAGTAAGAAATTACTTATGTATTGATGTTGATCGAGTGAGATGGCAGAACATGACCGCCCACGCTTACCGGCATGGCACATGATGGATGGATGGATTGATGTGACTGCCGGTCTCCCTGGCAAAGGCATTTAGGTACTTCAATTTTAATTCACCGCAAACACCGCAAACAAAGAAAAATCCCTTCGAGCCTCATTTGCATCGGTCCGACAATCGTTTTCCGGTTAAGTGTTTGGTGGACTGCTGGACCGATCGATGGATGTGTTTTTTTAGTTTTGGAGGGCCCTCACTGTCGTCGACAGTGAGGGCCCTACGGGCCCAAAAACAAACATCCATCGATCGGTTTCCCAGTGAAAATGAAAAGGCCAAAAAAGCCAAACATTGCCCAGTAAAAAGATATATTAAAAATATACTTACATCACATGAAGACCTCTTCTTCAAATAAATATTCCTCTTCCATGTTGAGAAATTCAGTACAGGATTCATTATAGTATGTCCCACAAAGAATGCCTTCATTCACGATCAATTATTTTGAAAACTGTCTGTTGCATCGTTATGAAATTTTTTCCAGCCGTCTTATATTTACCTCCACCCAAGGAATATGTCTTTGATAGTTCCAAAAACAACTTAAATCATCGAAAGCGGCAACATTTCTTTGATGTTTTGCTGAACAACTAGTGATTTCTCGCTAACAAATTTATGTTTACAGTAATGGAAGCCCCGCCAATTCAGATGACACACAGGGCGTATCCGGATTCGTATGGGAGTGGGTGCAATAAAAGAACTAGCTTACAAGTCGACAGGGTCGGCTGCATTGCACCGGGTTTTTATCCCATATAGCTCAGTTTCTTTCCACAGTGCGGAAAGCGTCGCACAAAGCACGAACTCCGTAGCTCCAGCCACGACCCTCGGGAGTCTCCGAAAAAATTCACTCGTGAAATGAAGGACGCGGCCAGGAATCGAACATACAACCTTCGGAGCCCGAGTCAGACGGCTTGACCACTTCACCACGGAGAATCCCGAGAGGGGTGCAATGTGTAATATTAGTAAAGACAGAGAATTTACAGAGGCACGGGGTAAATAATTTGTAAATTAACAGGAAAGTAGAAGGAATATATTTCTAACCTTATTTTTCATTTCCTTCTTCTTTCTTCAGCTGCTGGTTAATAAAGTGTACACAAGTATTCGTGTTAGCTTTTTATATTGAGTTCGTGAAAGCATCCAAATAGCTGTGCGTTAATGTGCGTATGAAGTGACCAGAAATGATACCGCAATTTAGTCATCATGTTTCCATTTTTAAGGATCTGTTCAGCTGTCTGTGTAGTTTGTTCACACGTACACATGGGTGACAGACCCGCTTTGAGTCTTAATGAAAGACTGTCTACTCTGCTGTTTACCGTTCAGAAACGGAACATGATTATCTATCTTGCACTATGAAAATAGTTGTCAGTGTCTCTGTAGTGGGCTTTCTTCTTAACGACCAAGATGTTGGTCCTCTTTCCATTGAAGTTTATAGATTGATTCGTATGCACGTGTGTTGTCCCCTAATTTGACAACGTGTTTGCTCTCACGTTTCTTGTTATGCCACAATATGTCAGTTTCCACCGCAATATTACTCTTCTGTTGGTATTCAATGCGTTTAGTGTGTGTGTGTGTGTGTGTGTGTGTGTGTGTGTGTGTGTGTGTGTGTGTCTTTCAATACAGTTGTTTGTCACCGCTGAATGCAAATTCATCACTGTGGAATACAAACTGTTGCCATTGACATTATGCTGATGCTGTAATGTTTAGGGTCTGCAATTCTCCTGAAAATTTGTAGCAAAATATCCCAGTTGGTGTGCATGTGGATTAAGGTCTGCGATCTGCTCAGACCTTAATCTGTGTCGGACGATTCCAGTAGGTTGATGATTGCTCTCGGTTGCATAAAATTCAATCCATCCTTTCTCCAATAGTCCTCTTCCTCTTTCAACACATGGTCCTCACATTTTTTTGCAGTAACTTTTATCAATATTTAATAGCGCGGACTGGTTGATAGACAGACAGACAGACAGACAGACAAAAAGGTATGTATGTAGGTAGGTAGGTAGGTGGCTGGCTGGATGGCTGAGTAGCTGGCTGGCTGGGTAGGTAGGTAGGTAGCTAGCTAGCTAGACAGACAGACAGACAGACAGACAGATAGACAGATAGACAGACAGATAGATAGATAGATTGATAGATAGATAGATAGACAGACAGACAGACAGATAGATAGATAGATAGATAGATAGATAAATAGATAGATAGATAGATAGATAGATAGATAGATAGATAGATAGATAGAGCCCCGCCAGGAGCTGGGCGAAGCCTGGCCGAGTCAGCTAGTTTATTTATATAATCACGTTTCATGAAAGAACCCCCATTGGAGACAACTCTGAACAATACCATTTAACTCCGCGCTGTTTGTGCCAAAACAAAAACGCGAGACAATTTCAAAATTAGCGGGGGGGGGGGGTGTTTTGCTGAAGCTGTAATACTCTTAAAATGATGGTATTAATCCCGGAGCCGTAAATTATATACCGCATATAAACAAACATTGAAATTTGCTTTACAATCTCCAGAAGAAAATTTTTTTTGTTGGGTGGACATAATGATAAGTTTATTTGCTAAATCTCATCATTTTCCCTCAGTTGGTTACTGAGATATTGAATTTTATATTGGGGCAACAACAACAACAACAAAAACACACACACACACACTATAGACTTAGAATAAGTTTCCAGCTTTGAAATCATTCAACATTTTGGATGAAGAAACAAATTCATTACAGCACTTGTTTGAAGATAGTTCTGCTCTAATTCTAATAATTGCTTCTAAGAGAGACAGCTGAAGTCTATTCCTTGCTTTGGTTTTTATGCATGTTAAAAGAGAACATCCTCTCCACTGCAGTATTGCTAATAGGTGTTATTAAGCAAGTAAGAGCAAAAGAAGCAAGCTCTTTAAATTGGGGATGTTTCATGACTCCTTGCCAGAACTTCTCTGTATCTTTAGGCAGTCCATTTTCTTTAAATTGTTCTTCTTCCTTTCAATCTATAAAAGGCAATTTTTTATATTGCTCTTCAATAATAGTGTGGTGGTTTTCTTCAGCCAAATTCAGAAAGGGCAATTTCGAAAATAGTGGTCTAGAAGCCTTGTTTAAGATTATTCCAGGGCTAAAATTGGTTAGATCGTTAAATATATTTCTTTATGAAGGAAGCCGCTTTCTAACTTGAACAAGTGCTTCTTCTAGCATTGATAAGCATCTTTCTTTAAGATCTAAGACCTCTTGTTGGCAATTAATTTTCGTATCAGAACTTGTCTGAATGTAGTTATCACACTCTGACAGGAATTGGATGCCAAAATCAACATTATAAATATCTTTTTTTCTTATTACTGGTTGTCGCGGAAATTCTTGGAGTTGTCGATCGATGAAATACTGTCGCGCCATTCGTCTACAGGCGGTCGCCATCCTTTGATGTTGGAGACAGACTGTTCTGACGGGAGTCGGCAAGATCTTTTGTTGTGGGGGAAACAGGTCTCCAGATCACAAGCCGGCAAGACTTTTTGGAGTACCGGGACCAATTCCCCAGATTAAAGAGTGACAGCCGGCCAGTTGTTTACATCAAGTCGGAAAAAAACGAGAGAAAAATAGCTTCTCGACGCCTAGTGTCTAGTCAGATTTGTGACGTCATTCAGACACAGTATTAAAAGTCTGGACAAACAACTTTGGCGGGAGTCGACCAAATGTTGTGAGGCAGCAAGGACGTGTGTGATGTTCCTGGTTTGATTATGGAGAGAGACTACAGTGTCTTATGTTGATTTATATCGGCGGACATATATCCCTTGTGTGATTTAGTAGTCTCAATTTCAAACAGTAATAAATATATGGTATTTAATTAAATAGACCCAAATTAGATTATTCTTAGGAATCGAGTGTAGTAATGTGCTTTGTAAGAACGTATTATAGGAGCATCGGCAGCAGTAGGCTATCGCGTTGCTTAAACTAGCTAGTGTGAGATATCAATTAACTCAGTGAGTTAAGAACAATGTAGTGGGATGATATTTAGGGAGATTGAGGATGGTTGAGGGGATAAAGGAGATGTCAAATGGTGGGATCTTCCAGTAGGGTATCTACTGGGTTTCTGCACTTTTCCTTTAGTCTTTCCTTGTCTTACCATGACTCAGACCGATGTGATGAGCTCCTCTGCCTTATGACAGGGTTTAGTTCTCTGTTATATATCTGAGTGCGGCCGTCGACCTACACTCACCTAATAAAGGTCGGAATCGGGTTGCTCTCATCAGGTGTATTCTCTCTTCAACAGGTTCCACTATGTTTTCCAAAAAGCTAGCGGAAAAGTCATAGAAGATAATTATGGCTCGAGCATTGAAGGCAGTTTTTACTCAGCGGCCTTTGCATTGGGCCCATAACCCAGAGGGTCTGCAAGAACCTGGCCTCTGCTGAGCGGGAAGCGATGATCATCTAAGAGTGATTCCTCAGTGGTAGTTATCAGCACAGTAGAGTGAACATACTTGCAATACCACCAGTAACAGGAACAATAATTGTTATATAGAGAAATTGAAAATTAACATTTGCATTTTTCCAAATGGTGAATTCTCGTGAGACATTATCAATTAACATTGCGTTTTTCCAAGTGGTGAAATCGTGTGAGAAATTAACTACTAACATTTAGTTTCAAAGTGACAGTAAACATTTATTTTACTGTACAAGGGTTATCAGATCACAGAACTTTTAGTGTCATATTAGTTACATGGTGTGTGTCAGATTCATGGTCAGTACTGGACAATATCCACTATTGGTGACCAGGCATCCGGACTATCCAAGAGCCACTGGAGGAAGTCGACATCTGGCCGGAGAGATGCATCATTTGGTGAGGTCCTTCTGTACTTGATCTATGGTGCTGTTGTGTGGCCGGTACTGTGATGAGGCAGACTTTGATCCTGAGCTGTTCGGTCTGATTCTGCATACACACTAGGTTATACGACAGACATTCTACACATACACTTTGCACATACCTGACACTTTTCTTTATTAAATTAATTTGTCTTTTTTTTTTTTTTTTTTTTGAAGCTAGAGTTGTGTAGTATGTTTTGGAAAAGAATGAGAGGGGGCATGGTCCAGTGGTAAACAGAGATCCAAAGACTGATGGGGTTTTGTGGACAGAGATCTTGGAGATCCTCAAGATAATGATATGGAGTTAAAAGAACGTGGGTGCTGATTCCCCTCACCCCAGGGACGACACTTATTACGACACTGGATGGTATCATAAATCCTACTATTAAGACACTTATAATTCAAAAATAGTTCTTCATGTAATTCGTGAGGATTTGCCTTACTTTTCTGAACAAGGCTATTTAACCTTTCGAATTCCTGCACAATAGGGGTTGCAATATGAAAATAAAGGTAGTTTCTTTGATCTAGAAGCATTTCCCTTATAAGTCGTGACTTAAATTTAGTGTCAATCAATCATGTGCCATGCCGGAAATCGTGGGCGGTCATGACTCGCCATTTCACTCGACCACCAGATTCGTGGATCAGCTCAGTGTTCCTGTCTCGTCCATGCCATGTGGCCAAGCCATCCAGGCAATTTCCTCTCGGTCTTCTTCTTGGTCTGCTCCCTTCGATCTTGCCAGTTGTCATTAAGTTCTCCAATCCATTTCTTCTCATAACATGTCCAAAAAATGTTGACTGTCTACGTCTAATTTCTCTAATCAATTTACGATTTTCATTTGTCTCCTTCAGTACTTGGTCATTGGTTTTTCTGTCTGTCCATAGTATTCTTTGCATTTTCCTCAGAAACCACATTTCTGCAGCCATCAGTAGTTTTTCAGCTTGACTGCTCATTGTCCAAGTTTCACATCCATACAAAAGAACAGGCTCTATGTATCCCCTCAACACTCTTTTTCTCGTTTCAATCTTTTTATTGGTCAAAATGTTTTTCATCTTGCTAAAGGCTACTTTCGCCATGGCGATTCTTGTTCTAATCTCTTCAAGGCATCTCCCATCAGAAGTTTTGGCTGTTCCGAGATAATTGTACCGATTCACTTGTTGAAGAATATTTCTATTTACTTGTATATTACATTGTGGCACTTCTTTCAAATCAATTGTTTAATGATTGATTACATTTTTCATTTTCAGTGTTAATCAAATTAAATATATTGATTGATTTAGGAACCGACATCACAGCATTCGGGACATTCCCATAAGCGCTCCGTCCCTTTCCTCAGCAGCCAGCGAAGAGTTCCAACACTAATAGTTCCAGTAGCAATCTGATTATATGTCCGTCTCGCCTTTCCTCTGAGCGTCGAGCATCGGCCAGATCCCATCGTCACACCTCGCTGCCTCATTCTTACCAGACTATGGTGATTCATTTGCTCCTCCGAGGTGTACACGTGCTCCCACAAGGCCGCAACCACGCCTATCTTGTCATGCATCAATACTCCACCAAGTTTTGTCGAGCCAGCCAATCTGTCCGCCTTTCATTCCCCAGCACACCGGCATGCCCCGGAGAAAAGATCCAGGTGATGCTTGCTACCCGTGACCTCCGAAGCGAAGCAAGCCACTCTGCACGAAGTCTGCCTGTTCTCACCCTCCTCAGCATGCTTTCTGAGTCAGTTACAATCACAATGTGTGTATGTATCGTGTTCTCTGAGTCAGTTACAATCACAATGTGTGTATGTATCGTGTTCTCTGAGTCAGTTACAATCACAATGTGTGTATGTATCGTGTTCTCTGAGTCAGTTACAATCACAATGTGTGTATGTATCGTGTTCTCTCCTGTATATATTCTCTCCTGTAGCCTCCTGAACTGCAATCAAACCTAGAAAACTAGTAGTAATTTCATTTCTTTTATCGCTGAGGTATCTAACTAAAATGCACAAATACTTTTGGGTCGAGACATCAGTGGACTCATCAATGATGAGTGCATACTTCTTGTTTTGCAGATCTAGAATTAGATCAGATCTTAAAGACGGTGAAATAACATTTTCTATTAGTGATATGCACTTCGTTCGGTGCAATTTTATCTGACCAAGAGTTCTGCCACATCCATGGGCTACCATTATTTCACCTATGTGATCGATGGTGCGTATGGCACTATGGCAGACCATGCTAACAGCAATTTGTAACTCAGCTAATTTGACTTTATCATCAATTTTCTTGCTTATTGTCACCACTGAAAGTGCTTTTTGTGAAGAAGATGGCGCGCCCCGCTTGTGTTTTTCTGTTGTTGCATGATTTGCGAGATTTGAAAATCTTGGAACAATATTACAATGGCACAATTTGCAATGATTGATTGATTGATTGATTTAGGAACCGACATCACAGCATTCGGGGCATTCCCATAAGAGCTCCTTCCCCATCCTCAGCAGCCAGCGAAGAGTTCCAACACTAATAGTACCAGTAGCAATCTGATTATATGTCGTCTCGCCTTTCCTCTGAGCGTTGAGCATTGGCCAGATCCCCCCGTCACTCCTCGCTGTCGCATTCTTGCCAGACCATGGTGATCCATTTGCTCCTCCGAGGTGTATACATGCTCCCACAAGTTGGCAACCACATCTGCTTTGTCATGCATCAATACTCCACCAAGTTTTGCAGAGCCAGCCAATCTGTCCGCCTGTTCATTCCCCAGCACACCAGCATGCCCCAGAGAAAAGATCCAGATGATGCTTGTCACCCGTGACTTCCGAAGCGAAGCAAGCCACTCTGCACGAAGCTTGCCTGTCTTCACCCTACTCAGCATGCTTTCTGAGTCAGTTACAATCACACAATTTGCAATATGCCTGTTCAGAACAGTCAGTGGATTTCTTGAGCCACACAAATGTCTCTTCCCATTGATCATTATATTCCGATTAGTATCATAAGATGGTTTTCACTTTGGCATGATAATAGGCTCAATAAGAAGAAATACTTGCGATGAAGGTATAATGAATTTGAAAACTGAACTAAACAGTAAGTTGCGCAATGCGTCAGTGCGCATAGAATAGGACCAGGTACACGTACAGTACGAAAACCATATGTGTTTAATACAAAAATTAATTTAAATATTGAGCAAAACCCACTAGTGGCAACGCCGATCGCATTCTGGTATGAACCTAAGGCCAGTTCCTTGCCAGTGAGAAGACCTGATCGTTCGGGTCCCATCGATTGACGGACGTCGGTCGCGGCGATTGGGCAATCTTGAGCATAGCCTACGATGGGTAGCGTTGTGATGTTCTGTTGTGATAATTTGGTGTGTCCAGTGTGTGCCGCGTGGTTACACACCCGCTTCACACGCGTGATCCGGGACTGTTTCCGGATCCGGTCAGGGATATGCACTACTGACGAGCTCAAACGAGGGCGAAACTCGAGTATAGTGCTTCCATATTGACGTGGATAGGCCTTAGGTTCATACCAGAATGCGATCGGCGTTGCCAGTAGTGGGTTGTGCTCAATATTTAAATTTCAAATCCCGAAACAACCACATAAACAAAAATTAATGTTTTTTTTTTTTTTTATTTCAATGTTTTAAAAACATTTTTAAACGTAAATTTGAAAAAAGCCAAGATAAAAGCCAAAACGCCAAACTAATTTTTGACGCCAAATCTGTTTTTAGATAGCCAAATTTTAAAAAAAAAAAGCCAATCTGATCACCCTATAAATGACACCGAAAGAAAAGTAAACAACAATCTTGAAAGTGTAAAAAATATCCAACTCCTAATGAAAAGTATCTAGAATTGCATCCAGCATCCAAACGTCAGAAAACGATATCCAGACGCCGGCAAAAACCTCTAGATATGCATATAAATTATCTAGAATGGCAACCCAGCTCATGGCGGCGAAAAACTGTGAGCAGCGCCATCTATGTCTTCTATACAGGGTTCTGGGCCTTTCTGTTTTTTTTGTTTTTTTTGGTGTGTGTATACGATGGTGATCCTGACTCTCAGCCATATGCAGATGGAAAGGATGGAAAATATTCCGACGAGGATCAATTCGTGTGTCGACTCCCTTTCATGCCATGACACAAGACTGTCAAGAATTTTCTCACGCTGTGTTAGTCTATCTCTTCCCAAATCTTTCCGGTTGTCACATGTTCCAGTGTTTGTCTTCTCATAATGTGGCCAAATAATGTTGACTGCCTCTTTCTGCTGTTTATGGTGGGGGTACGGGGTGTCAGGCATTGGCAGTACCTTTGGTAAGGATGACTGTCACGCTCTTTTCATGGCACATCCCCCACTGGTCCAAGCCTGACATTCAGCTCACACCTATGGCTCCTAGTAGCTGTCAATTAGTTAGTTAGTTAGTCGACAGATCATCCTCATTGCACATCGAACCATTCAATCCGTAAGTGCTCGGATCCCCTCCTCAGCAAATCCCGCAGCGTGTAGCGGCTAACGACACCAGTTCTGTGTTGGTTTATCAGTCTTCTTTGGCTTCCTGCGTAGTGTTCTTGTTTTGCCACGCCTCTTTTAATTTGCTGTTCTCGCAGTCTGGCCATGGTTGTTGTAGATTCACAGTCATCACTTGGTTCTCGCAAAAGTCTTACTTCTCGTAGAGCATTCAGAATGTCAGCCTGGTCCATGGCGCGCCCCCCCCCCCCCCCCCACAGTAGCGTTACCTGCGAGCTTGTCATCCCGCTCATTTCCTTGTACTCCCGCATGCCCTGGCACAAAGATGAAACTAATCTTTGCCAGCCGAGACCGCTCCAGAGACAGCAACCATTCTCTTCGGATCCCCCCCCCCCCCATCTCTATCCTCTTGAGCATGTTCATTGAGTCGCTAAGGACACATGCCCTAGTGAATGTCGTGTCTCGAGCCATGTTATTGTATTACTTACTGCTAATACTTCCATAGTCAGGCTTCTTGTGGTCTCAGCAAAAGCACAAGAGTCCTCCTTCACAATTCTCCCTCCGGTCTGAGCCGTAAAGGCCCATGAGCTTCTCACATGTCGGACGACCGACCCATCTGTGTAAATGACAGCATCGCCGTCTAGCGAATTCTCGAAAATCAACGCTTGTACTTTCACCTCCACGGCAGCCGGGTTTTATTGTCTGCATTTTCTGTCTAGTTGGATGCAAACTGAAAAGGGTGTGCAGAAATCTGTTGGAACTTGTACCCACTCCTCGCTAGGTTCTAAGTCCTCAAGTGAACACACCTGTTGAAGAATGTCTTCGGCTTGACCCATCCACGACCGTCCTCTTTTTAACCTGCTGCCCTTCACCTTCCTAATTTCACTGTGCAGTGGATGTTGTGTGTTTGCGTTAACTCTGAGGTAGGCGCGAGCTCTGCAGACTTGTATTCTGTCTTCAATGGTTGGAAAATCAAGAAGGTAACGCATTGCCCTGCATGCTGTATCTCTTGTACATCCAAGAGTAATGCGCATAGCTTCATTCTGTATCCTTTCCATCCTTTCTATCTGCTTACGACTGAGAGTCAGGATTGCCATCGCATACTCAAAAACAGACATGACCAGTCCTTCGTATAGAAGACATAGATGGCTCTGCTCACAGTTTGCTGCCGCCATAACCCGCATCGCAGCCAAACCCCGCTTGGAATTTGTTATCACCTGGTCTATGTGCTCATTATAAGCAAGGCTTCGATCAAACCGTATCCCCAGGTAATTCATTGCCTGCGTTCTTTCCACCGTCTCTGAACACAGATTTACAGTTGGTGTTGGAGTGTTGACAATATGATTATTCAACGAGAACCAAGTCACTGTTGCCTTTGTTGGGTTCACCATTGCCCCAGCCTTAACACACCAAGTACTTGTGCGATTGAGTTCGGTTTGTAGTTCCACAGCAACCTGATCTCTATCCTTACCCTTGCGATACACTAAAACATCGTCGGCATATGACAAAGTCCTACCAGGTCCAGTGATCTGCTCACTGGTGATTCTCACAGTGTAGGCGTTAAACAGTACCGGAGATAATGGTGATCCCTGTGGTAGGCCAGGATATATTGTTGTTGGTTCCGACGTCTAACTGCCACATCTAAAAACGGCTTTCCTTTGGAAGAGGGCTGCAGCGATCCAACTAAGAAGGAATGGACTTATTTTGAGTTCAAGAAGCTGAAGCATTAAAAAATCCAATGGTACTCTGTTGTACGCGTCCTCTAGATCAATCGCTGCAGCAAAGGTTTCAATGCCTGAGTGGAAACCTTCATAGACATCATGGGCAAAAACTGCTGCATTGGTCCAGGTTTCTCTTTTTGGACGGTACCCACCCAGGGTAGGTGGGAAAACACCTTACCTCTCTAGCATGGCTTGATATTTTGCTGGCAATTAACTTCTCTAGCAGCTTGCCTATTGTATTCTGCATGGTTATAATTCGATATCCCTGAATTTTTGTGTGGTCTGTGTCAGGCTTCGGCAAGGGAATCAGATAGCTGTGTAACCACTCCTCCTTGATGCTGGCACTCCCTATACTGTTGTTGGACATGTCTGCTAGTTCCTCTAGCTCGTGTCGGTACACCTATTGATGTCGTTGTATCTTATGCCATCAGGACCTGGAGCACTGTTTTTTGATCGTCGAAGCAAAGCCTTGATTTCTTTACTGTCACCGTGTCTTCATCCGAAGTGTTCTGGGCCTTACACCTGTCTGACGTGACCTCCTTGGAAAGATTTCGGCCTCTAATGTCTGTCTGGTTGCTCTGCTCTGGATAGCGCTCAAAGAGGGCTTTGCTCTTGTCCTCGTCAGTCCTCTGCCAGATGAGGTCAGCACCTTGGAAGTCAGAAATGCTCTTATTCTTGACTACCCCGCTCTTGCTTTTATGTAGTCGCCAGAACAATTTCAGTGACTTGTCTGTGCTTACTCTTTGACACACCTCTGCCCATTTTTCACTTTTAACCACCTTGACCATCTGTTCTTCTTGGCATTTTGCCATCTCCTTACAGCACCACGTTTATCCAACCACGCCTTCTCCACCTCAAGATTCCACCACAGTGGCTGCTGCCAGCTTTTTTTTCCTGCCCTGAAGCTTTCTGCGCTTGTCACGTCTTATTTTACTCACCACATCTTGCCCTGTACTGTCATACTGGAAAGTCTTGACCGTTAACTTGTGCTGCCTGGTTCTGCCTTTCTCCACCAACATGCTGCAAGGGTGGTGGTCGCTACCGTGGTGTCCTAGGACACTCCATCTACACACTGTAGTGAGTGAAGGAGAAACCAGCGCCAAAATCAATAGCACTGTCCTCATCCCCTGGACCCGGGAAGGTTAACCCGGTCAACAAATGCCCGCAGAAGTCGGATGTGTCGGCCTAACGGCGCAAGAACGCAGCTCTGCTGTAAACAAGCACAACGCAATCACATCCGGAAAAAAAACTCCGGATGAACGCAGAAGAAGAAGATCCCCTGGACGGCTTGCTGTCCTGGTGACACAGCCACTGTTGATACAAACCAGGTCAATAGTTTCAAGTTCAGTCTCGAACTCCTGACCTTGTGTGTTGGAGGATATGTTTTCCCATGATCTGCCTTTAGCGTTGAAATCACCACAGAAAATAACATTTCTCTCTTGACCTAATATGTCACTTAAGCACTGCCACTTCTGGGAATCCATACTCGCGTTGCTGACATAAACATTAACCAGCACGAATGGTAGACTGGATTGAACTCTTACGGCCTGTATTTGTATATCGTCACTGTCCCAACTGGACATGTCTAGCTCTGACGCCACCATGCTGTCGCGAATGAGAATCGCCATTCCCAGATGTCGTCTGTTGTAGAAACATTTGCTGTAGTAGCTGTCAGCATGCAACAGCGGAACACCCCCCCCCCCCCCGGCAACAGCTGTGACAGGCTGGCTAAACCAGGCGTGGGTATCCGATTTGGTGTCAACCATATCGGTGAACTAGGGTATGCCTACCCAGCATATGAGGACAGTTTTCAGCAGACTGCGCGGATGAAATCACTGATGATTCAACGGGCAAGACGGCGTTTACCTGCAAAGCGTTGTGGAACGTAATGAGCACGGCAAGGCACGTAGAGTGCCCTGGTCATCCAC
Source organism: Cepaea hortensis (assembly GCA_963921405.1). Taxonomy (NCBI): domain Eukaryota; kingdom Metazoa; phylum Mollusca; class Gastropoda; order Stylommatophora; family Helicidae; genus Cepaea; species Cepaea hortensis. The sequence goes on along the minus strand of OY992897.1, from coordinate 73,264,528 downwards.
TGTAATCGTCTCCAGTCGCCTTGACTTGTCTCGCCACTGGACTCAAGCGAGAGAGTGAGGTCGACGAATTGCGCAACTCTTCCTTACTTTAATCCAATTCATCGCGCAAGTCTTCATCCAACTTCATATGTGACCTTCAAGCCATGTGGCGATGGGCGAGTGGCGAAGCGGCAGGCATGGGTGCGCTGGTAGTCATAGTCACAGACCTGCAAACAGGCGGCTCAGGCCATATTGTCGTCTTCTACTGACCGCAGCAGCAGCGGAATTCGGCAGCCCCCTGAGCGACTGAGCTGCCCTCTATAGGAAAACACTACTCACCTCCATAGCATGAGGAAGGGGCTAGAAAAGGTGCCCTAAACATTGTCTGCTCCATCATTACCTAACCAGCTAACCGCGGTTGGTGAGTATTCTATGCTGCGGTCGACATACAACCAAAGTAAAAACACGTGAAGCTAAAAAAGCAAACAATATTCCCTTTACAATCGGAACTTGGAATGTACACACACTACTCGATAGAGACGTCGCATCGGGCCCAGAGAGACGAACAGTACTGATTGGGAGAGAGCTGGACAGGTATAACATCGACATTGCACCCTTGAGCGAGACACGACTTGCAGACGCAGGATAAATCTGTGAATTAGTTACCGGCTACACATTCTTGTGGAGTGGAAGGAAAAGCGAGGAAAGACGCCAGTCCGGTGTAGGATTTTGTTTCCACCTTGTCGTGGTGGGGGAGCTTGAGTTTCTCAATGACCCTGAGAGCTATGCCGGCGGTAGCGTAGCTACCAGCAGGGCCTCCCAAGCCGGACAGGTCAAAGGGTAGAGAACAGACAAAGAGAAACACCCTGGTCCTCCAGGTTGGGGGTTGAAGCGTGGGGTTAACATCCCCACCTTTGTAAAAACCTTTCTTTGTTACGAAACAAATACATGAGCCTCGATATCGGACTGACTTATCTGGACAACGACCTTGGAACGTTAAAGGACTTTTGAGATTTGGAACATGGAATGTACGGACACTATATCGAGCTGGAGCGGCCGAAGAACTAACCCGGGAGCTGAGTGAATATCAAATGGATATCACAGCAATTCAAGAAATAAGGTGGCCAGGAGAGGGTACTTTAGAGCAAAATGGAATGATTATAATATATGGAGGAAACACCCAAAATAAACATGAATTAGGAACAGGATTTGTCATCAAAAAAGAGTTATGGGGGAATGTTTTAAACTTTAAAGCTTTTAATGACAGGATTAGTAAATTACGAATAAAAGGTAAATGGAAAAATATAACGATGATTAATGTACATGCACCTACTGAAGAGAAAGAAGATGATATTAAAGAAGACTTTTATAATGATCTGGAAGATGTCATAGAAGAAACCCCCAAACAGGACATCCTGATTGTGCTGGGAGACTTCAATGCAAAAATAGGTAGAGAGCAAACTAATAAAAAAGTGGCCGGTATGGAAAGCCTACATACAACTTCAAATGATAATGGATGGAGAGTCATCAACCTGGCAGAAGCCAAAGGACTGCAGATTAGCAGTACCAGACTACAAAGAAAGGATATACACAAACAAACTTGGAAATCATGTGACAAGAGAACCTATAATCAAATAGATCACATTTTAATTAACAACAGAAATGCATCAAACATACAGCAAGTCAGAAGTTATAGAGGAGCTGAGTGCCACAGTGACCATTTCCTCGTTGGAGCAAAATTTAAAATAAAACTTAAGAGAGCTTTCTATACTAAATTACAAAGATTACACCCAACATATAACAGAGAAAAACTACAAGACATTACAGTCAAAGAGAAATTTACAGATGAAATAAAATGTAAACTTGAAACTTTGCAAAACCCTTTGGAGGAAAGCGTTGACCAAACTTGGTTGAACATCAAGAATACAATTCAGTCTACCGCAGAAGAATGTCTCGGTGTGTTAACCACGCATAGAAAGAACAGATGGTTCAATCAAAAATGTGAAGAAGCAGTCACTAGGAAGAAGAATGCCAGACATGTATGGTTAAATGACATCAATAACATCCAAAAGGAAGAGCATTATAGAAATGAATGTAAAGAGGCTACAAAAATAGTCAGACAGCAGAAGCGAGAATATATGAGTAATATAATCAAAGATACGGAAACTAATCACCAGAAAAATGAATCCAGAAAATTTTTAAAGTACTGAAGTCAATGAAACGAGGGCACCAACAAAACACATATGGTTTAAAAGACAAAAATGGGAATATGATAAATACCAATGAGGAAATGTGCAACACATGGAAAGAATATTTTATTGAATTACTAAATTGTGAAGCTCCAAGTAACATTTTCCCACAGGAAGAGGTTCTAACATGCGAACCACAAATTGAAGAACCTACATTTGAAGAAATCCTATATGTAATCACACGACTTAAAAACAATAAGGCAACTGGGACTGATGGAATTGCTGCTGAATTTATAAAGGCAGGTGGCCATGCATTACATCTAAAGCTATACGAACTAATAATAAAAATCTGGAGGACAGAAGAATTACCCCATGTCTGGAAAGAGTCATTATTGATACCTATCTTTAAGAAAGGAGACAAGTTCCAATGTGGAAATTATAGAGGAATATCACTACTGTCCACAAGCTATAAGATACTATCCGCAGTATTACTAAATAGACTAAAACCATATTCAGAAGACATATTAGGTGACTACCAGGCGGGTTTTAGACAAAACAGATCAACAATAGATCAGATATTTATCTTACGACAAATAGCCGAGAAACATTGGGAATATAAAAGAGATCTCCATAACATTTTTGTGGATTTTAAAAAGGCTTATGATAGTGTCCATAGGAATAGTCTATGGAATGTTATGCAGGAATTTGGAATACCAAGGAAGTTAATTAACATGACCACACTATGCATGGAAGATACTTATAATATAGTAACATATAAAGGCAGGAAATCAGACCCCTTCCAAATAACATCTGGCTTGAAACAGGGCGATGCACTATCGCCGCTACTCTTCAATCTGGCTCTAGAGAAAGTTGTAAGTAAGGTAAAGGAGGAATGTGATATTGGAGGAACATCCAAGCTGCTTGGTTATGCAGATGATATAGATATTATAGGGCAAAGTGAACAAAAGACATTAGAAATATTGACTCACTTAAAGGAAAAAGCCCAACAGATGGGGCTGGTTATCAACCAAGATAAGACAGAATATATGGTAATTTCAAGAGACGGAATGGCTAAAAACTCTGGCCACATACAAATAGATAATATGACCATTAAAAGAACGGAAACATACAAATACCTGGGTACAATCTTCAACTGCTCCAACATCATAAGGGAAGAAATACAAACTAGAATCAACTCTGGAAATAAGATATACTATGCACTACAACATCTACTAAAATCAAAGGCGCTATCTCGTAACACCAAAATCACAATATACAAAACACTGATCAGACCAGTTGTGCTGTATGGCTCTGAAACCTGGAGTACAACGAAAGGAGACGAAGCCTTGTTACAAACCTTTGAGAACAAAATTTTAAGACGCATCTTTGGACCCATTAGGGATACACAAAGTGGAGAGTGGAAAAGAAGAAGTAACAAAGACATTTATGATTTGTTTAAGTCCCCACTAATCACTGGTATCATGAAGGCTAATAGACTACAATGGCTGGGGCATATAGAAAGAATGGAAGATAATAGGGAAACAAAACTCGCTTACACTCAGGAAATAAATGACCGTAGACCCCGAGGTAGACCAAGAAGGCGGCGGAGAGATAATATACATACAGACCTACAAGCACTTGGAATCAACGACTGGCAAGAGAAGGTCCACCAGAGAGACGAATGGAGACATATTGTATTTGCAGCAAAGAACCTCAATGGCTCGGAACGCTGAAGAAGAAGAAGATAAACGACAGGCTTATGACCATTAAGTTTCCCTTGCTGAACGGAAGGAAGCATGCAACCATTGGGAGTGTCTTCGCACCAGCAATGACCAATGAAGATGACGTCAAGAACAAGTTCTGTGAGAACCTGCACAATGTATTAACATCTGTTCCCAAAGGAGACAAACTTATACTTCTTGGGGACTTCAATGCCAGAGTAGGCACGGACACCACCTCTTGGAGTGGCATTATTGGAAAGCACGGAGTCGGAAATTGTAACAGCAATGAACTCATCCTCCTTCAGACATGTGCCGAACACAATCTGCTGATTACCAACACAATTGTCTGTCTTCCCATGAGAAATAGGACATCGTGGATACACCCTCGCTCGAAACACTAACACCTCATTCACGATGTCATCGTCAGAAGGAGTGACAGACAAGATGTTCGGGTGACAAAATCCATGTGTCGTGCCGAATGTTAGACAGACCATTGTCTCATTATCTCGAAAATAAACATACACATAGAACCACCATGGCGTCCTCATGGGGTACAAGTGCAGAAAAAACTAAATGTCGCCCGCCTTAACAGCGAAAAAAATGCAGCTGTCGTTTGAAAATATAAATATTGAGCACAACCCACTACTGGCAACGCCGATCGAATTCTGATATGAACCTAAGGCCTATCCACGTCAATATGGAAGCACTATACTCGAGTTTCGCCCTCATTTGAGCTCGTCAGTAGTGCATATCCCTGACCGGATCCGGAAACAGTCCCGGATCACGCGTGTGAAGCGGGTGTGTAACCACACAGCACACACTGGACACACCAAATTATCACAACAGAATATCACAACGCTACCCATCGTAGGCCATGCTCAAGATTGCCCAATCGCCGCGACCGACGTCCGTCAATCGATGGGACCCGAACGATCAGGACTTCTCACTGGCAAGGAACACCAGGCCTCCTAAATCCAGTGAGCAATAATCAATTGATTATGTGATTGTTTCGGGATTTGAAATTTAAATATTGAGCACAACCCACTACTGGCAACGCCGATCGAATTCTGATATGAACCTAAGGCCTATCCACGTCAATATGGAAGCACTATACTCGAGTTTCGCCCTCATTTGAGCTCGTCAGTAGTGCATATCCCTGACCGGATCCGGAAACAGTCCCGGATCACGCGTGTGAAGCGGGTGTGTAACCACACAGCACACACTGGACACACCAAATTATCACAACAGAATATCACAACGCTACCCATCGTAGGCCATGCTCAAGATTGCCCAATCGCCGCGACCGACGTCCGTCAATCGATGGGACCCGAACGATCAGGACTTCTCACTGGCAAGGAACACCAGGCCTCCTAAATCCAGTGAGCAATAATCAATTGATTATGTGATTGTTTCGGGATTTGAAATTTAAATATTGAGCACAACCCACTACTGGCAACGCCGATCGAATTCTGATATGAACCTAAGGCCTATCCACGTCAATATGGAAGCACTATACTCGAGTTTCGCCCTCATTTGAGCTCGTCAGTAGTGCATATCCCTGACCGGATCCGGAAACAGTCCCGGATCACGCGTGTGAAGCGGGTGTGTAACCACACAGCACACACTGGACACACCAAATTATCACAACAGAATATCACAACGCTACCCATCGTAGGCCATGCTCAAGATTGCCCAATCGCCGCGACCGACGTCCGTCAATCGATGGGACCCGAACGATCAGGACTTCTCACTGGCAAGGAACACCAGGCCTCCTAAATCCAGTGAGCAATAATCAATTGATTATGTGATTGTTTCGGGATTTGAAATTTAAATATTGAGCACAACCCACTACTGGCAACGCCGATCGAATTCTGATATGAACCTAAGGCCTATCCACGTCAATATGGAAGCACTATACTCGAGTTTCGCCCTCATTTGAGCTCGTCAGTAGTGCATATCCCTGACCGGATCCGGAAACAGTCCCGGATCACGCGTGTGAAGCGGGTGTGTAACCACACAGCACACACTGGACACACCAAATTATCACAACAGAATATCACAACGCTACCCATCGTAGGCCATGCTCAAGATTGCCCAATCGCCGCGACCGACGTCCGTCAATCGATGGGACCCGAACGATCAGGACTTCTCACTGGCAAGGAACACCAGGCCTCCTAAATCCAGTGAGCAATAATCAATTGATTATGTGATTGTTTCGGGATTTGAAATTTAAATATTGAGCACAACCCACTACTGGCAACGCCGATCGAATTCTGATATGAACCTAAGGCCTATCCACGTCAATATGGAAGCACTATACTCGAGTTTCGCCCTCATTTGAGCTCGTCAGTAGTGCATATCCCTGACCGGATCCGGAAACAGTCCCGGATCACGCGTGTGAAGCGGGTGTGTAACCACACAGCACACACTGGACACACCAAATTATCACAACAGAATATCACAACGCTACCCATCGTAGGCCATGCTCAAGATTGCCCAATCGCCGCGACCGACGTCCGTCAATCGATGGGACCCGAACGATCAGGACTTCTCACTGGCAAGGAACACCAGGCCTCCTAAATCCAGTGAGCAATAATCAATTGATTATGTGATTGTTTCGGGATTTGAAATTTAAATATTGAGCACAACCCACTACTGGCAACGCCGATCGAATTCTGATATGAACCTAAGGCCTATCCACGTCAATATGGAAGCACTATACTCGAGTTTCGCCCTCATTTGAGCTCGTCAGTAGTGCATATCCCTGACCGGATCCGGAAACAGTCCCGGATCACGCGTGTGAAGCGGGTGTGTAACCACACAGCACACACTGGACACACCAAATTATCACAACAGAATATCACAACGCTACCCATCGTAGGCCATGCTCAAGATTGCCCAATCGCCGCGACCGACGTCCGTCAATCGATGGGACCCGAACGATCAGGACTTCTCACTGGCAAGGAACACCAGGCCTCCTAAATCCAGTGAGCAATAATCAATTGATTATGTGATTGTTTCGGGATTTGAAATTTAAATATTGAGCACAACCCACTACTGGCAACGCCGATCGAATTCTGATATGAACCTAAGGCCTCTCCACGTCAATATGGAAGCACTATACTCGAGTTTCGCCCTCATTTGAGCTCGTCAGTAGTGCATATCCCTGACCGGATCCGGAAACTGTCCCGGATCACGCGTGTGAAGCGGGTGTGTAACCACACAGCACACACTGGACACACCAAATTATCACAACAGAATATCACAACGCTACCCATCGTAGGCCATGCTCAAGATTGCCCAATCGCCGCGACCGACGTCCGTCAATCGATGGGACCCGAACGATCAGGACTTCTCACTGGCAAGGAACACCAGGCCTCCTAAATCCAGTGAGCAATAATCAATTGATTATGTGATTGTTTCGGGATTTGAAATTTAAATATTGAGCACAACCCACTACTGGCAACGCCGATCGAATTCTGATATGAACCTAAGGCCTATCCACGTCAATATGGAAGCACTATACTCGAGTTTCGCCCTCATTTGAGCTCGTCAGTAGTGCATATCCCTGACCGGATCCGGAAACAGTCCCGGATCACGCGTGTGAAGCGGGTGTGTAACCACACAGCACACACTGGACACACCAAATTATCACAACAGAATATCACAACGCTACCCATCGTAGGCCATGCTCAAGATTGCCCAATCGCCGCGACCGACGTCCGTCAATCGATGGGACCCGAACGATCAGGACTTCTCACTGGCAAGGAACACCAGGCCTCCTAAATCCAGTGAGCAATAATCAATTGATTATGTGATTGTTTCGGGATTTGAAATTTAAATATTGAGCACAACCCACTACTGGCAACGCCGATCGAATTCTGATATGAACCTAAGGCCTATCCACGTCAATATGGAAGCACTATACTCGAGTTTCGCCCTCATTTGAGCTCGTCAGTAGTGCATATCCCTGACCGGATCCGGAAACAGTCCCGGATCACGCGTGTGAAGCGGGTGTGTAACCACACAGCACACACTGGACACACCAAATTATCACAACAGAATATCACAACGCTACCCATCGTAGGCCATGCTCAAGATTGCCCAATCGCCGCGACCGACGTCCGTCAATCGATGGGACCCGAACGATCAGGACTTCTCACTGGCAAGGAACACCAGGCCTCCTAAATCCAGTGAGCAATAATCAATTGATTATGTGATTGTTTCGGGATTTGAAATTTAAATATTGAGCACAACCCACTACTGGCAACGCCGATCGAATTCTGATATGAACCTAAGGCCTATCCACGTCAATATGGAAGCACTATACTCGAGTTTCGCCCTCATTTGAGCTCGTCAGTAGTGCATATCCCTGACCGGATCCGGAAACAGTCCCGGATCACGCGTGTGAAGCGGGTGTGTAACCACACAGCACACACTGGACACACCAAATTATCACAACAGAATATCACAACGCTACCCATCGTAGGCCATGCTCAAGATTGCCCAATCGCCGCGACCGACGTCCGTCAATCGATGGGACCCGAACGATCAGGACTTCTCACTGGCAAGGAACACCAGGCCTCCTAAATCCAGTGAGCAATAATCAATTGATTATGTGATTGTTTCGGGATTTGAAATTTAAATATTGAGCACAACCCACTACTGGCAACGCCGATCGAATTCTGATATGAACCTAAGGCCTATCCACGTCAATATGGAAGCACTATACTCGAGTTTCGCCCTCATTTGAGCTCGTCAGTAGTGCATATCCCTGACCGGATCCGGAAACAGTCCCGGATCACGCGTGTGAAGCGGGTGTGTAACCACACAGCACACACTGGACACACCAAATTATCACAACAGAATATCACAACGCTACCCATCGTAGGCCATGCTCAAGATTGCCCAATCGCCGCGACCGACGTCCGTCAATCGATGGGACCCGAACGATCAGGACTTCTCACTGGCAAGGAACACCAGGCCTCCTAAATCCAGTGAGCAATAATCAATTGATTATGTGATTGTTTCGGGATTTGAAATTTAAATATTGAGCACAACCCACTACTGGCAACGCCGATCGAATTCTGATATGAACCTAAGGCCTATCCACGTCAATATGGAAGCACTATACTCGAGTTTCGCCCTCATTTGAGCTCGTCAGTAGTGCATATCCCTGACCGGATCCGGAAACAGTCCCGGATCACGCGTGTGAAGCGGGTGTGTAACCACACAGCACACACTGGACACACCAAATTATCACAACAGAATATCACAACGCTACCCATCGTAGGCCATGCTCAAGATTGCCCAATCGCCGCGACCGACGTCCGTCAATCGATGGGACCCGAACGATCAGGACTTCTCACTGGCAAGGAACACCAGGCCTCCTAAATCCAGTGAGCAATAATCAATTGATTATGTGATTGTTTCGGGATTTGAAATTTAAATATTGAGCACAACCCACTACTGGCAACGCCGATCGTTCGGGTCCCATCGATTGACGGACGTCGGTCGCGGCGATTGGGCAATCTTGAGCATGGCCTACGATGGGTAGCGTTGTGATATTCTGTTGTGATAATTTGGTGTGTCCAGTGTGTGCTGTGTGGTTACACACCCGCTTCACACGCGTGATCCGGGACTGTTTCCGGATCCGGTCAGGGATATGCACTACTGACGAGCTCAAATGAGGGCGAAACTCGAGTATAGTGCTTCCATATTGACGTGGATAGGCCTTAGGTTCATATCAGAATTCGATCGGCGTTGCCAGTAGTGGGTTGTGCTCAATATTTAAATTTCAAATCCCGAAACAATCACATAATCAGTTTGAAAATATGTTGGAAGACCGCCTCAAGCCCAATGTGTCGCGAAATGCCGCGTTTACAGCCCATAATATGTTCATGGACTTCAACATCTTAGGTACCACTTAGAGAAATAAACATAAGAATGAATGTATTCTCTACTAGAATGTAAAAGACCACTGAACCGTGACGCAAGTGGGCTCATAATGGCTTTGCAAGCAAATAAAACCGCCCAGGCATGACGCAAGCAACCTGGTTTATCACCAGAATTGGAAAACTGGTCTACCCCAGAGCCTAATTGCTCCTTTGACATGACACATGATAAACAGGGCTAGGGAAATCGCTCAACCGTTAAGGCTGACCACCTTGTGAACCAGACCAGAGACACAAAGTGTGAACACACTATTTGATAAGGTTCCCACGGGGAAACTGTCAGACTGACAGGGGCCTCTCACAGCCACACACAGTGTGAAAGACAAGCTGAACAGAGAATGCCCACTGCCCCAGGTGTGAAGGCCAACCATTCAGAAAGAATTTAAACTGGACATGCTGGGAGATAATGTGTCTGCACTGTAGGGATGTGTGAAATGTGTGAAACTGATCTGATAAAGCAATTAGAGCAGGACTGGAGGGATGTGAATGGTGGCTTGGGATAGACAGAAAGGTGCCAAGGAGATAAGTGTCTCAGACACTGTCTGATGGACTCAGCTTAAATAAGGCTCCCTAGACCTGTGTCAGGTTAGAAACGAAAAATCTCCGAACAGGTAGGCAGCCAGCTCGTTTTGTAGTCATATGTATGATTCTGATGTTGCTAGACTTCACAAGGAAAGTTATATCGTAGCAACTATCTAAGTCTTTTAGAGGACTGACTTTCTGTCGGCATGTGGTAGTCTAGTTCAGTGAGCCCATCAGTTTCTCTTGTTGCTGATTTGTGAACTATTCATTCTTCAGTTCAGTGTACAATAACATATGGCTTCATGCGTTACTCTTCTGAGAAGTAGGAACTTATGGAAAGCAGATCTTGGCTAAGTTCTAGTTATACTTTATGTGTCGTGGTAGATGCTTGTCTGTTCTTTGTAAACTAGCCTAGTTGCCTTTTGGTGTGTGCATTTGTTGTACAGAATATAGTCAACTGACTATTTCTTTAATTCTTACCACAGCAGTGGCTAAGAGGTGACTAAACCAGGCAGACCAGCAATGCAGCTGTCCTGGGTGGTTACTTGAAGGAGACTTGTTTATATGTCTCATATTTATGTAAACAATATTGTTACTAACTTTGCATAATGCTATAAAGTAAAGTATATGTCTAGCTTAATTAATATATGTTATGTGTATTTGATGTTCGATATATTGAATTGCATATGCATAATTTTTGTTATGCTTTGGACATGCACTCGGCAGACTTCTATTTGGTCTGTAACGTATATGGAAACTATGTTTCCCAGTTTGTTGTAGGCAAGGATATTACTTCGCTTTTTGCATTCATATTACGTATGTAAGAATAACCTTATATTCCATTTTGAATTTGCATACCTTAGATTTAGTGATATTGATTTGTTATATGGTAACTCACTATGAAGAATTTGGTGGTATGCTATTGTGTGCACATTGGCACATTGGACATCGATTGCATTTGTAGCAGAGGTGTAATGGCATCGATACTGGTCACGGCGTATAAGCCCGGATGATCAGGTACTATTATGATACCATTACCAAACCTGTGAGCTGCTAAACCAACTTTGGACGGAGCGGCTGTACGACCCAGAATGTCTGTATTAGCGACATGGACATGGGACGGCAAAAATTTAATAATTACAGGCGTGTGAGACAATTGAAAAGCCCGTCCCAGACTAAGACCATAGGACAAAGATATGGAGGGAGAAGGAAGATGGTGAACGCAGTAGAGCTGGAAGATAAACTTGGCCAGACTGGTCATTGCATATGGGTGTGCTAGGATACGTGTATTACTTAGGATTGTACTGATGTAGAACTAGATATAACACATTCTTGACTTTTTCTTCCAAGCTCTCACAAAGAGCGCCTATGTATAGATCTCAAGTACTAGAGACTACTAGGTAGTGCCAGGACTGACATGCGTCAGAATACCAACAAGCTGTTTTGTTTCTACTGGAGAGTTCGCTGATCTGACCACGGTTGTTTGCTGATCGGAGCATAACTGCTGTGAGCGGACCTCTCACTGATCCAGACAGGATTCAGATTTATGTATTTTATATTAATCATTTCACTTTCATGATTAATGTAGTGCATAACCTACCCATTCATCATCACCATCTTGAAAAACATCAGATGTCTAATAATATGATTAGTAATTAAAGTGAGTTTAGTTTGTTTTAACTCATAAGTTCAGTGTTATATTTTTAATTCCAATTGTGCATACGTATTGTGTGTCTGTGTACATTGGTGGGGGATTACTTACACACCAAGGACGGGAACAGTCAGGGGAGAAAAACCTGTACTGGGATAGTTGTCAATTACTCTTAAATTTAGACTTAAAAATCTATCTCAGCTAAACTTCTCCTTCCTACTCCTTGGCGAATATTCAGTACAGTTCATTTCAATTTTGTTACGATCCATTTGGAGCTGTATGTTGGATATTCAGGGCTTAACCTGTAGTTCAGCCAGATAGATTTTGTCCCTAGTCAGTTTCTGACTATTTGGGGTTGCACGCCTGTGAATAATACTTTCATCTAGCCGTTGGCGCACCCCGACTTCTGACACAATGCTGCAGCTAAACAAAATGCGGAAACAGAGTGGTGTGCCCTAAGGACATAATTTACAACACTGCTATGGAAATCCTGGGTCCAGCCCTCCGAAAGCATAAAGACTGGTTAGATGAAAATTCCGAAGACATCAACCAACTGCTGGCGGAGAAACATCTTCTCCACAAGCCATATTTGAATGACCCAAAGTCAACATAAAAAAAAAGATGCCTTCAATAACATCCGGAGAGTAGAAAAGCAGAAACTCGGCACATGCGGGACTCCTGGCTGAGCAACAAAGTTGATGAGATTCAAGGCTTTGCTGACAGACATGATATAAAAAAATTCTACAACTCACTGAAAGCGGTCAATGGACCTACATCACCAAGCATAGTTCCCCTCCTCAGTGCAGATGGAGGAACATTGGTCACCGATAAGAAAGAAATCCGTCAACGCCGGGCAGAGCATTTCAGCATCATCTTAAATGCAACTTTCTTTTTCGATGATGAAACCATCAACTGCCTTCCGCAAGTCCCCACTAATGATACTCTTGATGACCTGCCAATCATAGTGGAAGTAAACAAAGCCATCCAGCAACTTTCCAATGGCAAGGCGCCTGGTCCTGACTCCATCCCAACAGAGATATACAATGCAGTTGGGCCGGTTCTAATAGAGCAGCTTCACCAAGTCTTTACAAACATATGGGTGAATGAGAACATGTCACAAGATTTCAAGAATGCGTCAATGCGCCTTTACAAATGTAAAGGAAACCGCAAATCATGTGACAACCACCTTACTCTCTATTGGATTAAAGATACTCTCCGGAATTCTTCTTAATCAACTCCCATCCCATCTCGACAAAGGTCTCATTCCCGATAGCCAGTGTGGCTTCAGAAAAGAACGAGGAACTGTTGACATGATTTTCGCTGCAAGGCAGCTGCAAGAGAAATGCCAGGAACAGAACTCCGAAATGTTCTCCACTTTCATTGATCTTACCAAGGCTTTTGATACAGTCAGCAGAGAGGGACTCTGGAAGATTATGGCGAAATATGGCTGTCCACGAAAGTTTGTCCAAATAGTACAGCTATTTCTTCATGGTATGCAGGCAAGGGTTCAAGAAAATGGTGAGCTGTCTGAGCCCTTTCCTGTCACCAATGGAGTGAAGCAAGGGTGTGTCCTGGCACCAACACTGTTCAGCCTCATGTTTTTAGCTATGCTGTCGAATGCCTTTGAGAACAACGACATTGGAATATATATCAACTACCGCATGGATGGAAAGTTGTTTAATCTCAGAAGGCTGAAAGCTAAAACCAAAACTAACAGCGACACCGCCAGAGAGCTCCTCTTTGCTGATGATTGCGCTCAAAATGCCAACTCAGAGGCGGACATGCAATATAATGTTACAGCTTTCTCACATGCCTGTGCCAACTTTGGGCTCAATATCAACTTGGAGAACACTGTAGTTATGTACCAACCAGCTCCAGGGAATAATCACACCATGCCAAATATCAAAGTGAATGGTCATAGACTTAAGTGTTGTGGACAAATTCACCTATCTTGGCGGCACTGTGTCACAAGCTGCCATAATTGATGATGAAATGAATGTAAGAATCTCCCAGGCAAGCACAGCCTTTGGCAGACTATACAAGAATGTATGGGACAGAACTGGAATAAGCCTGCAAACAAAGCTGAAAGTCTACAAAGCAGTCATGTTATGCACACTGCTAATATGATTGTGAAACCTGGACTGTTCATCAGCGAAACGCTAGGAAATTAAACCACTTCCACACAGTCTGCCTAAGGAAGCTACTGAAGATTAAATGACAAGACGAGATCCCAGACACTGAAGTTCTAGAAAGAGCGTCCATGCCCAGTATCCACACTCTACTAATGAAGAATCAGATTCGCTGGGCTGGTCACTTAACTCGTATGCCAGATTACAGGCTCCCTAAACGATTTTTTCTTTTTACGGCGAGCTGTGTTGTGGTAAACGCTTCCAAGGAGGCCAGAGGAAGCGCTTTAAAGACACTCTGAAAATCGCACTAAAAGCTTTTGGAATTAATTGGGAGACTGCTGTCAAAGACCGAAACTCGTGGCGTACATCATTACACAAGGGTGCAGTCACCGTCAAAGCAACCTGGACTGCAAGAGCTGTGAAGAAAAGGCTGGACAGAAAAACCACTGCAGGAGATCCTCCTCCTGGAATGTCAAACATTCTTTGCCCACGCCGTCAAAGAACATTTCGAGCCAAAATATGCCTTATCAGTCATCTTAGAACTCACGGCTTCACACTATCAACCCCACTGGATGAAATGAATGGTCATCATCATTCTTGATGGACAACCCCACTGGATGAAATGAATGGTCATCATTATTCTTGATGGACAAACAACATATCTGAGAATGAACATCATGGCTTCATTGTCTATTATTTGAAGTCTTTTTGTTTGTGTCCTTCTTATTGTTAGAATGGACAGGGCGTATTCAGTGGTAGAGATAAAAACTCCGCCACGGAGCAAACACGGCAGGGGTTTTCTGATCATCAGAAGGGTACCCCATCCCCAAGTCTTTCGACCATTACACTCATGACACTCTCTGGGGGCGGTCCCGTCCGCGTCATAACTCCGGGCGTCTTTCCCCTGCAGTGGAGCGTTCGGTCACATTCGTTGTCCCTATTGTTGTGCTTGTCCCTTCGCTGTTACCCTGTCCACTCTCAAGCCCCCCCCCCTCCCTCAGCGGGGAGAGTCCGTGCAGCCCGTGCTTGCCCCTTAGCACGCGTGGTCGTGGGGAGCCAACCTCTCCCCCAGCCACGGCCTCTATCTCCCCCAGCCACGGCCTCTATCTCCCCCAGCCACGGCCTCTTATCTCCCCCATTCGTCTCCGTTGTCTTGTTCCTTCCTCGTGCCCCGTTCAAGGCGCCGCACTCTATTGAGAAGCCGGTTCTTCCTTTAGGTTTCTGGACCCACCTCTTGGTCACCGCAGCTGAGTAAGCGCGACTTACGGATGATTACTTCTATGTTATGGAGGTTCGACTTCAGCCGACATTTGCATTGTTTGACTGCACTCATATTCACCGCCCACGCCCAGAGGACAGGCTAAAGTGCTGACACGTGACGTTGCAAGTTCGTGGTCTTTATTGAGAGATTGTTAGGTGTTCTTCTAACCATACTAGTTCCGAAAATCGTCCTACTTCTGTTTCCGACAATTCCATAGCCAGCACGAGGCCTTTTCGGCTGCCTCACACAGTTGTTTTTGAGCCTGAGTTCTTGCTTGTCCTTTTAATGCCCATTTGTTTTAGCACAAAATATACGGAGTGGGAGACTGTACCCCTGGCGCCTACCTCTACGGCGAATAACCTGACGGTGTATCCTTCCAGCTCAAGACCAACGACCATTTTATCGAACTTCTTCATCTTGTACGTGTCCTGCTCCTCAATATGTGACTCGTAAGTGACGGTCAGCTCAATCAGCGTTAGCTGCTTGGCTTACAGAGAGTATCAGCCGCTGGTACAACATCAGAAGTAGCCGTTGTTCAAGATTCATCGCGGCCCATAACTTATAACTTTCAATACGGACCAAACCTTTCCTGCCCTTGGTTCCTGTCAATGATATTTACCTAAATATTAATTTCTCAGCAGAGCTTTAGGTACTTATAGTCACAAGTTCAGTTCTCAGCTTTATAAAATAATTGTAGAAAACAACATTGTGTCTTTGGATGTTTAATTAAGCAATCATGAATTACTTTTAACTTTTATGAAATCTTCATTCAACATTAACATTCGTCATGTTTTTCCTTTCAATCCCAGACTATGAGACTTCTTGTATTTGCGGCGAAAATATTATCATTGCGTTGGCAGCTTTAGAGACATAGTTCTAGCTTTAATAAATACAGGAATAATTGCAAAGACAGCAAAATTAAGTGACCCAACCAGGCGAACATATTAATAATATTATCTGTCAAGTACAGCTCATAACTACGTGGAAGTGGTGGGTCAAGGACAAGGGGTCATCAACATGTGACCTTTGACCACAAGGACCAAACAACATGGCAGCACGAGCAGACGACGACGAGCGCCTGTACCTGGGTTTTGATTTGAGCACACAGCAGGTAGGCGGTGCAGATCATTAAATAAACCACATGATGAGCTATAAAATATCAGTTGTAATGCTGAAGGTTTCATAAATTTGGTGCATAAATGCTAATTAAATATTTAAAGTATTTGCACCACAGTTTGTGTGTTGTCGTTTGCCGGTTTGAACTGTTGTGTTGTGTAGAGATGGGACCAGAGTTAGACGATGACTAATCTATCTACACGAACTTTAGTCGAATGTTCTAAATTGTTTCTAAATTATGGAACTTGCATAGTTGGAATGCTCTTGAAACATATAGTCCAATGGTACACCATTCAAGTCTGTTCTAAGCCAAAATATTCATGTTTGCGTGTAAAAGATCATATATTGGGGGGGGGGGGGAGGAATGATGACTCAGCACTTTTATAGCCAGGTCAAGACTGGGTACAGTATGGTCACACCAAGCAGTGAGTGATGAAGAAAAGTCAGATACCAAGCCTTATATTAGTGAAATCTTGACTCACGCTAGCATAAACCGAAGCCTACATAAGTTGAGTCCAGAACTGACATCACAGCATTCGGGGCATTACCAGATCAGATATGCTCTATTCTCACCTTCAGGCGCGAGCAAACAGTCCAATTACTAATGGTACTGTTGCAGTTCTGATGATGTGTCTGTCTGACCTTTCATCGCAACCAAAGCCTACATATGTGTCACCAGTCATGACAGACAGTCTAAATGACATAAAAGAAAATGGATAAAGAGGGACCATGTATGGTACAGGCAGAAGATACTATGCAAGAGTTTACCTCAGTCAAACAAATACACAGGGAGAAAGAACTGATTGACAGCGTAAGACAAAAAGAAGCTTTCACCAGGGCATCAAGATATTGGGCAGAGAATGTAGAGACTGGTGTAATTGATTAGCAGAGTTGAAAGTTCAACAGTTTAAAAATTAGATGCATATTCTTTACAGGACGTCACAGTCAACCCCAGAATTTTTGGCTGTTTGTGATTTCTTGACAAGTTTGTGTTCAGTAGTTTGCCATTGCTTTCTGTACAATCGGCACTCATACCATTGTATAGAAACCAACGCAAGGTGGGGTCTTCTTCCAAATCACCCACAGCTGTGTGAATCGCCAGTAGCTATGTTTCGCGCACGGTATGCGGAATTACGAATAAAATGTGATAGAGATGACAAAATAGTATATACATCTGGTTCTGGACAGGAAGGAGAGAAATCTGGCAGGGTACTGTCAGCTAGAGTCAAGGAGAAGGTCATTGCTTTGGAAAATGCAGCCTATAAGTCCACACTGTAAGTCCACACTATAGATCCACACTATAGGTCCACACTATAGGTCCACACTATAGGTCCACACTATAGGTCCATGCTATAGGTCCATGCTGTAGGTCCACACTATAGGTCCACGCTATAGGTCCATGCTATAGGTCCACACTATAAGTCCATGCTATAGGTCCACACTATAGGTCCACACTATAGGTCCACACTATAAGTCCACGCTATAGGTCCACACTATAGGTCCACACTATAAGTCCATGCTATAGGTCCACACTAGGTCCACACTATAGGTCCACACTATAAGTCCACACTATAAGTCCATGCTATAGGTCCACGCTATAGGTCCACGCTATAGGTCCACACTATAGGTCCACACTATAGGTCCACGCTATAGGTCCACACTATAAGTCCATGCTATAGGTCCACACTATAGGTCCACACTATAAGTCCATGCTATAGGTCCACGCTATAGGTCCACACTACTATAGGTCCACACTATAGGTCCACACTATAAGTCCACGCTATAGGTCCACGCTATAGGTCCACACTATAGGTCAGCATGCATGAGGATAGGGGTGGCTGTGCTGGCTGAAACTTTGAAGTACACAGTAGGTATTTGAGTCACTAGAGCAGTCATAGTGTCTGATTCTCAGTCCATATTACGTAAAGTTCACATTGGATAGATGTGGCATGAGAGGGTACCTGGCATAGAAAAGTCTCTCTTGCAGGGACTTACATGTAGTTACTGTCCAGGTCTTGCTGTAGTATCAGGTCATGAGTGAGTGAATTATTTGGCTGTAAAAGTGCCAACAGTTGGAGCACTCAACATGGATAAGGCAAACATACTGAGGATAGTGTATGAACGATTGCTGGTTAAAGGCACAATAACAGATGAAACAACATATTCAAGGATGCTGTCATTAAGAGCTAAGCGTGACTAGATTTGCATAGATGGCCCAGCATAATACAGGTTGGGAACCTTTGAGTTAGGTATATCAGATAGCATTACTTTTAGAAAAAGGTAGAAGTGAATGGGATGAAAGATAGTGGGGTGTGAAGTGAATGGGATGAAAGATAGTGGGGTGTGAAGTGAATGGGATGAAAGATAGTGGGGTGTGAAGGCTCTCACATATACTAGGTGAACATTATGTGAGCTGACCAGTTCCCTTTGTCATGCCACCTTCCTATCTACATAATTTCCAGAAAATTCTGAACATTATATAGTGGTCATTTTGTGAATATGGTCAATCTCAGAACATATTGTTCAGGAAGAACTCTGCCACTGTTGATGAATTGAACCTGAACCACTAGCTTTACAAGCAGACACTCAAACCACTATGCCACCACAACTCCAAGCATAACTGTAGAGTTATTAAAACAATTATATCTAAACAATAATATCTGACAGATGGTTCATTATCTGCTTTTGTATTTCTTTATGTGACTATAGTTTGATGTTTTTGTTTTCTTTCATGTTCAGCTGAAAGTGATAGCTGTGTCAGACAATTTGGAGCTTGTCTATGAAGGACATGTTCAGTTTGACGCTGACCTCCCAGAGTTTAAGTATGCTGCTTGTCATTTGTTACTTAGAGCTTAGGTTGTAGAACTCCAGGTTCACATTATTAAAAGGAAAGTCAGTAACAAAGTAAGGCCATTAATATGCCATTCAGCATATTGGCACTTGTGTGTTATTGAGACCTTCACCATATGACAGTAGATGTTATTACCTGTTTTCTGTTAGCACCGAATGTTAGGTGTCGATCACCAAACCCGACACCCCACATTGTGCCAACGGCTTCGGGTGGAGGAGTGCTATTGGGAGGGTATAAGTGGGAGGGTATAAGCCTTACCTTAGTGCGGGGAAATGCAACCTAAAGACTAAGTGTCATGGCAGGGCAGACCGGGCACCAAGCCTTCGTTAGCAACTTGGTCTAGGATGGAAGCTCTGACAAATGGACAGTTAAAGTATTGCTTTGCTGATTCTGCAGCTTCTGTAGCTTGTCTTGTTCCAGACGTATTGGTGTTACCTTTCCCCTGGAGTAAACTAGACAGGCTGAGAAAGGAATCATGCTGCATAGGCAACACATGATCTCTACATTCAGCCCAGGCTTTGTGTTATGAGGAGAGATGAGTAATAACCATGCAAGAATACAATAGGCAAGCTGCTGGAGAAGATAATTGCCAGAAAAATATCAAGCCAGCTAGAGAGGCAAGGTGTTCCACCTACCCTGGGAGGATACCTTCCAAAAAGAGAAATCCGGACCAATGCAGCAAACTATTGTCTGGCAAGACGGCCAGGTGCCAGTCAGTTTACGAGACCTTTAAGGGAAGTAAAGAATAGTAACACTCCTTCATCTTCTTCTTTTTCTTCTTTGTTCCTCTTTGGCAGGGGGGTGGGGGTGGGGGGGGGGGGGGGGGGGGTCCCCACACCTAACCATACACCTCAAAGGTCAGGTGTCAGAGTTCGGCATGCATTTGTGTCAGGTCTGCCTCCTCTAGACAGATTCCATTCAAGGTCACCTGTGGGTAAGTTTCTTTCTTGACAATTGTTCCAGGGCATTGGCCTTATGGCCTACTGTATGGAATTTCCAACTGCTGTGGAATGTTTAATGTTCACAATTTGTACATGGGAACTATTTTTTCTTTCGTCATTATCTGAGAAGGTTAGATATCCAGTCTGACTAAGCCAGAGATCAGGGCCACATGGGATGGCATAGCTACCAGTGGTTCGTAACAACACTGAGTGTGAAGCTGACCCTGTAACCTCTCAACTCCTGCTCCCCCCTAAAAGGTCCACAACATGGGATGATCCTGAGTGGCCACCCATCCAAACATTAACCATGACCGATGCTGATGAAAACACTGTCACCTACAATGCATGTCATAAGAGACAACAAATGAATGTTACACAGGATTGGCTGCTCCATCCCCATTGCAAATTGGTCATGAGCTTACTGGGAGATGCTCATATTGGATGTTTGCAATGAAATTTATAGATTTAACTCTTTGTGTTCAATGTCCCCGGGAAAGTTAACCCAGTCAACAAATGCCAGCAGAAGTCGGATGTGTCGGCCTAACGGCGCAAGAACGCAGCTTTGCTGTAAACAGGCACAACGCAATCACATCCGGAAAAAAAAACTCAGGATGAAGACAGAAGAAGAAGAAGAAGTGTTCAATGTGCCACATGAAGTGGCTCCATTAGAGTGACTCCAGTAGTTGAGCTCTGTACGTTCAGATTAAGTAAAATGACTCACATTCCTTTCTAGTATTGTTACTTCTTCTTTCGTTCGCTTTTGAAATATATCTATAACTGCAATGTCTCTTGTATGAATTTACCTGTCTTTTTAAGTTCACTCAGCGGTCCATATAGTTTATCTTCCACTGTTGTCTCTCTAGGCCAGAAGGTTTGCCTAGATATGTTGTATTTTGGACAGTCTTGGAGTATGTGCTCTGCTGTCTGCGATGCCAATCCACATATGCACATGGCTGAGTCACCAATCTTGAATTTTGTATACATGTGGTTGCGTAATCTATTGTGTCCTGTTCTGAGGCACAGAATAATGACTTGTTCTGGTCTGTCCATAACGTGGTAGTCATCTTGAGCTAGTATTGTTACAAGTTCTTGTCATCTGTGTGTTGACATGTGTTGGAGTTATAAATCAGCCCTAACAATAAAATAAGCTTCAATTTATTAATATTAATCATGATTAGAAATGTATTTGCACAAATGAATCTGTAACAAGGCAGTCCCCACAATGCTTGATGGGGGAAAATGGATGATGATGATGATGATGATGATGATGATGATGATGATTATGATGATGATGATGATGATGATGATGATGATGAAGGCAGTGTTTGAGCAGTTTCAATAAGAATTAATGAACATATCGTCGTGAGATGTGTACAGTAGAAGTTTAAAATGAGTTTATGATTTTAATGAACAGAACACAAAGAGACATAGACATTTATAATGAGTTTTATGATTTTAATATACAGAGCCAAGAGAAATGTGTACATAGATGTTTATAATGAGTTTATGAATTTAATGAACAGAACACAGGGAGGTGTCCATATTCATCCTGACCATGTGACCATCACAACTCCCACAAGAATGTGGGTCAAGGCATTAGAGCTTCTGCTAGATCGGATGAAAGCTGCAGAGTTTCCGTTCGACAGGGTCAGGGCAGTTTCAGGAGCTGGGCAGGTAGACTGTAACTGTAGTTACATTGTTATTGTCAGTTTGTTGTGTGTGTTTTTAGATGGGGGTTGTTATTTTTACTCTGTTTAGTCTCAACGATATGTTATGATCACTCATTTTCTCCTAAAAGGGGGGGGGGGGGCATTTCTCCATGTTGAAGCAGTTAAGACACTTGCCTTGTGCTGTTGAGGGCGAAGATTTGTTTCCTGACTCCGTCGATTGATTCACAATTGCAGTTTTCTTGGAGACTCTTGAGGTTCATTGCTGGAGCTACGAAACTCACGCTCTGTATGATGCTTTTGGCAGCCACTCTGTGGGAAGAGGCCAAGCTGCAAGGGGTTATGCCCACTGCAATGATTTCAAATCTTTTGCCTTACCTGGCTTCATCCCGGCATTTGTTGACCAGATAGCTTTTTTGAGTCCCAACAATTACTTTATTCTTTCTGTGTCTGACAATTATCATTTCAACTTTTCTGCCTCTGACTGTCGTTACTTTGATGAACACAGCACTGTCTAGAATCTTCTAGACCTAGATATTTAAGGTCATGGCTATCATCTCCTCTCATGTGTGTATGTGCGTGTGTGTGTATGTTCGTGTATGTATGTGTATATACTTGTGTGGGTATGTGTGCATGCATGTAGTGTATGAGAGTGAGTGTGTATTTGTATGTTATTGAGTGTGTGCATAACTGTGAGAGTTTGTGCAAATGATGTAAGTATGTATGCCGGTATGTATGAGTGCGTGTGTGTTTATGAATGTACGTGTGTACATCTGTCTCATAACATAGTAATATGCATTGTTTATGTTTACAAAATCCATTTGACAATGTATTTTTCCTATGTTAATGTAACATGCACAATTGATGAATGAAAGATGAGTAATTGGAAGGGTCGAATGTAAGACGGGCCTGCGTGCTCAATTTGTTACCCTTTGAAAATAAAGTTTGTTCGTTTGTTCGTTCTCTCTCTCATCAGATATTTTAGTGAAGTTGATGTTGCTTATATTATTGTTTGTTGCCCAGTTGTTTCAGCTTTCCACATACATCTTCCTCTGTTCTCCATTGCTTATCTTGCCATTGTTTTCTCACATATGTCTAACAATTTTATTCCATTTCTTTTGTTGATATATCCCATAAATTCCACTTGTCATGTCCATTTGTTTTGAAGTATGATTCCGTAATGCAGCTGTCATTAACTCACAGTTTGCTTCTCTATCAATAATTAATAATCTCAACATTCTTCTCAAAAACATATGCTCACTGTTTCCAGTGATAGTGAGTTAATAATTTTACGATTCATTGTCTAGCATTCACAAACAGTGAATTTCAAGTTGCTTGACTTTGGATTTAAGTGTGGGTCCAGCCAGGAGGGACCTGTGAGGGGAAGAACCGGGGGGTTTAATGGAACCATCATCATCTATGCCTCCGGGCACTTGCTGAGAGAAATGAACATCTGTGGATTTACCCAGTCTGCTATGATATTGATTCTTCATAAACTATAAGACCAGCACTTGTGTTCATACAGAAAACAGACCATGTGTTGATTTTTCATAAACTGTAAGACCTTCATTTGTATCCATACAGAGAACAGATAACACATGACTGTTCAGTGTCTGTCTAGTACAGAGAGTGTAAACTATCTTTTGAGATATAATGTTGCCACTTGGTAATAATGATTAATTTTCTGCACCCACACTTTACAATATGCTTGCCTGACTAAGACCTGACTAACTACTGTCGTACAGTAGCTCACTCATATCTGACTAAGACCATCACCAGCCCGGTGGCATATGGTCAAATCCCCATCCATATTTTTCAGATTGAAGATGTTTTAAATTGACCTGGACTCTCCGGTCGACCCACCCAAAAATGGGTAGAGGGGAAATGTTCTGGGAAGTAAAGGCGACTTGAGAGATATTGACTACATGATTGAGTGCCAATTGGTTTATTATACAAATGTGAGACTAGCACCATGTACCCATTATGTCTCAATGTGTTTATAAAGGACCTTTGACCTAATGTTGTCTAGTTACGACAGTGAAGTTTGCTATAAATGTATGCAGCACTGATATCATTTCCTGTGTGATTCGGTTTCCGCAGCAACATGGGAGTGTTTACTGGAAGTGTGGTGCGAAGGCTGTCCTCAAAAACCTGCGGGCAGATCAGACCCTCTATGATCAGTTGAAGGTTGGTGTGTTGTTCGTGTGTCACAGCTTTAGGAATAAATAGTCTGCAAAGCCATACATAGAAATGCCAGATAATAATTCTTTCAGCACTCCATCTTGAGTGTCGTCACAAACCTTCACGCGGATCAGACCTTCACTGACATCATCTGTCATCTGAAGTTTCACTGACATCATCTTCTGTTATCTGAAGTTTCAGTGACATCATCATCTGTCAAAATTTCACTGACAACATCATCTGTCACCTGAAGTTTCACTAATATCATCATCTGTCAAGGTTTCACTGGCGTCATCATCTGTCATCTTAATGTTAACTTACATTATCATCTGTCACCTGAAGTTTCACTGACATCATCATCTGTCATCTGAAGTTCACTGAAATTGTCATCTGTCATCTGAAATTTCATTGAAATCATCATCTGTCATCTGAAGTTTCACTGACATCATCATCTGTCATCTGAAGTTTCACTGACATCATAATTTGTCATCTGAAGTTTCACTGACATCATCATCTGTCAAAGTTTCACTGACAACTGTCATCTTACTTTCACTGACATCATCATCTGTCAAAGTTTCACTGACAGCTGTCATCTTAAATTTCACTGATATCATCATATGTCAAAGTTTCACTAACATCATCATTTGTCATCTGAAGTTTCACTGAAATCATCATCTGTCATCTGAAGTTTAACTGACATCATCATCTATCATCTGAAGTTTCACTGACTTGATGATGTCTGTCATCTTAAAGAATACATTTCACATTTGGTGTATTCAGACCCAGAAAAGTTCTCTCATGGCAAGAAACTACAGCATCAGGTCCATATGTGAACATTCCTTCCTTCCTTCCTTCCTTCCTTCCTTCCTTCCTTCCTTCCTTCCTTCCTTCCTTCCTTCCTTCCTTCCTTCCTTCCTTCCTTCCTTCCTTCCTTCCTCCCTCCCTCCCTCCCTCCCTCCCTCCCTCCCTCCCTCCTTCCTTCCCTCCCTCCCTCCCTCCCTCCCTCCCTCCCTCCCTCCCTCCCTCCCTCCTTCCTTCCTTCCTTCCTTCCTTCCTTCCTTCCTTCCTTCCTCCCTTCCTTCCTTCCTTGCCTTCCTTCCTTCCTTGCCTTCCTTCCTTCCTTGCCTTCCTTCCTTGCCTTCCTTCCTTGCCTTCCTTCTTTGTGGACAAAATCTACATCCTACCATTGTGTAAGAGCATGTTCTCATTCTGAATGAGTTAAAAATAATGCTGACCACAAAATGCAGATATAAATGTGAGATTCTGTGTTGCAGGACTGTTTCAGCGTGGAGGACTCTCCTATCTGGATGGATTCCAGTACCACAGCACAGTGTAGACAGCTGGAGGAGGCAGTGGGTGGGGCACAGGTATATATCTTGTTCATTTATCTAGCTCTTCTGCCGTCAAGCGTTCATGCAGTTGATAGGGGCCTGCATTGATAATGTCAGGAGCACCGTCTGACCAGGGTTCGATGCCTGAGTTCATCACCTGCTAACAGAGGAAAGGACTGGCCACCTACTCCTCTGTACTTTCAGACCTACAATATGTGATGTCCTATCACATCACAAACCCACAAAATGTGATGGTCCTATCACATCACAGACCCACAAAATGTGATGGTCCTATCATGTCACAGACCCACAAAATATGATGGTACTATCACATCACAGACCTACAAAATGTGATTGTCCTTTCACATCACAGAGCCATAGAGGCTCTTGTTTCAAGACTAGTTTGTTCTTCTGTCCTTTATTACCTGTTGGAGCAAAGGTCCTCAGCCCACTCACGCCAAGCCGTCCTATCTCTTGCTATCTCCCCAAGCCGTCCTATCTCTTGCTATCTCCCCAAGCCATCTTATCTCTTGCTATCTCCCCAAGCCGTCCTTGCTATCTCCCCAAGCTGTCCTATATCTTGCTATCTCCCCAAGCTGTCATATCTCTTGCTATCTCCCCAAGCCGTCCTATCTCTTGCTATCTCCCCAAGCCATCCTATCTCTTGCTATCTCCCCAAGCCATCCTATCTCTTGTTGTCTCCCCAAGCCGTCCTATCTCTTGCTATCTCCCCAAGCCGTCCTATCTCTTGCTATCTCCCCAAGCCGTCCTATCTCTTGCTATCTCCCCAAGCCGTCCTATCTCTTGCTATCTCCCCAAGCCGTCCTATCTCTTGCTATCTCCTGCAGCTCCCTCCATGTCCTCCCATATTCATGTTTGTCTCCAGTTCTCTTGTCCATGTGTTTTAGGACTCCCTGTATTTCATTTGTCCTGCAGGTTCCAACAAAAGGACTGTCTAGTTACACTATACTCAGGTTTTCTCAATGTGTGTCCTGTCCAGCGCCATTTTCCTCACCTTTTGGCTCATTGGAATCTGTCTAGTTCTATCGCTAGGCTCTTCATTAGTAAGTCTCTCATACCATATTAGTTCCTCTATTTTATTTTAGTCCTTTTATATAGCAGCTCATGAACGTTGGTCAATGTTGAAGATTGTATTTGGAGATTATTCCGGCATTTCAGTGGTTGTGTTCTATTTACGTAAGATTAGTGTTATTATGCCGGTCTCCCAGGCGAAGGGGTTAAAGACGCTGTTCGAAATCCTGTATACCCACATATGTAACACAGCTGCGTGAGATTGGGCAGCGGATCGTGTTGCATTAGTTTCTTACGGAAAGGTATGTGAGCCAGTCATTCAGAAAGCAGTGGAAAATTATTGAACGTAAAACTTGCCAAGACATCAGCAGCAGCTGAAAGATGCTGGTGTTGACTGCAATGTCCTGCAAATAGGATATGCAAAAAATGTGTTATTATAGAAATATGTGTGTTTCATGTAGGGTTAATTGTTTCATGAAGGGTTAATTGTTTCATGTAGGTACTATTAATACATCATCATCAAGTGCCCTGCCTGCTGGCAAAAGTGTTCATGTCTCTCCACAGTTCTCGGTCTTTGATGTTCTGGATCAACTCTGCTCATGATATTCCTCCAAGCTACTGTCTCAATCCATCCAGCATAATTCCTCTTGGTCTGCCTCTGCCTCTCTTGCCATTAACTTTTCTAGTTGTCAAAATCTTCTCCAATGCTTCTGTCCTCATCACATGACCAAAGAAAGCTGCGTTTTTGTTGTCTGCTAATACAAGGTTAGTTATTTCGTTTATGAACTAATGCTCATTGTCACCGATTTCACACAGAGATCAATACAAGATCACATATTTCATGCAGGAACTATTACAAAGTTAATTTTTTTGTTATCCAGGAGCTAATTCAAGGCTAATGATTTAATGCATGAGCTAATACAACCAATAATTCATACATACACATTTTCATTTCACACAGGAACCAGTACAAGTTCACTAATTTCATACAGACACTAAAACAAGCTGAGGTTTCACACAAAACCTAATTCTATTTTGTTCATGAACTAAATCATACTTGACTGTTTCACACAAAACCTAATTCTATTTTGTTCATGAATTAAAACATACTTGACTGTTTTAGGCACTTGCTGATATAACGGGTTCAAGAGCCTATGAGAGGTTCACCGGCTCCCAGATCATGAAAATCTTCCAAACACAACGCCAGGCCTACGACAACACAGAGGTATGTTTGAGAAGTGTTTGTAAATATTAGATAAACATTCTGGCCTGTTCAGTTGCATTATCATGATATGTGCAAGGTTGTCAGGTCTTAGTCAGACATGACTGAGCTAGCGTATGACAGTAGTTAGATCTTAGCCAGACATGACTGAGCTACCGTATGACAGTAGTCTTATACATGACTGAACTACCATATGACAGTAGTTAGTCAGGTCTTAGATATGATTGAGCTACCATATGACAGTATTTAGTCAACTCTTAGTCAGATATGACTGAACTGCTGTATGACAGTATTTAGTCAGGTCTTATGACCATATGACAGTACTTAGTCAGGTCTTAGTCAGTTATGACTGAGCTACCGTATGACAGTAGTTAGTCAGATCTCTGTCAAATATGACTGAGCTGCCATATGACAGTATTTAGTCAGGTCTCAGTCAGATATGAGTGAGCTACTGTATGACAGTAGTTGGTCAGGTCTTAGTCAGATATGACTGAGCTTTAAAAAAAACGTCGACAGGGCCGACTTCATTGCACTGGGTTTATATCCCATTTGGCCCAGTCTCTTTCCACAGTGCGGAAAACGTTGCACAAAGCACAAACTCCGTAACTCCAGTGATGACCCTTAGGAGTCACCAAAAAAAGGGTTGTCACTGGAGCTACGGAGTTCGTGCTTACAGATATGACTGAGCTGCCATATGACAGTAGTTTAGGGGAGAGTGAGTTCCCTTGAAGCAAGATGGCGGGACATTTTTTCGTCCCGTAAAATGGAACGTGTTTTTTCCGAAATGTGTATGGATTAAGTGTTTTTTTCGTGGTGAAATGGAGTTTGGACCGTGCAACGGAGTTCGTGCACGCGCGTCCGGTCTTCTTTCAGTGTATCATCGGCGCCCGGTGGCGATAGTTAAGCCTAACATGACGACCAAACGACCAGCTAGGACACAACGTGGTAAGAGGGCGGGCGCGCGCAGAAGGCGCTTAAAATGTGACAGATTGGGTATCGGAAATGTTCGAGTACTGTACTGGAACTGTGCATCATTTAGTCAACGCCGACCCATTCTTGAAAAACTACTCTACGGAAACGATATTGTAGTCTTGCAAGAAACACAGCTCACCGACGGAACAGTCAATGCTGCGGGATTTCAGGGTTTCTTTAACAGGCGGCACCTCGGACAGGCCATTCTGGTCCATGACAACATACTAGTGTCTGAGATCGATATGTCCGCCTGGAACAGCGATGCCCTGCAAGTGCAGGCATTAAGAATAATGACACCAGTGCAGCTTGCAATCGTTAACGTCTATGCGCGAAATGGGAAGGTCGACGTGCGACAATGGCAGAGTTTGTTCGATATGGATGAAAGGCATATCATCTACTGCGGGGACTTCAATGCCAGAGGCAGTCAATGGGGGAATTGCATCACCAATAGACAGGGAGAAGATTTGGAGGACGCCCTGGCATCTGCTGCCCTAATCTGTCTGAATGATGGGAAGGTCACTAGAATGGCCACTCGACCAGGCGACTCTGACAGCATCATTGACTTGGCTCTGGTGTCGCCCACCATCGCACCAAGGTGCCGGTGGGGCACACTGGGATACCACGAAAGTGACCACTACCCTTGTGTCATCCAGATCAAGAAAGACGGGGCCATGAGTCAAAGAAACAAGACCAATGCCTTCCCGTACGACACCACTGGTCAAGACGCCATAAGCAAGATCAGAAGAAGGAAACTAACTTCCTCCCGTAGGAGACAAGAAAGATGGCTGCAGCCACCATGGTGGAATGGAGAGGTCGAGAAGGTGTGGCTGGGAAAGAGGCAGGCTGTCAAAGACTGGCAAAAGGCCAGAAAGGCTAACATGCCACAGGTTGAGTTGGCGAACCTGAAGACTGAGGTCGTTAGGACGACGACTTTATTCAAATCCTGCGCCAAACAGGCCAAGGCCGACAAATGGGACGAGTTCTGCAGGAAGGTGTGCTCCGAGCAATCTCTTACGACATTCTGGCGCCTCCACAAGAGCATGAACGGTGCTGCACAACGTAGGGGTATTCCAGACTTTCAAGGCACAGACCTCGCATGGAAAAAGTCGGATGCGGATAAAGGTAAGGCCCTTCTTGCACGCTACATAGAACAGACTGACCAGAAAAACGAGCCCGCCAGACAGAGGACCACAACAACACTCTCAGTTGTGCGAGGGGGTCGGGACAGACGAAGAATGGACAATCACAGTTGAGATATTGCGTGCGATGCTCAAGAAATCACCTAACACCGCCCCAGGCCCAGATGGCATCCAATATGGTGACCTAATGGTGACATCAGATGATGACATGGAAGAACTGGCCAGAGAATTCAACACCAGTATCCAGAGGGGTCAGGTCAAAGAAGAATGGCTACACAGCTACTTGCTGCCGATGCCAAAACCGAACAAAGACCACTCCAAGATAAGCGGCTACAGAATCATTACGATGCAGAATACTGTTGGCAAGCTACTGGAGAAAATTGTAGCACGCAGACTTGCTTGGGACTTGGAACAGCTCGGCTGCTTCCCGCCCACACTTGGAGGATACAGACGCAACAAAGAGTCATGGCTGAATGCAGCGGTCTTTGCTCAAGATGTTTACGAAGGATTTCAGGTCAGAGAAGAGACATGTGCGGCCGCCATAGACTTAGAGGACGCATATAACAGAGTATCTTTCGAGCACTTGATGCAAACCCTCCTCAGACTGAAAGTGCACCCTCACCTTGTACGATGGATAGCTGCAGTTCTACTCCAAAGGAAGGTGGTGCTAAGATGCAGGAGTTGGTCTTCTGAGCCGATAACGATATGTCCAAGATTGCCGCAGGGTTCACCACTGTCACCAGTACTATTCAACGTGTATACGGTGCCGATCACTGAACAACAGTTGGATGGGAGGGGTAGGACTCTATCATTCGTTGACGACATCCTCGTGTATCGACAGGGTCGAGATAGACAGGCGGTTGCCAATTATATGCAGGGCGAACTAGATCGAATTTCCTCATGGTGTGCTGATGCCGATGCCCTTGTCAACCCTGCAAAGGCAACGGTTACATGGTTCTCACTAAACAACCATATTGTGAAAACAGACCTGCCAGCAGTAAGAATGGATGGGAGCATTCTGAGTAGAACCCAGTCAATGACATATCTTGGCGTGAGGCTTGATCGTAGCCTGTCCTTCAGAGATCATGTCGATTATGTCATAACGAAGGCTCGAAAAGGTTTGGCAGCAATGAGAGTCATGGCGACTGCCAATATCGAGCAAAGACTGCTATTACTTCTGTTCCAAGGACTTGTGCTTTCACGCATCGAGTATGCCCTGGCCATCCTCACTGTCAGCCCTACACAGATTGGAAGACTTGAAAAGGTACAAAACGAAGCCATGCGCATCATTTTGGGCTGCACGAGAGACACCAGCTGTGTAGCAATGAGATACCTCCTTGACTTCCCGACAATGGAACACAGGATCAAGATCTGGAGAGCTCGTGCATACTTAAAAATAAGTGCAGATGAGCAGCACCCTCTGCATGACGCTGTATTCAGAGAAAAGGGTGACAGGCTAAAGAGGGGCAAATCATGGATGGGTCAGGCGGAAGATGTCGTCGGACAGGTCTGCAGTCTTACCAGTATCAACCCCGGCAAGGAATGGGTGCCGGTGCCTCCAGCTTTTAAGTGTACCTTCTCCTGCATTATCACACTCGACAGACTGTGCAGAGAGCAGAACCCTACCGCTGTCAATGCAGAGGTTAACGCGCTCATCTATGATCACTCAGATAGCCCCGAAGTGCTCATCTATACAGATGGATCTGTTGTAAAGCAGCAGAGAAGTGCGTGGGCATTTACAGCCCGTTCAGCGGGCCGAACCGTTCAAGAATCCAGTGGTGCCCACTCTATGACCACGAGCAGCATGACGATGGAGGTGATGGCAGTTACACAGGCTTTCATATGGCTGGAATCACAGCATTATACCAACGTGTGTGTACTAAGTGATTCAATGAGCATGATTCAGAAGGTCGAAGCTGGATCTGTACGTAGACAGTGGACTGAGTCGCTGCGGAAGTCCGTTGTCCGCAAAGTCACCTTCATCTTCGTCCCGGGACATGCGGGAGTCGAGGGAAATGAACGAGCTGATAAATTGGCTGGCTCTGCACCCCCTGTAGATTGCCAGCCCATGGATCGTGCCGATGTTATTAACGCTCTTAAAGATATGGCGAGAACAGAGGATTTTGACGCCAGTGATTCCACATCGCTTTCCAGGATGAAAGACCTGGGAGTAAGAATCGGCACAGCCAGACGCGAGAGGTACATCGGGAAAACAAAGTGCCTCGTCAACCAACACAGAACTGGCACTATTAGCCACCGGACGCTGATGCATATGCTGGGGGGAGGATCTGAGCACCTATGGACATGTCCGGAGTGCAACGAAGATACCCCAACTGATAACTAACTAACTAACTAACTAAATGACAGTAGTTAGTCAGGTATTAGTCAGATATGACCAAGCTACCTTGTGACAGTAGTTAGATATGCCTCTTCATTGGTGATTGAGCTATCATATGACAGTAGACGGTACTACCTGCTGTCCGTTGGCCCCGAATGTTGATCATCAGTTGCTTGAAAACACAAATCAAAGACTACATGCAGCTACAACTGCCAGAATCAAGGATCCAGTCTGGCACTGTCAGGACACATGGAGGTCTATTACTAAACTATTCAAAGGCAAGATCCAGTGCTAGAGACAAAAAGGACATCCAAGTAAAACCTTCATAACACAAACATACAAGGATGTCGGAAGACAAATTTATGCTGAGCTGAAGAGAATTGCTGAGAATAGAAGACAGTGGAGGGATATGATCAGATGACTTCAACATGTCGATGGTTCCGTCGCCCTGCTACTGAGTGAGTGCGTGGCGCAACACTGTGAGCTGTGAGTTTCGTGTAAAATGCTTTTGAATCTGCCCGAGGTATTTTGGAACGTGACTGCATGTTCGGAGTGATGGCAGATGGCTATGTCCCAGAGTTGACCGGTTTTTGCCTTATGCAGAAATGCGTGGCTGCTGGGCTTCTGGTTGACTGCCACTGACTTCGATGATGAACTGTATTTCATAGACTGTGTAGGTGAACATCTAGGAAACATCCAGATGGGAAAATTACTGCTGATTCCATCAGAGATGACCTGGGTGTTTCGTGGGGGACTATTGTGTTGACGTTCTGGCGGCGGCATTATGCACAGTGTATCTGTGCGGGCTGTTGTTTGTTACTAAGCTGATCCACGACTCTGGTGATCGAGTGAAATGGCGAATCATGACCGCCCACGCTTTCCGGCATGGCACATGATTGATTGATTGATTGATTGTTGTTTGTCGAGACTCCTGTCTTTTCCACTTTTCACATTGGGCAGTGGGGAGCATTTTGTGTGATATTCACTGGCACAGGAACGGAGCATAATGGGGACGACCCATTGCTGTGAAGTTGGAATTGCGACTAACTAAATAACTAACTAACTAACATACATGTCTTCTATTTGACTGACCTAATAAATAAATAAGAAAGTAAGTGGTAGAAGTTGGATTAGATGCATCTGCCCACTGATACTGTAAGTGTCCATACTCTTTGACATCTTCTGGGTGAGACGGTGCCCAAATGGGCATGACCTGAGTATTGTGATGTTGGAGTTGGATGACAGATTCTTCAACATTAATAGACCTATATAACTTAACCATTCATGAAGCATCCTTGAAATCCAATCCAGAATCCTCAACCCGACTTTAACTGCAAAGGACAGAGCCATCAGTGTTATGAAATAATTCCTTCCAGAGCTATCTCAATATCTCTTTACACTTATTTTGTATCATTTTAGCCTTTCTTCTGCTTCTTCTGCTGCTTCTTCTTTTTCTTCTTCTTCTTCTTCTTCTTCTTCTTCTTCTTCTTCTTCTTCTTCTTCTTCTTCTTCTTCTTCTTCTTCTTCTTCTTCTTCTTCTTCTTCTTCTTCTTCTTCTTCTTCTTCTTCCCGTTATCCTCACTGGGGCATAGACCCCACTCACTATGCCATCCTGTCTGTTGCCCTCTCCTTCAGCTTCCTCCATGTCCCCCCATATTATTCATCTCTGTTTCTCTTCTTCATGTGTCTTCCTCTACTTCATTGGCCAGTGGTACAAAGAACATTATAGTAATACTATAATCAGGCTTTCTCTGTTAGTCTCTTTACTATTACATTATTTTGTACTATTTTCTAGTTATATTGTCAACAATGCTTATAATTTTCTCAGAGAATTTCATTGGTCAGCAGCTTTGCGGCAAGCCTCTTCATTGGTGACTATGCTCCGATTGACCACAGTGATGGGACAGGCATGAACATATTGAACATCTGGACCAGAGAGTGGGCACCAGAATGTCTAGAGGTTAGCTGCTACCTGTTGGCCAAGGGCAGATAATTGATAGTGAATGAGAGTTGCCTTTTCTTTGTCTGTTGTAACTTGGAAATAGTAGTTTTACTTGTTATTTTTTGTTGTTGTCTAATTTTAGCTTGAGGGATATTTAACATATTTTTGTTTTTAAATATAAGAGCTGTAGTTTACAGCATTGATTTATGTTTGGAGGATGTAGTTTAAAATGTCTATTTATGTATGGCAGCTGTAGTTTAAAATATCTATTCATATGTGGGGGGGCATATGTGGGGGGGCTGATTTTATAATGTCTATTTATGTGTAGGGAGCTGTATTTTACTGTTTATTTATGTGCAGGAGCTGTATTTTACAATGTCTATTTATGAGTGGGGAGCTGTTACTTAAAATTTTTATTTACATGGATGAGCTGCTGTTTAAAATGTCTTTTGATATGTGAGAACTGTAATTTTAAATGCCTATTTATATGTAGGAGCTATAGTTTAAACTGTTTATTTATGTGTAAGAATAAAAATAATGACATTCCACAAGTCTGAACATCAAGACATTTTTTTTTTTTTTAATTCGCATATCCTTTTACAGGACATCGCTGTCAACAGCAGCATCTTTCAGCTGTCTGTTGATTTCTTGGCAAGATTATGCTCAGTAGTTTGCCATTGCTTTCTGAGTGGCCGGCTCAGTTATCCCGCAAGTCACCAGCCGGGGACGAACCGCTCCCAGTTCTTGCCCGCTACGAGACTCTGCGTGATAAACGGGATTATGGAGAAAGTGGTGTAACCCCTCGGCCAGAGAGACCGTCACATCAAGAAATGCTCGTTCATAAACAGAACCGTGTCTCAGAAACTGAAAAACTTTGGTCTTATTAAACATTACAGTTGTTTGGAAAGAATGGTGATTGAAGGCCTGGTTCCTAAATGAAGAGGTAGGGGTCAACCAGCACAAAGATCGACACAGAACACCGAAGACACCACCACCACCACACCCACCCACCACCACCACCCACCACCAGATCTCACGCCGATAAGCATGGGCAATCATGTTTCGCCATCTCACACGATCACCAGAGTCATGGATCAGCTCTGTTTTTGGCTCAGTTATGCCATGTGGCCAAGTCACTCAGATATTTACCTCTCTTCCCCTTGTCTTCCCCTTGTTATTTTTCCCTCAATCTTGCCAGTTGTCACCAAGTTCACCAGTTTATTTCTTCTCATTACGTGCCCAAAAAACTTGAGTGTCTACATCTGATTTCTCATTGAAGACACCTTAGGCGTAAAAAAATGCATATGGCAGGGAAGTGGTGAAGGATACAAAATATTTGGCTCAATTATGCATGGGGCCAAGTCACCCAGATATTTACCTGTCTTTCCCTTGCCTTGCCCTTGTTCTTTTTACTCAATTTTGCCAGTTGTCACCAAGTTCTGCAGTTTATTTCTTCTTATAATGTACCCAAAAACTTTACTGTCTACGTCTAATTTCTCATTAAAATCACCTTGGGCGTAAAAATGCATATGGCAGGGGAGCGGCAAAGTATCAAAAATATCTATATTAGGCTATAATGAGAGAAATTTTCTGCAAAGGAACAGCTGTGTGATGGAACATGTCAATTTATGCACTTATAATGTCGACAGAATGCCGTGCCTTGTTATTTTAGTTTTCAAATGAGTAAGAATGAATTGCTTTGATTTTATAATTCTAAAGTGAGTAGTTGTGAATTGCTTCTTATATTTATTTGTAAAATGAGGTGAGTAGTAAACATGTTGTTAGACAATTAATAGAAATGAGTTGCTGTGTTTTTGTAGTTTTCATGTGGGTAGAAATGAATTTCCTTGAATTTATAGTTTTAAAATAGGTAGAAATTTATCACTTATTATTTCTAGCATAAAAGTGAGGTAAATAATAGGAATAAATTACTTTGATTTTATAATTTTAAAATTAGTGGAAATTAATTACTATGGTATTGTAGCTTTCATATGAGTAAAAATAAATTGCTATAACTTAGTAGTTTTAAAATAAGTAGACATGAATTGCTTTGTTTCTTATAGTAAATAAAATGAATTTCCAGGCTTGTGGAATTGATCTACAGTCCAAGCTTGGCCCAGCAGTTCACTCCACTGAGAAAGTTGTGAGTATTTCATTGCAAAGTCATAGTGCACATTTTGTTGCTGTTTATTTCCATGGTAACACAGTGGGTTGTGCTCTAACTTGCCAGCATAGAGATTTTGATTCAGTCCACATATCGAAGCCCTTGCTTGAGATTAGTATTGACACCTCATCATGCACCTCTGAGTCAAATAGGTTCCCTCCAAGATAACGGACTGTACACTCACCGCTAGGTTGTCTAGATAGGTTCCCTCCAAGATAACAGACTCTGTACACTCATCACTATGTTGTCTAGATAGGGTAGATCCAATATGGCGGACTCTGTACACTCATCGCTAGGTTGTCTAGCACTTCTGTCACATTTCCTCCCTCAGTTTGGTGAAGTTAGGGCTGTCTTGAATGACATGCTTTGGAATTTATTGTACTCTGTGTTTCTGGTAATATTTTATGTTTTGTGTTTGCTCGCTCTGAACTCAAGTGTAGTCCATACACATGCTATTAATTTTAGTGCACTGGACTGAGTTGTGCATGTGGATTACCTTCTCCTATTACCAGTGTCCCTTGCCATCAGGCAAACTCACTCCAACTTCTGAGGTACTTGTAATTTACATCTCCAAGTGTTGGAACTCTTCGCTGGCTGCTGGGGATGGAGGCGGAGCGCTTATGGGAATGTCCCGAGTGCTGTGATGTCGGTTCCTAAATCAATCAATCAATCAATCAATCTCCAAGTTAAGAACGAGAAGTCAACATTTTCCCACCAACGGACTGTTTCTGGTAATATAACTACAACAATGTAGCTTCCCCAACACAAGTAAGATTATTGTTTTGACCAGTATTTGCCATATTATTGACTTTGGGCTCAGCTCAGCTCAATATTTATGAAAAAGAATAAAAATTCAGGCTCGTTCAACCTACTTTTGCAGTCTTGGGTTATAATAGAAGAGAGAAAGAAAGGTGATGAGGAAGGGAACTGCCCCCCCAACCCCATATATCATGATGCAGAACATGTAAGTGATGGTTTAACACTTCAAACCCCAGTTGCAGTGTCTGATGTGGGACTACCTTTGCAGAACAACTGCAGTAACAGAACAACTGCAGTAACAGAACAACTGCAGTAACAGAACAACCCCAGGATAAACAACCAGGGAAAGGACACATCAAGATGTCCCCATGGCTGTCGTCTTGTTCTGACTTGATCTCTAACTTCTTCATCCCCAGAATGTTTCACAGCACATGCTGTTTCTTGGTATATATAGACAATAGGTGTGGGGGGACACAGCATTATGAAGACCTTCTTCTACATACATAATTGAATTCATTTTCTGTCATATAACCACATGCTACATTTCTGCGTAAACTGATTGTTATGTCACATTCATGTTGTTTTGTAATCAAGAGGTAGACTTTATTTTAATAATGTTTATTTGATTCTGCACAGGGGCAAATCTCCAGTTACCTAGTTTCCCGCTACGGATTCAACCCTGAATGTATTATTTCTGCATTTGTGGGAGACAACCCAGGTGAGGCTTGTGACAGTCAATCTCCACTTTATGCCACATGGTCCATCCTCAGCAAGGCTAGGAGTTTAAAAAAGAAAATCCTAGCCTGTAATCTGTGTAGCGACTGTGTGGGCAAGTAGCCTTTATTCTTCAGCCCAGAAAAAACTCCTGGTACACACCAGCAATAGTATTGATGTAGCAATGACAAGAAACAAGACAGCAGACTCTCTTCTGTTTCATGTCAACATGATCATTTCTCATATTTGTTGTAGTAACTCTCATTACATTATCATATATTTTTCCTGAAAGTCACGTGCTGTCCCTTGTCTGTTATGATATGCTTTGTATAAGAACCAAGGATGTGGTATTATTGTCATCAAAGTCATTAGTTGCATGTTCTTGACAGAATATTGCAATAAACTCCAGCATTTATTGGCTGTGTGATTTGCTAGGCAATTTTGCATTCTGTAGTATGTCATTGTTTTCTGAACAGTTGATGCCTCCTACCATCAAAATCAGCATGACACAATCAGCTTTCAGATCACCCATAGCCACAGATGCTGACCATACAGAAAAATATGGCTACATATATGAAATGATCCCAGATATAAACTTCATGTGAAAAATTGTCAATGTAGATCCAATCTTAGGCAATAAGTCACTATCATTGAATGTAAGAGAGTGCTGAAATGCTATATAGAAGCTGTTTTGCTGTACGGCAGTGAATCTTGGAATGTAACTGAACAAATTAAGAAGAACTTGGAAGCAACAGAGATGTGGTTCTTGAGAAAAATGTTGTGAATTCCTTTAACTGCCAGAATAACTGACAACGACTGCCTGAAAGAGGATAATGAAACTAGAACATTATATTCAACAGTAAGAATGAGATAAGCAGTTTTCTTTGGTCATATGATGAGAAGAGAGGCATTGGAGAACATTGTGACAACTGGAAAGATAAAGGAGAAAAGAGGCAGGGGCAGACCAAGAGAAATGATGCTGGATGGATTGAGATGGTGGCATGGAGGAATATCATCAGCAGAGTTGATCCAGAACACCAAAGAGCAAGATGATGATGATTAAATACATCTGGTCAGTATGGGCAGGCAGGAGAGCAATACCAGACCATGAGGATCACCAACAACCATAGTACCTTACAGCCTGCCAGTTTGTAATGTCCACAAACTCTCATTTACTGCAACATACATCCAGAGTACAGTCCCATGAAATAGCATTCAAATCATCTAAGCCTGGAAACAAACTTGTATCTCTTGGAGTGAGGTTGCTACAGAGGCTCTTCTCTAGACCAAGTTCCAATGTACTTTCTCCATGGGAGCTGTGTTGCTGAGCTCTCTTCCTGTCAACATCCTGAGAGAAGCATCCAGAAATGAATAGGGCAGTAGAATCTATGAGGGTAAGTTGATAAGTAAGTCACAAATGGCTGTAGAAAAATAACTAAATATGATAACAACTAGAATTGCTTGCTCTGTTTTCAAAAC
Organism: Cepaea hortensis; assembly: GCA_963921405.1. Classification (NCBI taxonomy): domain Eukaryota; kingdom Metazoa; phylum Mollusca; class Gastropoda; order Stylommatophora; family Helicidae; genus Cepaea; species Cepaea hortensis. The sequence goes on along the minus strand of OY992897.1, from coordinate 73,225,274 downwards.
CATGTTTTCACTTCACATTCAACTTTGGTGTCATTCGCGAAATGTCTCCCACCAAGGTAGGTTTCCTGTTTATGCTGACACACGTTTGTCACGTAAAGCGGTGCATAGTTGGGTAGAAAATGTTACGAGGGCAAGTCAATAAGTAAGTCACACAGCTCTGCGGGATGGCAGGTGAATGAGAACAGAGCACACAGTTCTATGCAGCCGGTTTGGACGGACTGATAAAATGATGGGATAAGTGCATCAATGTTGGTGCAAATTATGTTGAGAAATAAAGGGACAATGTAGGTATAAAAATAAACTGGTTTCAAATTGTTATCATATTTAGTTATTTTTCTACAGTCATTTGTGACTTACTTATCAACTTACCCTCGTAGCAACAACAAAAACTTATCAACGAAATAAGAAAAGGTTAATACGAAAAGGAATATAGTTACAAATAGAAATCCTTTTAAAACAAGGAAAATGAACAAGATGAACAGAAGGAGATTGGGTAGAGAATGCTTCAACTTGTGAGAATCTTTTCTGTCCTCAGCTTCGTTTGCTGGCTTGTCACCGGACCAAGGAGACATAATTGTAAGTTTTCTGTGTGTTGTTACTATAATCTTTCTAAGAGTGCCATCATATCTGAGGAGCCATGCTGGCACAGTGACTTGCCCGCTGGCCATGTGACCACATGTTGTCAGTGCCATCATGTCTGGGGAGCCATGCTGGCACAGTGACTTGCCCGCTGGCCATGTGACCACATGTTGTCAGTGCCATCATGTCTGGGGGGCCATGCTGGCACAGTGACTTGCCCGCTGGCCATGTGACCACCTGTTGTCAGTGCCATCATGTCTGGGGAGCCATGCTGGCACAGTGACTTGCCCGCTGGCCATGTGACCACATGTTGTCAGTGCCATCATGTCTGGGGAGCCATGCTGGCACAGTGACTTGCCCGCTGGCCATGTGACATGTTGTCAGTGTCATCATGTCTGGGGAGCCACGCTGGCACAGTGACTTGCCCGCTGGCCATTTGACCACCTGTTGTCAGTGCCATCATGTCTGGGGAGCCACGCTGGCACAGTGACTTGCCCGCTGGCCATGTGACATGTTGTCAGTGTCATCATGTCTGGGGAGCCACGCTGGCACAGTGACTTGCCCGCTGGCCATGTGACATGTTGTCAGTGTCATCATGTCTGGGGAGCCACGCTGGCACAGTGACTTGCCCGCTGGCCATTTGACCACCTGTTGTCAGTGCCATCATGTCTGGGGAGCCACGCTGGCACAGTGACTAGCCCGCTGGCCATGTGACCACATGTTCTCAGTGCCATCATGTCTGGGGAGCCACGCTGGCACAGTGACTTGCCCGCTGGCCATGTGACCACCTGTTGTCAGTGCCATCATGTCTGGGGAGCCACGCTGGCACAGTGACTAGCCCGCTGGCCATGTGACCACCTGTTGTCAGTGCCATCATGTCTGGGGAGCCACGCTGGCACAGTGACTTGCCCGCTGGCCATGTGACCACCTGTTGTCAGTGCCATCATGTCTGGGGAGCCACGAAGGCACAGTGACTTGCCCGCTGGCCATGTGACCACCTGTTGTCAGTGCCATCATGTCTGGGGAGCCACGCTGGCACAGTGACTTGCCCGCTGGCCATGTGACCACCTGTTGTCAGTGCCATCATGTCTGGGGAGCCACGCTGGCACAGTGACTAGCCCGCTGGCCATGTGACCACATGTTGTCAGTGCCATCATGTCTGGGGAGCCACGCTGGCACAGTGACTTGCCCGCTGGCCATGTGACCACCTGTTGTCAGTGCCATCATGTCTGGGGAGCCACGCTGGCACAGTGACTTGCCCGCTGGCCATGTGACCACATGTTGTCAGTGCCATCATGTCTGGGGAGCCACGCTGGCACAGTGACTAGCCCGCTGGCCATGTGACCACATGTTGTCAGTGCCATCATGTCTGGGGAGCCACGCTGGCACAGTGACTTGCCCGCTGGCCATGTGACCACATGTTGTCAGTGCCATCATGTCTGGGGAGCCACGCTGGCACAGTGACTTGCCCGCTGGCCATGTGACCACATGTTGTCAGTGCCATCATGTCTGGGGAGCCATGCTGGCACAGTGACTTGCCTGTTGGCCATGTGACCACATGTTGTCAGTGTCATCATGTCTGGGGAGCCACGCTGGCACAGTGACTTGCCCGCTGGCCATGTGACCACATGTTGTCAGTGCCATCATGTCTGGGGAGCCACGCTGGCACAGTGACTTGCCCGCTGGCCATGTGACCACATGTTGTCAGTGCCATCATGTCTGGGGAGCCACGCTGGCACAGTGACTTGCCCGCTGGCCATGTGACCACATGTTGTCAGTGTCATCATGTCTGGGGAGCCACGCTGGCACAGTGACTTGCCCGCTGGCCATGTGACATGTTGTCAGTGCCATCATGTCTGGGGAGCCACGCTGGCACAGTGACTTGCCCGCTGGCCATGTGACCACATGTTGTCAGTGCCATCATGTCTGGGGAGCCACGCTGGCACAGTGACTTGCCCGCTGGCCATGTGACCACATGTTGTCAGTGTCATCATGTCTGGGGAGCCACGCTGGCACAGTGACTTGCCCGCTGGCCATGTGACCACATGTTGTCAGTGCCATCATGTCTGGGGAGCCACGCTGGCACAGTGACTTGCCCGCTGGCCATGTGACCACATGTTGTCAGTGTCATCATGTCTGGGGAGCCACGCTGGCACAGTGACTTGCCCGCTGGCCATGTGACCACATGTTGTCAGTGCCATCATGTCTGGGGAGCCACGCTGGCACAGTGACTTGCCCGCTGGCCATGTGACCACATGTTGTCAGTGTCATCATGTCTGGGGAGCCACGCTGGCACAGTGACTTGCCCGCTGGCCATGTGACCACCTGTTGTCAGTGCCATCATGTCTGGGGAGCCACGCTGGCACAGTGACTTGCCCGCTGGCCATGTGACCACCTGTTGTCAGTGTCATCATGTCTGGGGAGCCACGCTGGCACAGTGACTTGCCCGCTGGCCATGTGACCACCTGTTGTCAGTGTCATCATGTCTGGGGAGCCACACTGGCACAGTGACTTGCCCGCTGGCCATGTGACCACATGTTGTCAGTGTCATCATGTCTGGGGAGCCACGCTGGCACAGTGACTTGCCCGCTGGCCATGTGACCACATGTTGTCAGTGTCATCATGTCTGGGGAGCCACGCTGGCACAGTGACTTGCCCGCTGGCCATGTGACCACATGTTGTCAGTGTCATCATGTCTGGGGAGCCACGCTGGCACAGTGACTTGCCCGCTGGCCATGTGACCACATGTTGTCAGTGCCATCATGTCTGGGGAGCCACGCTGGTACAGTGACTTGCCCGCTGGCCATGTGACCACATGTTGTCAGTGCCATCATGTCTGGGGAGCCACGCTGGCACAGTGACTTGCCCGCTGGCCATGTGACCACATGTTGTCAGTGTCATCATGTCTGGGGAGCCACGCTGGCACAGTGACTTGCCCGCTGGCCATGTGACCACATGTTGTCAGTGTCATCATGTCTGGGGAGCCACGCTGGCACAGTGACTTGCCCGCTGGCCATGTGACCACATGTTGTCAGTGTCATCATGTCTGGGGAGCCACGCTGGCACAGTGACTTGCCTGTTGGCCATGTGACCACATGTTGTCAGTGTCATCATGTCTGGGGAGCCACGCTGGCACAGTGACTTGCCCGCTGGCCATGTGACCACCTGTTGTCAGTGTCATCATGTCTGGGGAGCCACGCTGGCACAGTGACTTGCCTGTTGGCCATGTGACCACATGTTGTCAGTGTCATCATGTCTGTGGAGCCACGCTGGCATGCTAGAGGGACGTACAAGGCTGTGTACGTTACGTAGCATGATTTCTTATGTTGTCTTTATTGTATTTATCATTGTATTTCTAAACACACAATTCTTTTTCCCGCATATTATAATTTTTTGTACACACAATATTTTTCGATCTTGTACAACAATATTTCTGTTTTTATTAGGAGCGTTCATTTGAAACCTGTTCATGCTGCACCGCGCGTAATTGCATATGTTGAACATGATCATGTCATAGTCATGTGATAAGTACTGACCAATGAATAAAAGAGCATGTGCTTATCGTCCCATGGTGCATAGGTTCTGTTTCTGACCATTGCGAAAATGGCAGAGTTGATCCAAAATCAGTCCAAAGAAGCTCAAAGAAAAGTGATTCAGTTTCTTTGATTTAAAGGATGTCAACCAGTGGACATTCATCGAAGAATGCAGGCAGCGTACAGTAACAAATGTGTGTCGAAGACAACAGTGACAGACTGGGCACAAATGTTTCGGAAAGGACGTCAGTTCACGACAGATCTTTGATGGCCGGGTCAAGCGCATATTGTTGCAACAGAAAAAACCATCGCCAAAATTGATGCAGCAGTACAGATGAACCATTGTCAAAGCATACGTTCGCTAGTAAAAGAATTTGATTTGTTAATTGGGACAATTCAAAAGGTCGTTCGTAAGAAACTGCAATATCGGAAGGTGTGTCCACAATGGGTACCACGGATGTTGACCAACCACCAAAAAGAGGAACGCATGGGATGGTGTTTGAACCACTTGCTGCGTTACAGAGTGTGATGCATTTCTCTTCCGCATAGTGGCAGGCGATGAATCATGGTGTCACCACTTTGAGCTGAGCAGCAAGAGAGAGAGAGCATGCAATGGAAGCATGCTGGATCACCAAAAGCCAAAAAATTCAAGTTACAGGTTTCCGCTGGTAAGGTTATGCTGAGAGCATTTTTTTACCATGAAGGGCTATTGTCAGCCGACTTTAAAGAACCTGGTGTCAACATCAACTCTACCCACTACTTAGAAACACTAGACAAGCTGCAAAAAAGCCATCAAGAATAAA